>CM040238.1:90422268-90904658 GCA_022545495.1 Chrysanthemum lavandulifolium
TATAAGTAGATTGACATAAGTCGATCTAAATATTTTAAAATAAAGTTTTAATCGGTAAAACTATTCAACCCCTCTTCTAGTTTTCCACAGAAGTTTAAGAGATGACAATTTCTATCTTCTACAATGGGGCTGTTCGATATCCTTATCTCGGTACTCATATCATCATCTTCTTAAACTATATCATCTTCTGTGTATATATTCTATCAAAAAGCAAAATAGAAAATTATAAAACCAACAAAAAAAGAAAATAATAAAAATATAAAACCAAAAAAAAAATACATAAAAATCAGAAAATTTGAAAAATACCAAAAATATTGTTTTCTCAAGACATGTCTTCTGGTATCGATAACATCTACGGTCTTAGAAATGTCATTCAAAAATGGCACGGGACTTTAGATGAAGTTCGAGCAGGAGGTGTATATTTTTTCCAAAGCATGTCTCAAAACATGGCTTGCAGTTACTTCAGACTGTAACCCGCTCTTAAAACTATGGTTTTCTATTATTTCAGATATGCAACCCGTTTTTCAAAAGTGGAAATTGCTTCGCTTAATCGATTTTTACAAATTCGTGCACTTATCTCAAAACAAAATGAGGAAAGCATATCGACAAAAAGACTGTTGTTCCATAATAAATGTTTTTCTTTCTAAAAATTCTTCAGAAAAATATTTGTTGTGTTTCAAAATGGTGGAAAATGAGTTGCTTAAAAATCATTCAGACTTGGATTTTTCATAAATTTGAAAACCCAATCAATGACTTCAGCTTGTTTAAAACCTTTCATAGAAAGAGTCATTGATTGAGGGGGGGAATGTTTTCAAATTTATATCACCTAACGTGCTTATTTAATCATCCTATATGCTTATCAGAAAAAGATGTTTGCCTACGTTGAAGGACTAGGTGCCTAGGATATGATTGTTAGGATTAGATGATTTGAGTTTGATTGGAGAAACATTATCCTCATGCCTTTATATGATCTGAGTGAATGATTTTCTATATTGGATTGACTTTTATTAGTCGATTGTTGTTTGGGTGGTTGTCGATCAGATTCAAAATTATTTCGTATATTTGTATGTATGTCCACTCGAACGACCAAAATTGATGCGACAAACCGTCATATGATGGTTTAAACAAGTTAATGATCTTCAAATGCACTAAATGGAACACATTTTGATCCCAGTTTTTTTTTTTTTTTTTTTTTAGAGAGAAGCGAGATGATGATGGATGTAACCCTAATAATATAATACTATGATATGTTTTCATAGCCCATAAAAACCTTTAAAATAGGCCCAAAAATAACTTAATGGGCAACGATTAATTAAAATCACACATATTTTATATAAGACTTATGTTGTATCGACAAAGCTATATAAGAAATAATAAAATTACAAATACTTAATCGAAATATTTCGTGTGCATGATATATACACAACTACACAAGGTGATATGATGGTCTAAAGAATGATCCCGCCCGATCCCACAAAGCTTGATCGATGCCGATGGTTTTAATCTTCCATAAATATACAACTCAGAGGTCTCAAGCTTCTTCTCAACCACCTAACGTATCTTTGTGCAGGACATGTTGTGATGATAAGGACCAATTGTTAGACATGTTCATATCTCTCGTGATAGAAAAATATTGTTTGAAAATAAATCGGACTCAAAGTTTTGAAAATCAATCGGACTTTATTTTGACAAATCTTAAGTGATTTCAAATTAAATATTTTCAAACGATATTTCATTTAACAAGTCCATTTGTATGAAATAAAGTGGTGATCTAAAGATTTAATGTTATGTCATGGTATGATTTTATTTAAAACTCAAAGATCTTTCAAAATGAAATTTTTTCTGTTCTTGTTTGATTGTGAAATTTTTTATTTTACCTAAAGATCTATTAAAATTATCATACCTGACACTAACAATCTTTAATGACAAAAACTGTTCCTTATCACCAATTTCAAAATTAAATCAAGCCACGTCTTTCCCCAAAATTTTCTAAATGATTTAAATCAATTGGGATCACAAATCTCAAATGGTTTGAAATTTTTGATCGGGGGAGAGATCGTGATTTAAATCTCAATCTGTTTAAATGGAATTGTTTCAGGCTTTCAAAAGCACTCCTTCCTTCATGTGCCAAACGATTTCAAATACATGATGCACATGTTGAGGAGGAGCATTTATCCAAAACCAGAAGAGAATTTAAACAAGGCCATATTTTCTCCCATGTTTTCTAAACCTATTTAAACCACTTGGGATCCAAAATCAATGTGATTTAAATATGAAATAATCTGATAAAAGGTGATCATTTTGATTCAAATGTACAAGATGCACTCCCATATGTGCTAAACGTTTTCATTAATTGACGCACATATTGAGGGGGAGTATTTCAAAATAAAATAAACTTTCAAGGTACAAAGATTTCTATGTTTCAACATAAAGTACCTTGATTGATTTTCTAATAGTTTTCTTAATGGCAAGTGTGATCGTGGATGTGCTTCAAATACCTCCTTCCTCTATGTTTTAAATGATTTCAAACATCCAACACACATATTGAGGGGGGGAGCATTTACCAAAAAAATCAAAAGGCTTTTTCTATGGAAATTGTGATCAAGGAAATATTTCAAAATCCTCTTGCCTCCATGTGCTAAACAATTTCAAAATCACAAAGCACATGTTGAGGGGGAGCATTTCTAAATGATCAAAAATAATTAAAGTACAAAATGTTTTGATATTATATCATAAGTACCTTGATTGATTTTCCAAATGATTTTTCAATTGGTTTCGAGGAAGAATGAACTATACCACAAGACCGGCCATTTTATTTAATGCATTGGAGTTATAGAGATAGTAAGGTTAGGTATTTGTTCCCACGATCCAGCCAGAGCCGGAGGGATCTATCCAGGGACAATCCACTAGATAGTGTAGAAGTCCTTAGGTATGATTGAAAAAATGAGAAAAGTGAGAATACGGGAAGAGTGCCGACTGAGATAGAGCTAGAACTGGAATAAACCCAACAAGGTTCTAGTAATGAAGTCATGGTAAGCACTGAAGGGGTTGAAGAATGAAAAAGAAATGAAATGAGAAAAGGGTGAAAAGAAATAGCCCTCCAATAATTCAACCTTAGGGCAAAAACCGGGTTCAATTCAGATGCTACCGGTGGTTACTAAGGTAACGCCGGTATTGAAGACAAGATGTCATGGACCCAGTGACGCACTGCACTAAACTTCCCAAGCTACTCAAGTTCTCTTAAAAGGACTTCTTTCATTCTCAAGGGTAACCTACATTATCTATCAACTTTCTCATAGAGATGGTTGATATTGAAGAAGGAGACCCTCTCTCTAGTCTCCGAATAGGAAATCAAATGTGCACAATTGAGTCTAGAGCCAAGAGATCATCCACAAAATCTCATTAGGACACAAAATTAATGATGACTTGTTGTTTCACACAATGTGGAAAGTAAGAATATAATTAAGAGTCCTATGCATTATCCTTGTGGTATTGCCAGAACATCCGAGTGATATGTAAAGTATTCACGATGAAGATGGAAATCCTTCTTGAGCCAACATCAAACAAGCTCTTGGTGGGTGACATGTGAGATCTTTTCAAAAGATCAAGCTTGTGACAACTGGATAGAAACGATGGGGCGATTCATTCTTGAATCAACCTTGGTCCAGGAAATGAATTGATGAATACTTTTGGAAAAACCGTTCGATGTGAAAATCTATTCTTTTCTCTAGCACATCAAATGTGTATTCATGTTCAAACATAAAAAGTATTTGTGATTGAAAATTGATCTTTCTTATAAAACCTTCGTCGTATTGCAAAACTCTTTCTTCAAGCAATACGCGATTATTTTCAAATCAATTTTCCATCAATCGAATCAATTATTGGTTCACTCACTCCGTGTTGTCTACTTTGGGACGCTCCGGTTTAAGAATGGCTAGATCAAGCTGCGAAACCCGTCAAGGAGATTCTTAGGAATTCTACCTGATCACAGGCAATATTTATACTAATCAATGGGGAACAGTGGTTCTTACAAATGTATTCAACGAAAGTGAACAAAGACACTTTCGAGTGTTTTATTGCTAACTGTTGTTTACAGGATCATTGGACGGTTGTAGCTTATCGATATTGAGAAGTCAATTCACAACCGCATGCTCAAAGCACACACACTTAATTGAAGAAAATCACGACCATCAAAGAGATACAACAATGCTTCCGCTACTCTGATGAAAAGATGTCATGATCCAGAAAGTGTGAGCATGTCGGTCCAAAAGTCACAACATCACATGAAGGCAACACAACAAAGGGTGATCCAGAGATTTACTGAGGCTGATGATCTCAAAGAAAGCTCGAAGATCATCAAGACGTGGATCAGTTAAAGACCTCCACTGAAAGTACAAAGTAATCGGACTTTGAAGAATCACTGCTAAAGCACAAAGATTGCGGAAGTGAAGAATTGAAGTCTACGAGCTCATAACTGAAGACAAATATAGAATGCTAGGATGCAAAATGTATTTCATGGGGTGATCTCCCTTAGGGGGAGATTGTTAGGATTTGGAAAATCCATATGGAAGAGTCGGTCACCCCAACTCTAGTCTAGCATATGTTAGCTCGTAGACTTTACGTTATTTACTAGTTATTTAGTTAGTTAGCTAGTTAGTTAGTTAGTTTAGAGCAACACCGTGGAGGACGGACGAGTCTTTACCCACTGTATGCCTGATCCACAGTCCGACATGAGGACGTTTTCTTTGTAACTATAAATACCTCTTCCCACTTGGGAAGAGGTGGTGCTTCTCATTAATCTAACATTTCTTTTTTGTTTTACTTTCTCTCTCTAAAGAACACCCTCTCTACTCTTTCTCTCTCTAAGATGACATACTTGTATTATCATCATCCTAGACCACCAGAATCATCAAACAACATAAAAGTATGATCCTAACAATAAACAACAGTCGAATAAAAGTTTAAGATTTAACTCTTGAAAACAAATCAAATTTCACCATTATTTAGTCCGGTTTATTTTCTATTCAAAGATTACCCTTTGCTTATAATTTGTCAACTAATAAATAAACAAATAATCAAATAATAAAAATAACCAACTAAAACAATGAATATAATGAACATGCTAAATTAAACCAACTAACATGTATATTTTGAACTAAGACTCCCACTTTTGTTTCGAGCTAGGTACAGGTGGATCACATACATCGATAAATCGATTACACAAGTCTCATGTTAAAAATATACAATAACACACAAAAGTTGATAAAATAAAATGATACATATGGGGTCTTCCCCAATTTTAGGATTAATTAACCTATTAGCTAATTAGCATGCAAACAATAACTCGTAACAATTACCACATATATATCAATTGATCTATGACAATACATGCATGTTTTCATCATGGATCCCACATATAGCACTTATTATCATATAATCAAGTCACAAGATCGCTACTATTAATGACATAACACAAATTATTAATTAATAAAACCACATAAAATTGCATGCAACTCTAGGGTTTCTACAATTTTAACAAAACCTAAAAATTAATTTGCTTAATTAATGGGTAATCGACCCATATAAAAAATAGGGTTTTTGAAAACTAAACCCTAGAAATAAAAAACATGCAACAATCTATCAAAGATTTGATTTTTATGTGTTTCGTTAATTAATTACACTATATTAACGGCTCTTGATGCCACTGTTGGAATTTAATAATCATAACAAGTATATATATTAAACATGTAATCATAAAAAGCACACAACGGAAGATTTAAACATAATATGCATAATTAATTAACCAAAATATAAAGTAAGCGTACTTTTTAGCAATCCAAGCAATCAAACGATCAAGAAACTCAAACCCTAATAATTTAGGGTTTATGAAATCGATTTACACTTTAATCGATTTGGGCAAGAACAAAAATCCAAAATAGGATTTATGTATGGTCTTGTACACGCGTATTGATAGCGATTCATTGCGAATGTTAGGTTCTTGATCACAATAGATTAACCAAAAACTTTATTTACGCTCAAGGTCACTCGCAAATCCCTTTATGGGGCTTCACTCGTCGACAAAGGAGTAAGAAGGGAGAATAAACGAATTTTGGCCTTCTATCTAGATCAAGTGTACCAAAGAATGAATACATGGGGATGTATTTATACCCTTATGGTAGAGATAAAGTTTACAAAGAGTTCCCATGTGGGATTCCTCTTGTTCGGACGACTTCACAAGCCCAAGAGAGGTTCTAGAACCTTCTCTTGGCTTGTTTCCTTTTCTTCATATCCCTTTGATATTTAACGACCGTTATTCACTTTCGTTAATCGTTATGTGAATTAATAATTAAAACATAACGTTTTATATTTAATTATTAAACATTGAATCTCATACGCAATGCGTGTAATCTCATAGAATCCGGTCATACGTATATTAAATATATCCACAAACTAACATCAATCACTAACATTTATAGCATGTCCATAGCTTCATCTTCATAAACAAACCCAAAATGAAGTGTTGACTAGGGTGAAACCTCCAAGATACTAGCCCTCTGCTATATAAAACCTTCATCCAAACACCCTTATTCCATGAGACCAAGAATTATGCAGCACTTAAAAGGTTATTAGCCCATGCTAAATCCTACTTTTTAGCAATGATTACTGCATTTCTTGATCTTTTCATATTGATAGTCATGATTTTATGCCTGATACAGTTTTCATAACTCTGCTTAGCACCTCCATACTTCTTGTTTCATTTTGAAAAGTCTCAATTCCTTTCTTGCCAAACAAAATAAACTGAAGAAGCCATAATTAGTTTGTCCAAAACTCTCGCAATGCTATTCTTATCACTATTAATTGCAAGATCAATCACAATTGCATCCAAAGTATTATGAGCTCCCAGTCTAAATGACAATTTTCTCATTTCCTTCCAAATATCCACTGTGTATTTACATTGAAAAAACAAATGCTTATGAGAATCACATTCAACCTTACAGAAACTGCACAACAACACTCCATTATTATGCCACTTCTCCATCTTATCCTATGTTAGAGTTTATATTGTATGGCTAACCATAAAATGAAACCATGCATTGGAATAAACTGCTTGAACCAGACCACATGTTTCCATAAACAGGGTAACACCATCGTTGGATAGTTTATTAAGTAAGGTTTTGTAATGGGTATAGGTCTCAGAGAGACTTTCAGAGTCTTTGGCTCTATAAGTGTTATACTAAAGTTTCATGTCCATGATCCTGTTTTCCTTGGTATCTAAGGGAGCTTCAAAGTTATGAACAAAGTCATTCCAATTTTGTTTAGTTGTACTACAGTTAATTACTGATTCCATTATATCGTCAGGGAGACAAGATATAATAATGTTTTTAAGGCATTGGTCCTGATTGACCACCTTTCTCTCATCTGGAGACCATTGAGCCTCAGGTTTAGGTAAACCTTCAGCAGTCTTAGGGACAAATGGACCATTATTAATACATTTAATTTAGTATAGTTCCATTCCTGTTAAGTAGCAAAGCATGCGCTTTTTTTACTTATTGAATTTCCCAACTTCAAGTCGGGGAGCAATAACTGCATAGCTTCCTCTCTTTTTATCGACTAGTTGGGGTATATCACTATCAGCCATGGTAGGATCTTAATTTTAAAAACTTTGAGACTATGTTTTGAAGAAAAAGTTTTATAAACCAGATGCTCTAATACCACTTGTTGTTCCCCTTTACATGACTAGTTTAACCAAAGAGTTAATCTATCCGGGTTCCATGCTTAAGTAATGTAGTGATAAGTTTTGTTAATAAGAGAATAAAAACGTAAAGTAAAATAGACACAAAGGTTTTTCAACATTTGATTCTATTTAAAATTAATAAAGCATTATACCCAAGTGTTTGCGAAACAACACTTGGGATTGAAATAACAAGTATGGTAATCTCCTCTCTAACTTAAGCTAAACTTAAGTACAACTATGCTAACCAACCAAGCTAACCTCATGGACTTAGTTGTCTTTGGAGGAGTAAAAGAGTTTGTGAATGTCTAAGCATTAAGTGCACAAACTTTTCAACCTTTTGCTCCACCTTATGATCCTATTTATACACAAGTATTTGGACAACGGTTACAATGAAGACAAAGATGACATCTGCTAGTTTGGAACAATATACTAATTTGAGTATGGGACAACTTAGATTTCTGAATAGCAGTGATAACACTGCTTTGATCTTTAGCCATTCAGGGTAAGTTTGACCTTTACTTGATAAGGACTCTTCCTTATTCATTTCAAACTTATCCCGCCTTGTCCTGTCTTTACTTCAGTCTTCATAGTTGTTGAGGAGACGGGGTTCAGTAAGTTACTGTAATCACTCCCTGAACCCATCACCTTCTTCTTTGGCTCATTCATCAGTCCCACCTCACTGAATGGAAAGTCTTTCTCTTTAGGCTTGTCTTGAGCTTCTTGAAGGTGACTCACTGAGTGACTATTCACTCAGTGACTTAGTTAATGTTCACGGTTATGCAACACTTAGGTTATTTTCTATTCAAATCCTAGTTTAAGGATACTTGGGGTACTTAATGGACCCAACACTTTCACATACACATTTTTGATAAAAAAATGTCACAACAAAACACTAACAATATATTTCCATCGTCTTCTTCGTTAAGGAAAAATCCGAGACCAAAGAAAACCAATGTCATATCTACCGGTTGGACAAAAGTGGAAGAATTGAAGTTTC
The DNA here is from genome assembly GCA_022545495.1 of Chrysanthemum lavandulifolium. NCBI lineage: Eukaryota > Viridiplantae > Streptophyta > Magnoliopsida > Asterales > Asteraceae > Chrysanthemum > Chrysanthemum lavandulifolium. The sequence goes on from CM040238.1 coordinate 90,431,001, forward strand.
TTAATGTTAACACTAACGGGATGAGTCAGGACGATGTGTCGGGTATCGAAAAAATCAAAAACGATCCGAGCAAAACATTTTGGCTCAATTATTATTTTTATTTGAATGTCGTATTTAATTTTATGTATTGTAATTTTAATTTTAGTTTAATAAAATGTGTTTGTTTAAATAAGAGTAAAGGGAGAAAAATGGGACCCACAAGTGGTACCAATAACATTTTATTTGTTTTTTTCTGGAGGGGGTATTTTAGTTGTTGGTGTGTTATTTAGAGGCTGATGAGGTGCCGCTTAGGTGGCAGACCAATAACGTATTGTTGGTCCATCCCACACCGAGCACTCTTATAGATCACCTAAAATAGTTAAATAAGTACCAATAGTAAAAGTGACTCGATAACCTGAATCACCCGACTCAATATAACCCGACCTGAATCACACACGAACCCGATAACCCAATTCTTAATCGGATCGGTAACATGTTAATTAAAAAATGATAACCCGACCTGATAACACCCCTACACACAGTGTCCCAAATTATTATCAAAAGTATTGCGCGCATTATAGTACCATCAACAACTAAATAGTCTTGATACACTTTAATGTAACGTAAATGACTAACTTGTTAAAATGCATCTCGTATTTTCATTGTCAGCTCTCTATTTACCTCAACACTTGGGTATGCACAAAAAGTTATAGTTTGTGAGTTATCATACTAAATCGAGGTAATTGATAGCCCTTTATTAGGTTTATAAAAGTAATCAAGTTTATTTAAACAGAAGGACCAAACATTAAAAGTTATGAAAGTTGTTAACAAGTTGGCATCATAACTATAAATAGGGATTAGTCTGGCGATTTATTGTGTAATTTCTCATTTGTATTCTCATTTTAAATGATGGTTACCAATTACTATTTCATTTACACACACTAACACATATACATTACACATACTCTCTCAATTCTTTGATATCTTGACACAAACAAGTGGTATAAGAGCAACTAAGGTTACTTGTTGTATTACATACGATTCATAAACTCTTTCTCTTCACATATCGTTCGTTCAATTTCAAATCCAAAAAACCTGAAATTCATCAACTGAATCAAAACTTTCTTGTTTAATATTGTAAAATCCAATGGCGAAAGTGATTTTGAGGTGTTAAATTTAGGTTTAGGAGGATTTTTATGGTTAAAATTGGGGTGATTTGAGAAATTAAGGTTATAGAGGGAAACCTTCAAGTTAGATTATGTTTGAGATTGATTAGAGCTTAATTGTGAAAAACATTAGAACATTCAGGTGGGGAAAGGTTTAGGATTGTAGATTAAGTAAAATATTGATACTAACATATATATTGACGAGTAATTTTGTTTTTCTAGTGATTTTTGGTGAAGATGTAAAGAAAAAGTTGTAAATCAGGAGGGTGAAAAGAACAGAAGAAATGGAGGGAAAATACTTGATGGGCCATATTTGAGAAAAAAGGAGAAGAAAAAGTGAAGACTTGAAGACTTACAAGGGATAATGCGCGATTTTCAAGCAAAAGGAGGGAAGAATCAAGCTTATTCTATATCAAAAAGTAAAGGTCACAGTGCGCTACTTTCAAATCAAGAAAAGGAGACAAACTTCAACAAAATGAAGACTTGGAGCATAATACGCCACTTTTGATGACACTAGGAAGCTTGGTGTGCCACTTTTCAAGAAAAAGAAGAAGAAAAGATCAAGTCTTGTTACTCAAACCTTCGTGAGCCACTTTTTCAAGCAAAAAGGAGGATTTTCTAAGATTACAAAAGATCGGGAGCTACATTCAATGGAGAAAATGCAATAGATGCTTATCATGGCCGGAAATTGAGATAAGTTTAAAAAATCTATTGTGAAAGCTATGATACGTTAGGGAGTGTATCAAAATTCACATGCATTGTGCGGGCAAATATTGGACGTGACCAAGATCGAGAAACGAACCACGTGGATTAAATAGTTAATGGCTTCTCGGATCATGGCGTACTATCCCAATGACTTGAGATGTTAGGTCATTTAGTTTTGTCTTTCACTAGTTTTTGCCTTAGTTTCCAGTTACTGCGTGAAAGCGTAACATTGTGTGTTAATGCTAGATTTAGTGGGAGTTAAGGATGAATGATTAAATAGTCATAAGGGAATTTGCTCCAAGTTGAAATAAGATTAGAGGATATTTTTTCGGGTCCCCTTGTGGTGAGATGATTTTTGAGAGTATGACCATGCGACAATTGTCTGGGAATACTATGTGAGACAAATAATTTACGGTAACAAGAAAGGATGAAAGTATTGCTAGATTAACATATTTATGTCTAGTACTTTCTAAAATATTGCAAAGTGCAAAGGGATATAGTCATATACCTAAACTCAGCTGAGGTGTTGCTGGTGTTGTAAATCACTACTTGGGTATTGAATCGGTTTATGTGAACTATATACTTAAATGTATTGTTAGTAACCTATTGATACTATGAAGTGGTTTGTGTTGTTTTACGCAAGTGGGAGTATGAAAGGATTAGTGTGCAAAGAACAACGTCTTTCACAACTGGTACTCATAGAAATGTTGATGGATCACACCGGTGCACACTAAACATAACAGGCAAGTGAAAATGAGAAAAGAGTGACGCAATGAAATGAAAAGGAAATGAGAGTATGGCAATATTTTCATAGAGGAGTAAAACGGTAATTAACCATGGTATATATTTATCAGGGATAAAATAACTAAACTACTAAAGTATAAAAGGTAAAATCACAAACCCTTAGGGTTTGTGCATCAGCCGAATACCCTAGAAGGGGTATGTTTGACCTCTCGTCAAATTTTTATACTTAATGGTTAATTACAAGGAATCCTAGTTTTAATAGGAATGTCCTATGGTATCCCATAAATACTAAGGCTTCCTAATATGATTCATAACATTCCTCTAAACCCTAAAACTCCCTCCCCTTTCTCCTTTTTGTTTGATTGGTCGACCAAGAACCAAAGGGTTCGAAAACCCTTTTGTTCGATCCCTTAATGGACATTAAGTCGATTCCAAGATCGACTAAACCTTTAGTTGATCTTTACCCACTTTTGTACTCTCCAAAATTGCACAAGTTTGTAGCCTTAGTTTTATATGTGATGTACTGGTGGATACCTAACGCAACTAAAGTGGTAATTCTCCCCAATAAAGCCTAAAGTATTGAATCAAGCATCAAAAAGATCAAAAAGCGATTTTGTGCATTTCATATAGGTTTAGGAGCTTACGTTACTGCAGGATCAAGTAAGTAATCCTAAACACCCTTTTATACGTGTTAGATTAGTTTATATCACTTATTAGGGGATCTGTATATTATGGGTTTGGTCGGCATGACCTTTGCTTGTTTATTTTCCCTTGTACATGTTTTATTGTTCATGCGGGTGACCACCAATACCATACATGGAAGACTCCCCTGCGCATCGTAGTTTGTAGCTCGCGAGGTCTTCTAAACATTATGTCGAGTTTTTTCATGTCACAATGGTTTTGGTCGCGTCGTAACGGGGTCATTTTACTCTTTCAACTCCAAAATCAAAGGTGTAGACCTTTCTCTTCTGGTTCCGCAGTCATTTGAATTATCAAAATCAGAGTTTATATGAAGGTGTTATGACCAAAACAATGAAGATATGCAACATATGATGTGTTAAAAATCAATCCGTCATTTGTTATTTGTTTCTTCACTTGATTCTTTCTTGATTAATCTTTTCTTCTATATTTATCATTATTTACTATTCCAAGCCATTTCACACTTCATCCTTCAAAATTTACTTAAATCATCATTTACACATGATTAAGTACAAAAAGTCATTGATAATCATATTAAACAACATACAAAACACAAAATAATGTGTATAGAAATATTTATAAATACGAGTTATCAAGTTGTCACATCATATTCGTTATCAACCATCATTCGACCATTTTCCGTTATCAACCATCATTCAACCACTTTTTAATAGTATCCATCATGATATCGTTATCAGCACTAACGACGTCAAAACATACCCACAATCGATAACAAATATAACATTTTTGAACACAACAAATGTTTTATGTAACACTTTTCAACACAAGTATCACTAGTGTACTTTCTATAAAAGTACATTGACACAAAATCTACATCAAATCAAAATACATACAAAGATCATTCATTCAAAATTGGCCATCTTACATATGCTTACACCCAAACCCAATAACCAAAACCTAATCCCAAACACAAACACAACAACAAAGAAACCAAACATATCCCATTACCTTGATCAAACCACAAAACAAAACAAAACAATTCCATTTCACACCGCTTAACCGAACCAACCCTTCATCGATCATAATTATATCTTCATCGGTAATAATTTCTAGTTTATTTTAATCCAATTTTATTACTTTATTTACATGGGTTGTCTTTTTTTGTTGAATTTGGTACTAATTTTTGTTGGTTTTGATTTTAGTCGGAATTTGGGATCTGGGTTTGTTTTTTATAATCTTGTTGATTTGTAAAAATTGTTATTTATTTTTTTGTTTTTTCACGTGATTTTTTTTTTACTTATTTTATTTTATTAGTTTTGAGGTTAAATTTGCTGAATTTGGTTTTTTGGATTTTTTGTGTACGATTTTTTAAAATATTTTTTTTGTACGGATTTACTACTTATTAGATTTTTTTTTTTCAGAAAAAATCTTGCTGTTCATATGAATATTTGATAAGTAATACCTAAAACTCAAAATGTTTGTTTATTTAAAGTTTAATAAGCAATTCCAAACACCCCTTTTAAAGGCTAGTCTGTATTTGATTAAATTAATGAACTTTTTCGGGTTTTTTGATGTTCTTGATTGAAAAAGTAGATGTTTTTATGTTTTGTTCATCTCATTGACGCGCTGTTGTTTGTTTTTCGATTAGTAGGGAAGCAGCCATATGTGAGTCGTTATGAAACACGTGTGTTTTTTTGGAACAAATATGTCCCTGTTTTTCCTATCTTACTCAGGGGTGCGTCTTTGATAATCTCGTTTAGTTATTGACCTTGAATACAGGGGATTCGAGATTTTAGTGTGAGGAACGCGTTTGGTCTTCTAGTAAAGCATTGATGAAAATTTACTTAAGTAAATATTATTTCTTATGCTTTGCGGCAAGATGTATTATTTGACGTCACCTAATACTGTTATGTGTTTATGGGCTCTGAATAAAAGTAAAAAAAAAATGTGCTTGTTTGGTGCTTAGTATAATACTGTTAGTGATTCTGTTTTTAACCTATGCCTTACTTTACTTTAGTCAAGTACATTGATCTTCATTCTCTTTTGTTTTTATATTACGAGTACATAATGAGTTTTTTTAAATTAGATTAAACTTTAAATTGGCAATTTTCGTTGTACGGGTATTTTGATTTACTATGTCTAATTCCATTATATTGCAAGATTGTTTTTTGATTTAATATTCTGCGGATATTATCATATAGTTATGTACTTACTAAAGATGCTTCAATTTCAGGGACACATTTCTATCTATTCAGAGCTGAATAATTGATTGCTATTGGGTCGTAAATCCAAGTTGTCCGTGATGCGGCGTCAAAGGAATATCTTTGATACCTTCCCTGACAGCGTTGATCTTAACCAAGGTCCAAATTATAACGGTTTAGATACGAATGAGTCTGATGAGTGCAATAGCAATAACAATAGCAATAGCAATAGCAGGTTGTCACCAAATGAAAGACTATTATTAAGTAATGATCTGTCCGGTGATCCCCAAAAGTCTCAAACCTTTAGTGGCTGGGACGTAGGCGAATCAAGCTCTAGACCGAATCCACAAGCTCGTGTAGCTACTAATTGGCCAAGTTCATTAGACACTCGTGATTCAAGATTTTCATTAGACACTCGTGATTCACGATTTCCTGTTGGGCCATTAAATACGCAAGGTTCTCGTTCCAAAAATATTCCAATGGATGTTGATTTGAACATTGGATATGACGCTAGCTCTTCTGGGACTTCTGATGAATGTGGGACCAGCGGTTCTTCCGGTAATTCTCGAGAACCGATTTCTGTTCCTCCTTTAAGTATACCTGGTGTTCCCGAGAACTCACAAAGATTTTATGCTCCTATAAATATATCATCAACTGGAAGTTATTCTAATAGTAGCTCATCTCAACAGTCCTCTAGACGGTTATCGCATAGTCAATATCTTGACCAAACGTCAACCAATTCAAGTCATCGATCAAACCAACAAATGCAGGTTCCGGGCATGCCCAGAAACCTTCTTCCTTTTCCATGGATTGGTAACGGTAGTAGCTCAAGAAACGGCGGTTCATCATCTAGTTCACCACTTCCTAGAGAAATAAGGAATTCGGTACAAGATCCTACCAATTGGAGCTTAGGTAACCCTTCATCTAGTTCCAGAAACGACAACATTTGGTTACCTAATCTAAACTCTACAACACATAGTCAACAAAGGTCAACCGATATTCCTCCACCTTGGACGCTTTTCCCATCATCCGAGCCTGAGTCTGGAGGACATAGAGGGCGTTTTCGTCCTTTTCTCTCTGGCCCATCTTCCAGCTCAGAGGATAATGTGCTGTTGAGTGGCGGTAATAGCTCTGGCCGTCATCATCAGCCTCTTATAAGGTCACCACCATTGATGGAAGTGCCTGGTGATGAGTGGCAGGCTTTTGCTGGTGATATCGAGGGAAGACACAGACTGGTTTCGGAGGTTCGTGCTCTTACTATATAATTACATTATATTTATTGTTTACATTTAAGGTTATATATATGTGTTTTCTGACTTTGAGAAACTAAGCTGCAACCATATATAGAAGTAGCGGTTGCAATATCGAGCCATTTGCTCATGAACGTGTGAAATTGGTAAAATAATAAAAGCTACGCAAAAATCAACAATTTCAGTCAAACAAACTGTTACTCGTATCTATGAGGCCTGCAAATGCCAATGCTCCTTTTATTCTATTAAATAATATGCCTATATGTGCTTGCAAAGGGATAAATGTGCCATGGTTTATACTTTACTAGCCGGTACCAGCATTGGCGGCGATAAGTATAGTTATATGTGTTTGCTTACCGTTTAGTGAATTGTTTCACAATACTTGAATGTATATGTGTTAGTTGTAAGTGTTTGTTTAGGTTACCGTAACTTTCCAAAGAGCTTTCCGCGACATCATTATTCCGCGTATAAAAAATACCTCGCAATCTCTTACGCCAAACACTACCCCAAAAGTATATGATTTTGACGAATCAAGATTATATTGATTGAAATAAATGAAATAAAGGTTAAAGTTGTAAAATTTGAATTAAAATAAAATAAACCCATTAAAATATAAAACTAAAACTCATAAAATATATCAAAATGGATGTTGAATTAAAGAGCATAAAATTTTAGAAAATATGGTGAAATTAGATTATAAAAAAATAAGTAGATAAAAGATATTTTAATTTAAAAATAAAGATGAATTTTTAGTTGAAATAACACATGTCATTTTATAATTGGAGCTTTTATCTTAATTTTTAGTGGTTAGGAGTTAGGTTTGAGTTTGTTAGAAGTTAGGCTTGAGTTTGTTAAGAAGTGACACATGTCATCTCATGATTGGAGCTCCTTATCTTAATTTTTGGTTAGAAAAACTCTTTCCATAATAAGCAAGTAAAAAAGTCTGAATTTTTAAGCCTTCTAATTTTAGAAGGCCTAAATGCATTATAAAGTAGTATAGATATAGATAGCTATACAGCCTACATTGTGCATAGTATTAAGATGATCCCAGACACGTATGACTATTAGTAAACCTTGCCTACTAGGATGGTAAACGGCGGTAAGGTGTCTTTTTAGAATAGATTAAGTCTAGTTTTTAACTGAATAATACAAACTAAGATAATAGATCTTCTTTTCTGTAGGCGTTGTGGGCAGTGACGGACCCAGAAAAATAAAATGTGGGGGGCAAAATTTTTTTTCTTCTACAATAGCAATAAAATGCAAAAGAAAAAACTAAGATTGTAATGATAAATCGTGTATTTTTACTTAGAGATGAAGGATTTATAATGTTTTAGAGTGTTAAATGTTGGATTTTAGTATGTGAGTGGGGGGCAATTTGAGTTTTTGGTGGGGGTCACTTTCGAAAAAAGGTCAAAATTACAAAATATTTACACTATAATCTCAACTTTTTTAATAACGATCTTCTTAATAGGTCCGTCTCACAGTTGTGGGATAGATAGACAAATGTTCTACCTATAATTTTCTAGGCAAAGAAATATGCAACTAATATGGACACTTGTAGTTGGAAATTTGGAATATGAAATTTGTTGCACAGATGAACTACATGTTTATCTTCTACGGAGATGTATGGAGCCACATTTTGATAGATAGCGAGTAAAGTGAATCTAGATACTCATTCTTTTGGCGATTGGAGTTATTCATATTTCTAGAGTTCTAAACCCTAAAAAAGGACCTTATAAACTTTTAGTTTGGGTTAGTGATTAATTGTCCCATGACAGAGAGTATATATAGTTATTATCTAATCTTAACCTATCTAGAATCCCGATATATCACTCTCAATTTATGAGAGTATTAAAATGTTACGTCATTCAGGCCGGTTTCCCATGAGAATTAGGAAAAAAAAGGACTGGATTGTGTAACGTGTGCTTTGTAAAATTTGCATGTTTCATAAAAGTTAACTTGGTAAAACATTAAATTACAGTGACATTTTTGTTTTCAGTAATGAGATGTTTCTCATGTGGCTTGCAGCCTTGCAAAGTGTAGAAAGTTACGTCATGTTGTTCGGTTTCCCATGGAAGTTAGAGAAACAAAAAAAAAGATTCGGATTTTGAAACCGTGTTTTGTCAAATTTGCATGTTTTATGAAAGTCAACTTAACAATGCATGAAATTACCGTGACATTTTTGTTTTTAGCAATTAGAAAGTGTACAAAACAGAGACATAATGTCAGTAATGACATGTTTCTCAAGTGGTTTTCAAAGTGTAGAAAGTTACGTCATACTTGTCGGGTATTCATGAGAGTTAGGAGGAAAAGATTGGGATTGTGAAAACGCATGCTTTGTGAGATCTTCATGTTTTTATAAATGTCAACTTAACAAAGCGTGAAATTGCGTTGACATTTTTTATGTTAGTAGTGACAAAACGGAAACATAGTTTCGTAAAGCAGAGGCTTCTCAAGTGGTTTGCAAAGTATAAAAAGTTACGTCATATTTGTCGGTTTCCCCTGAGTTGAGAGAAAAAAGATTCAGATTGTAAAAACAAGTGTTTTCATGTATCATAAATGCCGAGTTACGTCATACTGGTCGGTTGTTCATGAGAGTTAAAAGATTCGGATTGTCAAAAGTCAAAACGTGTGCTTTGTCAAATCTGCATGTTTTATAAATGTCAACTTAACAAAACATGAAATAGAATTGACATTTTTTATTTTAGTAATTAGAAGTGTACAAAATGGAGACGCATTTTTGGTAATGAGAGGTTTCTCAAGTGTTTTGCAAAGTGTAGAAAGTTACGTCATATTTGTCGGTTCACCATGAGAGTTGGGAGAAAAAAGATTCGGATTGTAGAAATCTGTGTTTTGCAAAATTCGCGTGTTTCATTAATGTTGAGTAACTTAATTAAAGCATGGGATTGGGGGGGGGGGGAGGATTTTGTAAGTTTCACAATCAGTCAAATTAACTACATTTTAGCTAAATCGGCATTCAATTGATGTCTTACTTTTTTATAGCAATGGTTTACTTTTGTTGGTAAGTTAGACCTAAAGGCTTATAATAATTCATAACTTATTGTCATTATTCCCTTTTTGGCGGAATTACCTTTGTATCTTATTTGTTTATCCGAATGTTTCCAATCCTAGGCTTATGTATACTGATAAGTATATAGCACCATGAATAACAAGTATGCTTCTTGGTTACAGTTGCGTTTAGTTTCTCATTTGATAACATTTGTAACCAATTTATATCTTGCTAAGTCATAATATTATGTTTGCCTTCCATGTTACAGATGCGTCAGATTTTGCATGCATTGCGGAGAGGCGAAAATTTACGAGCAGAGGTTATTGTCACTTTTGTACTGATTTTGTTAATTGGTTTTCACTTTCCACTCCAGTTGTTTCAGTTTTAAATTATCATCTGCGTTGCATCGTCATATTTTTTCGAACTGAGATTAGTATATGATAGTTTGTCATCGTAGTTTCTGGAACTTGACACGAATTATTTTTTTATAAAGAAACCTAGCGACAAGAAATCCAGGATCTGACATATTGTTTAGTTAAATTTCCATATCTGATAACGATCTGATATGCCAGGATTACATGCTATTTGATCCATTTATAAACGGGGTTGCTGACCTGCATGACCGACACCGAGATATGAGGCTGGATGTTGATAACATGTCTTATGAGGTAAATGTGAAGTCTCACTTTCTATTTGGTTTCTATTTTTAGGTTTCATCTGTTTTTTTATATATTTTGTAAACTGCCTTCTTATCAGGAACTGTTAGCACTGGAAGAACGCATAGGAGACGTCAAAACTGGGCTAACTGAGGACGTCATTTTGAAGTCAATGAAACAAAGAAAGCACATGCTTTTCATGGGTATATCGACCCAAATTCTGGAGCCATGCTGCATATGTCGGGTAAGATTCATCTCCAGCTATGGTGTTTAAGATTGTAAACTTTCGCCTCTATATAGCAAATGAAATAAATCAGATAACAGGAAGAACCGCCATGTATTAATCAGCGCTCACATAATTTTGGTAAGTTTATGGTTTTGGTTATGCTCTAACCATGTGTTGTCTAACAGGAAGAGTATGAAAATGGAGATGATATCGGGACTTTGGATTGTGGCCATGACTTCCACACATGTTGCATTAAACAGTGGCTTACACAGAAGAATCTGTGCCCTATTTGCAAGATGGCTGGTCTTGCTACTTGAAATCTTGAGTTTCATTTTTTAATTTCTGTGCTTTTGTTGGCATAATATGAGGTAATAATGGATGTTATAGATTGATGGTCAATTGAAAAATGGTCATATTTATGGTAATATACATTGGATAATTTAAAGACCTTTTTATCTTCTGATATCGATTCACCACCCCCTCATATGGAAACATTGGCACGTCACTAAAACACATTTTGATGCCTCGTGGCCATAGTTATGGAATTCAATCGTACGCATTGAATTCCAAAATCCCACGTGCGTAATCTTTGTCGTACGGTTATCATTTGGTACTTTGGTAGTATATATGGAATACATGTTTGCAGTAATTGAAGATCTTTTTTCTAGGTAACCATGGTTTCTGGCCTTTTAGTAGACTAATTCAAAGGGTTTGAACTCACCGCCACAGACTTAAATTAGGTAAAGGCTTCTTTTTTTAAGATGTTGTCATGGTTGTTTCACTATTTGGGAAAAACATGATTATATTAACGAACATAGAATAATTAAGCCAAATGGGTTTGGGATGAAATTTCATTTAAATCAACAAAACCCGATAGCTCAACATGGTTTGAATATTACAGGCATGATCTCCTATCTTAGAAAACATCGATTGAGCATTTGAGCACAGTTGGCTTAAGATGAAAATGATGCGCATATGTGCAAGTAGCCGAGCTCCATTGCTCATTGAAACATTCTTGTTTTGTTTATGGCGAAAAGTTATTTTTATCGTTGACGGTGGCTTTTAATTGTGGCTAACCATTGACACAATTGTGGGCATGGGTAGTTTCAAGTTTGCTATGATTGCGCATACCTTTGATCCATCTGGAGTAAAACTGATCAAAAAGTCGCAAACTGTTATTTTTAGCGGGTCAAAACACATACTCCGTAGTTTATAATGTGGCACGCATTTGGTTACATTTTAAGTTTTTTTCTTAATATTCTTCTGAAGCATCTTCATTCATCATGAATGCATCTTCATTTGTAGTTTGAGGAGATGTTTTCAATGTTTTTGTTTCACTTAATTGTGACAAATTACAAAAGAATTTTCGGTTATAAATCTCTAGACTTTTTTTTTATTAAAGAACTTTAAAAGCGTAAAATCGACGGTTTTATTTATTGAATATTGTCAACAACATTTGAATTCTTTAAAGCGTTTTGTCTTAAAATTTTAAGACTACTTTATATAGAAAGTCCCAAACCTTTTATAAAGTAGTATAGATGTTTTCAAGTTTTACTTATTTGACAAATTACAAAAAGAATACAAATCTCCTGGTCCGGACGGTTACACCTTTGAATTCTTTAGGCAATGTTTAAGACCAGGACTTTCAAATGTTTTTTCGAGTGGATCCTTTCCGAGAGGTTGCAATGCTTCTTTTACTGCCTTGATCCCCAAAGTGTCGGATGCTAAATTTGTCATGGATTTCATACCCATAAGCTTGATTGGTAGCGTATATAAAGTGATTACCAAGATTCTTGCTAATCGTTTGGCGCGGTCATTTCCGATCTCGTTTCAGGAACCCAATCAGCCTTTGTCGCGAACAAGCAAATTTTAGACGGTCCTTTCATCTTGAACGAAATTCTTTCTTGGTGTAAAAGGAAAAAGAAGCAAGCCTTAGTTTTTAAAGTTGATTTTGCTAAGGCTTATGATTTCGTCCGTTGGGATTTCCTATTAGATGTTCTTCATGCTTTTGGTTTTGGTCCGAATTGGTGTAAGTGGATTCGTGGTATATTTAGCTCGGCCATGGCATCGATTCTGATTAATGGGAGTCCCACCGGCGAATTTTCGTTCTTCCGTGGTCTTAAACAAGGTGACCCTTTAGCCCCTCTCCTTTTCATTCTTATTATAGAGTCTCTTCATATTTCAGTTTCTAGAGCCGTTAATGAAGGAGTTTTCAAAGGTCTTCAACTTCAAGAATCGATGTCTATTTCTCATCTTTTCTATGCGGATGATGTCGTGTTTATAGGAGAATGGTCCGACGACAATTTGGTAAATCTTATCCGAATCCTTAATTGTTTTCATTTAGCTTCGGGATTGAAAATTAATGTTCAAAAGAGTCAGGTGTTGGGAGTTGGAGTTTCTCGGGATGTTGTTAATCAAGTGCTACACTTATTGGTTGTGCCGTTATGCAAACCCCTTTTAAATACCTTGGTGTTATAGTTGGTGATATTATGCCGCGTCACAGCGCTTGGGTTAATACGATTCAGAAAATCCAAGCTCGTTTATCCAAATGGAAGGTTAAAACCCTTTTAGTTGGAAGTAGATTGACTATTATTAAATTGGTCCTTGGTGTTGTTCCATTATACAATATGTCGATTTATAAAGTTCCTAAAGGAGTTTTACATGAGATGGAAATGATCCGTAATAATTTTTTTAATGGTGCAATCTCTTCAAAACAAAGATTACTTGGGTTGTTTGGAATAAAATGTTGGCATCTAAGAAAAATGGCGGTCTTGGGTCTCCAGCTTTCATGCATTGAACCGTGCCTTACTTCTCAAATGGGTTTGGTGATTTCTTTCCCGTGATGGCTCTTTATGGTCGCAAGTTATTGGTGCTATCTATGGTGCTTCTTTAGATTGTCACTCGATGCATACCACTTCGATTTGGTGCTCTTTTTGCGTGAGGTTCAGGTTTTATCTTCAAAGGGTTTTGATTTTTTCTCCCATTGTAAGATTCGAATAGGGAATGGGCTTAACACCAGGTTCTAGTTAGACAACTGGATTTCGGACATGCCTCTTTATGTTCGCTACCCTCTTTTATTTGCTTTAGAAAGGATTAAAGATGTTTATGTTGCTGTGAAATGTGGTGATGTTTCCTTTGATGGTTCCTTTCGTAGATAGGTTCGGGATGGTTATGAACGGCAACAATGGTTGGATCTGTTGTCGATGTTAGAGTCAATCACCCTCTCTTCCGCCGCTGATAGATGGGTTTGTGATCTTAATGGTGATGGCGAGTTTCGTGTTAAAAATATCCGTTCTTCATTAGATGATCTCTTTCTTTCGTCTATGACTGATGCTACTAGGTGGGTGAAGTATATTTCGGTTAAGGTTAATGTTTTCGCTTGGCGTGCTCGGCTTGATCGCCTCCCGACTAGAGGTAATCTTGTTTCTAGAGGGGTTTTTCTTGAATCTTCTTTATGTCCGATTTGTGGTTTGGATTTAGAAGATGTTCATCATGTGTTATTTCGTTGTGACATGGCTAAGCTCATTTTCAATCGGATATGTTGTTGGTGGGATCTCCTTTGGGTTGATGTTTATTCGTTTGAAGATTGGGATGTTTGGTTCGGCTCTATTCGGTTGTCCTCGAAGCTAAAGATCATGTTGGAAGGAGTTTTTTATATCTCCTGGTGGTTCATTTGGTCTTTCCGCAATCGTTCTATCTTTGATGAGGCTCCTCCAAGACGTTCGGTGCTTTTTGATGATATTGTCTCGCGTTCTTTCTTTTGGTGCATTAATAGATGTCGTAGCTCTTTTTCTTGGGAGTATTGGTTGAAAAACCCTTATTTGATTGCCTTGTAATGTTCTTTCTAGCTTCTTGCTAGTTTATAAAATTTGCCGTTCAAAAAAAAAAAAACAAAAAGAGTACATGATATATGTCGTCAAGTCGATGCGTCGTTTGGTTCTTACACATTCCATTACTAAGAAAAAAAATGTATAAGGTTTCTTTGTTAAGGTTATTTGGGGAGTTGTTTGGTTGTTGCACATTCCATTAGTAAAGAAAAAGGAATAAGAAGATTTCTTTGTTAAGATTATTTGGAAAAGACGAGTCTAACTCAAATATACGTGGTATAAATAATGTATTTTTGTGATCGTTTCCCGAAGGCTCGAACTTTTTGCTAGCTTTGAAACAATACACTAGTCAAGAAGAAATCTTATCAGTGGATACGATAGAAGAGAAAGGAACCGGTAGGGTGTAGAGTTTTCGAACCTTTTCTCTGACCACCCCGAAGATGTTTACCTAGCTCGGGGTTTGACCATGATATCTTTTGTAAAGACATCATGATATTTGACTATTAGGCTATCTTAGTATTGTAAAATGAAGATCTCAGTTCCCGTCTAATTTTTATAGTTGTTTTCCTTTTAGTGCGAAGTTGTGAGTTATAGGGTTTTCCTTTCACGGATCTCTCCTAGTGGTTTAGGTCCCGAGGCCTGCCCATTTGGATGGTTTAATTCGGATGTCGGATTTCAAGTGTGGTGCCGCTTCAAAAAAAAAAAAAAAAAAAAAAAAAAAATTGTTGTTGTTATGCCTTTACATAATCTAGTTATGTTTTGAGTTTTTGCATCCCGAGCGTTATAACTCATGTTTTTCCTCGGTTAGTTTTTAAAGTTTACCTGCTTAACAAATTATAATCTCACATTTATGAATGGTGAAAATGAGATAAAATGTAATGGATGTATGAGTAATGATCAAATAAGAAATAAAAGTAAAATGAGAAGGATGAGAAATAACCACAACTGCACATTTCAGATGCACCTACAAATAGAGATGCATCTCCCATGAAATTTTCTTCTTCATTTGAAATGTGAATGGAAAACATTTCCCATTCTTCTTATTTTTATTTCTTCTTAGTTGATCAATTCTCATGGATATTATATGAAAAGATAATAATAAAAGATTTTATTTGTGAGAAATCAGTCTTTCAAAAAAAAAATTATTAAATATAAACAGTATTTTATATAATAATATGAATAATATTCTATAAAATAATATTAATAAATTAAAAAATTAATAATTTTTATAGAATATAAATTTTGATGTCAACTATTATTAGTTTTTTGTTAAACATAAATATTGTCATTTTTTAAGGAAAATATTAAGTGTTTGACCAAGTGTTATCAAATAAGACGCACAAAGTCAGATTTTTCTTGTTAATTTAAACTTTTTTCATGAAGAGGAATAACATGGGCCTTCGTATTTGTACAATCTCATGTATTCATTTGCATATCACTATTATTCGTGCATTCGTTTGATATTTTTAATTCTGTGCATATACATTAATTTAATATACAATGATAATAATGGTTATTAATAACAACTATATATATGACTTTTTGAAAAAAAACATAAAGTCTAAAGGATATTTATAAATTTATAAGTAATTAAAAAAAACATGAAAACTAATATGTTAACTTAAATTCTTATAATTTCTTTAAAGTTTAACAACTAAAGTATTATTAATTACTTATTTTTTAATAAAATCAAAACGTGTGTTTTTTTATATATATATATTTTGTTGGATGAAATTTAGATATGTTTGACTAAATTGAAATCAATTTTGATTTTTAATTAGGCAATTAGAAGCCTCGATTTTAAATTTGAGCTCTCTCATTGAATAGTTGAAAAGTTTATTTATCCAATTTGTATATGAATCAATTCCAAAAATAAGCAAAAAAATAAATAAATAAAGAGTAGGGTTTCATCCAAATTGACATTTTTGCTCGGTGGCTTTTGATGGTGCTCAATTTCACTGATTTCGATTTTTTGATAGACATGAAGCAAAAAAAGAGGTGGCTAGGGTTCTTGAGAGGAAGAGATCAAAAGTGAAGAGGGAGATCTCAAAAAATAAAATCAAAACGGTTTTAGTATAAAATCCTTTATCATATTTTTTATAAATGTTGCAGTGGTTGGATGAAATTTAGATAGATTTTAATTAGGCAATTAGAAGCCTTTTTAAATTTGAGCTCTCTCATTGAATAGTTGAAAAGTTTATTTATCCAATTTGTATATGAATCAATTCCAAAATAAGCAAAAAATAAATAAAAAAGAACATTTTGTATGACTTTATCATTTTTTATCTTTTTTTGTTCGAAAGTAAGTGACAAAATTTTCTCAAATTTTATTTTCAAAAAAAAAATTGTTCTTTTGGAGATTTTAGTCTTTTTACGAAAAAGACAAAACAATTGCGCAAAAAAACAACGGTTGCACAAAATGTCATTTCAGTCAAACAAAACATCTACCTACCCACTGGACACTTGTAAAAAATATGATGGAGTAGCACGGTCTAACAGTCACACAAGACTAAATTTAGAACAACAAATTGTAATCTGACTATTTTTGGAAAAGCAAATAGTAATCCGACTATTTTTGAAAAGGCCTATTTGTATATTCTCTTATCTAAACTACATATAATGAAGGAAGATCATGCACTCCACTAAATAACTAAGACATTGCAAATTTAAATGTTAAGCAATACAACTATACATGCATGTTGTACAATTAATTTATGCACCAAATTATATTCAACATTCAATTAATGTAATTATTAAGACACCCCTTAAGGCAAAAATACAATCAATAAATCAATGATACAAATCAAATAATGTATTAGAATAAATTTTTAAATACTCTCCTCAAACATATTAAAACATTCATGAAATAAAAATTAATACAGTCTATCAAAAATAAAAATAAAGAAAATGATATGTCTATGTTCTTTATTATCTACTTTTAACATAATAGAGTTTGTCATTGTTTGAAGTTATTAGAACCTGAAATTCTAGTCTTCTTTAAAGTTATTGTCACGAAAAACGTATTATCAAATAACATTGTGTATCAAAAAATTTAATTACAATGTACTCGTCGCGTAACGCGCGTGTACTCTACTAGTTATATAAGAGAGATGTAAAAATTAATACTTTCTTACTCGTATCGCTTAATGATTTATTCACCTTTCCATCGTTTCTCTCTTTAGCATTGGATCCTAACTTAAACCTTTTTTTGGTTAAAACTTGACGTCACCAATTTTGAAACTTCCGTTTTCTATTTCTAGTTAGAAGACAATAATTAAAAAAGCGTTACAAACAAATCATTTGGTTTACTCGATCTTGCCGTCAAGACTAAGAACACTTATTTTGAAAGGAATCTTTATGATATATGTAGATTGGTTATAACTTTGTGTTGTAGTTTGAATATGATTTAAGACATGAACTTTTCTTTTATAATAATTTGAAATTTTTATGATATATGTTGCACTGCTTTAGTTTGTTTGGGATCGATACTTTGATGTATCGTTATAGTTAATTAGCGTGTCTACTTTTCATTTTAATAATATGACATTACACCTTAGAAGTTACTGTATAAGCATTTGCTACTCTTTTAAAAATTCATAGTCCATATTTAGAAAAAGAAAAGTAAAGTTTATATTCAATGTAACATTTAAACTTAGGGTAGCTTTTGATTTAAGATCTCATTTGAGCCAAACATAGTAGCATATTTACATCCCCGTTAATGTATTACAGTTTAATTTAATTTTTGTGTGTTGTCGTTTAAATTATGATTAAAGATATGCATGTTTTATCTGTAAACATGAAATATCAATTTGTTATTATTGTGTATTGGATACTGTCTCCCTAATCAAAAGTAATGAAATACAACTCTTAACATTAAAAAAAATAATAAAAAATAAAAAATAAAGGAAGAAGTAAGTTAAACAGAAATGCATAGAACTTGAAACATTATTTTTTAGTATGTATCAAACTTTTTTTTATCTATGAAATCAACAAACTTTTAATATATCGTATTATGTGTATTACCAAATTATAAGTTCTATACATTTTTAAATAATTGTTTTTCAATATATAAATTTTAATCGTAGTGGGTGATACACAGATTAGGAAAATTTAAGAGTTTGTACTTTTAATAAATTGAAAAACTTTTTGATGCACTACATAGAATAATAGGTCAAGTTTAATATTTTTAAGTAATTTTTCCAATTTAAAAAGCCATGTTATTATATTTAACAATAATCCCATTTTGTTTTAAAAAAATAAACATTTATTCTTCATTTTAATTTTTTTTACCAAAAGCTCAATTTACGGTCTTTTATGAGCGCAAAAACATCAAATATTTACGCTAAAACCTAGTGCGTGCATAAAGGTATATAATTAATAAAATAGATAAGATTACACCGATAAGTTTACACCGAGTGCTGGGTGACAACTAATGTATGTTTTACTTACAAATTACAAAGGAGATCAAGTAAATAAAATCCTTATAGATCCCCTTTGTCTAAGTTATTAAACATTGGGGCATTTAATCATTCAAGTGTAAGTCGATACGATCTTAATAGCCATTCACATTAATTATCACGTTAACTAAACCAATAATGTACATAGCTGAAACTAAAATTACAAGTTATAACTGATTTTATACATAAATAACACATGCATCACTTATCATGTTAGTAGATTATGAATTGTAGTCGTTTTTATCTAGTTGTTTTTGTTTACTCCATTACTCATTAAATTTCGTTTCACGCTCAAGCAAACACTCATACAAAATAATAGTTATATTGGGTCGTGTCATGTTACATTAGCTTTACAAACCAAGTTACGTAACTATAATAGTCTCTAACTATAATGACAAGTCCGTCTTGTTACTATTTGTATTTGCTTTTTGCTGAATATATCTTTTTAAGTATGTTAAAAGTTGGAGTGTATATGAGCTTTTTTTTTTACTACTAATAATTAACCTTCTAGGTATCCGGCTATCGTATAACCAATATAAAAAATATGAATCGCGTAACACTATGATTAAAAGTGAGCTATACAACTTTGGCCAATGAGAACATTTTGTGCCATCTGGCGCAAGCAGGTTTTAAAGGAATGGATGCACAAAAAGTTTTCACTATAAATAAGAGCTTACATTTTTTGGATCGATGCAACAAAGAAAAATAAGTGTTTTTTATAACAAAAATTAACACTACAAAACATAATTTCATCAGAGACTCGTGACACCGTGAGATACCCCTAGTTTTGTTAATGCATCTAAGCTCTATATAAAAACAAAAACACTCTTTTCTCCTCCCTCATTACAATCCCAAACTCCATTCTAGACATAATTCTCAATTCTCAACCCACTTCCTCTCCTCTCTCTATCTATCAAACACATCTATAATATCAACATGGCCAATGAAATGATATATGAAGAGGACTGGTGGAAAAATTTATTGTTGTTTGTATCTGATGAAAACTCGAGTGACGAAATTATGTTACTTGAAACTCATGAAAATACTCAAGGTGAGAAGTCACTTGGTCCAAACATAGTGAGTGATGAAATTATGGTTCATGGACCGAATAGAAATAGTATAGGTGAGGAGAAATCACTTGGTGCAAACTTAGTGAGTGACGAAATTATGGTTCATAGACCGAATGGAAATACTCTAGGTGAGAAGTCAATTGTTCCAAACATAGCAACTAACGAAAAGTACGCTGAAGAACTTGATATGGGCCTAATTGGTGGCCATGATAGTGGTCCAAATGAAGTAGATGATGGTAGTGTCCGCGCGAGAAAAAAAGGAAAATTCGTTGTCACTGAGAATGATGGGACGGGACAAAGAGATCATCGAACATCCAAAAAAGTGATACATGCAGAGGGAGAAAGAGAACGACGAAAAAAAATGACTGATTTGCTTGAAATTCTTCACGGCTCGCTCCCTCAACTTCCAACTAAGGTACCTACAGAAATTCATTACATATCGTTTTCCTTATGTTATGACTTATTTTTCTTTTGGATTTATGAAGTTAACGTATCTCAAACTCATAACAATTATAAGTGTACTTTCCTTTTTTAATAACTAAAATAAAAGATATCCATCTATTCTTTCATGATATATAACTGACGATATATTTTTTTCCTTCAATTATTTATGCTAGTTAAGTTCATTAGATAGGCAATTGTTATTATGTCTCGCTTTAAGAATAACAATGAAAAACAATTGGAACTGTAATGCTGTTAATGATATTAACATTCCCTTAAGAAAATCAGTCTATATTTTCCTGTATGAAACAAAATATTTATTTTTATTAACTTTTGTTTGTTTTCGAATTTCTCTAACTAGTTTTGTTTACTTTTGTTATATGTAACATGGAGATGCACATTTTAAAGTCACATTTTTCTTACATCTAATTAGTTTTTATGTATCACGTATTTGCAACTATGTTGTAGTGTAGTTGGACTATTTTGAGACTGAATTGTTATACATTGGTTACACTTTTTGTTTATTTGGAAATCAATCACTCTGTTTGCAAAAAAAAAAAAAAAAAAAAAAAAAAAAAACACGAATTGCATTTTCTTGTTACTTTTTTCTAAAGATAGGACAAGTCATATATATTTTAGTGTTGAACTAAAACTTTACTCTCAAAAAACTCAAGTAAATACAATATATTATTTCGGTCACAAAAGTTGTACATGTAAAAAGAGAAGTGCTACAACCACAAAAGATTCACAAAAAAAATCCATAAAAAGAATTTGTCATGTGTTGATTGATGTAGCAAAGATAAGAGAGAAAAAAATATATTTAAACACAACACATGAGAATCGTTTTTAAGATTTTTTTTAATGAATCCTTTGTGGTTGTAGCACTTCTCATGTAAAAAAAGTGTTATATATGTAAGTATGTGTAACGTCATGTAAACACACGCACGCACAAAGTAGTATCTCGTTAAAGAAGAGACAATGTCAGTATGATCGAGTAAATCATTGTTGTTTTTTTTTTCCTGATCGAATTAGATCAGAAACTGTATAAATCTGTCAATGATGGTTAGTGCTTTATACATAGCTCTATAATTAGAAGATTTGTATGTTGATAAAACCTTTTTCATTAAATGTTGTTATTAATTACTTTACTAGTACATAAAAACTTTAACTTGCTATACTCAGATCACCAAAGCAGCCATAGTGGAAGAGACTGCGAGCACAATCAAATCTTTGGAGGAAACCCGTGTTAGCCTTGAAAAACATATACTAGAGAGGCTATCAACTGATACTAGAATGGCACCCCCTGCGCCATCTCAAACTCGAGTAATTGAGAATGATGCTACCATGATGATCAAGGACGCGATGTTAGGTCCAAGATCAGACTTTCTGACAAATTGGTGTTCCCCGAACATCTCTTTGAGCGTGTTTGGGGCTAATGCCTCTGTTAACATTTGCTCCGTGAGAAATGCTACCTTTTTCAGTAGCATTTGTTACATAATAAAGAAACACAATGTGGATGTTCTTGCTGCCAGTGTTCATTCGGATCAGGCCAAGACCATGTATATGATGACACTCCGCGTAAGTGATTTCTTATTGCTTATAAAACCATCATTGCCAATAACTGCATTTGTGTATGAATTTAACTTGGGCTTATGGCTTTTATGTATGTTAATTATCAGGTCAATGCTCCAATCGAGATTGCGCACATTTTTCGCTGTGAAGACTTGTTCAAGCTTGCTGTGAACGAGATAAATTATGCGTATCATCAGATACTTTGAAGCTCCTAAATAGGATAATATGATGTGATTTTTTGCATATGTTTCTCTAGGTTTAGTCGTTTCACTTTTCAGAACTTATGTTTATATATGTTTTCTTTATTAAAATAGTTCATGTTTCTCTATTATAAGAAAAGCCATTTCGATGTTTCAATTTACTGCTATTTATGTGAATGTGTATTTCATATATAATTCTTGATAAGTTACTAGCTAGCTAACAATTAACAGAAATAAAACCATTCACCCAGAATACACATATTACAATATTTAGGATATGTGTTGGTTTGTTGCTATAAAATGAAAATGTAAATGAGTTTGATTAAATGATTTAAAATGCGTTGTTTGATCTATAACGTTAGGATCTTGACAAACAGATTACTCTTAATTTAAAACGTTACTATTATGATTGTGATTTGAGGGTAACCAATAGTTTGTATTTTAATTTTCAGAGCCACAAAAACAAGATCTATAAACCGCATCAGCTTTTGGTGAAGTTTTTTTATTTCCATCTTCACACTTTCATATCAATCTACCCTAGAGAAAAGTTCATTATAGAACTCATATTTGCCATAGAACCAATCAACCAATCATAGCCACTCATTTCTTTTATTAAAAATATATTCACCATTTTTGAAAATTAAATATCTCACAAACCGTTAATCGTTACGTCAAAAATTATATTATCTCGACGAGATTAAATTATCTTTCATGATATATCGATTGTTATATACTTTCGACTAACTTTTTTAAAAAATTTAAATCCGGAAAAATCACACGCGATTTGTAAAATCACACGCGATTTAGAAAATCACACGTGATTTCTTAAAATCATATCGATTGATTTTTACGAATCACACGCGATTTTTAAAAATCACACGTGATGCTTTACGGCTTTTAAAAAAAGTTCGAAAAGATATAACAACGATATCTATGAAAGATAATTTAATTCTCGCCACGACGATGTATTTTTCAGAACAAGATTTACCGTTTGCAAAATATGTTGTTTTAAAAAATGTGAAATAAAAAACGAATGAATGTGATTGGTTAATTAGTTTTATGACAAATTTGAGTTCTACATGGATCTCAACTCATCTACCCTATTGTTCTTCTTCCTATTTAACATTTCTAGCATTTTTACCTTTCTAAATGTTGTATTGATTGGTTGGTGTGGATTTATAACCCTATATATATCCATTAAATCAAATTTCCATTTATTAATAAATCCTCTTAAATACAAATGCAATACAGTAACAAAAGCAAACTTACTAAAAGTATGATTATAACATCAAATATTTGTTGGGTTCGGACCTTAGGGACTGATTGTGTCGTCCTTTGCTTTAAATCTATGATAAGACAAGTAACATGTGAAGCGGGGGCATACCTAGAGGGTTCTCGGAGGTTCACATGAACCCGATGGATGTTTCCCGTCTAGTGTTAGTTTTCGTTAAAATTATCGATTTTTCCGAAATGATCCTGGTCTCGAAATTTTGTGTCACATAAATACATGTTTTGTGTAGCTGGTTCACTAATATATTAAAATACAAGTCTTCTTAATTTATTTACTATTTTTTTAAGAAATTGTATATTTAATTCTCGTAAAAAAATTATGCACATGATGACTTAATAATCCTGGGTCCGCCCCTGTGTTGCAGCATAAATTTTTCGGGGTGGTTGTAACAACTCTCAAGGTGTCATTTGTCGTCATAACGAATCTTGAAGGCTGCTACACACATAGAGAAGGATCCCAAGGTCGAAGCTAGAGACAGACATCTGATAGTCACGTCATGATCTCGGTGGAAAGGATATAATCTAGAAGAAAAAATTAGAGAAAGTGAAGAGTGAGAGCCTTCTTCACTACATAGAGTGTTGGTTGTATTTATAGTGCCCCAACTGGTGTACTTGGCGTTACATATGCATTAAATGGAATGTCGGGGAACGAGGGACATATCCCATTGTATCTAGGCACTTAATACTAGAACTATGGGCTTGTGCCCGCACAGAGTTTCGGGCTTCTTTGAGAAAGTAGTTTTTTTTTTTTTTTTTTTTTCACTTCATAAATAGAACAAGCATGTCATTAAAAACATATGCAGTTTTGCACTGAACCTAACATTACTCTCTCTTGTTCAAAGTACCTTGTACCATGTGCGGTGAAGCATGAAGCCTATGCAGTTTTGCACCGAGCGTAGTAATATTCTCTCATATTCAAAGTGGACAGAGCACGATTTCTCTGATAGTGAGATCCAATTTAAATCTCTATGTTTGTTCTGTTCCCGCATTTATTATTCCATTTTCGTTTCTACGTTATCAAAATCGCAAGATCAAAATCTATTCAGAATATAGGTAATTATAACTTTAGAGCCGACAAATGACTAATCCTTTGCAAATTATAGTTTAATTCACAGTACACATGCGCCAATGATATTGCTAGATACCGGAGTTTAATTATCGTTCGCCAATGCTCTTACTATCTTAATATTTGAAACTATTTAATGCTTCCTATGTACCAATTGTGGCAAAAATAATTCATAAATCAAGTATGCTAGTTATTTTGAGTATGTTGATTAGGGTTTATGCGGAATATATGTAGCCGTTGTTACATGCATCAAAGAAGTACGTTTGACATAACTTGCATACTAATATAATTATAACTCCCCCGTCAAATAACATATATAAATTCGACCGCACCCAAAAATGCATTTAGATAGAACTTAATATTGACCAAATTGCCAGAGGTCTTTTCGGACATCCTACCTCTCATATCTTATTGACCAAATTACAAGTTTAGAAGCTAAGTCATTAACTTATACATCCTCAAACTAAGACAGCAAGACTCAAACATAAAACATAAAAAGTAATTGATGACGTATAGTATGTATAATGCGCCTACTGCACGTCTACACACTATACATATGCTGGGCTCGGGCCCAATGATTACAAACCCCGGCCTACAAGTAAGTCCAATGACTAAATTGGCCATGGTCAGGGCTCTTAAGACGCACGCAAGATACATAACGGGCTGAACCTTCAACCGTTAGACTTCTTATGTCCGCGTCCGCGATTAACACGGAACCCTTGTCCGCCAAGGGTCCGGCTTCGGCAACCAACCGCTATATGCGAGTATCTAGGAAGCCCCAGCGGCAAACCTCGCCTATAAAAGGGGCTTTAATCCCCATACAAGGTACATTAACTTTCTCTCTCATAATTACACACACATACTTCTACTTCTACTTTCCCTCTCAAAAATATGTACTTACTCTCACGCCAGAGTCTAATCGTGGGGTCCATCCCCACGGTAAGACTAACGGTTTGCTCTTCTTGTGCAGGGATCTTATTCAAATTACTTGGATTAGTACAAGATCAACCCATCAAAGGCTTTTGGCCTAGTCCGACAAACTATACTCAAACCCATTGTAACCAGTCGCACAAATTGTACTAACAAGTTGGCGCCATCCATGGGACCCAGTACACAACTGCGTTCCAGAAAATACTCACCATGAGCACTCGATTTGGACCAACTCCAGCTTTCATGTCTACGTTGCGGAGTACGGTAGAAAGAGAAAATCACACGGTCTCGACGGACCTTGAGGGACTCGCGTCCGACGCAGCCCTCCGAAAGTATTGTGATAAATATTCCGACCATATCTTGCCTATTGTGACGAAAAAATTTCAGAAACGAGAAGAAAGAGCAAAGGCGGCAAGAATCCGGAAGAATTACCATGAAGCCCAATATCACCATAGAGCGAAAATATCAAGTGGAGATTTACGGAAACAGCTCGAGGCGGCAAAAGGGCACAACACACAAAGTGGTGGCGGCCAAAGACGCACCGGATCTAGGTTACCCAAAGGGAAGGAAGACCGAAGGGAAACAGTGTTCAAAAGGCTACACGAAAGTGTGTTCCACCGGCTCGGAGACAAGGAGGAAAACACTTTTGTGTACTCCAAAGACCACAGGAAGCAAGCCCGCCACAATACCGGAAGATAGGAGAGGGGCAACCACAGAGACTCCCAATCACAACCGGTAGGATCAAGATCAGGAAGGCACAAAACCGAAAAAATTCGATCGCGAAAAGCAAACAACTGTCAAAGTGACAGACCTCACGGAAGCGGATGCCGAGGGTCCGAAGTCAAATGATAACAACAACTGTGACCTGGCCAGACCCTGGGTCTGCAAGGAGACTGATCCGTTCACTCCACGTATCCGCTACTTCGAAATGCCTATGTAAACGCGGATGCCGACCAACGTGAAAACATATGATGGAAGCGGAGATCCAGAGGACCACCTAAAAATCTTCCAGGCGACGGCAAAGGTGGAGCAATGGGCCATGCCAACGTGGTGTCACATGTTCAACTCTACGCTAACTGGATCCGCTAGGGTCTTGTTTGACGACCTTCCACCCGAGTCGATAGATAGCTATGATAAACTAAAGGAAGCCTTCCTGACTAACTTCCTACAACAAAAGAAATGTATCAAAGATCCTGTGGAGCTTCATCACATCAAGCAAAAGGATGGAGAGCTAACGGAAGACTTTGTAAGGAGGTTCAAAGAGGAAACAAGAGACATAAAGGGAGCCCCTGAAATTATGAAAGTCTCAGGATTCATACATGCGATCACTGATCCAGAGCTGATTAAGCGGTTACACGACAGAATCCCGAACTCGATGAACGAAGTAATGAGCATAACTACTTCCTTCCTAAGAGGGGAAGTAGCTGCGGGAGGCCATGAAAGAAGGAAGTATTGGATACAAAGACGAACGGAGAGAACAATAGCCAAGCATCGACAACGCTTCAGGAAAGAATTAAAAAACAAGTCAAAGGTTAGAGGGCATGAGGTTTCCAGCACTGAGAAATCCGTCCGTGAAATCATCGCACAAAGAAGGGCTAGGTCTCCAAGCCACTCCTCGACTACTGCGATCGAAGAAAATCCAGCGAAAAGTTATGTGAATTTCTTGGAAAGGCAAGACATACCATGGAAGAGTGTCTACATTTAAAAAGCAAAGAGAAGATAGGAAGAAGGGACCGATGACAAGGGCCGGAGAGCAATGTAAAGAAGTATATATATATATATATATATATATATATATATATATATATATATATATATATATATATATATATATATATATATATATATATATATATATATATATATATATATATATATTATATAACACATATACGGTCCGAACAGGCATCCTCACTAAAATGAAGGGAAAGCCGATCCTGAAAAAAGAGTAGGCCACTGAGGAGGTCAAAGAAGCAAATAGAAAGATCAAAGAAACACCTCGCCATGTTTAAACGAACTAAACTGTGGGTGACCGCATGAAGAAAAGCCATAATGAAGGATGAAGAGCATAGAAACACGCCGCAGATAAAAGAAAAACTCATCGGAAATTGCACCAAAGGAATAAGACGTGTACACATCCATAATTCTATACCGCGTACGGAAAGCATAATAACCCAATAGAAATACGCAGTGTCATGGCAAAAATGGGAAATAGCAGAAACTAAGGAAAGGATCCGGTCTCGGGTCGGAAAGTGAAGTAGAGATGGGAGCAAAAAGGGATAAATCTTATCCAAATGCTCAAAAAGAAGAGAAAATCTACAGGTACAGATTTGCGTTCCTTCCCGAGAAATGTTATGTCAAATCCAACAGAAGCAGCAGACACTGAAGCTATGAGCCTAGGCATGCGCCTATCAATAAAAAAGAATATAACCAAATTAATGCCAACGCACGCGAAAACAGTAAAATCCTCACTATACAACATAAGGCAAAGAAAAATTTCCCGAGAAACCAAAAAGAAGCTGAAGATGTTATTCAGAAGAAGAACACGATGGTGCATGGTAAAAAGAGAATATAGCCGACCCTCAATAGCAACACATGGCCACCACATTGTCGTTTCTAAAAAACCCATACATTACCTCAACCTTTATCCCCCAAAAGAAAAACGTAAAGGCAAAGGCAGAGTTAGTAGAAGCATGTTCTAAAGTGACAACTAATAACACTTAGTCGTTCTAAAATGACGACTAATAACCAGCCTCCGCGACCGTTCACAACACTCCTTCCACCAAAACCCATGTCCATTGAAGTTTGCATGGACATACCGAGATCCTAGGGCATACAAAAGGTGAGAGCTTAAAACAGGAAAGCTCTCACTAACCCTTTGAGATTTTGGTAGTGCATATAGTTCCTTCCTAAGAGTTGGATCCCAAGCGGAAGAAGGAACTATCTCACGAGAAATGGGTCGAGGGGTGTGATTGAATGTGCGAAGAGTTTGGTCCCTGGGGAAGGACAACAAAGGAAGTGGGGCACATCGCCATGCGTAAAATGCCCCCCAATTAACAAGAAACTTCCCTAGGAAAGACAAACAAACAGAAGATGAAAACTATGCCTTCATACCTCTGTCTGTAACCCGGCTCCCCAAACAAGCGTACGTCTACTAATCCAGGTATATCTGGTCGGATAGACTGGGTTTAAGGAACAAATGATCAGCTTGTGGCGCCAGGATAAAACAAAAGTTGTGCAATGGAAAAGCAACCTCACTAAAAACCTTTCCACTTTCGCACATCAGGGCGGGTTCAGACAGAAACCTCTTGAAAGGCCTATCAAACTTGCTGTATACTCTACAGCAGGCAAGGGGAAGCACCACAACCTTTCGAGAACCAGCTGCAAGCCCACGAACTTCTCAGGGAACCCCGCAAGGAGAATATAGCAACCCTAATGGGAAGAAGGGACCGGAACTCCTTCAAGAAACGGATAGCAGACAAGAAGGAGGATTCGAAACTCAGAAGAGAAGGAAAATACCCGCCTTAGGGATGTTAGCAAAAAATGACAACGACAGCAAAAGCAAATCCGGTCGGAACACTTCTTTAAGAAGGGAAATCTCAACTACTATGTATAAGGCAAACTGCCACGAACAACTATTTTAAACAAAACTTCCACAGGAGCGGAGAGAAGCAAAACTGCAAAAGCACACCTCAAGAATGATGACCACCATCAACAAAGCTCCGCAAAGGAATGAGCATCACAAGTCATAAGAATCAGATAAAAAGGGTAAGGACAATTGAGAATGAAAAATATATGTACTCGAATTTACAGTTTTTAAAATTTTTGTAACATATCAAATTAATAAAAAATGAAGATTAGCTACCTTCATTGTTTCATTTTTTAAAAAGTATTTTCATTTATGTTAAGTGCATAAGACGCGCAAGCACAAAAATTGGGCATGACCCAAACATGCTATTTCCGAATAGCAAAGAGTTATCACGAATAACCAACTGGTGAACAACACAATCACCGAAGTACATAAGAGGTATTGCAAGCCCAGTACTGGGAGGATAGCCCAAAATTATCCAAAGACTATTACAAACGTGCATATCCGTATAACTTTAAAAATAGCACCGCACAGACAAAAAGAGTACGTGCGCAAAAGACTATTACAAAACGTGCATATCCGTATAACGTTAAAATAGAAACACAAAAATGGAAAATAACATACACAAAAGCATCAAGAACTTGCATAAGGAAAAAAGTTGTGGCATAAACACAAAGTAAAAGAAAAACATGCGGAAACAAAAACAAAAAGCCGCATACAACTATCAGAAGCATCACAAAAGAAACAAAGACAGACATTGTTCGGTGATTACAAAGCATCTCAGAAAAGAGAAGAAAAATTAAATTTTCACTACGGCAGCCACACTCACTTCAGGCTCGAACAGAACAGCAGGGACCTCACTAACTCCAGAATGCGGATTGCTCGCAACCTCAACAAGGGTACTGGACCCACCAATATCATAATCTTCAATAGAAAGAGGTCTCGCAGAAATATCAGAGGTAATGACAGGAAGAGGAACAAGTGGCAAAGGAATAGTGCAAGCAGAAGCTAACTCACTTGTCGATGCTTCCACACCCATAACATTACGAGCGGATAAAGGATCAACGGAAGAATTATAAACATCGGAAACAGATAACCGATGAGCGCCAAGGCGTTTTCTAACCTGATCAAATCTCTTCTGAACAACTTCCAAAGAGCAAGACAAAGAGTTGATCATAAATAGGGACGATGAGTTGATGAATATCCGGCTGTAACCCTGCAATCATAGGAGCATTCGCGGAAGGACCATCAACACGAAGAAGGTCCATAACTTCCGCAATACCAGCATCCTTGCTGGACTTAAGCACGGAGAGTTAAGAAAACTCCACATTTTCAAGGGCCTTCACGGCGGAAACATAATGATCTTCCGGAGAAGGATTATACACAGTGTGGAAAACTAGAAGGGGGGGGTTGAATAGTTTTACCAATTAAAACTTACTTTTAAACTATTTAGATCAACTTATGTCAATCTATTTGGTTGTGTGTGTTGGATGTTGATAAACAAACATATAAAGATATGTAATGAAAAGATAAGAGTAAGAAGCACAAAACCACAACGCGAGTATTTATAGTGGTTCGGCTACAAGAACACCTTCCTTGCCCTACTCCACTCCCCGAGTCACCTACTCGAGAGTTTGTAAACACTACACCAATCTCCTTATGTCGGAGAAGCCTTCACAACGTCGCTTAACCTTTTCCCAGTACAAAGCTAAATACCGATTTCTTTCACACCAAGGCGAACCACACCTAACACAACGTCGCCTACCCTTTATCGGTGCTAGGCTAACCACCGAAGTTCTTTCACACCTTAGGTGAACTACACCTTCACAACGTCGCCTACCCTTTATTAGGTACTAGGCTAAGCACCTAGTTCCATTGCAATGGAGGAACTACTACCACACTACACCAACGACTAATCCCAAAGGAGATCTACTCCTTTACAACATCATCAAGGACATCAATATCCTTGGATCTAATGCTAGTATATCTAGTACATCGAAACACACCATATCGAATGTACATCTAAGGCACCTTCACTAATGCCTTTGACTAGATCTACAAGACACCTTTCACTAATGTCTTGTGTCTTTACTTGAGCGCCTTTCACTAATGCTTCAAGTCTTGACTTCTAAGCACCTTTCACTAATGCTTCTTGTCTTGACTTCTAAGCACCTTTCACAAGTGCTTATCCTATAGACGATAGATACCCTTCACTAATATCTTCGTCTTGACACTTAAGACATCTTTCACTAATGTCTTCAACACTACACTTCTTTGAAGAAAAAGAGAGATCATCAACAAGAGGACTTCAATAGCCTTGATGATGAGGAAGCATGGCAACTCATGGACTTGAGCTTGCTTGACTTCAAAGGTGGTGATCTTTCCTTTAAGAGGAACCTAGAAGATCACACAAAAATAAAACTACAAACATAGATCTCTTGGATCTAAGGTTAGTGAGATTTAACTCAGGGGGAGAAAGTGTATTAGAAAGGGGTAAGAAATAATGAAGAAATGGCTCACTATTTATAGAGGAAAAATCCCACTGTTTCCCGGATCCCACGGATCCCTTCCACTGGGATCCGGCTAGCACAAAGCCGTGGATCCGTGGAACGCCTCTTTGCCCATGGGTATTTTTGGTTATGGGTCATGGGTCATGGGTTATGGGTTGATCCATGGTTTTCTTTTAGATACAATGTATCTTAAGGATACAATGAACTTGGTTAAGTGGTATAAATAAAACCATGGGTTATGGGTCAAAACCATTTGCTAGTTTTACTTATTTAGTATATACTTGTTTTACCCATTTTAGTATATACTTGTTTTTCCCATTTTAGTATATACTTAGTTAAGTATATGTTATCCCAATATGTAAACACTAGTTGTTGTACATATGTATATCTTAAGCATAAAATCACTTATACTAGTTTTAGTGTTTTATGTGAAAGCGTAAGTGTGTTAGAAAACTATTAGTTCAAACCATTTACGTATTTTATTTGTTTACGTTAAAATGATCTTACTTTTGTTATCGACAAAACATTAGAAGATCGTAAAATATAAATAAACGTTTTACGGCTTATTTGTATTAACAATCTCCCTTTTGTTGATGACAAAACATAAGATTATTTTAAGGAAAAGCTAAAATTAGTAAAGTTTGAATTTAGATTTTACTTTCTTCTCCCCTTTTGTCGAAACAAAAGTGTTTGAAAGAAAGCAACACATCGTTTTTAAGAAAAACATGTGAAAGGAAAATAAAATAGAGAGCAAGTAACGGAAAGGATCTCGTCTTTACTCCCCTGACGAGTCCATCCCTAAGTAAGGCGTCCAAGAAACTAATTCTAATCTAGTTCATTTGCAACTAACTTATGCAAAGATTACGTCTATGTGACGGTGTGCTCCCCTAGATGATTGCAATATTTGCAGCGGAAGTCATGAAATTAAAATCAAAGGTTGCAAGTAATTTTTACAGCGTATTGTTTTGACACCAAGCTCCCCAGCTTTAGGATGTCAAATTCTTTATGTGTTAATTGAATAGCTATGAAAACAAGGGTTAGAAAACAAGTATAATTCACAATTTCACAAATGTGATTTAAGTTAGTAAAAAATACTTTCGACTTCACGGATCCCACGGTTCCCTCTAGTAGGGATCCGTCTAGAAATCTGAGGGATCCGTCGGTGATGACCAAAATCGACAAGGTGATATAACAAGTAATGTTATCACATAAATGAGATATGAATACATATGCTCAAAAAATAACAAGTAGCATGTAATTCCATTTAATAAAACAAGAGGTATGATATACATGAGTCTAAAAATAAGAAAGCAGACGATTGCATGACTAGGAATTTCTAGACCAACTAACGCTTGATGCTAGGACACCACTAAACTTCTTCTAGCTCAAGTTTTGTTTAGGTTTGATCTCGTCGAAGCGTTCGAGGAGATGATAGAACATGAAACGTTGTTCTTCCGTACTTCATGTATCAAACTTTCAACATGTTGACAATGATAGCAATCTTTGTCATGGATGAGTAGTGGTGGTGGATGAAATGAAAAGGCTTGATGCGAAGGATCAAGTGAATCGGCTTATGGAGCTTCAAACGATGAAGGATTGGTGGAGGTGCATTTGAGAATGCCTCGACCAAGAATGATGGTGGTGGTAAAGAAGTGTCAACTTCCATATGGTCGGGTGGTTGACTTTGATGATTTCTCATAATCCAAATAGGATTATATGATGGAGACGGTGAGAAGGATGCCGGAGCAAGTGTTGACTCAACACCTTGATTTTGAACCATTATTCCTTCTAATGAGGAGAATGTTGTCGGCGGAAGCGGATGAGACGGCCTAGGAGGCAAGTCCTCTAAATTGTAGAGGTGTGGTGATGATAGTGGTGAAGTAAATGAAATATTTCTAGGAACCAATGGTGATGGTTTAGTGGATATGATATTGTTTGGCCTAGGAGGTATGGTGGTGTTTGGCATAGGTAGTTTTGTGGGTACTATCCTTTTAGGAATTGGTTTGATTGGATGATGAAGGATTCTCTCATTTGTTGGTTTGACGGGAGATGATTCGGTTGAGGAGATTTCGTGTATAACATGAGCCTTTTTCATGGGTGGTTCTTTGGTGGATAAGTTACTACTTGGGGTTTTTCTCATGATGAAATGATTTCAAGAGCTGAAAGTTAGAGTGAAAGTGATGACTATGGAGGTCCTAACAAGGTGGTTTATAAACTAAGAGATTTGGCAAGTGCATTTAAGCTTAAAGCCACTAGGATTCATTGGAATGTGATGATTGACATGCACAAGTGTCAACTTCAGAGGTTGGACTAATCTAGGAACCCATTTAAGATGAGATGGAGTGTTTGAGTTAGGAGGATAAGTTGAAATGATTGTTTAGCAAGATTTGACCTATCATCATCCGGATCCCGGTTCCTTTCTCGAGGGATCCGTCTAGGCTAATCCTAGGGATCCGGCTATCGGCGACTATGAGAGAGTGGAAATGATGTTTACAAATCTAAGACCTATAACATCTTGAGTGTTTCAGTCTTCTAAGTGTCTTAAATGAAGGGTGCTTAAGTACTTGAAGGTGGTGAGTGATGTAGCTAATGATTGTCTTTATGGAAGGATTTGGAACTTTCATGAGTACCAATGAATGAGCAAGGATGACACTAAAGATGTCAATTGAAGCTAAATGATCCTAGAGATGAGGTTGTGACTTAGGATTGTGTTTTGGAAAATATCCTAATGGTTTTGAGATGGGAAAACTAGGATTTGATC
This sequence comes from Chrysanthemum lavandulifolium, assembly GCA_022545495.1. Classification (NCBI taxonomy): domain Eukaryota; kingdom Viridiplantae; phylum Streptophyta; class Magnoliopsida; order Asterales; family Asteraceae; genus Chrysanthemum; species Chrysanthemum lavandulifolium. The sequence goes on from CM040238.1 coordinate 90,465,311, forward strand.
AACTTTGATCAATTTTGAGGTGAGGTTGATTTATGATCAATTTTGTCATAAAAGATTTCTAACCTAGATGTGAAGGGTCAAAATAAAAAATGAAGTGTGAGGTTTGAGGCGGAAGAGTGATGGATTAAAACAAAGTGATAGATCTATGAATATCTTAGAGTGTGTTCTATGTGAGTTGGAATGAGTAGGAAAGATCAACCTATCTTGATAAAGACTTAATCTACCTTAAGACACTATGTTTAGCTTAGTGTGAGGTGTTCTAAGGATGTGTTTGACATACAATGCTTGCAATTGCATTTTACATTTCTTGGGATCCCACGGTTCCCAGATGTAGGGATCCGTTTAGTACAACATTTGGGATCCGTCTATCATTAGATGAACCTTTACTAAAGGTATGCAATGATCTTGACAATGCATTATATTCCAAGTTTTGTTTAAAGGAGTTCTAAAACTAAGATATCAAATGTAAGATGTTTTATTTCATAAAAGAAATAGGATTACATTGATAAATAACAGTAGAGTAGAATTGATCCTATTTGACTATTCTAGGTTCCTTGAGTGTCTTCGCTAGGAGGATCATTATGTGATTGATGGGTATTGGTGGAATCAAGAATGAAGAAAGTCTTCATGAGAGATATGTTTAGCGGTTCCATCATCTTGTTCACAAATGCATACAACGGACTTTGAAATTGAGGATGGAAGTGCATAACATTGTGATAGGCGTGTCAAGAACATTCCATAAGGGATGAGTTTATTCTTGGAGCCTTGAAGATTTGCAATTAGCCTTGCGAAGTAGTAGGCGAGATTGTATGGTTGTTGTGTTAGCAAACGGTAGAACATGTGAGCACAACAAGCGGGAAGAATATCTCGATTTCCCAAGACTCCAAACATTTTCACGTAGAATGAGAGCAAGAGGCTTGTACTCTTCTCGGATATCCCATGTATGGATAATGTTTGGATTGGAGTAATATGGTGAGGTTTGCATATTATGCGATTTAAATCTTAGGAGAGGGTATGTGTGAACAATATGGACTATTTTCTTCACGAAAGTTGAAGAGAGAATCAAGAGACCAATCTTAGGTGAAGGCACATTGTCCATGATTTGGAATCCGGGATGTGAGCAAAATGCCCAAGGGTTAAAGTGAACTTTTGGTTTTGATATAAAACCAAAGAGATAAAGCGATCCTCGTTACGAGCGAGTTCAACTTGACGGAAGAATTCCATTATGAACCTTGGACACATCTTCGTTGATTTCAAGAAGACATTCTAGTCCTATGGCTCGGAAGGAGATATTGATACCTTATTCAAATTGTAGAGAGGTGTCTGTCGTCCTTCATGGAAGTAGCGGTTTTCGAGATTAATGAACCGGGACATGATTGCCGGTGTGTTGGGCTCAAGAGAGATGTTCGGAGTGTAGGCGCTAGTGAGTGAAAAATCAAAGTCATATTCATGCGTCATAATTAAACCTATAGAAATGATATGTTAAAGGCAGAACATGTTTGTGACCAACCTATGATAATCTAATGTTTTACTAGATTTTATTAACAATGGTATTTAACACTTAACTAACTCATGGTTTTGAAATTCTAGTGGATTATTATTTTAGAAGGATAGTGGTTTTAATCTTGCATGGCTGTTTTCGATGAAGGCGGATCCACGGTTCCTTAACAAAGGGATCCGGCTAGTATATCTTCCGGATCCGTGGATCAGTAGTAATGAACCTGATTTGATAAGAACAAGGTTTCACGGTTTTATACCACGAAATATGTTTTATCCTACATTTTCTTTTAGCATGCATACATGACTTCTAATGTATCAAGAAAGAATATAAAACATATAAATCAAAAGATATGATAAACACATTATAACAATAACAACCTAGATAAACTAGATTTATTAATAATATTGCATTTCAATACTAAGGATGATACAAAGGATTGGGTATATGACCCCAATATAGATTAACAACACAAAGTAAATGTCTCCGTATGTGAACTTCATCATAGGGAACACAAGTGCGATGAGTGTTAGGGCGATGAGCACGAGTGCGATGTAAACCATGTTGATGACGGATCTTCTTGGTTTCGATTGAGATGGAGCGAGGAAGAGGATGAAGTTTTTTGAGTGAGAGGAAATTTTTGAAATTGGAAGATTTGAAAAAGTGAGGGTTGGATAGAGTGGTCGTCGATGGGAGTATTTATGGGGAAGGAGGAATTTTTGAAATTCGTGTTTTGTTTTATTGGATTAAAAGAAACAAAACATATGTTTTATATACCACGACTTAAAAAGAGAAATAAAACACGTATGCGAGAAAAAGGCTTCCTAATGAAGCTTCAAGTAAAACAAGTAATTTGCACAAAAGATAAACATATAAATACCTAACAAGGTATACTTAATTATCAAGCAAAGTAAAAAGAAAATCATACCTTTAGGGCACTTAGGAATGTCTTTACAAATGACACAGCAAATGTCACTAAGACTATTCCCGCTCCTTTGCGTTTAAGATACCTTCTTAAGGAAGGTATTCTTGTTACCAAGCGACTCCTAAAGCTTAGTGGGTATGAGCTTTGACACATCAACATGACAAGAAAGATTAGTGCAATTAAAAAAATTAAGAAAAATGTTGTTATCAAATCAACATCCAAACATATAGTTTTAAAAGACATGGTGTTTGTATTTATGAAAAACCTTCTTTGTAGTTTTCAATTAAACATGGATTGTATCAAGTTTTTAAAGTACAATATACTTCAAGAAACTTGGTAACGAAGCTCTGATGCAAATTGTGGAAAACTAGAATGGGGGGTTGAATAGTTTTACCAATTAAAACTTCCTTTTAAACTATTTAGATCAACTTATGTCAATCTATTTGGTTGTGTGTGTTGGATGTTGATAAACAAGCATATAAAGATATGTAATGAAAAGATAAGAGTAAGAAGCACAAAACCACAACGCGGGTATTTATAGTGGTTCGGCTACAAAGCTAAATACCGATTTCTTTCACACCAAGGCGAACCACACCTAACACAACGTCGCCTACCCTTTATACGGTGCTAGGCTAACCACCGAGTTCTTTCACACCTTAGGTGAACTACACCTTCACAACGTCGTCTACCCTTTATTAGGTACTAGGCTAAGCACCTAGTTCCATTGCAATGGAGGAACTACTACCACACTACACCAACGACTAATCCCAAAGGAGATCTACTCCTTTACAACATCATCAAGGACATCAATATCCTTGGATCTAATGCTAATATATCTAGTACATCGAAACACACCATATCGAATGTACATCTAAGGCACCACTCACTAATGCCTTTGACTAGATCTACAAGACACCTTTCACTAATGTCTTGTGTCTTTACTTTGAAGCGCCTTTCACTAATGCTTCAAGTCTTGACTTCTAAGCACCTTTCACTAATGCTTCTTGTCTTGACTTCTAAGCACCTTTCACAAGTGCTTATCCTATGGAGCGATAGATACCCTTCACTAATATCTTCGTCTTGACACTTGAGACATCTTTCATTAATGTCTTCAACACTACACTTCTTTGAAGAAGAGAGATCATCAACAAGAGAATTCAATAGCCTTGATGATGAGGAAGCATGGCAACTCATGGACTTGAGCTTGCTTGACTTCAAAGGTGGTGATCTTGCCTTTAAGAGGAACCTAGAAGATCACACAAAACAAAACTACAAACATAGATCTCTTGGATCTAAGGTTAGTGAGATTTAACTTAGGGGAGAAAGTGTATTAGAAAGGGTAAGAAATAATGAAGAAATGGCTCACTATTTATAGAGGAAAAATCCTCTGTTTCCCGGATCCCACGGATCCTTCCACTTGGGATCCGCTAGCACAAAGCCGAGGATCCATGGAATGCTCCTCTTTGCCCATGGGTATTTTTGGTTATGGGTCATGGGTTGATCCATGGTTTTCTTTCTAGATACAATGTATCTTAAGGATACAATGAACTTGGTTAAGTGGTATAAATAAAACCATGGGTTATGGGTCAAAACCATTTGCTAGTTTTTACTTATTTAGTATATACTCGTTTTTACCCATTTTAGTATATACTTGTTTTTACCCATTTTAGTATATACTTAGTTAAGTATATGTTATCCCAATATGTAAACACTAGTTGTTGTACATATGTATATCTTAAGCGTAAAATCACTTATACTAGTTTTAGTGTTTTATGTGAAAGCGTAAGTGTGTTAGAAAAGTATTAGTTCAAACCATTTACGTATTTTATTTGTTTCGTTAAAATGATATTACTTTTGTTATCGACAAAACATTAGAAGATCGTAAAATATAAATAAACGTTTTTACGGCTTATTTGTATTAACACACAGCAAGCTCAACAAGCCCTCTTTTCTCCTTACCATGAACAATGCCTGCCGTTAAGCCCTCCTGCATACCCTTGTCAACTGCACGCTCAATAACCTCTGCCATTGCCGCAGTATATTCAGGAGAACTTAAGCACTTAAACACAGCCAGGCTCATACCGTTAGTTAACAAGCAGCACCGGCTAGATAATAACGTAAGAAACCGGGGATAAAACTCCTTATCAAGATGTCTAGCCAGAGCATACAAATCAAAGAGCGGCCGAATCAAGCTTTTGCATTAATCAAGCAATCTTAGAATCTGAATCTTGCAAAATTCTTCAAGGGTTTTCTAATCACTTGAGGTTTTATTGCAAAACCTTAACAAGGAATAATACTAGTGTTTATAAAATCTTGTCTTGAAAACTTGAGATGATCCTCCTTTGGTTTTGGGTTTGCGGTTTGAGAGAGAAAGAAAAGATAGGATATTTGATCTTGTATTGTGAAATGAAAGAAATGAAGTGAAAATGATTTTAGTAGTATAATACATAGACTTTAGTAGATATTTTGCAAATATCCTTGTGAGTCATCCTTGTTGAACCGACAATGAGTATGTGAGTAGGCTAGGATCACTTTTTTTTTATTTTAAAATTGTTTAAGTATAAAACTTGTAAGATATTTGAAGTTAAGTGGTAAGTTGTAGCATTTGTAAATATTTAGGGTAGCGTTGAATAAAAATAAATTTTCACAGTCAAGTTAAAATATTTTTAGGTCACAAAAATTATAAAAATACATTCCTTGCAAAATTTGAGTGATATAATAATAATCGTATAATTTTAAGAAAACGACGTAATAATATAATTTTAACGATTTATATACTGAAATAATTCAAAACACTAGGAAATCTCAAAATATAGTTTTTATAAACTAAATGTAAGTTTAAAAATACATCGGGATCATTTTTGAAAGTAACGGATTAAATATTCAAAATAATAACTCACGCGATAACGTTTATTTAATATAAAAATTACGCGTTTAATGTGAAATGAAATGTCATGAATGAACTATCATGATGCAAATGATGCAAATGAAATGTAAACTAAACTTAGTCCATAAGAAATGTTCGTGATGTTATGATCATGAATTACCGCTAAACCTTAAAGGTTCTGCAATTTGAAACAAGTAAACCAAGTTTACTATAAATGTTGAAATAATGAGACATGAATTGTGTAGAAATGACACGAAGTAATGGGTTGTCACATTCGCCCATCAAAAAGGAATTGAGTCCACGATTCAATCGTTATTAGGTCTATCGGGTTTAGGGTTTGATGTGGCAAACTTTCCCATTCCCGAGCAAAACCCTCAAAGACTTTTTACCAACCAATTTTCACTTAATCTCACAACTCATCAAACAAGAGCGTCATGAGATTAGGCTAAATTGGTTTGAAGGAGGACTTTGAAAATTTGGCTCGATTCTGGAATTGCTTACACATATAAGCCTACTCCTTCATCGTATGATTCTTCCCGAATTAGACATAGGTGATCGGGCTATGTATAATTTAGGAGTAACTATGCAATGCTTGGACTAATCGACTCATATGTTGTTTGGTGTTGAGTCAACTGATGTTAAATTGTGATGAACTTGAGGAGAAGACATGGAGAAGTGTCGTTAAAATGATAGTTGTAGTAAAAAGAATTAAAATCCTCATAAATGATAACAAATCGGAAAGAAAATAAAGTACGATATATGAGAATATCTTACAACGAGTGGTTTAGCAAAATTAGTACATCTTAAGTTATAAAGATTCGGATACGATGAAAGACATAAACTTAATACGACATAGTACATAAGGAAAATAAGACATTAGTTTCGAACTTCTTCGATCTTCGCGTCGTTGATACCTTGACGAGCTCCTCTAACATATATACATTCCATGAGCACCTTCGACTTGTTGACCTTGGTTTTGAGGACATTGGTTCCGATAGTGTCCTTGTTCCCGCATCCGCTAACGTAACTATGGTCTTGCCTTACATCCTTAGCAAGGTGTCCTACTTTGTGACGGCTAAAACATATACCACATGGACCATTATGATGTAGCGTGCATTGGTGGCATCGCGGTAAGTTTCTGTAAGCTCTTCCCTTGTTGGTGCAACAACATAGACCACAGCGACTTCTTGTCTTCTATTCTGTTGATGATGATTAGTGTTATGGTTTTGGTTGTCGTTATCATAACCTTCACGGTCATTTTCCCATTTTCTTTTGTTGTGGTTGATTTGGTTATCGTCGTTGTTGTTGTTGTTTTGGTTATTGTAGTAGTTGGTGCAGTTGTTGGGGTTGTTGTTGTTTTGGTTGGTGTTGGTGTACTTACCTCTCTTCACTACACAGGCCATGAGCTTTTGAGTCACCTAATAGCTTCCTCGATTGTTTGTGGATCAAGCGAAGTCACATCTCCTTGAATCATCTCGGAAGTCCCCAATGAAAGCCTCTAGCAACTTCTCATTATCGAAACCATGGACGGGCATAACGGCCAATTCTTGGAATCTCCGAATGTAAGTGTCAATATCGTGCCCAATAGTTACTAGTTCATAGAACTCGGTCTCCAACTTTTCACATGCGAGGACAAAACTTCTTAGTTACCAAACCCTTGAATTGCTCCCAAGTAAGCTTGAAAGCATTCTCCATTCAATCGGTTGAGCATATGAATTCCACCAAGACAATGCTCCATCGAGTAATGCTCGTGTAAATTTGACCTTCTTGTCATCCGGACGGTTACATAGCAAGAATACGGACTCCAATTTTTCAAACCATCGAACCATTGCAGTAGCTCCCTCGGTACCTCGAAACTTAGTGGGTTCACCACTTTTGAAATCCTTGTACGAACATCTCTTAACTCCGGATCCTCCGGCATTTCGATGCGTGACTAGCCTAGCGGCGGCGACAGCAGCCTCGGAAAAAAGGGGCAGCGGCCTACTGTTCCCTTTCGACTCTTAGAGCATTAGCAATGCTATCATTCACCAACTTTTGAATTCTTTGCTTGGGTCATTTCAAGCGTAGCTTTCTTGATTGCCATATCTTCTCTAAAAACAAGAGGAAATGTGAGGCGTAGCAAAATCCCATGTTAAAATATCGCTCTAAGAGGTGATAAGAAATGATAAGTTTGAGGTTTTTTTTTCAAAATAATCGACGGTTTCGAAAAGATGGGTTATGAGGTGTCGTAAGTGTTTCAAATGTATGATGGTTTAGTGACTTAATGTGTGAATAAAGTGTAACTCGACATGTTAGTGGTGAAACAAAGGAGAGAGTGACTTCGCCCTATATAAAGGTTTATCTCGGCATTCGACGTTATCGGTGATGAGTCAATTGATGTAAAGATTGTGATAGGGAATGTCAAGGAATTCTCCACATTAGAGTATGAGGAAATGATAATGGGATGGAAATTTAAAGGCATCCATGTGACAATCGATGTGAAATGAAAGTGAATAACTCGAAAAATGTACGTATAAACCGCATGTAAAGTGAACATGCACTTATGATGAAATGATGAGATGCTATGATAATGTAGTTATAGTCTAGGGTCAATGATGCAACCTAGTTCTCTATAACCGAAGCTCGATGCCAATCACACACCCCAAATTACACTTTTGCGTGAATGGAATTCTGGGGCTTGTCATAGCACCACAATCACATTACATTGAGCGACCTAAAGTGTCGTTTGGAAAATACATCGTTTGATTTAATAAAACAATCGAGTTTACAAAGTAGGTCCCAAATGTAAATCAACTTGTGCGGAAATAAGTTTGTACAATTCAAACGATGTTTTAAAGTATGTAAAACCCAGTGAGGCTCTAAGCGGCAAGGGAAGGAACTTCATTTGCAGGAGCTCGAACATGATTCCTCCAAAATCCGTATCTACAAACAAAACAAAGTTAGAGGGCAACAGGAAACAAACAAGCGGAACAATTAAACAAAGAAGAAACGGATGAACACCTGTCCGGAAAGATTAGAATTCTGAGACTTGAGAACAATAACTTCAGCCCTCAAAGTAGACGACTCAGAATCCTTCACATCAAGAGACGATCGAAGTGCCGCTACCTCAGCTCGAAGAGAATTCCGTTCTTCCTCAAGAGCAAAATTATGGTTCTTCAAAGACAAGAGTTCCGCAGCAGAATCTGCTAAAGATGTAACGGCGGAAGATGTCACAGAAGAAGTAGCATCATCAAATTTAGACTTCAGAACTGAAATCTCCTTATCCTTACTTGCCAACAAAGACAATAAGCATTTCCGCTCCATAGCATTATACTCTAAACGCAGACGGACTTCAGAACTAAAGCACAATTGTCGTGCCACATCAACGTTAAACTTACCAAGGAGACGCTCATACCCCATATCACGAACATCATAAAAGAAGGTAGGAGGAGCGAACTCATCCACCATAACACGACATTCATCAACATCATCAAGAAGCGAACTCTTGGCAACACTCCATTTTGGAACATGGACACCAGACGAAGAACTAGAATCCGGATCATCAACAGTACGGATGTCTCCAGCTGAAATATCAAGGTCTGAAAGGTCATCAAGAATGGGATAAATGCCGCCAATAGAAGAAAAGTTGTCCGGGAGAGAAGACGGAACATCTACTTGATCCTTCCCCTTCCCAACAGGAAGGACGGTGGTAGCGACGACGTCCGTCATAACGGGTGCAGGAGAACTGCAAATAAACAAGTGAAAAACAAGTGAATAAAAGGCAAGAAAAGCAAAGGAATTACGAAAAAACGAAAGCATAAATAACTACAAACTTAAGGGGAGAACCATCAAGATGGAGCAAACCAAAACCAGATTCAGTAGACGTCCCAACTTCATAAAGGGGAGTAGTTGATAATAAAGGAGAAGAAGAAGAATGAGTGGGCAAAGCATTTAAACAATATTCAAGAGTTTGCGAACTTTGAGCTAACAACTTCTGAATGGACTCTGAAGACTTACCACCAGTGGAGGTCCTGCCAGAATCGTTAAGGTTGCTTCTCACCTTCTTAGGGGGATGGACAAGGCTGACACCAGCTTTTGTTTTCTTCCTCCTAGAACCGGAAGCCATACCACTGTCAAAATCAACATCAAAAGCAGAATAGTCAAGGCGCAGGAGGATATCACCACACGGTCGAGAAACCCGATGTCCGAGCAGGATGGCTACGTCCAACTTCAATGAGAGGAGGGCAAGAAAGCGATCTGACGCCCGGTCAGTTTTAGCAAAGGAACCTCATTCTCCTCCCGTGGCCGAATATCAACAAGCAACTCCATAGGATTCTTCTGCTTAACCAAAGACAACAAATCCATAGCTGTAGAAAAACAAACGAAAAGAAAACACAAATCAGGACAAGACAAGAATAAATTCGCAAAAGGAAAAACATAGACATGCTATACCCACCCTGCTTCTCTTGATCATAAAACACAGGGTAAAAGTCATCGCCCAAAGTATAATTATGGCTCAACCCAACTAAACAAAGGAAAGGCTCCGGAAACTTAACGAAGGAAGAAGCATTAGTAACAAGGGAGGCGACGTGTCCAGCATCAAACTTAGTATCCCTATGAGTGACATCCTTGGGAAGTTTGCCCCCAACAAAGAAAGGATGAATTTAAGGACAGGCAAATGAGTCAACCCAGAAAAAGTGATCGTTCCAACTCTTAAGACAATCAAGGGATTTGGTATAACAAACGCCAAAGCTATCAACACGTTTACTAAAAGAAAGCCGACCATGTTGTTGAGACAAAAATAAAACACCTAAACAAACCAACTGAGGGTTCAATACCAAGCGCAAAACAAAGAATCTCAAATTGAGAAACTTTAGCAGCACCAATGACAGAAAGCTGCGATATATGAATATGGTAGTAGTCAAGAATTGAAACAAGAAAAGAAGACAAAGGGAGGCGAAAATTAGCAAACTCGAAAAAACGAGTATAAACACCGATCTTCCCATTCGGCGCTTCACGAATACTTTGGTTAGGACCAGGAAATTCCGGATGAACAAAGAGTGGAATTGAATAGTCAACACAGAAACGGTCAAGTGCCTTTTGTGATAGTTTAGATTTGGTGAGACGAAAAGTGCCCATAACGGAAAAAGAAAAAGGGAATCAAGAACCTAACTTTGGTGAGGAACTTGGAAAGCGAATCTACCAAAGGTAAAATCAGTTAAGCGGTGTTTACAATGAAGAAGCGATAAAAGAAAAAATGGGCCAAAGCCAAAATAAGGGTATTTATACAAATGGAGCGATGACTAACCAAGAAAACCCTAAAAGAGGACACGCGTCCAAAAGCAATCTGATCCAACGATCAAAATCAAAAACACGCGGATAAGGATGGTAGAAGACCAAGGGCCCACGAGTCAAATCAACTAGAACATGGAAAGTTGTAAACCGTCCATCGTTGTAAAAACACTTTCAAGGAAGGGGCGTCAAGCGCTTCAAGAGTGCGGAAGAGGAAACGATCCGCAAGAAGTAGTCTAAGTAAATCCACCGCATGCAACAATATCCGCACGCAGTGCACATACTAGACCGGGGGGACTGGATGGTTTAGCTGTTCCTAAGGGTAAAAAAGCATTCCGAAAAGGAAAAAACGCGCGGAACGGTGAAATGCTTAGTCAACTCAAAGTCTAATGACATCCACCGCATGCGACAATATCGCACGCAGTGAACATACTAGACTGGGGGACTTGATGACGTATAGTATGTATAACAGGCCTACTAGACCCAATACACACTATACATACACTGGGCTCGGGCCCAATGATTACAAACCCTGGCCCTACAGTAAGTCCAATGACTAAATTGGCCATGGTCCAGACCTTAAGACGCACGCAAGATACATAATGGGCTGAACCTTCAACCGTTAGACTTCTTATGTCCGCGTCCGCGATTAACACGGAACCCTTGTCCGCCAAGGGTCCGACTTCGGTAACCAACCGCTATATGCGAGAATTTAGGAAGCCTCAGCGGCAAACCTCGCATATAAAAGGGGCTCTAATCCCCATACAAGGTACAATAACTTTCTCTCTCATAATTACACACACATACTTCTACTTCTACTTTCCCTCACAAGAATGTGTACTTACTCTCACGCCGGAGTCTTATTCAAGGGGCTCTAATCCCCATACAAGGTACAATAACTTTCTCTCTCATAATGTGTACTTTCTCTCTCATCCCCATACAAGGTACAATAACTTTCTCTCTCATAATGTGTACTTTCCCCCACGTTAAGACTAACGGTTTGCTCTTCTTGTGCAGGGATCTTATTCAAATTACTTGGATTAGTACAAGATCAACCCATCAAAGACTTGTTGGCCCAGTCCGATAAACTATACTCAAACCCATTGTAACCAGTCGCACAAATTGTACTAACAGTACTCGTACATTTTTAAGAATTTAGATAATTGAACTAGGCCAAGGACCAATCACCAATAATCCGTATTTTTGGGTCGATATCATGCTGGTAAGGTTTTTTCAGTTTTGGGCCAGTCTAAGGATAGAAAATGGGCGAGATATTGATAACTGAGTTGGGCCTTTAAAATAATTGCAATATTACAAAAGTCAAAAACAAATAAAGAAGGGCAAAGGCAAATGGTAATTATGTTTTTCCTTGGACCCAATTATAATATAAGGAAAAACTAAACTCATTTGTTGTCCATCAATTTCATTTCTAGGCCCAACCCATTAAAAAAATCATTTACGATTGCAAAATGGGATAATATTCTTAGTAGTTAGTACCAAATTAACATGAATTTAGTCCACTTGTTCTTTTTATCACAGTGATTAAAACGTACAAATTTAATTTATCAAGAAACACAATAAATGGCCTTTACTTTTGATCTTATTCACTTAACATAAAAATCAAACCAATATTAAATAAGATACTCTAATCCGAACAATGATTATAATCCCAAAGATAAAAAATACGACCCGAAAACCCAAGACTTTTGGTAGTGGTATGTGAGTTGCCCACCAGCCTAGAAGTTGTGTATTCAAGTCTCGTTGAAGGCATTGTGAAATATTTTGTAAGATAGATGGTATATGAGTGAAGAGAACTTTGTTTCTATAGTCAAAAGAAACCAGATGGTGGTTTTGACGACTGCATCGATGTATTTCCAAAGCTTTGGAATGTTTAAGACCATATCCGAAAACTCCCACCAAGCGGTTTTTTTTTGCCCCCCCTCCCCCCCCCCTCTAATTGTTGATAGCAAGCGAGCATGAAAGAAACATATGAGCTTTGGTTTCAATGTCATGGTCGCAAATTGGACATGTCGCCGACTCAAGATCAATCCCACGTTGTTTATTGAGACGTGCCATAGTTGGAAGTCTTTCCTTCATAACACACCGGCCAAGATTGTTAACTTTTGATGGAACTAGCTTGTTCTATCTTGGGTAAGGAGAATTAACTGAACTTGACATGGATGAGATGACTTTCCTTAAGCAATTAACCGTGAAACACCTTGTGGAATTTGGTGCAAGTATGAAAATGTCTTGATCATCAGTTAAGTGGAGATTTGCTAACCGACTGGTCAATACAACAAATTCCATTATTATTTTCCTCCTCATCTCAAGCGTCTGTTTCAGGCCTGGTTAGAAGACGGCCCAGAAAAAGGCCTAGAAGAGTCATTGGGCGTTTGGATAAAGGCTAGTGTTGTTGGATAGACATAAAGTGAAATGTCTTTGGTTTCTAACAAAATGTCAATGTATAAACCTCGTTAGGTGTGTATATTTGAGAGTGGTCAGAGAAGAGCCAGAAATGGTCCTGGGATTAATCCGGTAAGGCCGCGTATATCTGACTTAAAAGGCTCGCCCTCCTTAAATAACCTGAACATGGATAAACAAAAAGATAAAATAAAATAAAAAATAAATAATACTAATACACTGTAATAAATCTCTACTACATTTATTTACTTTTAAATTTGAATTTTTGTTATAAATGTTGTCATAAATTCACTAATAAAGAATACATGTACTCCATTTTAGTTTATTTCATCTTCTTATTAAACTAATGGTTTAATTGTAGTATTTTAAACTAATAATTAAACAATGTCGTGAACTTTTAAGTACAAGTAACTGTAAAATATGTGTTTCTTTCTTCTAGATTTTAATATCATTTCATGCCGTTCAAATAAGTCATAATCAGTGACGGAGTCAGAAAATTTTGTTTGAGAGACATATTTTAAATTTTTCTAGAAACTACACTATTAATTGATTCATAAAAGAGGCAAATTACAAAGAAAGACAAATATTTTTGAAAATTTACACTACAATTTATTTCACTAAAAAAGCACGTGACCCTTGTGACCCTCTTATCTCCGCCCCTGGTCATAATATGATATAACATGTTTGACCATTGTTTTGATTTGATGATTACATGAAGAGATGAACTACAAGCCTTTTATCTGTAGAGAAGCATCATATTACATTGTTACATGCAAATACTACTACATATGAATCAGACTCTTTTGCACTTCTGTATGTTGCAAGTATAAAGGCATAAAAGCCCATGCCTTTGGACTTTTGGAGGTTCTTGTGGACATGATTTTGGTTGATGATTTTATTCTTTTTTGTGGACCATTTTTGACTTCTTTATAAGTAGAACCATATTTTAATTCAAAGAAATAAATGTTGGGACCGTATAAAGGGAGACAAGATAATTATTAGAAATGTCAGGCAACAAGATGTTGATGACACAGTTTAAACCAACACAATTATTCGTCAAACATGTTATTTGACTAATCATGTGTGATTTATTGATATTTCGTATATTTATAGCATAAATTGTTAAGAACATGTAAAAAGCTTAAGTTATATCAGGAGTTATTGTTGAATATTGACTTGGTTTTAGTTAGTTTATTGCTTACATTTATCATTAACAATGTCTTTTTATTTCACAATAATCATCAAGCTTTTGTTTGGGAAAGGAAGCATCATTGTAAGGGACCATATATAGACATAAAAGGATTGGTTAGAAGCTTGTGGCAATGAGATATTGATGTAACGTATTTCTAGTCGACAAAACTATCGGTCATGCGTATTAACCGAACGTGACTCGGTTGACTAATATGTCATATTCTAATGATCACCCAAAAGTCGAAAAAGATATAGATGTTCATTTGAAAAGGACTTAAAAGTGTTTTAGCTAATCAATCAAGAAGTATAGTCATCACTAACTAACACTCGGACTTCTTACATTTCGGTTAGATAACATAATACTCGCGCAAAGTAGTGGATTCAGATGCGAATGTTATTTAACAAATTTTTTATTTAGCATTTTTTTGTTAAATATTATTTAACGATTTTCTATAATTATTAATAGTTTCTAGAAATTATTGTCTGTGTTGTGAGATTGTGAGTAATTAATATAACCTATAATTATATTCATATTTAAACATTTATTAATTTTAACTATAAACATCTCAAATTCATTATAGAATAAATCACATAAATCGTCCTTCAAATTTCGTCAAATTGCAACTTTTGATCCAACCATTTCGAAAGTGTAGATACCGTCCCTGTGGAAAGTCTTTGGGGCCCTGATTTTAACTGACGTTAAATGGATTCTGTTAACAGTTACACGTTAACCCTTTTGGCTAATGACCATTGCATCGTCCATCCTTTAAACTAACGACCGTTCATAATTTAGAATTTTTAGGTTTATTAAAGCTTTTCGACTTTTTATATATTTTTTATATACGTTTTTATATACATTTTATATACGTTATTACAAAAACGTTCTTATATACATTTATATATACATTCTTATATACATTTTACACGTTTTATATAAGTTTTTGTATACGTTACGTTTTTATATGTGTTATAACGAAAAAGTTCTATACGTTTTCATACACGTTCTTATATACTTTTTATACGTTTTTATATAAGTTTTTGTATACGTTCTTATACACTATTTATACAATTTACTCTATAGATAACCCATATAAAAAGTATATAAAAATGTATATATACGTTATCATATATGTTTTTATATACATTTTTATACACGTTTTTGTATACGTTCTTATATATGTTTTTAAGTACGTTTTTATATATGTTATTACAAAAATGTTCTTATATACGTTTTCATACACGTTCTTATATACTTTTAATACATTTTTATATAAGTTTTTGTATACGTTATTATATACATTTTTGTAAATATTTTTATATACATTCTTATATAATTTTATACGTCTGTATATAAGTTTTGTATACGTTGTTATATACTTTGTATACAAGTATATAATAACGTATATAAAAAGTATATAAAAACACATATAAATACGTATATAACAACGTATACAAAACTTATATAAAAACGTATAAAAAGTTTATAAGAACGTGTATAAAAGCGTATATAAGAACGGTTTAATAATAACGTATATAAAAACGTATTTAAAACCGTATATAAAAACGTATACAAAAACATATATAAAAATGTATACAAAAACGTATATAATAACGTATAAAAAAATTTATAAAAACGTAAAAAAATTGTATATAAGAACGTGTATAAAAACATATATAAGAACGTTTTGTAATAACGCATATAAAAAGTTTTAAAAATGCATACAAAACGTATACAAAAAATTATATAAAAACATATAAAAAGTATATAAGAACGTGTATAAAACGTATATAAAAATATATATACAAACGTATTCAAAAAGGCATATAAAAACGTAAATAAAAGTGTGTAAAACGTATATAAATAAATCAAAAATATTCAAATATACAAAAAATAAATAAATAAATATATAAAAAACCGTTAGTTTAAAGGATCGATGTTGCAACGGTCGTTAGCCAAAAAAGCTAACGTGTAACTGCTAACGATATCCACTAATATCGGTTAAAAGCAGGGACCAAAATACCCAAAGGTTTCCCACAGGGATGGTTGAGACGTTGCAAGTTGACCAAAGTTTAGAGACGATTTATACAATTTACTCTTCATTATATTAGTTATATTTTAATTCTAAAATCAAATTTAATGTGCAATAAGTGCACTTTTAAATTTTATTTTAATAATTGCTAATAACAGAATGTGTGTTAACTTAATATTTTAAAACTTCTATAAACAAAAGAACTCAAATGCATTATAAAGAGTAGAGATTTGTGAGTCCGCTTGATAGAAGACTAAGAGCACTGAGTATGATGGCTCAAACTGGCTTGAGCCACTTTGTCACCTAGCGTCACATTACCAACTCACTCACATACCAAAATATCGAGAATTGCTATATTAAAAAAAAAAAAAAAAAAAAAAAACCCTTTTACACAATAATGTGGCAAGATCAAGGTTGTAAAAATCGCTAGGCACTAGTGAGGCAGTCAGGCATGGCCTAGCGATTAATCGGTTAGGCGGAGATTAATCGGGGATTAATCGGATTGGAATTTTTATGTTTAAAATTATAATTTTAGATATTATATTATATTATATGTATGAGATACGCAAGTACATCAAAGTTCAAATATTTCAAGTGTTCAAATATAAACATAATACATAATTCTTCAAAGTTCAAAGTTAAACATAGACATTACTCGGTTTGTTGACTATTTTTAAGCGATCTTTGACCGATTTTATCCGATTAATCGGTTTGTGGACCGATTTTAAGTGATTTTGTCCGGTTTTTAAGCGATTTTGTTGACCAATTTTAAGCTATTTTATCCGATTAATCCGATTAGACCGATTTTGTCCGATTAATCGGTTTGTCGACCGATTTTTAAACGATCCTTGACCAAACCGATTAAATAGGCCGATTATGATAAATCAAGGCGTAATTGCCCTATGCTTTTGCAAGACCAACCATTCCTCATAGATCTTTTGCCGATCAAGCTTGGTAGTTTTGACGTCGTAATTGGCATGGATTGGTTATCTAAACACCGTGCTAGGATTTTATGCGACGAGAAAACTGTTCATATTCCAATCAATGGTGAAACCTTGGTTATCTACGGGGATCAAAGTAGAAAGTACTTGAGCATCATATCCTGTGCTAAGTCTGTGAAGTACATGGAGAAAGGATGTTATGCCTTCTTAGCTCAGGTAACGGAAAAGAAGTCTGAAGAGAGACAACTGGAGGATGTGCCTGTAGTTAGAGAATTCCCCGAAGTATTCCCGGAAGATTTTCCTGGTCTTCCACCTGCTCGACAAGTCGAATTTCAAATCGATCTTGTACCTGGAGCTACACCCGTAGCTCGAGTACCATACCGTTTAGCACCCTCTGAGATGCAAGAGTTGTCTAAACAACTGCAAGAGCTGTCTGACAAAGGATTCATTAGACCAAGTTCCTCGCCCTGGAGAGCACCGGTTTTTTTCGTCAAGAAAAAGGATGGATCATTTCGGATGTGTATCGATTATAGAGAATTGAACAAGCTCACAATCAAGAACCGATATCCCTTTCCAAGAATAGATGATCTGTTTGATCAATTACAAGGATCAAGTGTATACTCGAAAATTGACTTAAGATATGGATACCATCAGTTAAGGGTGAAAGAAGAAGATATTCCAAAGACCGCGTTTCGAACTCGCTATGGTCACTATAAATTCCAAGTAATGCCATTCGGACTAACCAATGCGCCTGCTGTATTTATGAATCTCATGAATAGAGTCTGTAAGCCCTACTTGGATAAATTCGTCATTGTGTTCATTGACGATATTCTCATCTACTCTCGTGATAAAGAAAAACATGCGGAACATCTGAGAACTGTCTTGAAATTACTCAAGGATGAAGAACTGTACGCTAAATTTTCCAAATGCAACTTTTGGATCGAGACAGTCCAATTTCTTGGTCACGTGATTGACAATAAAGGCATTCATGTGGATCCAGCAAAGATCGAATATGTTAAAAACTGGTCCGCACCAACCAACCCCACCGAGATCCGTCAATTTCTAGGTCTTGCCGGTTATTACCGGAGATTCATCGAAGGTTTCTCGAAGATAGCAAAACCATTGACGGAGCTAACCCAGAAAATGAAGAAGTTTGAATGGGGAGACGATCAAGAGTCAGATTTTCAACTCCTTAAGAAAAAACTTTGCAAAGCACCTATCTTAGCTCTACCCGAAGGAGTAGAAGATTTTGTGGTATATTGTGATCCTTCACACTTGGGTTTAGGTGATGTTCTAATGCAAAGGAACAAAGTAATTGCTTATGCATCCCGCCAACTCAAGGCTAATGAGAAGAACTATACCACTCACGATCTAGAACTCAGAGCCGTTGTATTTGCTCTCAAGTTATGGAGACACTATTTGTACGGAACCAAATGCATAGTGTACACTGATCACAAAATCCTTCAACACATCTTGGATCAAAAGGAACTGAACATGCATCAACGCCACTGGCTAGAATTGCTCAGTGATTATGACAGTGAAATCCGCTACCATCCCGGAAAGGCAAATGTCGTTGCTGACGCCTTGAGCAGAAAAGATCGCCCTAAGCCACTTAGAGTGAGATCATTGGGAATGGTGATCAATTCACCTCTTCCATCAAAAATTCTTGAAGCTCAGATTGAAGATCTTAAAGAAGAAAACAGGCCGAATGAGAAGATTTATGGCATGTCGGAGAACGAAAATGGATTTGTGAAAAGACTAGATGGAACGTTATGTTTCAAGGACAAACACTCCAAAGGCTATGGGATAATGAGTACCGCTACTTACCAATCCAACTCGGAATTCTCTTACAATATAAGCACTTACCACGCCAACATTAAAGTAGCTCCCTTTGAAGCGCTTTATGGAAGAAAATGCCGATCACCCGTTTGTTGGGCAAAAGTTGGAGAAATACAACTTACTGGCCCTGAAATTGTCCAAGAGACAACTGAGAAGATAATGCAAATCAAGCAATGGCTACAAGTAGCTCGAGATAGACAAAAGAGCTATGCTGATGTCATAAGAAAACCAATGGAATTCCAAGCGGGAGACTGAGTAATGCTAAAAGTATCTCCCTGGAAGGGAATGGTCAGATTTGGCAAGAGAGGAAAACTCAAACCCCGATACGTAGGACCATTCAAAATTCTGCAAAATGTTGGTCTAGTAGCATATAAGCTCGAGCTTCCGGAAGAGCTTAGTTAAGTACATGATACTTTTCACGTTTCAATCCTTAAGAAGTGTCTATCGGATGAAACCCTTGTTGTTCCTCTAAAGGACATACATCTCAATGATAAACTTAGCTTTGTAGAAGAACCCGTTGAGATCATGGACATAGAAGTCAAGAGGCTAAAGCAAAGCCTCATTCCTATCGTTAAAGTTCGATGGAATCATAAGAAAAGAGGTGATGAGTTCACCTGGGAGCGCGAGGATGTAATGCGTTCTAAGTATCCCCACCTGTTCACCTAATCACCCATGGCAACCTCTGCAAGTTAAACCGCGTGACACGGTTCTCTTAAGGGGTAGGTACTGTAAGCTCCCAGAAAATTACATTTGTAATTAACAACTTAAACATTAATAAAGAACGGATTATATCATCATAAAATTTTCTGATCATCGTTAATGCATATCATTTGACATATGCATGGTAAACGCGACTCAAATGATCAAATTATACCTTTGTGACCCGAATAAAATTTCCCTCGATCCCGATATCATTAATTATTTCATTTTATAAATAAAAATTTATAGAAAATACATAAGTAATATTTTTTTAATTCTTGGACCGGGCCTAAACCCAACTCCTACCCGATGCTTCATTGGGACTCAATCCGATCCCAACTCACCAATTGTTTCCTTTGGTCCTTCGTTTGCTTCCGACGCAATCACCAAGCCCACTTCCCATTTGTTTCTATTGGGCCTTGCCGATTCATACCCCAAGCTTAAGGTGCCACATTTGAATTTTTGCACACAACAATTACTAGTAACATTTTAGTTGTTACTTCTTCTTGTGACCGGTCAAGGGACGAGCAAACACAACAAATGACACAAACAAAAGGTAACATACATCCTCCCTTGCCTCATGCATGCGTGTGTAAGTGTATAAAGAAGAGACAAATTTTACCAAGCCACCCTAAGTAAATAAAATAATACCCTAAGTAGAAACATAATGCTACACTAATCCACTTTGACCACCTTGACTTCCTTAACCAAAGGATTTTGTGTTCCCTTGATTCGACTAGGCAAGCAAGCGTGCCCCCTTTCTAGCTGCCAACGTTCCACACCCACAGCCAAACAACACCATGCATTTTTAATCTCTATACCATGCTCAATCCCTCTTTATAAACCTCCAACACCTCGCCAAATACCATAAGCTTCCCTCACTAACTAGCTCACAAGTTCATCTCACAAACTCACACTCAATACACCTTAAATCATTCACAGTGGGTAACGAAGGAAAAGAAAAGGGAAAACCCAACATCTAAGGATTTAGAAGACTGTGTAAACTTGTCTTGGGAGAATAAGGGTTTTCATAGCCGTCTCATTAGCTATCCTCATTCGTATCATCACCAATCATATCGAGTGTAGTAAGTATTCACAACTCGCTTCCATTTTCGTTCCTAGTTACAATTTCATATCACACGTCTAAAAAACTAATGCACCTAAAGAAATCGATTACGTGACGATCAAATAAGTTAACAAACACTAACATAAGGGAAACAAGTTATATATGTTCGAAACAACTAAAACCATGTCAAGGTTGCTAGGACTATGTCGTATAAACTTTGCTTATGAACTAGAACTCTCGTCTATGCCTCGTTATGATTTTATAGGTCACGTATAGATTTCCTTGGCAAACGAAAACTATCAAAAGCGACTAACCTTTGTTTACAACATTTATAACAATCCTATCAACCCTTAGAAGCCCCCTTACCATGTTTCTTTTAAACCAAACGAGACCACAAATTGGGCCTTAAGGCCCAACAAGACCAAAACAGTAGCCATTGCCACTTTTACCCAGCCGAATAACAAAAAGGAATAAGCTATAAGCTCAATTTAAGCTAAAAATAAGCTTTTGTAAAAATTAAATGGACTTGTGATTCGAAATTATATTTTTGGACTTTATTTGCAAAATGCGTAATAATCGGGTAAGAAGTGTAAGGTTTTGAAAGTTAAAGGGTTTTTTTACACGCAGATTTTCATGCATGAAAAGTCTAGCGTGCATTTGGTAAATATTCGAAAGTTAAGGGTCCATTTTATACGTGTGCGTGTATGCATGAAAAGTCCAAGGGTCTATTTTGTTATTAAGTTAAACTAGTTTTAAAAATGAAATATAAACTTTTGTGTCTAAAATGTAAACTTTGAAAGTTGAGGGACCAAAAGCGTATAAACTAAATTTTGACATGTTTTTATAAAACAGTTTGTTACAGAGGACTAAAACTATCATTTCTGAAACTTTGAGTATAAAATATTTTTGGGTAAAAATTGTCATTTTCCACAAGTTGAGGGACTAAACTTGTACTTTTTGAAACTTAAGGGTAAAAAGTGTAAATTCTAGAAAAAGTTTAGAAAACTTATAAATTTATCACGACTCCGTAAAAATGAATATTTTGACAACCTAAAGTTTATAATGAGTATTTTTACGTCGATATTTCATTTAACCTATATATATAATTATAAGAATATAATGATATAAAATCCGTTAATCGATATCAACGCACTTTGAATATAAATAAACTAAAACACTCAATAACATCGTTATGTTCATAAATCAACAACGGGGAACATTTCACTTATGCGTAAGTGTGAACTTTTGATAAATATCAAACTAAGTCGATGTAGCACGTATTTTGAACATAAAACATTAAGCACAAACAACGCTCTATTGAATTGGATAATTCAATGCTCTATTGAATAAGAATATTCAATGTTCTATTATTTTGGTCGCGAACCAAAGGTTTATCATATTCTGAGACTTGCCATCTCATTCTTAGGTTTCGGATTGAAGCCTTCGCTACATCATACTTGATCATATTGTGCTTGTTCATTTCATTAAGGTGAGTTCATAGCCTCACTTTTACTTTTATTAGCAAACCCCGCAAGGGAGATACATGCTCTAAACTAGAACACAAGGTTTTTCATAAATGTTCGCTGCTTGATTATTGGAATTGCCTAAGTATTTAGCCATAAGTCCCCTGTATCATAAACCATTAGTCACCGCGAGTGAACGCAGATATCGTGAATAGTACTATGGGGAATAACAACCCCGTCTTGGTTATAGAAAATTACCGGGGCAAACCATATTTGAATTGCATTAGGTAGTTGGCTATTACCTCTTTTGGGGCAAACTGTTACGTACACCAGTAATTCGGTGTATGCAGTTGAGTCTTGGTTGCATGAGCTTAGCGCATAATAATATGTGATTTTCTTTATGATATATTGTTAGTTTAAAATTATCATGTTCATGTTCTTGTGTTCAACTTTACATTAAACCTATGGATTTCACTCAACATTTTTGTTGATCTTTTTAAGCATGTTATATCAGTTAATCAATGGAGATCATGTTCTTGGCACAAAGCGGGCATATCAAGACCTTTGTTTGTGATGTAAAACATAATGTTATCATTTCTTACAAACTCATGCTTAGTATTTTGGGGAAACATTTGAAATAATTTGGAATATTTTGTAACAAACAATGAGTTTTCAATGAATGATAACTACTTTTTCTTAAAACGCCTCTTTTGAGTCGTTTTCTATGATTATTTACTGTGATCCCCATCCAAGTAACACCCCGATTAGTCTTCCGCTGTCATGATGATCTTTGGGTGTGTTACAAATTGGCATCAGAGCCAAGGTTAAAGAGAACCAAAGAGTTTTTCTAAAAACATTTGGACTATAACTGCACTTTTAAAATGGGACTATTTTACACCACTCCCCTATGCCCTCCGTGACCGCTCTATGCATTAGGATTAATGCATCACTAGATCATACGTAAATTGCATTCATTTTAGTTAGGCATGAAGATTTGCTTGGCAGATTGTGCACGACTAACTAAAATCTTATTGATCATACTACTTTGGCATTTTACTTACATTACTATTTTATGGGTTGTTACAATACCATGTCTGCCTCTCACCCTGTTGTTTTGTCCTCGGATTCCGAAATGGAAGACGCTATATCCCCTGCGACTGTTACTATGCATGTGAACCCCAACCCGGCCCTGCCAGTTACTGCTTCGGATGAGACCGAACCTTTCAAAGAAAGAGAGGTCGCCCGAACCCCTGTAATCCCATTCATGCCTGCTCACTCTGGAGAGCATACAACTTTTGCCCCCATGACACTAGATCAGTACTATCTGTCAAAGCAATGGCTACCCGCAACGGATGTTGTAGCGGAACATCCGGATCCTCAAAAAGCACTACTTCTGTTTAGTCGGTCACTCCTACATCATCACCTTTGCCGATCCGTCGTCGCCGACGAAGGGTGAGAGTTCTTAAGACGTATGAGCCCGAGCCATTTGGAGTACCCTACAGATTGCATCCTAAGGGTTCCATCTTCAAGCATACTTTTAGAAAGCATGTGCGAGCTCTTACTATGCCTCATGTACCACCAGCATATGTCCCTTCACCACCAGCTCAGCCATCACCAGCTCCACTCACCACATCACCCATTGCTACCTCACCATTGCTGCCACCTACTGTGTTTTACCATCAGACCACTACAGTTCCTACTTCATCACCACCTTTGGCATCACCACCTTTGGACACCTACAATGAGCCTTCTATGCCACTCAGTGTGAGAGAGTGTTTTCTTCCGGAGTCATCTAATCCCTACATGCAGACCACTTACATTGACATCTAACCTGGACCTAGGAAGAAGGTTGGCGCCAGACGATGGTCATTTTGTTGCCTTTATTTCGTCGTTGGAGAGCCGAGGAAGGAACTCGATGTACTTTTAAGCTTGGGGAAAGCTCGATGACCACACCAGCTAGAGTCCTACCTGTGACCAGAGAGCCAATGCACCACTCCATTCCTATTTTAGCAGCCAGACTTGTTAGACACGAGGATTAGCTGAGCGAGCTCATGGCACACTATGATGAGATACCACTGGTTAGGATCAAGATCTTAGAAGAAGAGGTTGAAAACCTCGTGGTTAGTTGATACTCTTTGGATATAGTGTTTGATATGACGAGTGCCCATATAGTGGAGGTGAGAGACGCTGTGACTGACTTGACTCGGACACTTGGGACCGCCAGCCAGGATGCCAGCATTCTGAGAGAGATTTCTCTAGGTCGAGAGAGAGTTCTGTACCACGAGCTTGCATCTGCTCATGCCCACACTGCCATATTGGAGTAGAGGTTAGACGACCTCAAGGCTA
Source organism: Chrysanthemum lavandulifolium (assembly GCA_022545495.1). Classification (NCBI taxonomy): domain Eukaryota; kingdom Viridiplantae; phylum Streptophyta; class Magnoliopsida; order Asterales; family Asteraceae; genus Chrysanthemum; species Chrysanthemum lavandulifolium. The sequence continues at coordinate 90,489,888 of CM040238.1, forward strand.
GAGACAGAGCTCGAGAGCAGCAGTTACATGATTTATTAGCTATGGTTGAGGAATTAAGCCGTCGTTAGGAGGACGCATCAGGTGACGCATAGATCATGGTCATCCTTATTGTAGCTTTGTATCATAAAGCCCGCCATGTGTGGCATTAGTATGAGGGCTTGTATCTTTTGGTTGTAAAACTATGGAAACAAGAATATTAATGTTGTAACATTTGGTTGTGAACTTATGCTATGTATCGATGTTTATCTATGTTATCATGGTTGTATTTCTATATTTTTGTGTTGTGATTTCATCATTCATCGGTTTTATATACTGAGCCGATCATTATGCTCCTATATATGTTATGATTTTGTTGTGACAAATCATGATTCACTTATTCCTGTTTATAAAGATATCATTTTATTGGTTTAAAGTGATGATCTCGACTATTATGATATTTATAATATGTAATCACTTGTATTATCGATGATTCTTAATTCATGTGTTTATTTCTTGGTTATTTTAGAAAAATGGTCAAGAAGAAAGCTACCTCATCCACCATTACTCCAACCACTGTCCAAAAGATGGTCACGATGTTTAGCCGCCATTGCCAAGCATCTTCTTGTGTTTGCTAGAGCCGGTGAGCGTGTTGCCCAAGCGGCACTTGAAGCTGAAGCTACCGCAAGAGAAGGTAAGATTGCAAGAGAAGCTGAGATTTCCCTAGAAGCGTAGATTGCTCGAGAATCTGAAGCTGAACGTGTTGCCCAAGCAGCACGTGAAGCCGAGGCTGCTCGCCTTGCTGAAGCCGCACGCGTTGCCACGGAAGCACGTGTTATTGAAGTGGCAAACTCGAATGAAACCAACACCCAAACCAATCAAAGTGAGTCCTCTGTAGCCCGCAAATGTAGCTACAAGGGATTCATGAAATGCAAGCCTACCTTTTTCAAAGGCACTGAAGGTGCTATTGGTCTACTTCATTGGTTTGAGAGATCCGAGACTGTATTTCTTCTAAGTTGCAAGGTTAATTTTGCAACTGGAACTTTGCTAGAAGATGCATTATCTTGGTGGAAAGCTTATGCCCAACCAATCGGAATGGAAGAAGCTTGTAGGATTTCTTGGTCTGATTTGAAACAACTGTTGATGAAATAGTATTGTCTAAGAACTGAGATAAAAAAGCTGGAGGATGAATTTTACCACTTGTCTGCTAAGGGTAATGACCTCAAGACATACTTTAGGAGATTCCACGAGCTGAGGGCCATGTGTCCTAATCTGTTCCCTACAAATGAGAAGCTTTTGGAGAGTTTGATCGGGGTTTTCCCGAAGCATTGAAGGAGATGTGATCGCTTCTAACCCAAAGACTGTATAAGAAGTTGTCACTGTATCCCACCACCTTATGGAACCGATACTGAAGCCTGGAAATGCACAAGGCTCGAATGACAACAAAAGGAAGTTTGATGACCGAAGGAACATGAACCCCAACCATCATCAATCCAACAACTCATCACAATTCAACAACAACCGCAACCACAACAACAACAACAATTGGAACAACAACAACAACAACAACCAGTACCACAAAAACAGGAACCAACATCACAACCAGCAAAATCGAAGACAAAAAGCCGCAAGGGCTTATGTTGCACCCACTGCTGGTAGAGGATATGCCGAACCTCATCACCTGTGCAATAGATGTTTATTGCACCACTCTGGACCCTACACTGTGAAGTGTGAAAAGTGTAACTGATGCGCGTACGAAGCGCGTTCGGGGTCAAAGGAACTTCCTTTTCGTCGAGCAAGTTTTTCAACACCCTAGGCAGTGAACCTAATCTTTGTAGTGTAGTATTGGGTAAGCCTCGGGGATTGATATCGTTCTCTAGGGGAATAGGAATGCTAGTGAGAAGTGTACTACGCTAAGGTTGAGGTTGAGGAAGAGTCTTTTTTATCTTTTTATATTTTTTTAGAAAGCTAAGGATAAAATCTCGGGGCTTGGATTTAGGGGGTGGTACTTCTACCGATTACTCTACTATTCTAATTATCTAATTCTACGGGTAGTCTTATGTCTATTGATGTATGCTCGTATGATGATTAAAAATGTGTTTACGTAGATACTATTACTCCCTAGTTTTCTTTTATTGTAGGTTGAATTGTCACGTCCTTATTCTTAACGCGTTATGTTTCCTAAAGTTGTAGGGTGTGCCTATGCCCTAACTCTTTGAAGTCACCCTTGAGTGTAGTAAACGAAATCCATTAAGTCATTCATAAAATATCAAAGATTCATCAAGCATTAAACACAACGATAGCCTAGTCGCACTCTTAAGCCAATTACAATTAAGATAAGAGACAATCTAACAATAATTAACAACTAGGTTTCATAGATCTAAGAAACACACAAGAAATTTAGCCGGACATGTTAAACAAGCAAGCATGCACACATTCAATGGAAGACATAATGATATTATTGAAGTAAAACACGTATCTTGATGTGTAAAATAGGGTTGGTTAGGAATTGGAAATTCCATTATGAAGAGTCGGTCACCCCAAATGTTATCTAGCATAAGTTAGCTCGTAGACTTGTAGTTAGTTACGTTATTTAGTTGTTTGTTAGTTAGTTTGTAGCGTAGTTTAGTTTAGAGTAACAATGTGGAGGAAGGACGGGTCTTTACCCACTGTATGCCTGATCCACAGTCCGACAGGAGGACGTTAAGGTTGTAACTATAAATACCCCTTCCATCCATGGAAGGGGTGTGGCTTGGAATCTAACCTTTCATATTTTGTTCATCAACTCTCTAACAAGAACACCATCTCTCTACTTTCTCTCTCTAAAATGTCTAACATGTATTTTGATCATCCAAGACCACCCGAATCATCAAACACAATTATATAACGATCCTACAATTGGTATCAAAGCCATGGTTATTGTGTTTTTGATGATTTATTGCGGTTTGAATCGTGTTTGAGGCTGTTGTTTTGTACTATGTTTCTTGGTCAGAAAACATTTTTTGTGTGTATTGTGGTAAAACTGTTTGTTTACGTGTATTGTATACCTTTTGTTTGGTCAAATATTAAAAGTCCTGGTCATTTAAGTGGACAATATCTGTCTTTGTGTCATCTGGTTGTCCAAAACTGATATTTGTTTTCTCATGTTTTCTTGACTTTTTGGTACCTTTACGTGAAAACATATGGTCATTTTGTGGTCAAAAAGGTCAATACTGATGCAGTGTTATGCTTTTTCTGGGTTTGAAACTGTTCATTGGTCATGTTTTTCTTGGTAGCGAGTTGTGTCTCTTTTGACTTTTGAGTCAAAAGTCAATAGCGAGTTGTCTTAACCTTTTGTTTCTAGCGACTTATCCTTATAAGTTAGCAACTTGTGTTATATGTTAGATGTAGCGACTTGTTCTTGAATAAATTGTAGCGACTTGTCTGGATAAAGAAAGTAGTGATTTGTTTTGAATTAGGTTAGCGACTTGTAAGTTTTAAAAAGTCAAATGGTTAGCGAGTTGCTATGAATTTTTGAAGATGCTGTTTTGACAGCGACTTGTAATGAAAAAAAAAAAAAAAACCTAGCGACTTGTAATGGAAAAGACCTAGCGACTTGACTCCAAAATTAAAGTAGCGACATGTATGGGTTGTGGCGACTTGACTCTTGACTACGGTTTCACAACAAAAAGGATGAGGAAGTGTTTTACAATGACCACATAAAACATCCAAAAGTCTCTAACCAACTTAAACAAGATCACATTTACATCATATCTTATTCAAAACAGAAAAGCTAGGTGCAAGACTCATCTATCATTATCAACATAAGATCTCAGTTTATCTTGCTCATTTGGTATTACTACACTGAGTACTTAAAAGATTAAGCCTCGAGTAAGACTCATCTATCATAGATCTTTGACAAGACACGATACACATTCAAGTTCTCAGATTTGGTTTAACTGTTTTCTAATCTTTTAAAGATTTTTTGTGTTAAACCATCACCATCATAGATCTTGACCCAAAACTAACTAACTGAAAATGAATGAATCTCAGCCTAGTCGTGGGTTACCCAACTACGTTCGTTGGTACTAAGTATCTCAAGCACAACAAAATTTAAAAACCGTTTTTGGATCTCAGAGTTATGAAACTCGTGCATAGATCTCTTAAGATCTTATGAGTTTTACATGTTTTCATCATAGATCGTATGAGGAGTTCACTCCTTTTATATATCTGAATCAACAAGTACTAAATATAACAATAATGTTATCTTTAGTCACTTAATTCGTTCATGTCTCAAAAAAATTAATCAAATCGCTAAACATTAATTGTTTGTATTACTTACCATTCGACTGGATTGACTTGGTCTATTTTCCTTCATGCCATCCCTGTGGCTATGCCAATTCATGACTCTCAAACCATCCCTCTGGTGAGGTCACTTTGATTATTTTTCAAAGGAATGAGTAAATTCATCTAGAGTTTATCTAGGGTTTGAAGTGGGTGGCGAGTTGTTTGTGGGGAAAAAAGGGGCGGATGTTTGGAATGGATTAGGGTTTGTATGTGTGTTGTAAGTGTGTTAAATACCCGGATGATTAGGGTGTGAACTTGGTTAATGGATCGGGTGCTGGAATATTGAATGGGCCGTGTTCTTTTGGGTAGATGTTTGGAATGGAGGACGTGTTCTTTTGGACGGGTTTTTTTTAAGGTGTTAGTAAAATGTGTCATGGACCAGAAGCAGAATACATGGGCCCAGGTTTGTGTTTAACGAAGATTTGATTTGGTTTGTTATGGTTGAGACTAGTTTTGAAAGTGATTATATGTGTGAACTTGATTTTGGATATTGCGATCTGCTATGAGTTTTGTTTTGCTTTGTGAATATATCCTATGAATTTTCATAAGCTTGTTTGTGTTATTGTATAATGTAATTTGGGTCGGTTTATGATGATTCTTGGATTTGGACTATGATTTGTAACCGTATGATGAGATTTGATTATGTGATTTGTTAAAGAGATGGACAAATGAGATCGGGTATGATGATGAGTTTTGTTATGGAGTTTGATACTTTAATGGATACATTTTCACGATGAATATTTTATCAAGGCTTGAATTGATGGTTGAACGAAGTTGACTACGAGGTTGTTTGTATGTGGTATTTCTTATTTGGATTTGAAGTAAGATTTTTCGGGCACTTTTACTTATTTCGTCTTCTTTCTTTCTACCCTTCCGCGAAGATGACTTGTTTGGGCATTTACAGAGTGTGATAAAGACTTGGCTATTTAGTTACGGTTGTGATTCTTTCTTGCTTAACCCACAATTGTAGCTATCACTTGGGTGTCTCTCACGAGGATTGAGGATACGTCACTTCAGAGGTTTTGTACATTGGGTACACCCATGTTTCTTTCTCACGAGGATTAGTACAAGTTTGGTATATCGGGGAATTCTACTTCATGATCAAGTTTGGTATATCACATTCAAGCTAACATTGTTTACGGTTTTGTCTTGATTTTGTAAAATCCCGCGAAAGAATCCATTTCTCGGTTTAAATCATAGACTTGTAAAATCCCGTGAAAATGGAAACATCCTGGTAATTATAAAGTGCATTTCCGGATCTATCTTACGGTTTATTCTTGGTTTTATAAAATCTCGCGAAAGAAACTATTTCTCGGTTTAAACCATAGAGTTGTAAAATCCCATAATGATGGAACCATCCTGGAGAATGGAAAGTGTATTTTGGGATCTTATCGATCTTTGGTGCTACGGTTTACGCTTGAAGAAGGGATAAAAGGTGTACTTCATAAATTGGATGTGTTTTGGATATTCGTCATGGCGGTTTGGTTATTACATGGTTTTACGGGGTTATGTGCTTTTAACCATGGTCGGATGAAACCATTATCAAAATTCACTTTTAAGGTCAAATGAGGCTAGATTTGAGCTTTTAACGAAAGATGTGTCAACGGGTTAATTCACTATTATTTATTTGAGGTTGAAGTGAAATATCACGGGCAAGTGTACTTAGTATCCAAGGTATCGGGATGGTTGGATGAAGATTCTTCGAGATCCTTGTTCAAGCTTATTATCAAAAATGAAGACTTGGAAATCTAGTTATTGTTGGGTGTCTTTTACCTTTTCTGTTACCACTTGGGGGAATTGGGCTCATACCACCACAAAATAACTATCACTTTAAGGAGTTATGTTGTAGTGCTCAGTGTCACATTCAATTGTGGATTTTCAAGAGGTGATGTATGTCTCATACTTGATGGTTGGTTGGATGAAGAGTATAGAGTACTTAGAGACTCAATGGAGGATGAAGTCTCAGCACCGCTCTTTGTTACATATGTGCAAGTTTAAGTCACGAGTTCGGGATAGTTTACTTCAGGGTCAAATTCATCATATTGGGTTTTCTCCATCAGCTGTCACGACAAAGAGCCTACTGAATGATAATGGGGTTGATTACATGTTTTGCCAAGAGAGCCAAAAAGAGAGAGATTATGACGTTTGAACACAACAGTTCAAGCCTCGTACTCTAAAGAAAAGAAAAGTGTACGTGTCAGTGCACTTTATCTTCTGAAGAAGAGAAATCTTCTTATTATGACCATTCTCATAAACATGCTTCATACTTTTTCCACGCGCTTCAATTATCAAGTGAACCGGGCTACTGTTGATTGTTTTCTTATTCCACTTGCTCAACTATAATGACGATGGCGACATCATGTGCTAATTTTACGGGGAGAAGTGTGAATAGAATACATTTGGATGATTTCACTTATTTAGTCAAGAATGGCAACTTCGTATGCAATTCTTGAGGGGGAGAAGAAGTGTGATAATTCTACATGGTTGATTGACATATGAGAATATATGGTCATACGGCTCCTAACTCATGTAAGAACCGAGCTTCTTCTTATCGGGTCATCTTCACATGGAGTTTTTCTTATAAGAGCTGTTGGTTAACATCCTCTCACGGACTGATGAGTTTAACGACAAGTGCTTCCGGTTAATGCTTCACGTGCACATCAACATGATGATTCCGAACAACCTTATGTTCTTGTTTGATGTGATTGTTTGCTTGGTGTAACCATTTCGTGTGTTCGTTGTTTGATTGGGAGGATTTTAGTTAAGGGATTTGCAAGAGGTGATTGCTAATTTCCTTGATGAACAATCTTTTTGGCAATGAATGGAATTCTGGGGATGATTGTTCTTGTTTGATTGGGAGGATTTTAGTTAAGGGATTTGGAAGAGGTAAGTTAATTGGGATGCTTTTGGTGAGATGGAGATGTTAACTATTTATTCCCAACCGGACAATCTTGCTATAAGTCCATGACACCGAAACTAGATCGATCATGATGTTCGCTAACAGAGTGTTTGCCAAACAACTCAAATAACGTTATTAAATGAAATGCATCCGTTTGACCGGTTGGAATCCACCAACCCGGATGGAGGAGTCACCGATAGATCTATCCACTCACCCTCACTTCTATGAAATTAACGGTTCATGTTATATAATGGGGACATTCAATTGGCATGAGGTAACTTAAGAAATGTAAATGAATTTGATATACTTGGTATCGTAATAAAAATGATGGGCAATGTATTCTCCCGTAGGTTTGAAATAAAGTAAAAACTTGAATAAATCGGGCTATGAAAACTCACTGTTGCAATGTTTATGATGATATAATGGCAATCTTGAAATGAGGCGCAACCTCTAACCGTGACTGTTATGAATGATATGTACTATGATAAGTTATGATGTAATGTTATGCATGCAATTCAGATGATATCTATACCACTTGTGAATTTTTGAAAATAACGCTTATCGTCGAAAAATAATCTTATAACGTCTTGACCATTTTTAAATTACTTTACATGCATTTACGTTGAAATGATATCCTACGATAATCATTTAATGATTTATTATGAAATTATAACTTTTCGTCGTAAAATAATGTCGTTGAAAATTTCACGAAAGTGACTAAAACGGCCTCTAAAAGCTAGTCGTAAAATGGTGCACGTCGAGTATTAGGAAACAACCTCAACGGTTTTGGGAAGCTTGTATCATTATCTCAAAGTTTTAGTACATAAGTTTCCATCCTAGAGGTCTCGATCACAAAGAAAAATATAGGTTAAGTATGGTACTTTAGTCCAAAATATCGTTTAAGGGTGGTTTTCGGCAAAGTTTAGGTGACCGTATTTTATTCGTTACAACTCCGCTAGACAAACGGTAGGACATTTTGGAAAATGTGCTTGGCGAACTTACTTTTACTAGAAGACATCACTTTATAAAAAGTTCTACATCAATGTTAAAAACGACCTTCAATATGGTCACTTGTTTACCGTAATACTTGTCTATTAGAAATATAATAGTTTTTCTTATATAATAAAGTTACGGCAACTTTGTGTAAACGTGTATAATTTAATCGTTACAAATCCGTTTTCTACGTTTTATATGTCCTTAGCTTCGTATCAAAGTATACTAATATATTTTTGATAAGTCGAAATAATTTATAACGCCTAAGCCTCATTTTTGACTCGTAAAAAATAGACGTAATATCTTTGAAATTTTCGAATTTATAGTTTTCGTCGCCTAACTTGAAAAATTCATAACTTCTTCGTTATAGCTCCGTTTTAATCCGCTCAAGCGGCCACGCTTTTTAAAGTGTATTTTCTAAATATCTAGGCCAAAATTTTTATTTACCGTCGAGATTTCCAGATTGAAAATAAGGACAGACCCTTTTTAAAACTTGTCGAAATGAGTTTTTCTCACGCCAAACCTATTCTAACCCATTCAAAACAACTCCGAAGCTATTCTAATCCTACCATACACCTTCTTAGGATGTCATGGGTTCCTAGACATCATCAAAAGTGGTATGTTACATGGGATAATTTATAGGATGATGTAACTTAATTATAAGTAATAAAAACATTGAAAGTGGTATAAACTCATATGTAACATGCATGATTTCTTGCAAAAATGATAAAATAACATAAAGATGAATATGAAAGAATTACGATGATCATGAAATGCTTACTTGAATGATTATCTGAAAGAAAGTGATGAAAACCTTATTAATCTATAGGTTTTTATTTCAAAACCTTTACATAGATCACTAATAGGACTTGTTAAACACTTGAGCTAGAAAACAATTCCATGGTTTCTCTTGGTCTCTTGATGTGGCGTGTTATGGAGGAAGGAGAGGAAGAGAGCCTTTTGATTTAAAACACTTTGTGAATGAGATAGTATGTGAAGATATTATGAAATTAATACCTTATATGCTAGATATTTAGCAAGTGAAAGATGTGAGTCATCCCATGGAAGAAGGGTCTGATCTATTCTACATTTTCTTGCATGTTAGAAGACTAAAGACGAGTTGCATTTGATTATCTAAAGACTTCTTCATATTCCGGGCATTTTGCAGAAAGATTTTCAGTTTAGGGAAGAGCACTAATTGGGGGAGAGTGAAATGTCGAATTTAATCCCCAATTAGACTTGCTCACATACTTCAGCAAGTTAATTCTCACAAAGACTTCTAGCGATCTTCTCAACAGATTTCAAGTATTTGGGCTTACATTATGTTGTGATTGAAGTTATCCGATTCATGACCGAAGTGTCAAAACCAACTACGAAGAGAGAAGGAGACAAGCATCTAAACATTGCGAGTAAACTTGATGAACTTAATACTTCTAAGTTATTGAAGATATCCCGGGAAGACAAATGTTATTACCTTGGGAATTGGTGTACTTGGGTTCTTGAGAGAAACTCAAGGTTTGACTCATGACGAGCAAGAGAGAAGAAGACAAATGTTGATACGTTGCTGTTGTTCTATTAGATGATATAACCTCGAACGAAGAATCACGGTGACTATTCTTAAAAGGAGCAGAAGGATCGATGATAATGGTGTGCTTCTTTGTACACCTGGCTAATGGAAGCTTGAAAGAAAGCTTTGAATCTGCTCAGCTAAAGGATTTTCGGTTTGGGGGGAAGCTGCCAAAGTCTCACATTCTTAAGGGCTCACTTTCTTATTTTCAAGAGCCTGGGAAGCTTTGGTGGTGGATGTTTAAGAGATATGACGATTTCTATCTTCTACAACGGGGCTGTTCGATATCCTTATCTCGGTACTCGTATCATCATCTTCTTAAAATATATCATCTACTCTATCTTTGTAAATATTTATCGAAAAACAAAATACAAAAATATAAAACCAACAAAATCAAAATAGAAAAATATAAAATCTTCAAAAACCCATAAAAATCAGAAAATTTAAAAATACCAAAAATATGTTTTCTCAAGACATGTCTTCGGTATCGATAACATCTACGGTCATAGAAATGTCATTCAATAATGGCACGGGACCATAGATGAAGTTCGAGCGAGAGGTGTAAATATTCTTTTCTAAACATGTCTCGAATATGGCTTACGCTTATTTCGATCAGAACCCGAGTTAAACTACGGCTTGCTATTATTTCTGATAGCAACCCGCTCTTCAAAGAGGAAAGTGCTGCGCTAAACCAATTTTCTAAAAATTTCGTGCACTTATCCTAAAAACAAAAATGAGGAAAGTATGTCGAAGGACTGCTGTTCCTACACAAATGTTTTTCCTTCTAAAATTCTTCAGAAAAATATTTGTTGTTTTCCAAAAAATGGTGATAAATGAGTTGCTTGAAAATCAATCAGATTCAGAGTTTTTCATAATAATTGAAAACTCAATCAATGACTTCTGTGCTTTTAAACTTTTCAGAAAATAAGTCATTGATTGAGGGGGAGAATGTTTTCAAATTTACATCATCTAACGGGTTTTCTTAATTATCCTATATGCTTAATTAAAAATCATGTTAACCTACGTTGAAGGACTAGGTGCCTAGGATATGATTGTTAGGATTAGATGATTAGAGTTTGATAAACACATTATTCCCATACATTTGAATGATCTGATTGATATGTGGAATTGACTTTTATTAGTCGATTGCTGTTTGGGTGATGTCGACCACCATATATCGGTATGTGTGTTCACTAACGTATGCAGGTATTTTGGTATATAAGAATGTTCCCGATCCGGATCCCACAATTGAAGATGATTGGATGCCGAAAGGAAAGGGTAACTATATCTTGGGTTGACAATTGAAGAAACGGAGCTTAATTGGACTTCTATGGAGAGTTGGCATAATGCAACGTAAGAGGTCTCACTGCATCAGCAGATGGTTTTCTTCAAAGTAATTGAAGAAACGGAGTTTAATTTGACCTCGCTTGGCATTAAAATGCAAAGTAAGAAGTCTCACCGCATCGTGACGGTTTTTCTTCCAAGCCCTACAAAGAACAACATAAGCTTCTCAACCACCTAACGTATCTTTGTGCAGATACCATTTTAAACAATTTTGAAAAATTTGATTAAAATTGTTTTGAAAATGGAAAATATTGTTTTGAAAATAAATTGGACTAAATTTTGAAAATCACCGGACTTCATTTTATCAAAATATAAGTCACTCAATCATAGACTACGGTCATCGATTGAGGGGAGAGTGATTTAAAATAAATTATTTTCAAACAATATTTCTTCATAAAAGTCCGTTTGTACGTTAAAATGTGGTGATCTAAAGATTTAATGTTATGTCATGGTATGATTTTCTTTAAAACTCAAAGATCTGTCAAAATGAAATTTTTCTGTTCTTGTTTGATTGTGAAATTGTTTTATTTTAATAAAAGATCTCTTAAAACAATCATACCTGACACTAACAATCATTAATGTCTATAATTGGTCCTCTATCAGTCATCTTTCAAAAGTAAATCAGGCCACGTCTTTCCCCTAAAAATCTTTTAAATGATTTAAATCAATTGGGATCACAAATCTCAAAAGGTTTGAAATTTTTGATCGGGGGAGAGATCGTGATTTAAATCTCAAATATGTTTTAATGGAATCGGTTTTAGTCCTTTATAGGCACTCCTACCTCCATGTGCCAAACGATTTCAAATACACAATGCACATGTTGAGGAGGAGGATTTATCCAAAAACAAGATGAGCTCTTAAATCAGGCACATATTCTCCCATGTTTTCCAAACCGTATGAAATCACTTGGGATCCAAAATCTCAAAGGGTTTGATATTTTTGATCGGGAGAATTTGTGATTTAATAATGAAATTTGATAAATGATGATCGTTTTGATTCAAAGTGCAGGTTCTCTCTAATATGTGCCAAACTCTTTCGTTGATGCACATATTGAGGGAGAGCGAATGGTTTATATTGGCTTTTGTAATCGTGGATGTACTTCAAAAGAACTCTTGCCTCTATGTGATAAAATCATTTCAAATATCCTATGCACATATTGAGGGAGAGAATTTACCAAAGAAAATCAAAAGGCTTTTTCTAAGGAAATTGTGATCAAGAAATTATTTCAAAGAAATTATTTCAAAGAACTCTTGCCTCCATGTGCCAAACAATTTCAATGTCATATGCACATGTTGAGGGGGAGCATTTCTAAAATGATCAAAACAATTAAGGTACAAAATGTTTTGATTTTATATCACAAGTACCTTGATTGATTTTCCAAATGATTTGTCAATTGGTTTCATGAAGGAAAGAACTAAACCAAAAGACCGACCATTTTACTTTATGTATGGAGTTATAAGGATGGTGAGGTTAGGTATTAGTTCCCACGATCCGCCAGAACTGGAGGGATCTACCCATGGACAATCCACTAGATAGTGTAGAGTCCTTAGGTATGATGAAAAAAGGAGAAAAGTGAGAAATGGGAAGAGTGCCGACTGAGATTGAGCTAGAACTGGAATAAACCCAAAAAGGATCTAGTTAGGAAGTCTTAGTAAGCACTGAAGGGGTTGAAGAATGAAAAAGAATTAAATGTGAAAAGGGTGAAAAGAAATAGCCTCCAATAATTCAACCTTAGGGCGTAATCCGGGTTCAATACATATGCTACGGGTTGTTACTAAGGTAACACTGGTATTGAAGACAAGACGTCATGGACCCGATGGACGACCGCACTAAAACTTCCCAAGCTAATCAAGTTCCTCTTAAAAGGACTTGTTTTATTCTCACAGGGAACCTACATAATCTATCGACTTTCTCTTAGAGATTGTTGATATTGAAGAAGGAGACCCTCTCCTTAGTCTCCGGCATAGGAACCAAATGTGCACGATCGAGTCTAGAGCCAAGAGATCATCCACAATATTTCATTAGTACACTAAATTCTTGAAGACTTGCTGTTTCACACAATGTGGAAAGTAAGAGTATATTAAGAGTCCTACGCATTATCCTTGTGGTATTGCCAGAACATCCGAGTGATATGTAAAAATATTCACAATGAAGATGGAAATCCTTCTAGAGCCAACATCAAACAAGCTCTTGGTGGGTGACATGTGAGATCTTTTCTAAAGATCAAGCTTGTGACAACTGGATAGAAACGATGGGGCGATTCAATCTTGAATCAACCTTGGTCCAGAAAATGAATTGACGAATACTTTTGGAAAAACCGTTCGATGTGCAAATCTTCTTTTCTCTAGCACATCGAATGTGTATTCATTTTCAAATTCAAAAAGTATCTCTGATTGAAAAAATACTTTTGAAAAAACCGTTCGATGTGCGAATCTCTTCTTTTCTCTAGCACATCGAATGTGTATTCTCTTTTAAATACAAAAGGTATTTTTGATTGAAAATTGATCTTTCTTATAAAACCTTTGTTGTATTGCAAAACTCTTTCTTCTAAGCAATACGCGATTGTTTTCAAATCAATTTTCATCAATCGGTGAATCTCAATTATTTGGTTCACTCACTCCGTGTTGTATTATTTGAGACGTTCGGTTTGAGAACAGCTAGAACAATGCGAAACCCTGTCAAGGAGATTCTTAGAATCCTACCGATCACAGCGGTACTTGTACTAATCAACGGGAACCGTGGGCCGTGTACCTCAATTCAACGAAGTGATCAAAGACACTTTCGTGTGTTTTATTGCTAACTGTTGTTTGCATGTACATTTGGAGGTTGCGGTGATCGTAATTGAGGAGTCAATCCAAAGCCGCATGCTCACAAAGATCCACACTTAATTGAAGAAATCATGACTTGTGCATCTCTACGAACTTGGCTCGATATTTCTTATACTATGTTCTGTTCTGCTGCTGCAAATATCTTGAACCAGTAAAAGCTTCCACTACTCTGATGAAAAGATGTCATGATTCAAAAGTGTGAGAATGTCGGTCCGAAAGTCACAACTTCACATGATGGCAACACAACAAAGGGTGATCCAGAGATTTACTGTGGCTGATGATCTCAAAGAAAGCTCGAAGATCATCAAAGATGTGGATCAGTTTAAAGGCCTCCACTAAAAGTACAAATCATTGCGGACTTTGAAGAATCGCTACAAAAGCACAAAGATGCAGATATTGAAGAATTAAAGTCTACGAGCTCAAGACTGAAGATTAAATAGAATGCTAGGGTTCAAAATGTAAAACATGGGGTGACCTCCCTTAGGGGGAGATTGTTAGGAATTGGAAATTCCATTATGAAGAGTCGGTCACCCCAAATGTTATCTAGCATAAGTTAGCTCGTAGACTTGTAGTTAGTTACGTTATTTAGTTGTTTGTTAGTTAGTTTGTAGCGTAGTTTAGTTTAGAGTAACACCGTGGAGGAATGACGGGTCTTTACCCACTGTATGCCTGATCCGTAGTCCGATAGGAGGACGTTAAGGTTGTAACTATAAATACCCCTTCCATCCATGGAAGGGGTGTGGCTTGGAATCTAACCTTTCATATTTTGTTCATCAACTCTCTACCAAGAACACCATCTCTCTACTTTCTCTCTCTAAAATGTCTAACATGTATTTTGATCATCCAAGACCACCCGAATCATCAAACACAATAATATAACAATCCTACAGGGTTTGGGACCCTAAGATACTGTCCAAGTCGGACTACAAACGTTTAGGGTTTTTACTCCAAAAGTCTACCTCTTAAAATTCTGAAAATTAGATTTCTATATATAATTTTACACTTGTGACGGCGTCGCCTTACAGGTGGGACGCCGTCAGATCGCCGTTATTAGGGTTTTCGTCTTGGCCAAGTTATCGTTGGGACGGCGTCACGTTGTAGTTGTGACGCCGTCTGCTTTAGTAGGGACGTCGTCTGATTATGGATCTGGGCCGTCTGAGATGAAAAGTCTTAGTGACGCCCTTCCTCTTCAAAGCCTAACGCCGTCAAGTGTATTTGAGCAAAAAGTCTACTGAGATGTCAGGTGTATTTTAATTAAATCCGTAGAGAGGGACGACGTTGCCCTTTAGTTGGGACGCCGTCAGCTTCAGTTTCAACAGCTTAAGTGTCTTCGATCTTGACTTAGCCATTTTCTTCATGTTTTCACTCCTTTTTGTCCAAATATGCATCATTCCATCATTTTGCTTCCAAGAGACCTAAAAAGTGAAAAGGAATGAAATTAAGCAGTAACGGATATAAAAGTGGGCGATTAAGGGCTTAAATGACCCCTTAAAAGTGTACGTTTTAAATCCTTATCAAATATCCCTACACTTGGTATTTGCTTGTCCTCAAGCAAATGTGCTTTTGACCAATCAATTTATAAGTTAGGGGGTATGAAGCAATGGTTCAAAATAATTCAAAGCAAGTAAAAGCACCGCAATAGTCATAACAAGCACGAAATTATATACTAGCACCTCACAAGGTGTTTGGATTCACTCATCTCTCGGGTGTATATGAAATATAGTAAATGGAAATGCAAGATAAACACTCATTACCTGGTCATAGTACATAGATTACCATATGCTTGAGACTAGATCAAACCTCCACCGCTTTTGCGTAAGCACCTAGGAACAACTATCTAAGAGGTCTTTTCAAGGGTTGTAATGTTAGGCTTACGGTAGGGAAACAAAGGGTTTGGTTGGATAGGCGATTTAGTGGTGGCAAGTCAAAAATCTTATGTTACAAGCATGAAAAGAATGGCGTTGCTAAGCCAAGACTTGACTCACTAAACTCTAGATAACTTGAAACAAACATACATAAATTGAAAAACATAAAGATAGGTGTAGGATGGTAGCCCGTATGTTTTTCTTCTTCTTTATTTTTATTTTTATTTTTTTATTTTTTTCACTCTTTTTTTTCGATTCTTTATTTATTTATTTTTTTTGCATACACTTTTACTCTACCATCCTCTAAGATAACATCAAAATATAAGGGATTTATAGGAGCATCCTTACACTTGAATTTTTATTACTCTAACACTAATTTGACCCGATTTGAAAAGATCAAAACACTTGGAGTATTTAATTACGTAAATAAAGGAAATTTGAATTTAACGTTCGTTCCCGTTACACAATAAAATATTACTTTTACCCATGAGTCCCAATCATCCCAAAACTGTGTACAAAAGAAATGACTCGACTTAGCAACCATGCAAGTAACTAGATAATTGAACTAAGGGTTTAGTATGATAACAATAATGCACTAAAGGTGAGTGCATACAAGGTAGGCTAAGGCGATGTGGGTGTACATTTTGGGGTAGATTGTAAACAATGCTCTTCATTGATATTCCGGAAAACCAAAACATCACTAGAACCGCGAAAAGGATAGGCTCTGAGGGGATAACTAGGGGTATCGTGTACTAAAGATGAGTACATCGCAAGGGTGTGGGGTAATTACTCGACCGATGTGGAAGAAATAATTATAATACGGGTTTCAAACAAGGGTTATCCTAATGCCTCTTATCATTTAGTTATTCCTAACTACACAAGTGTAGTCTCACTAGCGATCTCGGAATGCATCACAAAACAAGTTCTAGGATCTATTATACTACCGGTTCACTCTCGAAGCATTAAAGGTGAATGCTTGAATTCTTATAGATTTAGGGGCGAACCTCACATTTTTGGGTGGAATTTGAGTGGTAAACGATTTTTGTGCTAGTCATATAACTCCTATCCATGAGACGCTTTACTAAGACTAAAGTCCCGCTCGTACATGTCATAAAAAATTTTAAATTTGGTGCTAAAATTGCCATAACAAATATTTTTCATAGTTTATTACATAAATGAACTAGGACAAGACAAATAATCAAAGATAAGCATAGTTTCAAAGTTCTCATTTTATTCTCTCTCCCTACATTTAAACTAAACATTGTCCCCAATGTTCTTCGAAAGTATCAAAGTTATGATAAATGAAGGTAATTAAAAGAGAAAGAAACTAGTACTCCCCTGATTAGCTCGATAGGATACGTGTGAAGTAGTGGTTAAAGTCTTTTCCAAGAAGAATGTATGCGTTATAAGCTCCATCCAATATTGAGTTTCTTCTTCTTGCTAAATATAACATGCACACTTTAAGAAAATAGACGAAACCTTCGCGTAAAACCGGCGGTAAAACTATATATGACATGACTAAACTAGGATATAATGCTTGTGGAATGGATGTTTGCAGATTTTCTGGAAAATTAAGAACCGAGAATTTCTAAAAATTTATAAATAACACAGAAAACGAGAAAATTTTGATAAGTTCTTTCTGATCGACCTGACGTTGTCAGGTTCTAATCCGGACGCCGTTAGGTTGTCCTGACAGAAATTGATTTGCTGTATTTTTCTGGAAAAATTACATCTTTAGAATCTGGAAAAATTCCTGCAAACATCCATTATGACTCGATACAAGCATTTGACTCTAACAAACACACATATATATCAATTTCACTAATCGTTGTTCTCATGTTCACGTTTTTGAAAAACGTATGTAATCCTCCCTACACTTATCTTTTTGTAAAATACCTTTATATGTAATTAAGACGAGGTTAAAGACAAAATAAAGCATTTTCACAAATTCAAACATGAGAACATACAATAATGAAAAAGATATATGACACACAAACAAGCAAACTATTAAGCATGGGTTGCCTCCCACGAAGCGCTTTTCTTTATTTATGAGTCTTGTAGCTAGACTCGAAGTCGTGCTCCTACGTGACTTCATTGCCGTCACTTTCTTCCTCATGACGATCTATGTTGGGGTTTTCCATGTTATAGTAATGTCCTATTATGCATCTTTCTAAGAAGTCATTTTCCCCCCAATCGGTTCTATATTCCGGTCCTAATTTCAAACAATCCTTATAGAACCCAAAAATCTTATTCATCACATAATCTACTCCTTTCTCCTTATCCTCCTCATTCCTATAGTAGACCGATAGCTTAAGTTCCTTTTCATCATTGGATAGTGATGAAAATTTCTCAATCTTAAATGGAATTTGGTAAGCTACATCATTGGTCTCATCCTTGAATCTAACTATTCCTAACGACGGATCATAAGTCATCCCGGTGTTTTCTATAAAAGGCTTTCCTAAAATTACGTGGGACAAGCTAGGATCTATGGCCATACTAATATCCTCCACAATTATGAAATCCGTAAGGTACGTGAAACTACCTACATAGATGGGCAATCCCTTAACTCTACCAAGAAAATTACAACTAACTCTAGGGTCATCGTGATCTCGCCTATTTGGGATAGGTTTCTTCATTACCCAATTATAGTATGTGCTAGTCATGATGTTTATTGGAGATTTTCTATCAATGTAGGCCTTTGCCACGAAAAGATGTCCTATGAAACATGGTATGTTGAGATTCCAAGGATTTCTAAATTTCATCTGAGGGCTTTTCCTAACATACATGTGACGAAGGTCGCGCACTAAGTGTGGGTGGCGA
The DNA here is from genome assembly GCA_022545495.1 of Chrysanthemum lavandulifolium. Classification (NCBI taxonomy): domain Eukaryota; kingdom Viridiplantae; phylum Streptophyta; class Magnoliopsida; order Asterales; family Asteraceae; genus Chrysanthemum; species Chrysanthemum lavandulifolium. The sequence goes on from CM040238.1 coordinate 90,508,506, forward strand.
GAGAGTTCCTCTTCCGTAGGAAACTTATTAAAGTATTTATCACCTACTTCATCTACTTCGTTGGTCGATTCTTCCTTAGGAGTTTCACTAACCTCAAGTGCCGTCTCATGGTTCGCTTTGTCACTAGTCCTATTTGGTTTCACTAAGGTGATGGTATTGACGAATTGAACATGCTTGGATGAAGAGGGATCCCTAGTTTCGAAGTACTTACTTGGGTCCTTAATTTTCACACCAAAAGCTTCGAGAGGATGAGTCGAGATGGCGTTAACCTTTTCGGCGGTCTTCCTATCACTATTGGTCATGGCTTTAAAAAGGTTATCTATCTTCCTATCTATCTCGGCTTGTTGTTGGTGGAAGCGGTCCGAAAGCTTGGCTATTTGAGCTTCTTGGGATGTAACTAGGTGTTGCAACATCCCTTCTATGTTTTGTTGGCTAGGGCCGTAGGACCATGGGGAATCATTAGAGGTTAATTCTTTGGTTTGTCCCCAATTGTAGTCGGGTTTGCCCCTCCATGCTTTTCGGGCATCATTGAAAGTCCTAGGTCCGGGTAATGTGGGGAATCTCCCTCCCAATCCATTGGTACGCGAGGAAGCATAGTCAACGGAAGCTTGTTCGGGGAGTCTTGTGCAAGTACGAGTGTCATGGGGACCACTACATAGCTCACACAAGGAAGAGACTTTGTTCACTTGGCGTGAAGACTTAGGATTCTCGTAGGAGCTCATTAGGAATGTGACTTGATCTTCAAGTTCGAGCATCCTACGATTGGAAGTTTGTGAGTCAATGGGAGGCAAGGAGATTTCCTTGACGGTTTTGGGCAACTCACGGGGGTCATTCAAACTTTCGTTGTCATAGAGGGCAAGGTCTTCTATTGTACCCCACGATCCTTCCGCGGTGAGATCACTAAGTTTGCCACCGGCCGCTTGGTCGATGGACTGCTTAGTTGAGAAGTTGACATGATCGTAAAAGATTTGGACTTGAAGCCAAAGATCGATGTCGTGATGAGGGACTTTATGGATCAAGTCCTTGAATTGAGTCCATGCCTCATAGAGAGATTCACCTTGGCGTTGTTGGAACATCAAGATTTCATTCCTAAGTTTGGTAGTTCTCCCCGGTGGGAAAAATTGGGCAAGGAAACGAGTAGTGAGATCATCCCAACTTGAGATAGATCCGGCGGGAAGTCGCTCAAGCCAATTACTAGCTTGGTCCCGTTGAGAGAATTGGAAGAGATGAAAGCGCGTGGTCTCCCGTGTGGTAGCATCAAGGTCGATGGAATCAACGATTTTAAGGAAGTCCTTGAGATGCTGATTAGGATCTTCGGAACGAAGTCCATGGAATGCACATCCGTTTTTCACCACCCAGATGTTTTCGGATCGTAGGGCCGTAGTTTGAGCTTGATCGGGGAGCTCAATGGTGTTCCTATAGCCTTGGTGGCTCGATCTAGAGTATTCACCAAGAGTACGGCCTCTTGGCGGGTCAATGAGTGGTGGGTCGATGGGAAGTGGTGGATGTGGTGGCGGGTTATCACCTTCCATGATGAAAAGTGATGGGATTACCAACAAAGTCACGAAGAAGGGGATAGACTACGAGGAAGCTAAAAATGAGAAAAAATCTTACTTGATAGGAATCAAGCAAGGGAAGCTAAACGAGATAAAAATCTAACTAGCTATTCTTTTCCCCGACAGCGGCGCCAAAAACTTGATGCGCGTACGAAGCGCGTTCGGGGTCAAAGGAACTTCCTTTTCATCGAGCAAGTTTTTCAACACCCTAGGAAGTGAACCTAATCGTTGTAGTGTAGTATTGGGTAAGCCTCGGGAATTGATATCATTCTATAGGGGAATAGGAATGCTAGTGAGAAGTTTACTACGCTAAGGTTGAGGTTGAGGAAGAGTCTTTTTATCTTTTTATATGTTTTTAGAAAGCTAAGGGTAAAATCTCGGCGCTTGGATTTGGGGGCTGGTACTTCTACCGATTACCCTACTATTCTAATTATCTAATTCTACGGGTAGTCCTATGTCTATTGATGTGTGCTCGTATGATGATTAAAAATGCGTTTACCTAGATACTATTACTCCATAGTTATCTTTTATTGTAGGTTGAATTGTCACGTCCTTATTCTTAACGCGTTGTGTTTCCTAAAGTCGTAGGGTGTGCCTATGCCCTAACTCTTTGAAGTCACCCTTGAGTGTAGTAAACGAAATCCACTAAGTCATTCATAAAATATCAAAGATTCATCAAGCATTAAACACAACGATAGTTGATGCGCGTATAACGCGTTTGGGGTCGAAGGAACTTCCTTTTCGTCGAGCAAATTTTTCAACACCCTAGGCAGTAAACCTATTCGTTGTAGTGTAGTATTGGGTAAGCCTCGGGTATTGACATCGTTCTCTAGGGGAATAGGAATGCTAGTGAGATATGTACTACGCTAAGGTTTGAGGTTGAGGAAGATTATTTTTTTATCTTTTTATAATTTTTTATAAAGCTAAGGGTAAAATCTCAGGGTTTAGATTTGGGGGTTTGGTACTTCTACCAATTATTCTAATTATCTAGTTATCTAAACTAAGGGGTAGTCTATGTCTATTTGATGTGTGCTCGTATGATGATTAAAAGTGTGTCTACCTAGATACTATTACTCCCTAGTTATCTTTTATTTGTGTTTGAATTGTCGCGTCCTTATTCTTAACGCGTTGTGTTTTCTAAGGTCGTAAGGTATGCTTTTATCCCTAACTCTTTAAGTATATCTTAAGGTTATTGCCTACGAGATCTCTAGGATTCATAAACCTTAACACTAAGGTTATCTTTGGATATTTAGCCTACAATTACGCTAGGTGGTTATAAACTAAGGATCACAAAGATTACTCAAGCATTAAAAACACAACGATGGCCTAGTGCAATCCTAAGCCAATTTCAATTAATATAAGAGGCAACCAATCAATAATTAATAACTAGGTTTCATAGATCTAAGCAAACACACAAAAAATTTAGCCGGACATGTTAAACATGCAAGCATATACACATACAATTGAAGACATAATGAAATTAATGAAGTAAATTACTCATCTTGATGTAAAATAGGGTATGAGAACCCTAAAATACTGTCCAAACCGGACCAAAATAGTTTTAGGTTTTTACTCCACAAGTCTCCCTTTTAAAAGTCTAAAAATTCGATTTCTATATATAAATTTACAACTGCAACGGCGTCACCTTATAGTTGGGACGCCGTCAGATCGCCGCCATTAGGGTTTCATCTTGGCCAAGTCATCATTGGGACGGCGTCATGTTGTGGTTGTGACGCCGTCAGTCTTCAGCTGTGACGTCGTCTAAATATGGATCTAGGCCGTCTGAGAAGAAAAGTCTTCGTGAAGCCCTTACTCTTCAAAGCCTGATGCCGTCAGGTGCAAAATAGCAAAGTCGCTCCTGAGTCGTCACAAAATAGAGACGGCGTCGCCCTCTGTTTGGGACGCCGTCAGGTGTTATTCCAGCAGCTTGATTGTCTTGATCTTGACTTAGCCATTTTCTTCATATATTCACTCCTTTTCGTCCAAAATGCATCATTCCAGTATTTCGCTTCAAAAAGACATAAAAAGTGAAAAGGAACGAAATTAAGCAGTAACGGATATAAAAGTGGGCGATTAAGGGCTTAAATGACGCATTAAAAGTGTACGTTTTAAATCCTTATCAAATATCCCTACACTTGGAATTTGCTTGTCCTCAAGCAAATGTGCTTTTGGCTAATCAATTTATAAGTTAAGGGGCATAAAGCATTGGTTTAACATAATTCATAACAAGTAAAATCACCGCAATAGTCATAACAAGCACGGAAATTATATACTAGCACCTCACAAGGGGTGTTTGGATTCTCTCATCTCTCGAGTGTATATGAAATATATCAAATGGAAATGGAAGATAAACACTCATTAACCGGTCATAGTACATAGATTACCATAGGCTTGAGACTAGATCAAACCTCCACCGCTTTAGCGTAAGCACCTAGGATCAACTATCTAAGAGGTCTTTTAAAGGGTTGTAACGTTAGGCTTACGGTTAGGGAAACAAAGGGTTTGGTAGGATAGGCGATTTAGTGGTGGCTAGTCAAAAATATTTATGTTACAAGCATGAGAAGAATGGCGTTGCTAAGCCAAGACTCGACTCTCTAAACTCTATATAGCTTTAAAACAAAGAAACATAAATATAAAGATAGATGTAGGATGATAGCCCGTATGTTTTTTTTTCATTTTTTTCCAACACTCTTTTTTTTGATTTTTTTTGCACACACTTTTACTCTACCATCCTCTATGATAACATAAAAATATAATGGATTTATAGGCACATCCCTACACTTGAGTTTTTATTACTCTAACACTAATTTGACCTGAATTTAAAAGATCAAAACACTTGTAGTACATTATTACGTAAATAAAGGGAATTTTAATTTAACGTTCTTTCCCGTCACTCCATAAAATTTAACTTTACCCATGAGTCCCAATCATCCCAAAATTGTGTACAAAAGATATGACTCGACTTAGCAACCATGCAAGTAACCAGATAATTGAACTAAGGGTTTAGTATGATAACAATAATGCACTAAAAGTGAGTCCATACAAGGTAGGCTAAGGCGATTTGGGTGTACATTTGGGGGTGGATTGTAAACAATGCTCTTCATTGATATTCCAGAAAACCGAAACATCACAAGAACCGTGAAAAGGATAGGCTCTGAGGGGTTAACTAGGGGTATCATGTACTAAAGATGAGTACATCGCAAGGGTGTGGAGGAATTACTCAACCGATGTGGAAGAAGTAATTATAATACGGGTATCAAACAAGGGTTATCCTAACGCCTCTTATCATTTAGTTATTCCTAACTACACAAGTGTAGTCTCACTAGCGATCTCGGGATGCATCACAAAATAAGTTCTAGAATCTATTATACTACCGGTACACTCTCGAAGCATTAAAGATGAATGCTTTAATTCCTATAGATATAGGGGCGAATCTCACATTTTTGGGGGTGGAATTTGAGTGGTAAAGGGTCTTTGTGCTAGTCATATAACTCCTATCCATGAGACGCTTTATTAAGACTAAAGACCCACCCGTACAAGTCATGAAAAATTCCAAATTTGCGCTAAAATTGCCCTAACAAATATTTCTCATGGTTTATTACATAAATGAAATAGGACAAGACAAATGATCAAGGATAAGTATAGTTTCAAAGTTCCCGTTTTATTGTCCCTCCCTACACTTAAACTGAACATTGTCCCCAATGTTCCCCGAAAGTATCAAAGTTATGATAATGGAAGGTAATTAAAAGAGAAAGAAACTATTACTCCCCTGATTAGCTCGGTAGGATCCGTGTGAAGTAGTGGTTAAATTCTTTCCAAGAAGAATGTATGCGTGAAAAGCTCCATCCAATCTTGTATTTCTTCTTCTTGATAAATAAAACCTGCACACTTTAAGAAAATAGACGAAACCTTCGCGTAAAATCGGCGGTAAAATTATATATGACTCTACTAAACTAGGATATAATGCTTATAGAATGGATGTTTGCAGATTTTCTGGAAAATTAAGACCTGAGAAATTCCAAAAATTTATAAGTAGCACATAAAATGAGAGAAAGTAATAAGTTGTTTCTACTCCTCCTGACGTCGTCAGGTTATCCTAACAGAAACTGGTCTGCTGCTTTTTTCTGGAAAAATTACATCTTTAAAATCTGGAAAAATTCTTGAAAAACATCCATTATGACTCGATACAAGCATTTGACTCTAACTAACACACATATATATCATTTTCAATAATCATAGTTCTCATGTTTACGTTCTTTTAAAAATGTGTGTAATCCTCCCTACACTTATTCCTTTTGTAAAATACCTTTATATGTAATTAAGACGAGGTTAAAAACAAAATAAAGCATTTTCACAAATTTAAACATGAGAACATATAATTATGAAAAGATATATGACACACAAACAAGCAAACAATTAAGCATGGGTTGCCTCCCACGAAGCGCTTTTCTTTATTTATGAGTCTTGTAGCTAGAATCGAAGTCGTGCCCCTACGTGACTTCATTTCCGTACTTCTTTTCTTCCACTAAGCCCTTATCATAAGGTTGTAGACGTTGTATGCTCACCGTGAATTCTCCTCCAACGCTATCCATTATGATAACGGTTTTCTTTTTTTAGATTAGTTTCTTTCACCGTATAAGGTCCAAACCATCTTGGCTTATTCCTTCCTCTTAATGCTTTTATTCTTGATCTATACAAAAGCACCTTTTCTCCATTCAAAAATTCTCTAGGTTTCTTTTGAGGTTGTTGCTTCATCATGTTTATGTTTCCTAATTTTTTATCACGTTTCCACAATGTCGCGTTTAACCCTTGACCAATGAATTCTCTAAGTCCTCTTTCCCATTCATTAATCTTCTTCTTAACAGCATTATTGGAGACCTACGGATTCTCATCATTGATCTTCTCTATAATTTTCAATGGGTATCTCAGAACAATAGGTATCCTAATATATCCTTTGCCACTTTTGAGTATCATGATACCCTCACCGCATTTGATGGTTGCCTTGGCAGTGGCCAGAAAAGGTGTTCCAAGAATGAGTGGCATGTTTCTATCTTCCTCAATGTCTATGATCACGAAGTCCACCGGATAGACAATATTGGCCACCTCAATTAAGACATCCTCTGCTATTCCTACGGGATAAACATATGTGTGATTTGCTAAGGAAAGTCTAAGATTGGTCTTGGTTGGTTCCTCCTTAGTCAACTTACTATAGACTAATAGCGGCATTATGTTTACATCGGATCCCTGATCGGCTAAAGCATTTATATTCTCGATATCGCCTATGCTACATGGTATTACGAAGTTCCCCGTGGTTTCTCATTTTTTGGTCACTGGTTTTTTAGAACCAACTCGTACATAGGTTCCATAGGCATGGTGTCATATTCTTCTTCTTTTATTTCTCCTTCGAGGGCTTTCCTAAGAACTTCATTGTACCTAAAGTTGTTAACTTGGTTAACAATTGTATTCTTATTAATCTCATCCTTAAGGTATTATTCAATGATCTCGGGTTCATTATTTGTTTCAGCTCCTCCTTTTCCTTACTATCCTTGCTTCTCTCAGTCTCCTTCTTCTCAACTACTCCACCTTCATCGAAAACAATGGAAATGGCGTTAACAAACGAAGTGGGGAGAGTGATCATCGCTTCTTACTAGCACCTTCTCGGGAACCTTCATCTTAGTATACTCTTTCACCAAGTTCATCATCTCCGTCATTTTTTTCTGCATTTCCTCCCTTTGCCTATAAACCTCTTCTTCAAATTTGGCTAATCTTTCCAAATGGACCGCCATGTACTCTCTCATTCATTCCTTGAAGCGTGGTGAGAGTGGAATTGGAGAGGTAGAACGGAAGCATTGTACGGAATTAGGATTTCGCTCTCGGCTTGGTGATTCAGAGAGAGGTGTTGGGTGGTTGGCGGAGTTAACAGAGTTAACCGATGCATGAGGGATTGGTCCAGGTACTCTCTTTTGCCTCTTAATGAGATAGTCGATCCTCCTTTCAAGAGCACTCATTTGCTCTTCAGTAATGTTGGAAGGCTCATAAGGAATTGATATAGCATTAACCATTCGCACGGGGGTTTCATGGGATTCACTCCAATCTTCGTAGCTTTGATTGGCAAGATCTTCTATTATATCCCATGATTCTTCTACGTTGAAATCGCTCAGCCTTCCTCCGGTCGCTCGATCAATGGATCGCTAGGTGAGGAAATTGGTATGATCGTAAAAGATTTGGACTTGAAGCCAAAGATCAATATCGTGATGAGGGACTTTATGGAGCAAGTCCTTGAATCGATTCCATGCCTCGTAGAGAGATTCGCCTTGATGTTTTTGGAACGTCAAGATGTCCTTCCTAAGTTTGGTAGTTCTCACTGGTGGGAAGGGTTGGGCAAGGAAACGAGTAGTAAGATTATCCCAACTTGAGATGGATCCGGCGGGAAGTCGCTCAAGCCAATTACTAGCTTGGTCCCATAGAGAAAATTAGAAGAGACGCAAGCGTGGTCTCCCGAGTAGTAGCATCAAGGTCGATGGAATCGACTATTTTAAGGAAATCCTTAAGATGCTGATTAGGATCTTCGGAACGAAGTAAATGGAATGCACATCCATTTTGCACCAACCGGATGGTGTCGGATCGCAGGGCCGTAGTTTGAGCTTGATCAGGGAGCTCAATAGTGTTCCTATAGCCTTGGTGGCTTGCTCTAGAGTATTCACCAAGAGTACGGCCTCTTGGCGGGTCATTGATTGGTGGATCGATGAGTGGTGGCGGGTTATCACCTTCCATGATGAAAAGTGATGGGATTACTAAAAAAGGTCATGAAGAAGGGGGATAGATTACGAGGAAGCTAAAAATGAGAAAAATCTTACTTGATAGGAATCAAGCAAGGAAACCTATACGAGATGGAAATCAAACTAGCTATTCTATTGCCCGGCAGTAGCGCCAAAAACTTGATGCACGTATAACGCGTTCGGGGTCAAAGAAACTTCCTTTTCGTCGAGCAAGTTTTTCAACACCCTAGGCAGTGAACCTAATCGTTGTAGTGTAGTATTGGGTAAGCCTCGGGTATTGATATCGTTCTCTAGGGGAATAGGAATGCTAGTGAGAGATGTACTACGCTAAGGTTTGAGGTTGAGGAAGATTATTTTTTTTATCTTTTTATAATTTTTTATAAAGCTAAGGGTAAAATCTCAGGGTTTGGATTTGGGGTTTGGTACTTCTACCGATTACTCTAATTATCTAATTATCTAACTAAGGGGTAGTCTATGTCTATTTGATGTGTGCTCGTATGATGATTAAAAATATGTCTACCTAGATACTATTACTCCCTAGTTATCTTTTATTGGTGGTTGAATTTTCACGTCCTTATTCTTAATGCGTTGTGTTTTCTAAGGTCGTAGGGTATGCTTTTATCCTTAACTCTTTAAGTATACCTTAAGGTTATTGCCTACGAGATCTCTAGGATTCATAAACTAACACTAAGGTTGTCTTTGGATATTTAGCCTACAATTACGCTAGGTGGTTACAAACTAAGGATCACAAAGATTACTCAAGCATTAAAAACACAATGATGGCCTAGTGCAATCCTAAGACAATTTCAATTAAGATAAGAGACAACCAATCAATAAGTAATAACTAGGTTTCATAGATCTAAGCAAACACATAAGAAATTTAGCTGGACATGTTAAACATGCAAGCATACACACATACAATTGAAGACATAATGAAATTAATGAAGTAAATTACTTATCTTGATGTAAAATAGGGTATGAGAACCTTAAAATACTGTCCAAACCAGACCAAAATCATTTTAGGTTTTTACTCCACAAGTCTCCCTCTCAAAAGTCTGAAAATTCGATTTCTATATATAATTTTACAACTGCGACGGCGTCACCTTATAGTTGGGACATAGTTAGATTGCCACCATTAGGGTTTCGTCTTAGCCAAGTCATCATTAGGACGGTGTCACGTTGTGGTTGTGACGCCGTCAGTCTTCAGCTGTGACGTCGTCTGAATCTGGATCTAGACCGTCTGAGAAGAAAAGTCTTCATGAAGCCCTTACTCTTCAAAGCCTGACGCCGTCAGGTGCAAAATAGCAAATTCGCTCCTGAGTCATCACAAAATAGGGACGGCGTCGCCCTCTGTCTGGGACTCCGTCAAGTGTTATTCCAATAGCTTGATTGTCTTGATCTTAACTTAGCCATTTTCTTCATATATTCACTCTTTTTCGTCCAAAAATGCATCATTCTAGCATTTTGCTTCCAAGAAACCTAAAAAGTGAAAAGGAACGAAATTAAGCAGTAACGGATATAAAAGTGGGCGATTAAGGGCTTAAATGACCCCTTAAAAGTGTATGTTTTAAATCCTTATCAATAGCCTAGTCGCACTCCTATGCCAATTACAATTAAGATAAGAGACAACCTAACAATAATTAACAACTAGATTTCATAGATATAAGCAAACACACAAGAAATTTAGCTGAACATGTTAAACAAGCAAGCATACACACATTCAATGGAAGACATAATGATATTATTGAAGTAAAACACTTATCTTGATGTGTAAAATAGGGTTTGGGACCCTAAGATAATGTCCAAGTCGGACTACAAACGTTTAGGATTTTTACTTCAAAATTCTACCTCATAAAATTCTGAAAATTCGATTTCTATATATAATTTTACACTTGCGACGGCGTCGCCTTATAGGTGGGACGCCGTTAGATCGCCGTTATTAGGGTTTTCATCTTGGCCAAGTTATCGTTGGGACGGCGTCACATTGTAGTTTTGATGCCGTCTGGCCTCAGTAGGGACATCGCCGATTATGGATCCGGGTCGCCCGAGATGAAAAGTCTTAGTGACGCCTTCCTCTTCAAAGCTCGACGCCGGTGTATTTAAGCAAAAAGTCTCTTGAGTCGTCATGTGTATTTTAATTAAAGTCGTGAGAGGACGGCGTCCCTTTAGTTGGGACGCCGCCGTCGCCCGTTCGAAGCTTAAGTGTCTTCGATCTTGACTTAGCCATTTTCTTCATGTTTTCACTCCTTTTCATCCAAATATGCATCATTCCAAGATTTTGCTTCAAAGAGACCTAAAAGTGAATACTCATCATTTTTGGTTAAATCGAATCAAAACGTTTAAAATGCTCGAAATGCATCAAAATCCTGAAAATATTCCAAAATTACATTTTATATGTTTCAGATGCAAAATGTTTAAAAACAGATGAAAAATGAGCTAAGTTTGCATAATTGGCAGTTTCAGTCCCCCAAGTTTCAAAAAGTTGTCAGAAATAGTCCCTGAGCCTTAATTTCAAAAGAAAAATCACCAAAGGTCCTTTTAAAATCATAACTTGTCAAAATTAGTCCTTTGGTGAAAAATATCAAAAGTTTTGAGAAATTACAAAATTGGTCCTTCAAGTTTCAAATTTGGCAAAAATGGCCCTTGGAAAATTGGAAAATGTCAAGTTTGGTCCTTGTACTATGGAAGCTTGTCGCTTTGGTCCTTTGAAACAACTTTGTGATATTGGCGATTTGGTCCCTTGATTTTCAGAAATTACACATAAGGTCCTTGTTATTATTAAGCCTAAACACCCATTTGGACCCTGCCATTTCCTTGTGACCCCTGCCATTCCATTTGGCCCCTTCAATTTGGACCCTTTGCAATAATACAACCCAAGTCAACCCATCAGTCAAACAAAACCCCCTTGCCCGCGCTTTTCTGTCTTCCCCGACCATTTTGTCTGCAACACCTCCAACTCCAGCCACCCTACTCCTCCATGTCCCCTCATCCTCAACAACCTTCCAAATAGCATTTAATGCCTCCTCCCCCTTTGCACTCAACCCCACTGGCAAAAATACCATTTCCCGCCAAAAATGCAATCAATGGCCAAAATCAACTTGAGTCATCCAATGGCCATGAAAAGAGGTGGGATTAGCTCAGATTGGAAAGAGAAAACATACTGGTGTATAAAAGAGGAAGAAGAGAGAAGAAAAAGGAGAGTAGTTAGTTTTAATAATTTTCCTTTATGTCGTTTTTTTAATTAGTGTTTTAGTTTAAGTCAAAATGTTGTAATTTAAGTTTCTATGTATCACATTTAAGTTAAAACATCTTTGTAATGTGCTTTTGAGTAACAATCCAAGTTTTTATATAAGTTCCAAGTTTATTCTTCACTGTTGCAATTTCAGTTTCAAAATTCTATTATCCAAGTTGTTAGTGGCTTATTTTAAGCTTAAACAAGTTTATTTAAGCTCTCCATAGCTTTTAGTAAGCTTGTTAATCAATCCCAAGCAATTTTGAATTCTGGTCAACGAAAGTCAAAGGGGAGGGGTTCTTGTACTTTGGATATCAGACTAACTTGGAAGTATTTCCATGTGTGATCTTGTTTAAATCTTATTCAGCTCAAAATATAAGGTTCTCAGTTGCTCTTTTCATTTTCAAGTTTTTAGTATAAAATTGGTGAAATTGGTTTCTTTGTTATTTACTGTTTAAGATTACTTATTTATGATAGTTTCAGTTTAACTTAAGTTAGTTTGAGTTTCTTTATAGACTGCATGCTTTGAATCAGACACATGCTTTGTAAAATGCCATTTATGCCACTTAAAGGTGTGTTTGGATCAGCTGGTTTAGGTAAGTTAGAGGTTGAGTTTGTGGTTAAGATCTGTCACAATAGTATACCTTAGGATCATGAGGCTTGGTTCAGTCACTCATTTGCACACTAGACTAGTGAAAGTCAAAATTACACCTCCACTGTCTTACATGCTTCACTGTTAGGATTTTTAGAATTCAAAGTCTTGATTTATGTTTAGTTATCATTATCATAGCTTGCAATAGTCTTAATATAAAATAAAATATCATAATCAGTTAGCAAATTGATCTCAAATCTCAAATTAGTCAAAGTATCAAAATCTGTCAACAAGTCAAATTGTCAAAAACCAGTTTTTCACCCAACTAGGAGGATTTTTCTTGGATTCATTTCTAGGCCAAATCATGTCAAACTCTGGGTTTCATAACTCCTTCTGGTCTATTTTCTTATTGTGAATTTTATAGATTTTTGTCAAATTTTTATAAGCTTCAAAATGGGTTGGCAACATGGGCAAAAATGCCCTGTGCACTGACTCAGTATTCACTGAGTCTGCACAGGGTCTTGCAGACCTTGCAGCCAGCTCTTGAGAGCTTGTCCAGGGCTAACCTTTGGTTTAGAATTACCTAGCCAGGTCTAGTTTATGTTCCAACAGTTGTTATCTAGTTTCCACTTATTTAAGTGCTTATTTTAGGTTCCAAGTAGACTCCTCAACTGTTGTGACTTAAACTCAAATAAGCCAAATCTTGGTAGTTAGCAATTCAGAGGTTAAGAGCAGTTGAGATTAGTTGTTTTCTAGTAGTTATAGCATATTATAGCCTTTGTTTCAGTTTGGTAGCTTTTGGTGCTCATTGGCTTATTTCTAGTGCTTATTTTAAGCACTTTGCTTTGCAGCCTCATTTTCTTACACACAAACACCTGTTTTCATATTTTTCTCAGATTCATAATATTATTTTAGAGTTTTCCTGAAATTTTCATATTTTTCCAAGTTAGTTTGCTATTTTTCCCTATTTAAATTAGTTTTTAAGTCTTTTTAAATAGCTTTTAATGCAATTAATTAAGAAAAGTTTCAAAAAAATAATTTTTCATTTTTCTTAAGTTAAGATAAATATAAAAAGCCAAAAAAATATTTTTCCAGATTTTCTTAGTTAAATTTGTATTTTAAGAAATTTAAGTAGTTTTAAATAGTTTTAATTCATAAAAATAGAAAATAATCGAAAAAATACAAAAATAGTTTTGAAAATTCTATTTTGATATTTTAGATTTTCTAAGTCATAATTTTATTTTTCTAGCTTTATTTCATATTTTCTTGTATTTTAGGTTAATATTTAATAGTTAAAAATAGTTTTTAATTAATAATAATTAGATAAATAGTTTTAAAAATAATTTTCTTTTTCTATAAATTTTCTTTTATCATTAGGTTTGTAAAAATATCATTTTCATATTTTTAGGATTAATATTGTGTAAGTTTCATATTTTCATTTGTACGTTACGTAGTTTTTAATTCAAGTTTTATAAAAACATAAAATCAAAAACATCATTTTGCAAATAGTGATAGCGTTTATTTAATATTTTTTATCTTTTTAATTTTCTTTAATTTGCATTTAAGCCCTTGTAGTTTATGTACTTTTTCTGTAGTTATAATAATTCAAACCTCTTTTCCGTTCAAATCTCTCGATCACTATTCGTTTGGTGATTCTTCGCATAGCTCGCTGGGACATAACGACCCGGGGAAACACTATACTCTCCTGATCTTCATTGCATTCGTTTCTGAACCGTTTTAAGTTTCTTACGGTCGGCCATTCACAAGTGGTCGGCTTGAGTGAAAAAACTTGACGGTTTGGCGCGGATCAAATTTAAGCAGTAACGGATATAAAAGTGGGCGATTAAGGGCTTAAGTGACCCCTTAAAAGTGTACGTTTTAAATCCTTATCAGCAACAAAGTTGTTCATCAGGGTAGGAATTTCCGAAACCCTGCAAATGAGAACAACATGACATTGGTAAATATGAGCTGCTATGGATGTGGAAAAAAAATGTCATTTCAAGAATCAATGCCCGAAAAGGAATGCCGCTCAACCCAACAATGCGCGTGCAAGGGCGTATGTGCTAGGAGATGGAGACATTCCGTTAAACCCCGATGTTGTAACGAGTACTTATTCTCTTAACAATCATTCTGCAAAAGTCTCATTTGATTCTGGAGCCGATAAGAGTTTTGTATCTACTACCTTTGCACCATTACTTGAAATCACCCCAATTGCCTTAGACACAACTTATGAGATAGAGCTAGCCGATGGAAAGATAATAGGAACCAACACCGCAATCTGTAATTGACCTATGCTTTGGCAAGACCAACCATTCCTCATAGATCTTTTGCCGATCAAGCTTGGTAGTTTTGACATTGTAATTGGCATGGATTGGTTATCTAAACACCGTGCTATGATTGTATACGACGAGAAAACTGTTCATATTCCAATCAACGGTTAAACATTGGTTATCCACGGGGATCAAAGTAGAAAGTACTTGAGCATCATATCATGTGCTAAGTCTATGAAGTACATGGAGAAAGGATGTTATGCCTTCTTAGCTCAGCTTACGAAAAAGAAGACTGAAGAGAGACGACTGGAGGATGTGCCTGTAGTTAGAGAATTCCCTGAAGTATTCCTGGAAGATTTTCCTGGTCTTCCACCTGCTCGACAAGTTGAATTTCAAATCTATCTTGTTCCTGGAGCTACACCCGTAGCTCGAGCACCATACCGTTTAGCACCCTCTGAAATGCAAGATTTGTCTAAACAACTGCAAGAGCTGTCTGACAAAGGATTCATTATACCGAGTTCCTCGCCCTGGGGAGCACCGGTTTTGTTCGTCAAGAAGAAGGTTGGATCATTTTAAATGTGTATCGATTATAGAGAATTGAACAAGCTCACAATCAAGAACCGATATCCCTTGCCAAGAATAGATGATATGTTTGATAAGTTATTGTAACACCCCCAAATCGTGGTACAGGGGAAGACTTAATCAAGTTTTTGGGGCGTTACATGGATTGGTACATCACACAAGTATAGCAAACAAGATAGTCATTTATTACTCAAAAACCAATCCCAAATTTAATTATCCAATACAATCATCCCAAAATAGTCAAATGTAAGGCCCAATATGATTTATAAAATAGGTCCGCATAATATTATAAGAGTTTAAATATGATCCTTCAACCATGCCTCCTTGCCAAGCTTCCACAGAACAAGCATTCCAAACATCACTTAAATACCTGAGAAAAACATGCTAAAAGGTCATCTAACGCTGGTGAGTTCATAGGTTTAAATTCAAATTCAATAGTGGACCTGTAGGAGTTTATTTGCTATGCGAGACCTAAGATAGATACACAATATCACACCAATCACATACCAATATCACAATCAACAATACCATCAATAACATATCCGACGTCATAGTAGGGCCCTAAGCGACTCTAGCCAGCGCAGTCGTAGCAAAGTCTAGAACAATTGCTACCCTAGACTAGGTCGAGGTGAAGTCTATACTTAGCTAGGCAAGTGTCATAGCAATTATGATTGCTACCCTATACTAAGGAAACAGCTACCACATATCTATCTAAACAGTCAAGCACATAAGCAAATCAAAATAGTTTAAAAGGTCCAAAAGAGTAGCATGATTTCTCACCCCAAATTAGTTAAAAACAAAGATAAAAGTGGGGCTATGAAACTCACCTCAAGCAAGCAATGCACAAACAAACACTAGCAATGAAGATAACAGCTAACACATCTCAGCAACTACTGACTCGGCACAACCTATTAATATAAACCAATTTTAATATATATTTCCCAAAATCAACGTTATCTACCCCAATGTATTCCTTTTCATTATCTCCAAAATTATCTTGTTTCACCGTTTAGTCCTAGCGTTTGGTATCGTCGTGTGTGTGTATCGACTCAACATGATATCATGAGTGCACTCAAATAATCACAATGTGACTCAATGCAACACAATGAAATGTCTAAGCGATAAACTCCATAGTCCAATAAGTTTCAGAATAAATAGTAGACCTTATCGAATTCGTCAACTCGATAAACCCAATTATTTATTCGTGTCGCTTATTATCCCATAAACCGGTCGCATCCTAACAAGTCATAAGGATAATTCACTCATTAATAACGTTATCCCACGTACCTAGTGGGCTCTTATTAGTTTCGTCAACCTAATAAGTCCGCTATCCACGTGGATCGACGCTATTAATGTTAGGTCATCCGTAACCCATGCACAAGACGTAAATAGAATTAAATACTTGAAAATGGTATTAAATGCTCATAAATGGCACATTTCAATAAATGTGCACTCGAAACATTAAATACTTATTAATTAGAAAACCTTTCCATTTTTAGTCGTTAATTCCCATTTAAAATAGTGAATAACAAGACAAGTCTTGTTATCGAGAGTTTTGGTATAAAACCCATTTATTATTTATGTTTCATAGTTTTATTAGCATTTTCGTATATATATATTACGTTGATTTCAATATTAGTTTCAAATCGTTATTCGTTTCGAGTCCACAAGCACGAGTCATGACTTCTCGGATTTTAATCAATCTATAGTCCAATATATACTAAAGTCCATGTTACGGCGTTGTCAGGGTCAACTATGACTAAAAAGTCAAAGTAACACCGACGTTGCACAAAGTTGTCAATTTATAATGTAGTCCAAGTGAATAATCACGATAGCGCAAATCAATCTCCAATCAACCCATATCAATCTCGCCATCCAAACAAAGTACCAAAAATACCCGTAACCAATGTTATGACCCTAATGGTCATGACACGGTCTCGATTAAGACCACGTGAACCAAACAAGCTCAAGAAGCTTTTCGGCTCCACGCGTCTCATCCAAACACCAACAACAACTACCGACAAGATACCACAACAACCCGACCCGGAACCTTGGTCCATGTGGGTCTCGTACGCACACCATGAGCCACATACGAGTCCCTAGTGGCTCATACGCCTCATCAACCACATCCAAACACTCCCAAATGGCTTCTACTACAACCAAACACAATCAATCAACCTCCAAACAACATCTAATCATCAAACCCATCAACTAATCTAAACCAACATCATGAAACTATGAATAAAATGCAAAAATACAATAAAATGATACAACACACGATACCAAATCACTAGCTACATGTTTTATTAGTTGTAAATTAGTTTTAAACCCATGTTTCATCCAAAACCCTATAAAGTCGAGCCTTGTACGATCCATATGAAGCTGGTACATGGCTTATCATGGCTCAAACGAGCCTTACCCACGTTCCATTTACCTTTTCTAAACCCGATTTACAAAGTTACTTGACAACCCTAGAATCATGAATGGTTTTGGCAAGATTTGGAGGTGTTAATGAAGGCTTCTATAGGCGTTCTATATATGGATGGAAAGAGGAAAGAGAGATCTATCAAATGGTGATGGAGGTGTAATCTCACTCGCCGGAAAATGGGCGGAGATGGCCGGAATAGTGGGCGGCGGCGGTGGTGGTATATTAGGGATAGGGTTTTGATTTTTAGGAGAGAAAGAGTAGAGAGAGAAAGAGATGATATGTGTGTGTTTTTAATAAGAGAAACAAATTGAGAAATGAGGGTGGGATGGGGGTTTATATATTTATGGTTGGGGACAAAAATAAAAATGAGAGGAGAAGGAGGGGGCGCCGACCATGGAAGAAATGGGGGGCCAAAGTCGTAAAACTTGTAAAACTATCTCGTTTACCCAATCCCGAGCTCATATATTGTCCTACGAGTGTCCCACGACGTTCCTTCGACTTTCTATCGCATTTATTTATGTTTTTCCACAAGTTTTGACTATTTATTTACCAAGTTTTGAGTTACGGTTTAAAAGTTACGTTATTTCTTGTTATAAGATTTTATTGTGTCGAATCACATAGTGCCTAACGAAAGAGTTAAAACTCACACGGAAACTCATACGATAATAAAATAAATCATAAAAACCAATAAAAGATATCAAAACAAGTCATGGTCGATAAAAATAGTTCTAAAGGAAAAAACTCGGTTTAACTTAGCGTAATGCGGTTACCTAAAATGGGCTCCCTAATTGCCAATTGTCACAGTTACAAGAATCGAGTGTATTATGAATTCCAAGTAATGCCATTCGGACTAACCAATGCGCTCTTGTATTTATGGATCTCATGAATAGAGTCTGTAATCCCTACTTGGATAAATTCGTCATAGTGTTCATTGACGATATTCTCATCTACTCTCGTGAAAAAAAAGAACATGTGGAACATCTGAGAACTGTCTTGAAATTACTCAAGGATGAAGAAGTGTACGCTAAATTTTCCAAATGCGACTTTGGATCCAGTCCAATTTCTTGGTCACGTGATTGACAATAAAGGCATTCATGTGGATCCAGCAAAGATCAAATCTGTTAAGAACTGGTCCGCACCAACCAACCCCACAGAGATCCGTCAATTTCTAGGTCTTGCCGATTATTACCGGAGATTCATCGAAGGTTTCTCGAAGATAGCAAAACCATTGATGGAGCTAACCTAGAAAATGAAGAAGTTTGAATTGCGAAGCACCTATCTTAGCTTTACCCGAAGGAGTAGAAGATTTTGTGGTATATTCTGATGCTTCACACTTGGGTTTAGGTGTTGTTCTATTGCAAAGGAACAAAGTAATTGCTTATGCATCCCGTCAACTCAAGACTCATGAGAAGAACTATACCACTCATGATCTAGAACTCGGAGCCATTGTATTTGCTTTCAAGTTATGGAGACACTATTTGTACGGAACCAAATGCATAGTGTACACTGATTACAAAAGCCTTCAACACATCTTGGATCAAAAGGAACTGAACATGCGTCAACGCCGCTGGCTAGAATTGCTCAGTGATTATCACAGTGAAATCTGCTACCATCCCGAAAAGGCAAATGTCGTTGTTGACGCCTTGAGCAGAAAAGATCGCCCTAAGCCACTTAGAGTGAGATCATTGGGAATGGTAATCAATTCACCTCTTCCATAAAAAATTCTTGAAGCTCAAATCGAAGCTCTTAAAGAAGAAAACAGTCCGAATGAGAAGATTTATGGCATGCCGGAGAACAAAAATGGATTTGTGAAAAGACTAGATGGAAAGTTATGTTTTAAGGATCGAAGTTGGATTCCACTTCACGAAGGTATCCGAGAACTCATCATGCATGAATCGCATAAATCTAAGTATTCCATCCACCCCGGCCCCAACAAGATGTATCAAGATCGAAAACTTCTATACTGGTGGCGAAACATGAAGGTCGATATCGCCGAGTATGGTAGCAAGTGTCTGACATGCCTAAGAGTCAAGGCAGAGCATCAGAAACCATCAGGATTGTTAACTCAACCAGAACTTCCCATAATGGAAATAGGAATAAATCACAATGGACTTCATCACTAAATTGCCGAGAACTTCTAATGGTTTTGACACCCTCTGGGTCATTGTTGACTGTCTTATGAAATTAGCTCATTTCCTGCCTATCAAAGAGAATGACGAGATGATTACACTCGCTCGGTTGTACCTTAAGGAGATTGTTTCTCGCCACGGTGTACCGATCTCTATCATATCTCATCGAGATAGCCGATTCACCTCAAGATTTTGGCAAACACTCCAAAAGGCTATGGGTACCAAATTGGATATGAGTACCGTTTACCACCTTCAAACAGATGGACAAAGTGAAAGAAAAATCCAAACTCTGGAAGACATGCTGAGAGCATGTTTGATCGATTTTGGAAACGGATGGGATAAGCACTTACCTCTGGCAGAATTCTCTTACAATAAAAGTTACCACGCCAGCATTAAAGCAGCTCCTTTTAAAGCGCTTTATGAAAGAAAATGCCAATCACCCATTTGTTGGGCAGAAGTTGGAGAAGTACAACTTATTGGCCCTGAAATTGTCCAAGAGACAAATGAGAAGATAATGCAAATCATGTAACGGATACAAGCAGCTCGAGATAGAAAAAAGAGCTATGCTGATGTCAGAAGAAAACCAATGGAATTCCAAGCAGGAGACCGAGTAATGCTAAAAGTATCTCCCTGGAAGGAAATGGTCAGATTTGGAAAGAGAGGAAAACTTAAACCCCGATACGTAGGACCATTCAAAATTCTGCAAAGAGTTAGTCCAGTAGCGTATAAGCTCGAGCTTCCGGAAGAGCTCAGTCGAGTACATGATACTTTTCACGTTTCAAACCTTAAGAAGTGTCTATCCGATGAAAACCTTGTTGTTCCTCTAAAGGACATACAACTCAATGATAAACTTAGCTTTGTAGAAGAACTCGTTGAGATCATGGACAGAGAAGTCAAGAGGCTAAAGCAAAGCCGCATTCCTATCGTTAAAGTTCAATGGAATCATAAGAAAAGAGGTGATGAGTTCACCTGGGAGCGCGAGGATGTAATGCCTTCTAAGTATCCCCACCTGTTCACCTAATCACCCATGGCAACCTCTGCAAGTTAAACCGCGCGACGCGGTTCTATTAAGGGGTAGGTACTGTAAGCTCCCGGAAAATTTTATTTGTAATTAACAACTTAAACATGAATAAAGAACGAATTATATCATCATGAAATTTTCTGATCATCGTTAATGCATATCATTTGGCATATGCATGGCAAACGCGACTCAAATGCTCAAATTATATTGTTGTGACCCGAATAAAATTCCCCTCGATCCCGATATCATTAATTATTTAATTATATAAATACAAATTTATATAAAATACATAAGTAATAATTTTTTTATTCTTTGACCGGGCCTAAGCCCAACCCCCACCCCATGCTTCATTGGGCCTCAGTCCGAGCCCAACTCACCAATTGTTTCCTTTAGGCCTTCGTTTGCGTCCGACCCAATCACCAAGCCCATTTCCCATTTGTCTCTACTGGGCCTTGCCGATTCATACCCCAAGCCCAAGGTGCCACATTTGAATTATTGTACAAAACAATTACTAGTGACATTTTAGTTGTTACTTCTCCTTGTGACCGGTCAAGGGACGAGCAAACACAACAAATGACACAAACAAAAGGTAACATACATCCCCCCTTGCCTCATGCATGCGTGTGTAAGTGTATAAAGAAGAGACAAACATGGACAAGCCACCCTAAGTAAATAAAATAATACCCGAAGTAGAAACATAATGATACACTAATCCACTTTTACCACCTTGACTTCCTTAACCAATGAATTTTATGTTTCCTTGATTCGACTAGGCAAGCAAGTGTGCCCCCTTTCTAGCTGCCAACGTTCCATGCTCCACAACCAAACAACACCATGCATCTTTTAATCTCTAGACCATGCTCAATCCTTGTTTATAAACCTCCAACACTTAGCCAAATCCCCCAAGCTTCCCTGATAACATCAAATAGTCCTGAATATTAAGTGCCAATTTCCCCTGATAATGCTTGTATTTTATATCATTTATATGGATATACGCTTGTTTTCTTCTATATTTCACTTTCAGGTAAATTACGAGCATTGGAGCTAATGAGACGCGGATTTGGAGAGTTTATTGAAGATATATGATAGTATGCCCATTTTGAAGATGTTACGGCGTAACTCTCCTCTCACATTACGTCAGTAATGTAAGCGTGGCTCGAAAAACCAACTAAATCAAGATTACGGCGTAACTCCTCCTAGGATTACGTCGTAACTAATTAGGTTAAATGATGTTACGCGCCACTGAAAGCTACGCCGTAACTCATTCCATAAATACGGCGTAACCATGATTTACTGAAGATACGGCGTAACTCATTCCAGATGTTACGCCGTAATCAGCTTTTCCAGAGCAAAATATGAAGAAATGGATGTTACGGCGTAACTGTTAACTTAATTTACGCCATAACCATATCTGGCCTATAAATACCGCCCAAATTCCAGCATTTCTATTCATTCACTCCACAAACCAAATCAGAGAACGTGGGTAAAAGGTTGAAGGCAGATCTTGAGGAGCATACAGAGCCATCTCCAAGGGAGAAATAACTCCCCTACGATAAGCATTTTATCATTTCTTTACTTTCGATTCATGGATTTCGATATGTTAAACATTGAATTGATTGTTTTAGTTAATATGAGCGGCTAAACACCTCTGGTGCTAGCCAAGTTATGATTCCTTAATTTTTTTGTTTATGTTTACATTGCTTCCGTATAATTGTTTCTAGTGTATGCATGCATAGTTTGTTGGTAGCTACCCTTGTTTCAGTAGTTTTGAATGGCGGTAGTGGCTAGTTACTTAGGAGATATGACCAACTGACCCTAAGTAGGTAGACTAACTGCGAAGGGTAAGAATTGACCAACTGATGACCCTTCTTCGCTTGTGCGATTTGACCAACTGATCACCTACCATTTGGATGAACTTAAGAAGTTAGGGATGAGTGTTTAAGATGTTAGCGCCCGGGCACTCATTGTTACAAATCTTGCATGTAGCGGAACTTAATGACTTGGCTTAAGGGACTAAAAACAACTAGACTTACAAGGGTAGTAGCTTGTTCTCCGGTGGAAGCCTTTGCCGATAGGTTAGGACGAACTGACCAAATGTTGTCCCTAGCGACTTTTACCCCCAATTGAAGCAATTGGAAATAATTAAACATGAACTTAACTTCATAGGATGAGTAACTAGGTTATTACACTTCTCCTCTATTGATCACAACCCTCGCCTTTATTTCCTTTCTCCTATTTTCTTGTCTTTAGTTATTAATTAATCATTTCAACCTTGAAATCTGTGACACCTAGACTTAGTTAAAATCCGCACACATAGCTCTTGGGATGACCTCGATTTTACCGAAAACTACACTACACATGACCAGGTACACTTCCTGTTAGTGCATTAGGGTAAACCATAGGTATAACAAGACATTATAAATATTAAAACCTGGTCAGTAAAACCTGCATCATGTTTTTGGCGCCGCTGTCGGGGAGTTATATTAGGATTTTCGTTAAGTCTTTCATTTATGTTTTGTTTTAAATTTTCTCACGATTTCTTTTCAAGTTTCAGGTACCATGGAAGTTGTTAACATTGATGACCTCACTCTTGAGGAATATTTAGCGTTGACAAGAGAAGAACAAGGGTCGGGGCTCGTTAGGCCGAATATTGGGGAGAATATTGATTTCGAGATAAGACCACAATTCATGAGGGAATTAAGAGCAAATCCTTTTTCTGGAAATACTACAAAGGATGCTCACGAACACATCGAAAATGTGGAATATATTACTAGCCTGTTCAATACGCTAGGAGTCTCGAAGGATGCAGTTATGCTCAGAATTTTTCCCATCACACATACTGGAGCTGCAAAAAGATGGGTTAATAGATTACCAGCCGGGGCAGTTGATACATGGGCCCTCCTGAAAAGATACTCCATTCAAAATATTTCCCACCTTCTAAAGTATCAAGACAACTAACGGAAATACATAATTTTAAACAAGATGACAATTAGACGTTGTATCAAGCCTAGGATATATACAATGATCTCATCTACAAATGTCCAACTCATGACCTGAACGGCCAGCAAAAGGTCAACATCTTTTACAAAGGTATCAACGTAACTACAAGACAGATGCTGGACTACCAAGGACCAATTCCGAGCATGACCCTTACTCTTGCCATTGAAGCCATCCAAAAACTGGCTGATCACTCTCAAAAATGGCATGATGGAGGAAACCAAAGAAGCCTGGACAGAAATTCTGAAGGCATTGCCGCCATCGCAAGCAAATTAGAAAACCTTGGAAGAGATATGAAGAAGCTTCAGGAAAATGTTCATGCGATTTGAGTAGGATATGATATATGTGAAGGAGGACATTTAGCTAGAGATTGCCCTATGGAGAGCATAAGTCCCCAGATCGAAAAGGTTAATTATGGAAAAGGAAAACCCTTCCATCATGGTTATGATCGGAATCACTACAAGGAAGAAAAACCTTCACTCAAAGAATCAATAAATAAATATTTGGAGGAAGATACCAAGCGACAAGCCAATAGGGACACATTGTTCCAAAATTTTCAAGAAACAAGAGCCACCCTCCTTGCTCGTCATGAGGGTTTTGAAAACACCGAAAAGAAATCTGGGATAAGGGCAAATGAAATTAATAAAGATAGTTCAAGTAATGATAGTTTCTGTAAAGCCATATTTTACAATAACGGAAAACCTCTTTACACCCCTTTCAGGTACGATAAAGAGGAACTTGTTGGCTTCCCCAAAAAAACAATTATGAAAGATGACAATACAAGCTTTCAGAAGAAAGAACAACATACGGAAATAGAAGCTATTATGGAAAATGAAGTAAAGTTAAACACCAGATGTTCAGCAATTGTCCTGAATCAGATCCATCTAAAGGAAAAAGACCCAGGAAGTTTCATTCTCCCTTGCTCTATTAATAATTTGCATAATATTAATGCCTTAGCTAACTTAGGAGCTAGCATAAGTATCATGCCATTCTCCATGTGCAAAATATTAAATCTTGGTCATGTCAAACCCCTTTGCATGACTATTGAAATGGCTGATAGAACGGTTAGCATACCTAGAGGGGTAGTTGAGAATGTGCTCATAAAAATTAATAATTTTACTCTTCCTGTAGACTTTGTCATTTTAGACATGGAAGAAGATCTCGACATTCCCTTAATCTTGGGTAGACCCCTTCTGGCCACCGCACGGGCAAAGATTAACGTTTTCAAAAAAATCATAACATAAAAAATCAACGATAGAAAACTTACCCTAAATATGGATGTTTGGAAAATGTCACCCTATCGAAACTGTTTGTGTTATCAAAAAAGGAAAAAATAAAATTGCTCCCACCACCGTCACACACAAGCACTATACTGCTAATAATCGGAATATGCATGGAAAGGAAGTTGAAGCATACAACAGTGGAAGATTGTGTCGCAACCACTTCTCGAAGATAAAGGACAACAACAAACCAGCACTAGAACTTGAGTCTAAAGACGATTGGCCCGAAATTCATAAAGTTGATTACAAGTACTTTCCTAAATTAAAATACCATTGGTGCAAAGCTATTCTTGTTGACAACGACAGAGGGTATGATCTTTGGGGTTCATGTAACCCCTATGTATACATCTGTGACGGTGGCCAAGACAAAGAAAGAGTAAAAAACAATAAGTACCTGTAGTCCTCAACTAATGATAAAGGCATAACATTCGAAGCCTGGCTACGAATTATGTATGGGGAAGTTGGCAATGATGTTAAAAGGAAAATCTGGACTAATCTTAGCCGCGGTGAAACGTCTGGTAATGATACAATTCATGAAGCAACGAAAAATTCAATTTCGGATCATGGGACTGTTGATAATGACAACACCTTTGCACGAAAGCATTGGTGTGAGAATATAAAAACCATAAATGGGGATTCTTGGGCTTCCTGCAACCCGTATGATAACAACTGTAATGGGGGAGTAGTGTGGTTAGAGTTAGAGATAATAGATTTTTATGGACTTCAACCAATGAAGATAGAAGAACCGAGATACAGTGGTTAGACAAGTTAAGATTTAACGATTGGATTAAAATCAAATATGGAAAAGTGGATGCTTCCACTAAGAATAAAATTTGGAAGGATTGCATTAACGAAGATAGCCCATGTGAAGAGACTCCTCAAAATACGGGTGACTTAACAAATGATGACAACAAGGGCACAAGAGAAGAATGTAAACATGGGCATATTGACACCGAGTCTAATGAGTACGAAGGAATCATGAACCACCTTGACCCACAAGGTGAAGCAGGGTTAACTGACCTCGAGGATGAAGCATATGAGCAAAGAAGGTGCAAACTTCTTGGCATTCCCTATAAAAATCCGCCACCAATTATAGCTGAAAAGTATGAATTTACTAGATACCACTTGGGGAGTTGGGGTTGGACAAAATTTTTGTAAAATTCAAAGATCGAGACTAAGGAATATCTCCGCACTGCTACAAATGTTGCTTGGGTCAGACATAATTTGATGAAGGATATAGAGGAAGTTGGCCAAGTCCAAAGGCCACCATATAGCCCTGAGGCTTTGAGTCTAACTTAAAGACTCATAAATAAAGAAAAGTGATTTTTCAGGAGACAACCCAAATTATCCCTTTCATTTGTTTTATTTCCATTTCTGTTGGGTTTTGTGTTTTTTAACCATTTTTGCAGGAAAATGGAAAAAGTTGTTCTTGACATGTTTGAGCAGGGACTGATCATCACGATTCTGGCGTAACTCATTCTTATGGTTACGCCGTAACATACTTTTTGCAGTAGTTCTTCTCGGAGCATTACCAATTGCGATGCAATCCCATTCAATGGTTACGCCGTAGCTACACTCCTGTAGCGTCTGCCAGGTTTTGCATTAATTACGGCGTAACTCCTTATAGGAGTTACGACGTAACTATCCTCTGTAACACTTCTTTCTTTTTAAACACAATAATCTTGTATTAGTTTTTAAATGAACTTTGTGGGTATGTTCCCTATAAGCCCTCACGAGACTATACTCGTCCACGGGGGACACCAAGTGGTTTAAATGGCTTGTTGCATACGCTAAATGCAACCGTGATTCTGACGAAAGTGAGTTAGGTTTCTTTTTTATTTTTCTTTTTCTTTTTTAGAATTATGCTTGACGGTAGTGTGATTTCAGGGATTGAAGTTTGCTCGTAGATGCTTATGCGAAGGCACGATTCTTTTCGTGGGCCTTCTTTCTTTTTGGAGAAAATTTCAAGGAAGTTCTCGCTCTAATTCTACTTTTCTCTTCACCTTATTTAGCACTTAGTACGGGACTTTGTACATTTCAAGTGGGGGGACGGGAGTAGAATTGTCTCTTAAACTTTATTTTGCCCTCGTTTTTCTAGTTTATTTTGAAAAATTATGCCATTTTTAAAATTTTGACATGTTTTTCTTAATCTAACTAGATTAGACCTTAGCCGAGCACATTATAACCCTTGATATTATATGGTGAGATTAGCCTTATCCGTTTCCAATTATTTACCCCAAATCCACCAAATTATGAGTGTGCCGGTAGCTTGTAAACTTTAGAACTTGGCCTTTGCATCATTTTGAGACCATAGGCGAGGTATGTTGAGTTAGCTCACATGTCCTACTTGAGGCGTCTAATCAAATGTAGTATAGTGTGTGTTCCAAAGTATTGCGAAAGAAACCGCAAACACGGGTCGCTTCTTCCTAACGAGGTCGTGATGGTACTCAAAACACGGGTTTGTGATCGGGTGATTTGGACAAAAAGGAATATGAGTGAGTGAGTGATTAAACTAAGGAAATTAAATCTATAAAATACTTTGAAGTCATTTTAATTCTATATTTAAAATCGATTAACGTTTAAAACCTAAAACGACGTTTAAATAAAATTACGAACGCACGAAATAAAACGTGAAAATAAAGAAGTAAAATACCTACGGATATGGAAAATACATTTTACAATCCTAATGATGCAAGAAAATTATTGGAAAAATAAAATTATTTTTATGACTATTTATTTAATTATTATTAATTAAAAACTATTTTTAACTATTTAAAAATACATTAATAATACAAGAAAATAGAAAATTAACCTAAAAAATGAAATTATAAATTGGAAAAATCTAAAATATTATAAAACTAATTTTAAAACTGAAAATATATTTTTTAGACTTTTTAAATATTTATTATTAATTAAAAACTAGTTAAAACTAATTAAAATGCTAGAAAATCTATTTTAACTAAGAAAATTCAGGAAAAATACTTTTTATGACTTTTTGAATATTCTAAAACTAATAAAATTGAAATTGTATTTTTATGAGCTTTTTCTAATTTATTTGAATAAAATGCTATTTAAAAATGCTAGAAAATGACATAAAATGCAGAAAAATATCAAGAGACCCTGGAAAAATATGAAAACTTCCAGAATATTATAAAATAATACTGAGAACAAGGGAAAAATAACAGAAACTACTATAGAGTGCAGGAAATAAGATTTGGGCAACTAACTAATGCAAATAAGCACTTGAAATAAGCTAAAAGCTACCAATAAGCTACTATAAGCTACCACTAGCCTAAACTATCTAAAACTGAGCTACTGCAACTGGAATGGATCAAATAAGCTCAAGCAAAAGGCATTTAAGCACTAGATCAGTTTAAGACTTCTTAATGCCAAACGGCCCTAATGTACCAACTTTAAGCCCCTATTAAGCTATCTAGAAAAATCATAAAATTAAATAAAAATACCTATGAATAGACAACCAACCGAGAGCTAGAATCCAAAATTTCATTAATTTGGACTTAAGGTGAAGAAATTAAAATCAAAACTATAAGGGTATTTGGGAAACTAAGGGTCGATGAGAACATGAAATGGGAAATGGCCAAATGGAATGAATTAGTGCATGGCTTAGGAATTCTATTCTAATAACTTAAACATATCAAAAACAACTTAAAACAAGCGCTAATAAACATCTTAACCTAATGAAGTCAGATTATGATTAAAGATCTAAAAATTTCATATTTAGCTAAAACCGAAAAAGGCATTAATAGAGCTCAACACCACCGAAAACAAACTTATATGGACTAAATAAGACTTAATCAAAGTTGGGGAAAGACCAAATGAACAAGAACTTGCAAGAACACCTTAAAATGAAGTTGTGCCAAACACCCTGTTGGAATTTGATTAAGCTATTCGGGGCTTCTGGCTAATAAAAGCTATATATCTTTAATCCCACAAGCTCACTAACTTATAAAACTACTAATTACACGATTTCAAGAACCAATAAGCATTAAATAAGCTAAACTAGAAAATCACTATATTAGGCCTATTTTCTTGATTTTAAGCAAAACTGAATTAAGACAACTACAAACATTGAATTAAGAACACATATTACTAATAAGGCCAAATGAAATGAGAGCTTCCAAAATAAGCCACAGATTAAGCAATGCTACAGTAGAATCACAAAAAGTTTGACTTTCTTTGACTTTTGTGAATTCTTTGCATAAAGGACAATCATCTAATACATTTAAAATAACTTTATTAAGATTAAAGGAACTTATTTGAACAATTTTGACTGCTTTTAACATGAAAACTGTGAAGAACACTTTTGGCGGGAAATTAAGTTACAGCTATAAACTTAGAATTGATGATTAAAAACACTTGAAATATGATTAATATGATTCATACAATACATAATTAACAAAACCCAAAGACTATTTTTGCATAAAACTTAAAATCGAATTACAAGTTACACTACGAATTGGTCTAAAAGCGGGACAACTTTATCTTGATCTTCTTTTCTCTTTATAAGTCTCTCAAGTGTATCCCTTCATTCTTGGCCACGGGATTGGGTTCTTTTGATCTTAACCGTTGAGTCACGTTTTGGCGCCAAAACTTGTGCACGTGGGTCTGGGTTACTTTGGGACAGGGAAAGTATTAATTGAAGTTTGGAGGCTTGTGTTTGGAGTGGGTAAAGGGTAGGAAAGGTGGAGTGTTGGGTGAGAATTTGCGGGTGGGTGATGGAGAAGGTGGTATTGGAGGAAAGGAGGAAAACAAGTGGCGGGTTGACTGGGGAGTTGACCCCGGTTTTATTAATAAGGGATTGGGTTGGGTTTATATATGGGTGTTGGGCTTTGGTTAGGGTCCGGTTTGGATTTGGTATTAATAACAAGGACCAAAATTGCAATTCCACAAAACCAAGGACCTAAACTGTAATTATCCAATATTCATCATAGGGACCAATTATGACAAGTTTAATTTTCCCAAGGACCAAAAATAATAATTTTCAAATTAAAAATGTCACGGGTAAATCTCATCAATCTTTGAAACTTCAGGACCAAAGTCGCCATTTTGCAAAACCGACTTTATAAGGCTAATTTTGACAACTTGAAAATCCACGAGGGCCTTTTATGGAAAATTACATGTTTTGAATAACTGTGGACTAGATTTTGACAATTATTGCATAAAATACGCCTAAATATTTTTTCCTCTTTTGAGACTTTTCAAAGTGTTTTTGACTGCTTTTTGCGGTGTAGAAGGAACAAAATGATGAGTATTTACACACTCATCAATGTATTTGGACTTTTCAGTTTAAGAAGGCAGTATTATAGGATTATCACCCAAATAGCCTATCATTGTGTGTCTATCGATTAGTCACCTCGACTTCTCGACCCCCATGTTAAACCCTTTGTTGAACTCACCTTTAGTGCAAGATACCCCTAGTTACACCCATCTGAGCCATTCCTTTCATTTTTTTCACCCAAGATTTTGTTTCGTTACACCCATACACCTTAGCCTACGCTGTAGTCTTTATTTGTAATTGGGAAGTCATTGTTTGCCTAAGTTCAAGGTTCAAGTGGAAAGGTTCGGGAATCACGCTTTCGTCGACAACATATTCTTAAAGATCATTAAAGACCTCCCAAATTCTCATATTGTTCATCTCAAGTGGGGAGATGTTATGTTTATTGATTCAAAAAAATGATGTGATTCGAACGAATATATATATATATATATATATATATATATATATATATATATATATATATATATATATATATATATATATATATATATATATATATATATATATATATATATATACTAGTATTCAAGCCAATGGGCGGGCATGACTTATAATTATTTGTTTGTTGTTTTTGTTAGCGTAAATATGTTTAAAAAATTGTCATAGAATATTATAAGACGATTGGTCGTGCATTTTTTTAAATCATTTGTTTGTTTTTTTTTAATTTTGATGGTGTTAGTAAACGGAAAATTATTTTTAACGAAGGCGAGCTTGATGTTCTTTAAGGTTGCCGTACTAAATAAGCTTGACGATAATTAGCTGCATCTAAACTCCTCCCTGAGGTCTTTTACTATAGTTCTATCTAAACACTCTACATCCGATAAGCAAGAAGAAAAACACTTAAATTTTGACCCAAAGGATTTTCCACTATGCACCTGCAATGGTATGTTCAATAATGATTATAGAGCAGAGCACATTAGACAAGAAATAAGTTAGCGCTTCATGATTACCTTGTCCCATTTAATTAGGTGAGCATATTCAATGCAATGAGTTGCAGTTCTTGGGGTTTCTGCTAGAGTACATAAAGGAAACTGGGTTGTCATCAGATTCGTATTCTGATTACAAAAAGTTAATTAAGAATGAGCTAAAACTTCCGATTTTCATTTTGCAGCTAATAATTTATAATTTATAATTTCTGGTCATTGACCATTTCTGATCTTGTCCCAACTACTGGCAAGCAGAAAGGAGTTAACCACAACAACAGAAGTACAATAAAATAATAAGTTAATTTGCAAATGTGTACCCTCGCGACAAAGATCTTTAAGCACACGTTCAAGAAATGTGGGTGGAGGAACTATTGCAGATGACTTCAATTGTTCAGATCCTGATGCTTCAACTGAAAACAACCGAAACAGAAACAGAAATATACATATAACAACTGTAAACTATTTGAGAAAAAGTACAGATATACTGGCAATTTTAGTCTATCTAAAAGTAAGTCACATACCTGAAACAAAATCTTCCATGAACGGCACATCCAAGGACATAGCCAATGCATCAACCAAATGACGAAGTTGTGAACCAAATCCAACCACGGTTCCAACGTAATCACCCACGCTATAAAACAAAATTGTGTTATATAATTATTGTTTTAAAAGAATAACCAGACTATATTCAAACACACTTTTTCATTAACAACTCCTAAGCAAATGTAATGAAAAGAATAGGCACAACTGAACATGAGTTTTTAACTTTCTATGAAGAAAAATAAAAAGAATTCCTTAAAGATAAGAATAGAACTCGAGAACAATGAACCACTTTTGAGCGTCATGAATTGAAGCATTTTCCAGTTCAGCTATCTCCATGGAGCTTTCAACCGTTTTCTCATCCCACATGACAATCAATTCAAAAGCTGCAAGCGTACTATGCTAATATTAGTAACAAAAACTAAACATATCTAATTCTCTACCATATACATGGATTAACAACGCTTCCAAATATGTCTACAATATATTACCTTTTAATGGGTCTTATGCGATGTACCACTCACTCGAGGACAATCATCATCCCATTGTAATTTCTCATGGAATCGCCTCCACCGTCTGTCAGATTCGGTAATCTCGGACTCAAATTTAGAACCTCAATGTCATCATCACAAGGAAGAGTTTTGTAAGTTAGCTTCATAGTGAAATGGACTCAAGAAGTGTGTAGAAAGGTCGGCGATGAGTATGCCTACATTATTAAAGTTCGGTTAATAGATAATAAATACTATATTGACATAATACTGTGGAGACAAAGAGCTAGGGACATGACTTGCAAATTTAGATACAAACAAATCATATAATCCTCCATATGCATGAGTTTTACGGAACACGAGTTGCAATAAGATCCCTTCAAATCTTTTGGTAAAACCGTCCCCATATTTTGGATACCAATGTAAGCTTTTCGCGAAGGGTCATGCACTGGCAAAAATGCTGGCCACAAACTAAATTGTTCGAATGATCAGAGAAACCATATATTTTAAAGGACTCTAAATATACAAATTATACAGAGCAAAAGTCCCATCTGAGCAATTCGAGAAGGCTATAGCAACTGCACTTAAGAGCTTGCTAGCCTCCGGTGAATCAAGAATAACTCCATTGGCACTTTGAGGTGCAATCACCTATTCAGACATGAGACATTAGTGCCTTTATTAT
The DNA here is from genome assembly GCA_022545495.1 of Chrysanthemum lavandulifolium. Classification (NCBI taxonomy): domain Eukaryota; kingdom Viridiplantae; phylum Streptophyta; class Magnoliopsida; order Asterales; family Asteraceae; genus Chrysanthemum; species Chrysanthemum lavandulifolium. The sequence goes on from CM040238.1 coordinate 90,541,307, forward strand.
TAATTATTTGACAAAAACATATGAACTTAGGAAAATAAATTTTATATACCATGAATTCTTTCACACCGAAAGACAATTGCAGTTCATGTAAGGAGGAACTCCAATCGGAAGCCTTTCCTAATCTTGACTATCCGTTGATTGCCTAGTCAGCTGATACCATCAGCGAATGTGGTACTGTTATGTCACCAGCTGCTTTGACTTCTCAAAAGTCATCCGAAAATGATACCTCATAACTGATATGGTTGTACATGTATCCGAAAAAGTACTTGCAGAGACCGCGTGGCATTTTCTTTCAGCACTTTGCAGTTTCTCTGTAGAAGCGCCGACTCCGCTTGCAAAATCTGGTGCCAAATGCATTAGAAAATAAGAATTAGGACAAGTGTGGTAATGATCGGGAACTGTATAAAGATAGTAATATACTTACGTATAGACTCACTTTATTGAACAACAATGATAACGAAGATTCTAGATAGGTATATGCACTTAGGTAATAATCTCCAAATTCAAAAGTTATTGAAATTCCGTATCAACTCCATTTCCACTTCCATATCCTAAGTTTCAAGTAATTAAGCAAAAGATTAACTATAATATAACTTTATATGAATGATATCGTTCAACGGATTAAGAATACTTTGAATATTCATTGATACTTTGATGTTCTCATCTGCGCCAAGCTTCTTTGCAATAGATAACCGGTTGTCCTCAATATCCATAATCACGATTCTTGAAGCTCCTAAAGCACGAGCAGCAAGCATTGCCATGAGTCCTTTGGGCCATTATTGGATACTAAATGTATTAACTAAATGTATTAATTAGCTAAAATTTATATAATATTTTCAATTACGGTGGGATAAGTTAACCCTTTATATATATTAGATAATAAATGTATTAATTAGCTAAAGAGGATGAGGAAGCCATACATACTACGCAAAAAAGAAATAAACAAAGATTACGATTGAGTCATAACCTTACCAGATCGGCTCTCGTATCCTTTAGTAGATTATCTGATTCAAGAACATCAGCCGGTAAACCATAAAGGGTAGGATATACTGCAGCATACGAATATATTAGTTAGTGTAACCAAGCTAACGCTTTCCAGCCACACCTATTACCTTTTCATATCAAATATCATTAATCAACTGAAATCGCCGCAATGGCTTCTACGGTGATTACAATATCTTCTTGAAAGGAGGAATCGGTCTAAAACTATTATCGAAATGAAAGAGGCCTTTCTTCAAGTCGACTCGTAAAAATAATGAAACATCATCATAGTTGGGAAGCGTCCTAGATAATCCAACTAAACAAATATGTTCCATTGTGGCCTCAACTTGTCTAACAGTCCTCAACACCCAATAGTCTCCAAAACAAGTCCTCTTTTCTCATGTAGAAGATGGATTTCATCGATAATTAGAAGCTTCAAAAGTTGATTATAAGTTTGGTCTCCTGATTTTCTGGTTATGATATCCCCTTCTCTAGAGCAGTAACGATGATTTGTGTTTCCTCGATCTGTTGCAGATATTATAAGTTTGGTTAATTTTCTTTTTTTATTGATGTTACGTTTTACTATAGTTGTAACGAACTGAACGTTCAATGAACATTTTATGAACCGTCTTGTACAAATATTCAAAAAAATAATTGCATGATAATTATGTTGGATTATGTTGGATGGACCTTAAACGTGGTGGAGAAGAATAGTCCTTCGAAATTATTGGCGATTGACACATTAACCATTAACGTCTTCATAAAAATTTTGCCTATTTAACCCATTTTTTTGCTTTTGGGCACATTTTGCCACCTTTATTAATAATCTTGCTACAAAAATTTCTCATTGATTCTAACCCTCCTATCAATTGGAGATGGAATATATGTTTCATATTTTAATATGCGGATACATATAAAACTACCAAATGTTATGTATAACATCTCACGTAATATTTCCCATTTTTGTTTAGTCCCCATGATTAAGCAAATATAAAAAAAATGTTAACGATAAAGCAACAAAAATAATACATTTATATAGTACGCCATAATGGTGTATAATATACATATCACACAATACCAAAATTTGTCCAACACATATTAGATGAGAATGATATGTTTTATGAACTACTTCCAGGCACTCAACTAAAACTGTGACATGCATGTTACAATAACTTCAACAAAGTTTATTGAGCTAAAATAAAAACTATAGTTAACCATGAAAACAACTCACCTTAATTAGGGTGCGATTGATGCTTGTTTCTTCGTATTTAGAACTTCCAGTCTCTTTAATCAATTTCGATAGAATATCAGCATGCTTTGTTTCCTTGTTCGTCAAGAAGCTTGATCAACTCTTCACCACTACTTTTATCCATAACACTACTTGTCTCTTTTATTTTACAACGAAGCATTAAGCATTTTTTCAGTAGCCAAAATCGCATCCAACACCTTATCATAACTCCAGAACTTAATGATAACCAAAAATTGCTCCAATAAAGACCTTTAAATGGAGTGAGGTTATATTAGATATATGTTCTTGTTCTTTCAGGCTAGTTTCAAATTCCTCGTTTAAAACAACAACAAAGAAAAACCATCCTTTATTTCTCATCCAATGCAATACCGGCAAGAATAATAATATGTGCTTGTTCTTCGTTTTTACGACCTTATCTTAAAAGGGTCATGGTGCAATCCTTTGACTCTTTGACTTGTACGTCCAGTTTTCTTACAGGTCCTTGACCTGTTTTGAGTATCCAACCATTATGCATTAGGAAATTTTAATTGTCCAAAAGTAATATATTCAATCAATATTTATTCAAATACCTTATGTTGGTATGTTAAAGCCCCTCACTGTTGTCAATCTATAAGCTCATTCTCAAACTCTTTGAATTGTATATTTTTTTATAAAGATGCTATCATTTGAGATGAGAACATATGTCAAATGTATGGAATAGAAATAACGAAATTTACTACCTTTTGTTGGAGTTCATTGTTGCATTTCTCTTTTACTTTCAACTTTTTGAAAAGATGCTAGATATGATTGACGAGCGAATGAAAAACTAAATAAATTCTAATTCATGTTCCTAACTTGGGACATTAAAGTTAGGTTGCCATTATGTCCAAGTAAGACTCTAAGGCGAAGCTCATAGATGGAAAAAAAGAATCTCAATAAGCCACATGCCCACACATACTAATAAAAATAGGAATTATAGTTCAAAATGATATGACAAACGGTTCTCGAAGACTAAAAAAACTTGGAACATGTCTACCACCCTTATAGACTATTCCTGTTTCTAAAATGTTTCACTGTAAACTGCTTCCAGACACCGAGTTCATTAACTTAAAAGACAGATGAATTATAGAGTATACTTTAATCAACAATCTGATCGATAAGTTAACATATTAGTTACGTATGGCTCATTGAGTACACCTTAACAATTTACTCACACTGCATTAGTCTAATAGTCCTTTGATATTTTTCAAATCAAGCGTGTAATGGATAAAAGGTCTGCAATGATAGAGACATTGACTAACAGTTGTACAAACAGGAAATATCTTGGTACAGATAATTTGCATTAGTCATATAGCTTGCTAATTAGATGCCACTATGTTTTGCAATAAATTACAATATTAACATAGATTACTATTTAGAGTTGTAGGAAGATAGATGTATGTACCTTGTTGCCATCTTCTAAAGAGCTTCTAAGCGGCTTTCAGGCTAACGGTATGTATAATCTTGCACATCCATGTTGTACCTGCCATAGAAAAATACAAAGCTATACTTATATACTCGCAACGAAGATCTGTAACATAATTTTAGTTATTATAGAAGCTAGTTACTGATCGTTCATTCACTGTACCTTTTTTTTAAAGAAAAACAGTTGCCTAAGAAGGCTTGATCGATTCTTCCAAACCCTGCCAAATCATATAGAAACATATAATAGCCCCCCATTATTCTTACTTGGCCTTTGCTTAACATCTACTTGGTCACCTTAAATCTGTGTGATCAAATAATTATATATAACAAACGAAAACAAAAAATGGAAACACCAGACAAAAAGATAAACTTCCAAGTTATAAGTTTGTACCTAAATAACCATGTGATTATATTAACATGCTAAGACTTGGGTTCTTGATCTATATAACCATGTGATTAAATAGTATTAATCATTTAGATCAAAACTATATTTCAAATATACATCTTTTTTACAGATTAGGCATACAAATATGTATGTGTCAGTTATGGAGCTGGTATTGTGACTCTAGGAGGAAGTATATACTTACTGAATGTTGAGAGCAATGTGCGTAAGAAAGAAATGTCTTTGTCCAATGAAAGCGTGTTGATAGAACACGTCTTCCCGTCAGCCAATAGAAGCACACTACATTAATGGTATGAAAAAGTACATTGGTTATCTTGTGCAAAAAAGAACCCGGATTCTGTATTGACCTTATCGATATGAGAATGTTATAGATCATGATATTTTCTATAGTGCTATGTGTGAACCAAGTTTAGTCCAGGTTAATTCTGTTTGTTGGTAAAAAAAAACTTTACTGATGATTGGATGAGCATATCAGATGGATTCCATATTTTATATTGTTCAGTTTGTTGGTATTAAGTATTTTCTTATATTATTTGTATGCATAAGTCATGTAACTGATTGATAATATCAGGTATTGCTGCATGTAGTTGATGTTTGTTAAGTGTCATTCTGCGTTGTTGAATACCTTCTCAACTCTGTTTGCAGTCCTTATAAGTGAACAAATAATTCCCGAGTGCGTCGATAGTTGGCGAGCATCGCCTCTGTTAAACGTTGAGCCCTGAAAACCAAAAAATAACAAAAAAAGCCACCTACTGTAGGGATGTTCATGTTTCAGTCAATCAAAAGTTCTATAAAATATTAGACCTAATATCATATGCAGTTTGTCCAAAAAGTTGCACCTATACCTAATATCATGTTGAAGATAACCTGCAATCTGGTTAGAGGTAACCCACTATAGGAAAAAGAGGAAGAGCCTACATATGTATTAAATTATTAATTCAATAGTAATTAACAAAACTCAATGATCAACTCCCTCATCCAAAAGAACTGATATTGTCTTAAATCAACTAACCAAAGAGTAATAAAACTTAATGGGAGCTTTGGGATTCCCAAGAAAAAAAATTTTGAACTCAAACCATATATAATGGCCTGGATTTAATCTAGTCCATCAAGAATACAATTTTGTGGCAACAATAGGAAAAACCTTATTTGTGATATAAAAGATATCTATATAATTTGCTCAACCACGTTTTGCTATAATTACCATATCTAAACCTATCCATGAAATGATAATCACCAAATTACCAGAACCAAAAATGATCAACATCAATTTGTCAGTTTTTAGCAGCCCTACCCATGAATAAGCCAAGGCAACATATTGAAATGTGCTGATTTCTGAAACTTTATGCCAGTAGAATATGTTATTGTTCTCCAATGTCATTGGAGATGACTATGTCTTAGCATTAAATAAAAGTAATTGGTAAAAACAATGGATTAGCTATACGCCTATACCTCACGAGGATCCTCTTGAGTTGGATTGCGTAGAGCAAATATCTCTTTCTGATGGTAAGCGACATTATCATCAAAGTTTAATTTGGCATCAGCAGCCACCAACTTGTTATCAGAATTCTCCGCAATGGGGTTGACCTAAAAAAGGAGGTTTAAAGTTAATATTAACATACCAAGTGTACACGCCAAAATTGAGCGACAACCTAACTCACCTCCAACTATGTACAATCAGACTTACGGAAAAGGTTATACAACTTCTTCTTTTGTTCTATTGAAGCGTCTCTGTCAGCTACCTTAGGAGCAAGACCATCTACAACCATGGCAGCATCTTCATCTGTAATTCCTTTGAAAACATCAATAGGCACCTTTGAAAAATCAAATTGGTCAATCATAAGTGAAATGTGCACTACACAATGATATGAAATGCAGAAACCCTCTAAGGAAAGGCACTCGTACTTTTATGATCATGTCGGGGAATTTCTCAGCAAGGTCTTCAATGTTGGTTCCTCCTCTCGTGAGCAATGATAAGTTGCGATAAAGGCCCATGAAGACAAATTGTGTGTGTGTGTGTGTTTTAAGAGAGAAGTTAAAAGAAAAAGGTTTTTAATGTTATAAACAGTGCATTTGTTCAAGTACTAACAAATATTGCTGCTAGAAAATCAGTGTGATCCACTTCCATGTCAAAGACATCATCAAGATAGTACGAAAAACCATCTACTTCCATGTCAGTATCATAAGTCTGGTTCACCACCTCATGTGTAAAGGGGTTGACTTGGTTGTTTTGAGGTGTGATGTCTTTGACTTCCTGAAAGAGTTTCACAATTACATTTCCAGATGTGTATGTGGGTTTGTCAAGTTTTTCCATGAAATCTGGATATTCTTTTGCACAAAGATTTGCGGGTATTTTTGCTGGGACACTGGTTTTAGGAAAGTCAGCAGCATATGAGAAGAGCTTTGCAAGATCTACACAAGGTCCGGACATTGCTTTTAGGGGTTCCCGGTCTGCGAAAATTGTGTGGGCATTTGCAATTATTCCTAAATTGTCGTTGACAAGGTAGTTTGTGAAGTACTCCTTGACTACCTGAACTGGATACCAAAGAAAAAAGATGCTAATAAGATCAAAGTAAGAGAAAAAACAGTCATCTATTCATAATCTTATAATTTATATCAAACAACCGGTAGCTGTGGCAAAACTGGCATATTGGGTAATGGGTCAAAACGGGGAAAAATTAAAAAAAAAAGTCAAGCAGGTTCATACAGATTTTTATTAAGAAATATAAAATTAAACTATCAAAATTTAAATATATTAATAAAAATAAGAAAACATGGCACCAAATATATCTGAGATTCAACTAAATATGAGAATACATTAGTGGGTCAACACAACCTAATCCAGCCCGTTTAATTAGCTATTTCATTGGTAGTTTTTGGTTTTAGATTGTTTGGATATGCACTTCCCCCAAACAAACCCAAGGCATTAAAAAGCCAAATTGAGCTCAGTTTTATGCATTTGAGCTAAAAGTGCCCAAGATCCTGCAGTACAATAGCTTCAAAATGTTACGCAATAGTAAACCATATGTACCTCAATAGTAACATTGTGATTCAATTCAAGACTTAGAGCTAGGGTATAATCCATTGGCTCAACTTGCCTAGGTGGAATTAGATCCGGATCCCAGCACACAAAGTATATATCTCAATTTAAATCACTTCCTGAACATTCATTTGGATGAGGCCTATAATCATATTCACATGTAATTAGATATGAACGGTAGCAAAAGACAATCTGAACATAAACATACAATGGATACTATAGCAAATGGCATAAAAATAATACCTTGGTCCTTTCTAAGGAAAAACAACTCAATCCACCATATGATGCAATGTTGTAACATCAACCACCTTCAAGAATCGTACATCACCATGATGTAAACACGGGTTTTTAGCAACCACCACTTTCCCACGAACAGTTTAGAGCTGGTTTGACACGATTTCACTATGATCATCACTCAATGGCCTTTTTCCTGCACCTAAATATCGCACAAAACCTTCACCATATTCAAGTGTACGGGTTTCATCCCAACATCCCATCATTGACCTTCATTTAGGAACAAAAATTCTTGTTTTAGTATGGATTTCAAGCAACTTTGCTGCAAAAAAATACTTGCAGCGTCATTGAAAGAAATGGTTCAGCATTTGGCTTATACCCACATAAAAGCATTTCCTTGATAATGTTGGTGTTTTCTACTGGTGACATCAACTCCAACGCCTCCTGTGCCTTCAGTGGCTCTTTTAATATTTATACAATCTATAAAAAAGCATGACTACAGGTGGGAAGCAACATTTAGAGAAATAAACATGTGCATGAAAACCACCTAAAGTCGGGCCAACGATCAGTAATATGCCCAATGATGTACTAATCTGAAATAGATCACAAATTGATTGAAGAAAGGAAGAATAATAAAAGAACCGAAAAGGGGCCAATTACTTACACCCCGACGATCCTAAGGCTTGATGTTCGTCACAGAAAAGTTCAGATGCATATGCCTATTTACAGCAGAAAGAATAAAAACCGCTGAATAAAAAACTCCATGCCCATCTTACAACTATTTAACGGATAAGCAATTGTCACAGGTTACTGTTGATCCATAGATACCATCTTTTCCTTTTTTGACCAGTCTAGGAAGAAGATCCTTGAAGTACATATCCTATATTCCAGTCTCAGCAACATTGTTGAATAAAGGACCGTTCAGGTTTCTTGTTACAACTTACCAAGATCAACCTGTGACCTCGCTAAAGCATTCCTAATGAACGATCAGCGATCATTATCTAAAGCACGCCTTCCTAAATAATAGTGGCAACCCACAAATAGTACCGGTCCTTCAGATGGAATTCGGATAAGCTTATCACGATCTTCCCATTCTCCAAAATTGACGGCATCATTTATCTTAATTCAGGTTACGTAACTATATAGTCACAAACTGATGCGTTCTTAGTCTGCACCAAACTCAAATATAAAAATATGCATCATGTTTTGGAGCGCACACACATTGATTATTTTTTATTTTGGGTGATTGTAATAAAGCATTTTATGTACTTACTGAGCTGAAGATCTTGCGGTCAAGTCCTACATTGGTCAATATGGTGCTATAGTCATGTAATGGATTATTGATAACATCAAATAGTCCTGAATATTAAGTGTCAATTTCTCCCGATAATGCTTGTAATTTATATCATTTATATGGATTTACGCTTGTTTTCCATTGTTTTCCACTTTCAGGTAAGTTACGAGCATTGGAGCTAAAGAGAAGCGGAACTGGAGAATTATCTAAAGATTTATCACAGTTTTCTATTTTGAAGAAGTTACGGCGTAACTCGTCTCTCACATTACGCCATAACTATTGCGTGACTCAGAAAACCAACTTAGCATAAGGTTACGGTGTAACTCTTCCCAAAGGTTACGACGTAACTACATTAGGTCAAATGAGGTTCCACGCCGCTGATACTTACGCCGTAACTACTGCATCTCTTATGACGTAACCGAGTTTATTGAAGACTACGGCGTAACCACTCATTAGGTTACGTCGTAACCAGCAGATCTAGTGCATTATTCGAAGAAATAGAAGGTTACGGTGTAACTCCTATATTAGTTACACTGTAACCCAGATCTGGCATATAAATATCCCACGAATTTCAGCATTTCTATTCATTCCATTCCACACACAATACTCAGAGAACGTGGGAAAAAGCTCAAGGCAGGTCTAGAGGAGCATACTGAGCTGTCTCAAGGGAGAAATCACTCCCCTTCGATAAGCATTAGCGTTTTATATTTCTTTTACTTTCAATTCATGTATTTCGTACCTTTGAATATTGAATTGGTTTGCATGATTAATATGAGCTAAGCACCTTTTGGTCTTGGCCTAGTTATGATTCCTTAATTGTTTTGTTTGCGTTTACTTTACTTCCGTACAATTATTTCTAAGTGTATGCATTCATAGTTTATTGGTAGCCACCGTGGTTCGGTAGTTTTGAATGGCGATGAGGCCAATTGCCTGGGAGATATGACCAACCGACCCTAGGTGAGTGGATCGAGACGGAAGGGTAAGATATGAACAACTCGACGACCCTTTCTACTTGTCAATTTGACCAACGATCACCTATCATTTGGATGAACTTAAGAATTAGGGGTGCGTGTCTAAGTTCCTAACGGCCGGGCATTCACTATTATAAATCTAGCATGTAGTGGTACTTAATGACTTGGCTTATGGGACCGGGGAACAACAGGACTTATGAGGGACACCGACTTCTCCGTGGTGGCATCTTTGTTTGATAGGTTAGGCGAATTGACCAAATGTTGTCCTCTCGACTTTGACCCCACCTAAAGTAATTGGAAGTAAGTAGACGTAGACATAACTAGCTATGAGGATTAACTAGGTTAACACCACTCTCCTCTATTGATTTCCCTTTATCCTTTATTTGCTTTATTCTGCATTAGTAGTTTAATTAATTAAATCCCTATCAAAACCATTATTATTCTGTGACACTTAGACTTAGTAATAATCCAACACACATAGCTCTTGGGACGACATCGGCTTTACCAATTACTACACTACACACGACCGGGTACACTGCCCGTTAGTGCACTAGGGTAGACCATAGGTATAACGAGACACTATAAATATTAAGACACAGTCGAGAAAACTCGCATCAAGTTTTTGGCGCCATTGCGGGGAGTTATATTAGGATTGATATTAAGTCTTTCATTTCATTTTAAACTTTTCTCACGATCATATTTCAAGTTTTCGGTACCATGGAAGTTGTTAACATCGATGACCTCACTCTTGAGGAATACTTGGCGTTGACAAGAGCGGAACAAGGGCCGGGTCTCGTAAGACCGGCAATTGGAGCGGATGTCCGTTTCAAAATGAAAGACCAATTTATGAGGGAGTTTCGTGCTAACCCTTTTTCAGGAAACAGGGACGAAGATGCATATGAGCACGTTGAAAATGTCCTATACATCGCAAGCCTTTTCAACATTTTGGGCGTGTCTCATGATTCTGTTATGTTAAGAGTATTTCCTATGACTCTTACTGGAGCTGCCAGAAGATGGATTGAAAGATTGCCCGTCGGGGCAATTAATACTTGGTCGCTACTTAAAAAGCACTTTATTCAGAGATATTGTCCACCATCGAAGATTTCTAACCAGCTTTTGGAGATCCATAATTTCAAACAAGAAGACCCGACGAAACGTTGTACCAAGCCTGGGATAGATACAACGATCTCCTTTACAAGTGTCCAACCAATGATCTGAACAACCAGCAGAAGGTCAATATTTTCTACAAAGGAATTAACGTAACTACAAGGCAAATGCTGGACTATCAAGGACCTATCCCGAGTATGACACCCACTCTGTCTTTAGAAACTACTCAAAAAATGGCAGACCACTCTCACAAATGGAATAATGGAGGGAGCAACCGAAGTAAGAATGGAGATATGGAAGGCCTTGCAGCAATAAACAACAAATTAGAAAGCCTTGGAAGAGAAATGAAGAAGCTCAAGGAAAATGTGCATTCCATTCAAGTAGAGCGAAACGGGACTCCACCTTCTAAAGAATGTTCCTCCAACGAAGAAGTTAAAAGGATCGGAGAAGTTAAATATGAAAGAGAATCCCCTTTCAACAACAACAATAATAACGGGCCCAGATATCAAGGAAAATCCCATGGGTTCTACACAAGAATCAACAACAATCATCCTAAATCTAGCCTTGAAGAAATAATGCACAGGCACATCGAAGAATCTACGAAAAAGGGAGATAAACTCAAGGAATGGATGGTCAAGGTGAAGGAGGACACCAATATGAACCTACGTAACCAAGATGTTGCGATTAAAAACCTCGAAACATAAATTAGGCAATTGGCTAAAAACCTTGAAACAATTCATGCTATAGCCATTGCCTGCAAGGCCATATTTGCGCAAGATAAAGCAAAGAAATAGCAGTGCACATCCTCTATCACTAATGATCTTTCCGGGATTAACTACCTAAGAGAGGATGATAAATCAGAAGACGATGAGGTCCTGCCAAGCCAACTTCCTGAAAAGCAGCAATACCAGGAAAGTTTTCTTCTCCCACGCACTATTGGTAACATTAAGATTCCCGCATTAGCTGATTTAGGGGCCGGGGTAAACCTTATCTCTACCACTTTATTTGAAAATATCAAACTTACCAATTTAAAAGAAACAACTATTATGATAGAAATGGCTGATTCCTCTAAAGCTGTGCCGAGAGGAATTGTGAATAATGTGCTTTTAAAAATTGGAATTTTTTTCTTCCCAACTGATTTTGTGGTTATTGACATGGGGAAGCGGGAGGCTTACAACTTAATTGTTGGAAGACCTTTTCTGGCCACTTGTAGGGCCCAGATTAAAGTTTTTGAAAAACAAATTTCTTTGGGAACTGAAAATGAACGAATAACTTTTAGTATGAAAGAGCATTTAAAACCAAAAATTGAATGTTCAAATAATGTTGATGTTTTTAATGTTCAATCGCTAGATCCCACTCCACACTCTAATCCTATTCCTAATGATAGTAGAGAGAATATTGATAATTGTAAGCAGAAACAGGAAGAAATTATCAATAGCATTGAGGAGACTCTGGTTCCAAACAAACATTTTAGCAACTCGATGTCAACCAAGGATAGCGAATCAGTGACAGCATGGCCACCGTTTACTCGTCCTCAAAAATGTGAAAGAAAGGCGAATGAATGGATATACCCTCATAAGGGAGAGAGACATGATATGGAATTAGCATTGGAAGATTGGTACAAAATAAGATTTGGGAACTCAAAAATCCATGAGGGGCTGGTTAAGCAGTATAAGACAATAATCTCACTGACACAATAAACGGTGCAAGATCCAGTATCAGTATTACTAGTAGTCTTATTACTGAAGATGATTACCGGGGAAAATCATGTGATAAATGGGTTTCACATAAGTTTGGAACAGATGGCATCAGTAACTCTACAAGGAAAAAAAGGTTCGACAATTGGATGAATAAGTGCCAACGAGTGGTGGAAGTGGGCCAGATCCAAAGGCCCCCATAGAAGCCCCGCGGCTCTGAGTCTAACTTAAAGACTCGTAAATAAAGAAAAGTGCTCCTTCGGGAGACAACCCGAATTATCCCTTTCTTTTGTTTTATTTCCATTTACGTAGGGTTTTGTGTTTTCTAACTATTTTGCAGAAACAAGAATTGTTGCTGCGCAGCTTTCGATTCGACGAGTTACGGCGTAACTCATCTTGGTGATTACGCCGTAACCAACCTTTTAGCGACAAGATTCTTGACGACACCAATTACGGCGTAATACCATCTCGGTGGTTACTCGTAACTACTCGCTTTGCACTTATACCAGGTTTTTCCGCATTCGGCGTAACTCCTCAAAAGAGTTATGACGTAACCTTCCTCTGCTTTTAATTCTTTCATTTTAAAACACAATAACCTTGTATCTCGTATTTTAAATGATTTTGTGGGTGTGTTCCTCAGAACCCTCACGAGACTTCACTCGTCCACTGGGACATCAAGTGGTTTAAAAGGCTTGTTGTATATGCTAAATGCAACCATGATTCCTACGAAAGTGAGTTAGGTTTGTTTTCATTTTTTTTCTTTTTAGAATTATGCTTGTCGGTAGTGTGATTTCGTGGATTGAAGTTTGTTCATGGTGCTTATCACGAAGGCACGCCTCTTTTCGTGGGCCTTCCTTCTTTATGGAGAAAATTTCGGGGAAGTTCTCGCTCTAATTCTACCTTTCTCTTCACCTTTATTTAATGCTTAGTACAAAAGGGACTTTGTACAATTCAAGTGGGGGACGGGGTAGAATTATCTCTTGAACATTATTTCGCCTCATTTTTCTAGTTTATTTTGAAAAATTATGCCATTTTTAAATTTTGACATGTTTTCTTAACCTAACTAGATTAGACCTTAGCCAAGCACATACAACCCTTGATATTATATGGTGAGATTAGCCTTATCCGCTTTCCAATATTTTACCCCAAATCCACCAAGTTATGAGTGTCTTGGTAGCTTGTAAACTTTAGAACTTGGCCTTTGCATCATTTCGAGACCATAGACGAGGTATGTTGAGTTAGTTCGATGTATTTGGACTTTTCGCTTTTAGAAGGCAATATTATAAGATTATCACCCAAACAGTCCACCATTATGTGTCTATCGATTAGTCACCTCGACTTCTCGACCCCATGTGAAACCCTTTGTCGCATTCATCTTTATTGCAAGATACCCCTAGATACACCCTTCTCACCATTCCTTTCATTTTGTTTACCCAATTTATTGTTTCGATACACCTATACACCTTAGCCTACCCCGTAGTCTTTATTTGTGATTGGGAAGTCATCATTTGCCTAAGTTCAAGGTTCGAGTGGAAAGGTTCGGAAATCATGCTTTCATCGACAACATTTCGAAGATCATTGAAGACCCCGTATTCCATTGTTCATCTCAAATGGGGATATTATGTTTAGTATTTATTGTAATGTTGAAAAAAAAGTGATTCAAAAAAAAATAAAAATAGTTGTTATGATTATGTTATTGTAAATTGCGATGTTATAAGCAATCGTAGTATGAGCTTTCTTGATTTAGTATCGAGGAGGCCACCTCGGTCACTTTTGAAGATTGGAGTTGGTAGTTATGCCAGCAGTTGGAGAAAAGGTAGTGTGCCCATCATGACGTCCTCTAATGGCACATCTACCTTGCATTTCATGATCCGGTTTCTTGACTTCAAAGCTTAAACTTTGGGCGGACGGTAAGTGGTGATGACTTGGTTATAGATTTCGACTACCGCTTGTTTTTATTTTACACCAATTAAATATCCCATGTCTTATCCTACCCTTTAGTCATGAAGCGTGTCTAGGTGATGCAAGGAGAAATCTTTGGTGTCTTGGCCATGGATTTGGTCATGTATCATTGATTTTGTCCACTTCGCCGTGACATGTTAGTAATGACGAGTCACCCTTAACCTTTGTCGTGTCTACTCATATTGCCTTCGAGAATTGTTTAGCCCTTAACTCTAGTGGTGGAGATTTGTGTAACCGCCAAGCTTATGATAGAATACATGCTATGACTGTGCGATTAAGTGATCACCCCGAAATTGACACTTAGAATAGTTGAGAGATTTGAGTGTTTTGTTCCCTTTCGTGAGGTGTTCGGCTTTGTTTTATTCTAGCATAAGGGATTTGTAAACTCATATTTTCCAGGTTATGGGAGATATCTTTTAGGAATCTTTCTAATAAGGTCTACTTGAGGGCAAGTAGAGTTCAAGTGGGGAATATTTGATAACATCAAATAGTCCCGAATATTAAGTGTCAATTTCCCATAATGCTTGTAATTTATATCTTTTATATGGATTTACGCTTGTTTTCCATTGTTTTCCACTTTCGGGTAAATTACGAGCATTGGAGCTAAAGAGACGCGGAACTAGAGAATTATCTAAAGATTTATCACAAGATGCTATTTTGAAGAAGTTACGGCGTAACTCGCGTCTCACATTACTGTTGTAACTATTGCGTGACTCGAAAAACCAACTTATCATAAGGTTACGGCGTAACTCTTCCCAAAGGTTACTGACGTAACTACATTAGGTCAAATGAGGTTCCACGGCGATACTTACGCCGTAACTATTGCATCTCTTACGACGTAACCGAGTTTATTGAAGACTACGGCGTAACCACTCATTAGGTTACGCCGTAACCAACAAATCTAGTGCATTATTCAAAGAAATAGAAGGTTCTTGCATAACTCCTATATTGGTTACGCCGTAACCCGGATCTGCCTATAAATACCCCACAATTCCAGCATTTCTATTCATTCCATTCCACACACAATACTCATAGAACGTGGGAAAAGCTCAAGCGTGTCTAGAGGAGCATACTGAGTCGTCTCGAGGAGAAATCACTCCCTACGATAAGCATTAGCGTTTATATTTCTTTACTTTCAATTCATGTATTTCGCACCTTTGAATATTGAATTGGTTTGCATGATTAATATGAGCGGCTAAGCACCTTTTGGTGTTGGCCTAGTTATGATTCCTTAATTGTTTTGTTTGCGTTTACTTTACTTCCAGTACAATTATTTCTAAGTGTATGCATGCATAGTTTGTTGGTAGCCACCCTTGGTTCGGTAGTTTTGAATGGCGACAGAGGCCAATTGCCTAGGAGATATGACCAACCGACGACCCTTTCTACTTGTGCGATTTGACCAAGCGATCATCTATTGTTTGGATGAACCAAAGAATTAGGGGTGCGTGTCTAAGTTCCTAACGATCGGGCATTCACTATTATAAATCTAGCATGTAGCGGTACTTAATGACTTGGCTTAGGTGACCGGGAACAACATGACTTATGAGGGACACCGACTTCTCCCGTGGTGGCATCTTTGTTGATAGGTTAGGCGAATTGACCAAATGCCGTCCTCTCGACTTTGACCCCACCAAGTAATTGGAAGTAAGTAGACGTAGACATAACTAGCTATGAGGATTAACTAGGTTAGCACCACTCTCCTCTATTGATTTCCCTTTATCCTTTATTTGCTTTTATTTGCTTTATTCTGCATTAGTAGTTTAATCAATTAAATCCCTATCGAAACCATTATTATTCTGTGACACCTAGACTTAGTAATAATCCAACACACATAGCTCTTGGGACGACCTCGGCTTTACCGATTACTAAACTACACACGACCGGGTACACTCCCCGTTAGTGCACTAGGGTAGACCATAGGTATAACGAGACACTATAAATATTAATACATGTTCAGTAAAACCTACATCAATTATTATAGATAACATGTACACTTGTTTAGGATCTAAGAATGAGTAAAATAATTACGTACTTGGTGAAGTCTTGCGGCACAACCAGATATCCATGAAGTATTCATGCTCCAGTGCAGACTCAGCTGTAATTCTTTTTTTGGGATCCAAGGACGTCATTTTCTGAAATGCTAATAGGAAGATTGAATGACTCATTTCGTACAAATGGTTGCCCTAAACGTTGGAACGAAATTCAAGAATATCCTAAAGAACATAGCAAAAGTTACACTTCAAGATTATGATTTTGTCATTATCCAAGGTGCTTTAGATATTTGATAATTAGAATATTAAAGGTCATGCAATTTTAGTCTATCTAAAATTAAGTCACATACCTTAAACAAAATCTTCCATGAACGGCACATCCAAGGCATAGCCAATGCATCAACCAAATGACGAAGTTGTGAACCAAATCCAACCACGGTTCCAACGTAATCACCCATGCTATAAAACAAAATTGTGTTATATAATTACTGTTTTAAAAGAATAATCAGACTATATTCAAACACACTTTTGCATTAACAACTCCTAAGCAAATGTAATGAAAAGAATAGGCACAAATGAACATCAAATTGACCTCAGTTTTATGCATTTGAGCCAAAAGTGCCCAAGATCCTGCAGTACAATAGCTTCAAAATGTTGCGAAATAGTAAACCATATGTACCTCAATAGTAACATTGCGATTCAATTCAAGACTTAAAGCTGGGGTATAATCCATTGGCTCGACTTGCCTAGGTGGAATTAGATCCGGATCCCAGCACACAAAGTATATATCTCAATCTAAATCACTTCCTGAACATTCATTTGGATGAGGCCTATAATCATATTCACATGTAATTAGATATGAACAGTAGCAAAAGACAATCTGAACATAAACATACAGTGGATACTATAGCAAATGGCATAAAAATAATACCTTGGTCCTTTCTGAGGAAAAACAACACAATCCACCATATGATGCAATGTTGTAACATCAACCAACTTCAAGAATCGTACATCACCATGGTGTAAACACGTATTTTTAGCAACCACCACTTTCCCACGAACAATTTAGAGTTGGTTTGACACGATTTCACTATGATCATCACTCAATGGCCTTTTTCCTGCACCTAAATATCGCACAAAACCTTCACCATATTCAAGTGTACGGGTTTCATCCAAACATCCCATCATTGACCTTCCTTAAGGAACAAAAATTCTTGTTTTAGTACGGATTTCAAGCAACTTTGCTGCAAAAAATACTTGCAGCATCATTGAAAGAAATGGTTCAGCATTTGGCTTATACCCACATAAAAGCATTTCCTTGATAATGTTGGTGTTTTCTCCTGGTGACATCAACTCCAACGCCTCATGTGCCTTCAGTGGTTCATTTAATATTCATACAATCTATATAAAAAGCATGACTACAGGTGGGAAGCAACATTTAGAGAAATAAACATGTGCATGAAAACCACCTAAAGCCGGGCCAACGATCAGTCATATGCCCAATGATGTACTAATCTACAAATTGATTGAAGAAAGGAAGAATAATAAAAGAAACGAAAAGGGGCCAATTACTTACACCCCGACGATCCTAAGGCTTGATGTTCGTCACGGAAAAGTTCAGATGCATATGCCTATTTACAGCAGAAATAATAAAAATCACTAAATAAAAAACTCCATGCCCATCTTACAACTATTGAACGAATAAGCAATTGTCACAGTTCTCATTGATCCACAATTACCATCTTTTCCTTTTTGACCGCCTAGGAAGAAGATCCTTGAAGTACATATCCCATATTCCAGTCTCAGCAACATTGCTGAATAAAGGACTGTTCAGGTTTCTTGTTACAACTTACCAAGATCAACCTGTGACCTCGCTAAAGCATTCCCAATGAACGATCAGTGGTCATCATCTAAAGCACGCCTTCCTAAATAATAGTGGCAACCCATAAATAGTACATGTCCTTCAGATGGAATTCGAATAAGCTTATCACGATCTTCCCATTCTCCAAAATTGATGGCATCATTTATCTTAATTCAGGTTGCGTAACTAGATATTCACAAACTGATGCGTTCTTAGTCTGTACCAAACTCAAATATAAAAATATGCATCATGTTTTGGAGCGCACACACATTGATTATTTATTATTTTGGGTTATTGTAATAAAGCATTCGTACTTACTGAGCTGAAGATCATGCGGTCAAGTCCTACATTGGTCAATATGGTGCTATAGTCATGTAATGGATTATTATAGATAACATGTACACTTGTTTAGGATCTAATAATGAGTAAAATAAAATACGTACTTGGTGAAGTCTTGCGGCACAACCAGATATCCATGAAGTATTCATGCTCCAGTGCAGACGCAGTTGTAATTCTTTTTTTGGGATCCAAGGACGTCTTTTTCTGAAATGCTAATAGGAAGATTGGATGACTCATTCATTCATAGACAAATGGTTGCCCTAAACGTTGGAACGAAATTCAAGAATATCCTAAAGAACATAGCAAAAGTTACACTTCAAGATTATGATTATGTCATTATCCAAGGTGCTTTAGATATTTAATAATTAGAATATT
Source organism: Chrysanthemum lavandulifolium (assembly GCA_022545495.1). Taxonomy (NCBI): domain Eukaryota; kingdom Viridiplantae; phylum Streptophyta; class Magnoliopsida; order Asterales; family Asteraceae; genus Chrysanthemum; species Chrysanthemum lavandulifolium. The sequence continues at coordinate 90,560,254 of CM040238.1, forward strand.
AAACGTCATGCAATTTTAATCTATCTAAAAGTAAGTCACATACCTGAAACAAAATCTTCCATGAACGGCACATCCAAGGCACAGCCAATGCATCAACCAAATGACGAAGTTGTGAACCAAATCCAACCACGGTTCCAATGTAATCACCCATGATATAAAACAAAATTGTGTTATATAATTACTATTTTAAAAGAATAATCAGACTATATTCAAACACACTTTTTCATTAACAACTCCTTAGCAAATGTAATGAAAAGAATAGGCACAAATGAACATCAAATTGACCTCAGTTTTATGCATTTGAGCCAAAAGTGCCCAAGATCCTGCAGTACAATAGCTTCAAAATATTGCGCAATAGTAAACCATATGTACCTCAATAGTAACATTGCGATTCAATTCAAGACTTAGAGCTGGGGTATAATCCATTGGCTCGACTTGCCTAGGTGGAATTAGATCCGGATCCCAGCACACAAAGTATATATCTCAATCTAAATCACTTCCTGAACATTCATTTGGATGAGGCCTATAATCATATTCACATGTAATTAGTTATGAACAGTAGCAAAAGACAATCTGAACATAAACATACAGTGGATACTATAGCAAATGGCATAAAAATAATACCTTGGTCCTTTCTGAGGAAAAACAACACAATCCACCATATGATGCAATGCTGTAACATCAACAAACTTCAAGAATCGTACATCACCATGGTGTAAACACGTGTTTTTAGCAACCACCACTTTCCCACGAACAGTTTAGAGTTGGTTTGACACGATTTCACTATGATCATCACTCAATGGCCTTTTTCCTGCACCTAAATATCGCACAAAACCTTCACCATATTCAAGTGTACGGGTCTCATCCAAACATCCCATCATTGACCTTCCTTTAGGAATAAAAATTCTTGTTTTAGTACGGATTTCAGGCAACTTTGCTGCAAAGAATACTTGCAGCATCATTGAAAGAAATGGTTCAGCATTTGGCTTATACCCACCTTAAAGCATTTCCTTGATAATGTTGGTGCTTTCTCCTGGTGACATCAACTCCAACGCCTCCTGTGCCTTCAGTGGCTCTTTTAATATTTATACAATCTATATAAAAAGCATGACCACAGGTGGGAAGCAACATTTGGAGAAATAAACATGTGCATGAAAACCACCTAAATTCGGGCCAACGATCAGTCATATGCCCAATGATGTACTAATCTGAAATAGATCACAAATTGATTGAAGAAAGGAAGAATAATAAAAGAACCGAAAATAGGCCAATTACTTACACCCCGACGATCCTAAGGCTTGATGTTCGTCATGGAAAAGTTCAGATGCATATGCCTATTTACAGCAGAAAGAATAAAAATCACTGAATAAAAAACTCCATGCCCATCTTACAACTATTGAATGAATAAGCAATTGTCACAGGTTGCTGTTGATCCACAATTACCATCTTTTCCTTTTTTGACCAGTCTAGGAAGAAGATCCTTGAAGTACATATCCCATATTCTAGTCTCAGCAACATTGCTGAATAAAGGACCGTTCAGGTTTCTTGTTACAACTTACCAAGATCTACCTGTGACCTCGCTAAAGCATTCCCAATGAACGATCAGCGGTCATCATCTAAAGCACGCCTTCCTAAATAATAGTGGCAACCCACAAATAGTACCGGTCCTTCAGATGGAATTTGGATAAGCTTATCACGATCTTCCCATTCTCCAAAATTGACGGCATCATTTATCTTAATTCAGGTTGCGTAACTATATAGTCACAAACTGATGCGTTCTTAGTCTGCACCAAACTCAAATATAAAAATATGTATCATGTTTTGGAGCGCACACACATTGATTATTTATTATTTTGGGTGATTGTAATAAAGCATTCGTTCTTACTGAGCTGAAGATCATGCGGTCAAGTCCTACATTGGTCAATATGGTGTTATAGTCATGTAATGGATTATTATAGATAACATGTACACTTGTTTAGGATCTAAGAATGAGTAAAATAAAGTACGTACTTGGTGAAATCTTGCGGCACAACCAGATATCCATGAAGTATTCATGCTCCAGTGCAGACTCAGTTGTAATTCTTTTTTTGGGATCCAAGGACGTCATTTTCTAAAATGCTAATAGGAAAATTGGATGACTCATTCATTCATAGACAAATGGTTGCCCTAAACGTTGGAACGAAATTCAAGAATATCCTAAAGAACATAGCAAAAGTTACACTTCAAGATTATGATTCTTTCATTATCCAAGGTGCTTTAAATATTTGATAATTAGAATATCAAACGTCATGCAATTTTAGTCTATCTAAAAGTAAGTCATGTAATCTTTTTTCCGCCATATAAAAGTAGTTATTATAGCCACATGTTATCTATATTCCTTTTAAGATGTATATATTTTAGTACATGAAAAATCGACAATTACAAATTAAGGATGAATACTTACAATGGAATCAAGTCCATCATCTTTCCTGCACATGATCTGTTTTACACTTTTTGTGTATACGTGAAGCCATTATAAACAACATACCTGGATACATATTACCAACAAAGAAGACGAATAACCTGCACATCAAATCAGAAAAGAAAAAAACATCGTGTGTGTGATGAGATGAATGAGTGATATTAGGGTTTTGGAAAAAAAAATACCATATGATATGGTAAATAATTTGTTGTAGGGATTCTTATAATTATGTTTTTGTAGATAAATACATTCCTTTTCAAACTAATCAAAATGGTCAATGATTGGTTGTAGAGATTTATAAATTTGGTTTTCCAAGTTATAATAAAAAAATGTGTTGGTCTAGTGGTAATCATGTTTGTTTGTAGACTAATGAGACCTGTTCGAATCCAACTAATTGTATGAAACATTGCATAATCACATCGTATACGTATCATGGGTTCTTCATCTTTGTTGATTTTGGTGATTTCGTTAGTGTTGATGTCATTGCATGCATGATTTTTTGAAAAATAAAAAAATGATTTTGTTGGTCTTGGCATACCGTGTGAATTGAGTTATTGCGAAATTTTAATATAATAAAAAATTCCAAAAATTCTAATAAATTAAAAATATATTGCTTAAGTGGACAAAAATATTGCTTAGGTGGACAACTTATGATTACGTGGCATTAAAATGAATTACATGGCATTGAGGTGGCAATTGTGGAATAATCTATGTGTCATGCCTCCTTAGAAATTATATAATATATATATATATGCACTTCACTATGAAAAACATGTATGTCATAGTTATTTGATTGTAAATATATATATATATATATATATATATATATATATATATATATATATATATATATATATATATATATATATATCGAAGTTATAAGCACTATGTTATGAGCTTATTATAGATTTAGTATCGAGGAGGCCACCTCGGTCACATTTGAAGAATGGAGTTAATGTGCCTATCATGACGTCCTCTAATGGCACATCTACCTGATATTATCATGATCCAGTTTTTTGACTTCAAAACTTGAACTTTGAATGAACGGTAAGTGGTGATGACTTGGTTATAGACTTAGACTATTTGCTTGATTTTATTTTACACCAATTTTATCCCATGTCTTATCCTACCCTTTAGTCATGAAGCGTGTCTAGGTGATGCAGCGAGCAATCTTTGGTGTCTTGGCCATGGATTTGGTCATGTATCATTGATTTTGTCCACTTCGCGTGACATGTTAGTAATGGCAACTCACCCTTAACCTTTTCGTGTCTACCCATATTGCCTTTGAGAATTGTTTAGCCCTTAACTCTAGTGGTGGAGATTTGTGTAACTTCCAAGCTTATGATAGAATATATGCTATGATCATAGTTGAGTGATCACCCCGAAATTGACACTTAGAATAGTTGAGAGATTTGAGTGTTTTGTTCCCATTTCGTGAGGTGTTCGGCTTTGTTTTATTCTAGCATACGGGATTTTCAAACTTATATTTTCCCGGTACTGGGAGATATCTTTTTAGGAATCTATCTAATAAGGTTTACTTGAGGGCAAGTAGAGTTCAAGTAGGAGGATATTTGATAACATCAAATAGTCCTAAATATTAAGTGTCAGTTTCCCCTTATAATGCTCGTATTTTATATCGTTTATATGGATTTACGCTTGTTTTCCTCTATATTTCACTTTCAGGTAAATTACGAGCATTGGAGCTAATGAGACGCGGGTTTGGAGAGTTTATTGAAGATATATGATAGTATGTCCATTTTGAAGATGTTACGGCGTAACTCTCCTCTCACTAATTATGTTAAATGATGTTTCGCGCCGCTGCAAGCTACGCCGTAACTCATTTCACAAATACGGCGTAACCATGATTTATTGAAGATACGGCGTAACTCATTCCAGATGTTACGCCGTAACCAGCTTTTCCAGAGCAAAATACGAAGAAATGGATGTTACGGCGTAACTCTTAACTTAAGTTACACCGTAACCAGATCTGGCCTATAAATACCGCCCAAATTCAAGCATTTCTATTCATTCACTCCAGACACCAAATCAGAGAACGTGGGTAGAAGGTTGAAGGCAGATCTTGAGGAGCATACGGAGCCATCTCCAAGGGAGAAATCACTCCCCTACGATAAGCATTAGCAATTTATCATTTCTTTATTTTCAATTCATGTATTTCGATATGTTAAACATTGAATCGATTGTTTTAGTTAATATGAGCGGCTAAGCACCTCTGGTGCTAGCCTAGTTATGATTCCTTAATTGTTTTGTTTATGTTTACATTGCTTTCGTATAATTATTTCTAGTGTATGCATGCATAGTTGTTGGTAGCTACCCTTGTTTCGGTAGTTTTGAATGGCGGTAGTGGCTAGTTACTTAGGAGATATGACCAACTAACCCTAAGTAGGTAGACTGAGTAGGAAGGGTAAGAATTGACAAACTGACGACCCTTCTTCGCTTGTGCGATTTGACCAACTGATCACCTACCGTTTGAATGAACTTAAGAAGTTAGGGATGATTGTTTAAGATGCTAGCGCCCGGGCACTCATTGTTACAAATCTTGCATGTAGCGGAACTTAATGACTTGGCTTAGAGGACTAAAAACAACTGGACTTACAAGGGTAGTAGCTTATTCTCCGGTGGAAGCCTTTGCCGATAGGTTAGGACGAACTAACCAAATGATGTCCTAGCGACGTTTACCCCCACTTGAAGCAATTGGAAGTAATTAAACATGAACTTAACTTGATAGGATGAGTAACTAGGTTAGCACACTTCTCCTCTATTAATCACAACCCTCGCCTTTATTTGCTTTCTCCTATTTTCTTGTCTTTAGTTATTAATTAATCATTTCAACCTTGAAATCTGTGACACCTAGACTTAGTTAAAATTCGCATACATAGCTCTTGGGACGACCTCGGTTTTACTGAATATTACACTACACACGATCGGGTACACTGCCTGTTAGTGCATTAAGGTAGACCATAGGTATAACGAGACATTATAAATATTAAAACCTGGTCAGTAAAACCTGCATCATTCCCTCACAAACTAGCTCACAAGTTCATCTCACAAACTCACTCTCAATATACCTTAAATCGTTCATAGTGGGTAACGAAGGAAAAGAAAAGGGAAAAAGCAACATCTAAGGATTTAGAAGACTTGGGTAAATTTGTCTTGGAAGAACAAGGGTTTTCATAGCCGTCTCATTAGCTCTCCTCGTTGGTATCATCACCACTCATATCGAGTGTAGTAAGTATTCACAACTCGCTTCCATTTTCGTTCCTAGTTACAATTTCATATCACACGTCTAAAAACTTATTGCACCTAAAGAAATCGATTACGTGACGATCAAATAAGTTAACAAACACTAACATAAGGGAAACAAGTTATATATGTTTGAAACAACTAAAACCATGTCAAGGTTGCTAGGACTATGTCGTATAAACTTTGTTTATGAACAAGAACTCTCGTTTATGCCTCGTTATGATTTTATAGGTCACGTATAGATTTCCTTGGCAAACGAAAACTATCAAAAGCGACTAACCTTTGTTTACAAAACTTATAACAATCCTATGAACCCTTAGAACCCCCCTTGCCTCGTTTCTTTTAAACCAAACGACACCACAAATTTGGCCTTAAGACCCAACACGACCAAAACAGTGGCCCATTGCCACTTTTACCCGGCCAATAACAAAAAGGAATAAGCTATAAGCTCTATTTAAGCTAAAAATAAGCTTTTGTAAAAATGAAATGGACTTGTGATTCGAAATTGTATTTTTGGATTTTATTTGCAAAATGCGTAATAATCGGGTAAGAAGTGTAAGGTTTTGAAAGTTAAAGGGTTGTTTTACACGTAGATCTTCATCAATGAAAAGTCTAGGGTGCGTTTGGTAAATATTTGAAAGTTAAGGGTCCATTTTATACGTGTGTGTGTATGCATGAAAAGTCCATGGGTCGATTTTTTTATTAGGTTAAACTAGTTTTAAAAATGAAATATAAACTTTTGTGTCTAAAATGTAAACTTTGAAAGTTGAGGGACCAAAAGTGTAAAAACTAAATTTTGACATGTTTTATAAAACAGTTTGTTACATGGACTAAAACTGTCATTTCTGAAACTGTGAGTATAAAACATTTTGGGTAAAAAGTGTCATTTTCCACAAGTTGAGGGACTAAACTTGTACTTTTTAAAACTTAAGGGTAAAAAGTGTAAATTCCGGAAAAAGTTTAGAAAACTTATAAATTTATCACGACTCCGTAAAAATAAATATTTTGACAACCTAAAGTTTATAATGAGTATTTTTACGTCGATATTTCATTTAACTTATATATATAATTATAAGAATATAATTATATAAAATCCGTTAAACGATATCAATGCACTTTGAATATAAATAAAATAAAACACTCAATAACATTGTTATGTTCATAAATCAACAACGAGGAACATTTCACTTATGTGTAAGTGTGAACTTTTGATAAATATCAAACTAAGTCGATGTAGCACGTAATTTGAACATAAAACATTAAGCACACACAATGCTCTATTGAATTGGATAATCCAATGCTCTATTGAATAAGAATATTCAATGCTCTATTATTTTGGTCGCGAACTAAAGGTTTATCATATTTTGAGACTTGTCATCTCATTCTTAGGTTTTGGATTGAAGCCTCCGCTACATCGTACTTGATCATATTGTGCTTGTTCATTTCATTAAGGTGAGTTCATAGCCCCGCTTTACTTTTATTAGCAAACCGCGCGAGGGAGATACATGCTCTAAACTAGAACACAAGGTTTTTCATAAATGTTTGTTGCTTGATTATTGGAATTGCCTAAGTATTTAGCCATAAGTCCCCTGTATCATGAACCATTAGTCATCGCGAGTGAACGCATATATCGTGAATAGTACAAATATTGACACCGTCTTGATTACAGGAAATAACCGGGGTGCAGCATATTTGAATTGCATTAGGTAATTGGCTATTACCTCCTTTGGGGCAAACTATTACGTACACCAATAATTCGGTGTATGCAGTTGAGTCTTGGTTGCATGAGCTTAGCGCATAATAATCTGTGATTTTCTTAATGATATATTGTTAGTTTATAATTATCATGTTCATGTTCTTGTGTTCAACTTTACATTAAACCTATGGATTTCACTCAACATTTTTGTTGACCTTTTTAAGCATGTTATCTCAGGTAATCAATGAAGATCATGTTCTTGGCACGGAGCGGGAATATCAAGACCTTTGTTTGTGGTGTAAAACATAATGTTATCATTTCTTACAAACTCATGCCCAGTATTTTGGGGAAACATTTGAAATAATTTGGAATATTTTGTAACAAACAATTAGTTTTAAATGAATGATAACTACTTTTCTTAAAACGTCTCTTTTGAGTCGTTTTCTATGATTATTGACTGTGATTCCCATCCAAGTAACACCCCGATTAGTCTTCATTGTCATGATGATCTTTGAGGGTGTTACAGATTAGCATCAGAGCCAAGGTTATAGAGAACCAAAGAGTTTTTCTAAAAACATTTGGACTATAACTACACTTTTAAAATGGGACTATTTTACACCACTACCCTATGCCCTCCGTGACCGCTCTATGCATTAGGATTAATGCATCACTAGATCATAAGTAAATTGCATTCATTTTAGTTAGGCATGGAGATTTGCTTGGCAGATTATGCACGACTAACTAAATCTTGTTGATCATACTACTTTGGCATTTTACTTACATTACTATTTTATGGTTTGTTACAGTACCATGTCTGCCTCTCACACTCTTGTTTTGTCCTCGGATTTCCTGCCAATTACTGCTTCGGATGAGACCGAACCTTTCGAAGAAGGAGAGGTCGCCCGAACCCCTGTCATCCCAGTCATGCTTGCTCACTCTGGAGAGCACACAACTTTTGCCCCATGACACTAGATCAGTACTATCAGTCAAAGTAATGGCTACTCGCAACGGATGTTGCAGCGGATGATGGAACATCCGGATCCTCAAAAAGCACTGCTTTTGTTTCATCGGTCACTCTTATATATATTTTTTAAATTTAAGATATTAAGTTATGTTTTGTGCAATAAAATAATTTCTCGACATTTCAAAAGATGTTATTGGTCGTTCTTTTTTAGCCGAATTTGTTAATTAATATGATGCATCGTTATAATAAAGCATTTAAAGGTCATTTAGGCTAAAATTATAACAGATGATCGCTTTTAAAAACTCGAAAAAATATTCCATTGCACAAAAAATAACTTTGATACCTTAAAAAAATTAAATACCTAAAACTCAAACTGATAGTGTAACATTTTTTTTTTTCAATTTGACTTTTAAAATAATCTAGCATTTAAAATGGATTTCGTGTAATATTAAAACTTCTAACAACTTGTAAAAAGTAAAAACTGCTCGAGCTAAAAGAAAGAACTAGATTCACATAAATATGTTCGTGGTCTATATTATTACTGTTTGTCCTTCTTTGTTACCTCTTTATTATAAGCTTAAGTTTTAATCAAGGTTTTCAAGATCGGGATCTTATTCAGGATCATTTTCTTCTTTGTAAAATTGTAATTGTAAGATCGTTTTAGGATTTTAAGATCCTATTATAATGTCATTTTTTTAATAGTTTAAGTACTATTATACAAATTTACAAATTATTATATATCATACACACAAAATTATATGAATGTTTTATAGAAATATTGTCGTAAATTATAATTAGTTAATTATGAAATGTTTACGAAGATTAACATGTTTTTCAAAATTTTACAAAAAATAATCCAGAAATCTGTAGTTTTTTAGTTTAGTATCCGTGAAAAGTAAGATCGGATCGGATTAGATGATAAGATCACATGGTAAAGATCGGGATACTATAAGATCTTAAGCTTGTAAAGATCCTATGTAGGATCCGGATCGTTTTTGCTTTGCAGTATCATAAATTCGTAAGATCCAAAGATCAAGATCGAAATCCTGACAATCATAGTTTTAACCACTTTGTCAAACATATCTGAAGACAAAGAGTTCTGTTTTAGTTCTAGCTAGTTTCTCCAGACATATTAAAGTAATTTTTATCAATAAAGAACATTTTTTTATCAACAAAGAATAACCGACCAACGAAACTAAACATAGGCGAAACATTTAGTTACATGTCCACTTCGTTCAATGATTATCAATAGTCAATTTCTCTTTTTACATGTTTTTATTTAAACTTTAACATACATTTAAATTGGTATCTATATTAATTTTTCCATCAAACTAAGCAATGTGTAGTAACGAAGATTTCAATCCGCATGTTGTCACGGAGTGTTTGCATACGATACTATTAGACGCACCGGAAAGGGTTTGTAATTAGTGATTCTTACTACTCTCTCCTTTTTAAAATTATTGTCCTCTATTGACTTTTTTAGTCTTTCTTCTTCAACTTTGACCATTATTATTTTTGTTTATGTTATATAATACTTGATGAAAAATATATGAATGTATTGGGTTTTAAATGTATTTTCATTGGTATAATTTTGATAAAGTATTATATAAGACAAATAAATATATTAATGGTCAAAGTTAAACAAGAAAGACCGGTCAAAGTTAAAGTTGACAATAAAAATGAGACGGATGGAGTACAAATGCAGTACATGGCACCGGTTGTTTGATAAATCATAATGCCATAGGGCAAGTGTCTCTATTCTAGTCAATCATTAAAATAAAAAGTTTAATAAATTATTAGGTTTCAATAATACGATTCATGTTTAAAGAACATCAATTCAGGAAATTAGATACAAAACAACATAGTGTTGTAAGATAGACAGTGCCACTAATCGTTTCGCTACATCATTACACATATCAACCATAAGCTCTGCAAAAACATCATTTTTTTTAAACAGCAATCGATAAAACTAAAATTAGTTAGGTTACAAGACACAATCACATTATATGTTATACCATTTTTTTACGGACCCAATCTATGACTTACCAGATGAACAAATCGCTATAGCCAAGCAAGTATCACCCATAACTCTGCAAAAGCACAACATTCAATAGTAAACACAGTTACACACATTAGCCATAGGCTATGCAAAATGACAACATGCTAATTAAATTTTAAACAACAATCAATAAAATAAAACTTAATTAGGCTATAAAACACAATCACATTACATGCTATCGAAGTTTTTGCCAGACCAAAATTATGACATACCAGGTAATCGAATCATCATAGCCAAGCAAGTAATACCCATAACAGCCATATTCTGCAAAATATTAGCCAAACTTTTGCAAAATCACAACACACTAACAAATTTTTTGGTGTAATGGCACAAAAACATATCATAGTTGTCACTTATTTCTTTTATATGTATCAAACAATTTTTTTGCTATTCTGTGTACTATACTTCAATTTTTGGGAATTTTTGTGTACTTTATGACTATTTTTCCCTTCATTTTATTAACCCATGAGGGGCAAAATGGTCATAAAGTACACAAAAATGCCCAAAAAATCAAATTTAGTACACAAAATAGTAAAAAAAATGTTCAATACATATAGAAAAATATCATGACAATTATGATACATTTAGAGGCCATTAGCCCAATTTTTAACAAAAATCAATAAAATCAAACTTAATTAGGCGTTCTACCTATCATTCCTATCAAAACTCCTAGAACAATTTCAAACTTTTAACCAAATAAATTAACAAACCCTAAATAACGATATATATATATATATATATATATATATATATATATATATATAGGGAAGGGTTCTTTTCGAAACCATAAAAGGTCGAGAACTGCGAGAACCGATCCTAGCCTTCCAATTTTATCATCAATGGTTGAGATTTACCATGGCATTTTGTAAATACATTGGCCAAAAAATCCGGATTTAATTAATATAGGGCATTTCAGAATTTTAGATACCACTTGTATGGTAACCGATCTCGTTCAAATGGGACTAGCTACAAAATAGGAGGAGTTATTATCCCCACTATCTCTCGCTATCAAATCAAATCAAACTCCTCATTTATATCAATTTTAAAATCAACCGTATTAATCTTATCCTTTTCATATCATCTACCTATAAATCACCCAAACAAACAAGGTGCATCACAACGATTAAAGAAAAACACATATATCACATCGGCTATTTCACACAACTCTGATCAATGGAAGGTATGTTTTATTAGGGTTTTATTAATTAATGTTCAGTATTGTTTTTTTTTTTTGGTGATTAATATTAAGAGAAAGATCTGTTGTTATAGATACATTTGTGTTTTGTCCATTTTTTTTGAAAAAAACAGGGGAGGGTGATGAGATTGATTATAGTGTAGTAAAAACTTTGAAATTAATTGGGTTTTTTGATCGATTTTATTAAATTAAAGTAGGGATACATCGATTAATATTCTAATTAACAAGATTGTATATTATACTTGTGTTTATGTATTTGTTAATAACTAAAAAAGTTGAAGTTACATATGTAAACTGTAGTAATCGAATATAGCCTACTATGCAGTGTGTTTTATAAGTTGTTAATGAATTTTAGATAAATTTTTGTATAAAATACAAGTGTACATGAACTAAATATGTTCCAACAGAAGTGCATTTTGGAAGATATGAGTATAGAAGTTCATATTCGCAAAAATATGGTGTGTAAAAGATATAATCGATTCGAATACGTGTGTGTATCAAGTGTATTTGTGTAATGAGTTACGAATACATGTGTATAAACAAACTTATTTAGTAGTTGTGTAGATGAGTTACCAGAGGCGTAACTTTAGTATATGACATTGTATTTAAATGATATGTCAATAACTTTAGTTCATGTATTTGTAGTGTAAATGATTCTAAATGCAATTGTATTGTTGATTTAATTTGGGATTACATGTGTATAACAAGTTACTTTGCCATTAAATTTTTTTATTTTGTTATGTGAATAAAACTTCAATGGAAGTCCGGGTTTACTATAACAGATTATATAACATTTTTTGGTGTACATGCAAAAGGGTATGAGTTGATAACTAAATAACATTTGTATTATTGTTTTCAATAACTTGGTCATAGATTTATGTTATATATAAATGGTCTAGCTACAATGTCATAGGTGTTCATTTGTGAATAACATGTTTGGTTTAATGAAAATACTGATTTGAGGAGGAGTAATGAAATAAAGGGAAGGGTCCCGTTGTTGAAGAGAACACTTTTGAAGAAGCAATTGATGCGACATTGAGAACAGTGAGGACGAGTTTGTACTGCGGCATCGGTTACCTTCACGCGTCTGGAAGCGATGGTGAGTATAAGCTTTATAGTTATGAGATATATTTTGAAAGTGGTTGTATACGTGTGATTTAATATATAATGTGCATAATTTGGTTGTAAAAATATTTATGAGTTTGTGATTATCAGGAACACCAATGAAGTGGAGTAGAGGTGTGATCATGTCCAGTTACCCGCTTCCCACTGTTGATAAAGGAAGGAAAAGGGCAGCCGTAAGCAGGGAAGCAACAATACAAAAAGCAAAAGGTATGGATTGAGTAATATATAGTTATATGATTGGAATAATCAAATTGACATTTGTATTTGCGAGTTAGAATTGTTGTTTTGTATATGCTTGCAAGTTTAAATAGTTTTGTGTAACAATAGTTTTTGAATACATATGTAAAAAAGACAATAACGGTAGTGAGCAGTAATGAGCAGGGATAGGTTTTTGAATACATATGTATATCAATCTTAAAATTGATAGGTGCTCAACAACTTCGCTTAAGAATTGGTAGGTGCTCAACAACTTATGCTTGTGCGGTTTATATTGATAAGGTTCTAAAATTGGGTAAAAAGTTTATGTTGATCAACTTATCCCGACACCTTGGCAAATAGAAGGTCCGTTAACATGTTTAACTGACACGATTACGATTCAATTTGACTCTCCGATAATTAATAGCTTGTTTCTAATAAAGTTATAAAATGCGACAACAAATATTTATAAGGGTAGATATCAATGTTATTACGAAAAAAGTATACGAAGTTTTACATATCAATGTAAAAAGTTGAAGTTACATATGTAAACGTATTAAGTGAATAAAGCCTAGTCCTTGAAAAAACTTGTTAATGAATTGTAGATAAATTTTTTATAAAATACAAGTGTACATGAACTAAATATGTTCCAACAGGAAGTGCATTTTGGAATATATGGTGTGTAAAAGATATAATCAGTTATGAATACATGTGTGTATCAAGTGTATTTCTGTAATCAGTTCTGAATACGTGTGTGTAAACAAACTTATTTAGTAGTTGTGTAGATGAGTTACGTATAGGCTTAACTTTAGTATATAACATATATAACATATGTATTTAAAAAGTGGAAAAGGATGGATAGTAAGAGTGTATATATGTATTTAGTGTGGGTGTATGTATGGAAAATGTTTGGGATTTTGCATATATTAAACTTGATTGAAAGAAAAATTCTGTTTGAAATTGTTGTAACTAATGGTGTACATATGCAATATTGTTTGTGCAGGTGATAATGACGTGGAAGACATTTCGGGACCTTCCATAGTTATAGTCCCAAAAAAGAAAGGAAATAACAAAAAGAAATCCCCGAAAAGAGAGAGCGCCAACACTGTCTCTACGACCTTAAGAACAAGGTCAAGTCCAAAGCCCTTGTACCTTGCTATAGCAACGCTAAAGCCTAATCAACAGGCTTGCGTTGCTAAAATGGGCTTTGGAAATTTACTGGATGTCAAGCTTGATGGGATACCATCAAGACTAGGCTTTTATGTAGTCGACAAATTTGACCCTGAGAAGATGGAGATTAAACTGAGGAATGGAGCATTACCGGTCAATAGACAAGTCATAAGTGAAATGGTTGGATTGAGAGACGAAGGTGTGAACATTATGGAAACTATAGTGGAAGGTAATGAAGAGGTGAAACAGAATTGGCTGGCTCAATATAACATGGATGAAAAAGAGATATCACCGTCTAAGGTTAAAGGAGAGATAAGGAAGTCTAGAGTGGTTGATTTTAACTTCAAGCTCAATTTTATTGTACTTTTTACTAACATCTTTGGATGTTGTCGTAAAAATGGGGCAGTTAACTTGGACATCCTTGATCACATAACCCCTGACACTAAGTTTGAAGAAATAAACTGGTGTGAATACATAATGCAAAGTCTCCCGGATTGCAAAAAACCATGGAAGAAACACATGAAAAATAACTTCTTTTGTGGACCAGTTGCTCTGTTGACGGTAAATATTATTATTTATAAAAATAGAATGTGTGTGCACTTGTATATAGTTTGTGATTGATATAATTTAATTTTATGATAGTTGATGTATGTGGATGGAACAAAATGCGAAGCACTACCAATGATCAGAAAACGTCCACCCACCTCCACATGGTGTTTGGAAGTACTAAGAGAAAGAGAAGATGAGGAAATTGATGCTGGTGGGTTAGGTCTTGGTGAAAAGGAACCTCCATATGAGGAATCAGAGGATATGGGATTTCCCGAAGACTTGGAGGTATGTTTATACACATGTGTTATACATTAATTTAATATGAATAGGTGCGTAGAAAACATGTGTTTATACACATGTGTGTACAAAAATTGTTTTGTATGTTTTTTTTAAGGTCAACATCTGTTTATACAATGTGAGTATACACATGTATGTTTATACAAAGTTTGTGTATACACAGGTGATTGTAGGACTGTAAAGTGCAGATGTGTTAATATTATAGTGTGAGTTAATATGTATCTATAAGAATACATGTGCTATTAATATGCGCTTGTGTATGCAGGGGTTTGTATGGAAGATGGGTAAGTACGTAGAAACCATTAACAAGAGTAGGAATTTTTTTGAGAAGACTCTCGGATGGCGAAGGAGGTGTTTCCGGGGAATGAGGAGATTTTGGAGTTAGAACGTAAGTATGTGGAAGCGTTAAGGATGGAAGAAGAAGTCCCAGCGGCTGCTGATGGAAATACGGGGAACACTACAGGTGGAAATGTGAACATGGAGAGCGATGATTTCAGAACGCCTAACATATCAAAAGTTGTTGGTACGTCAATTGTTAAGTCTAATGTTGTAGAAGGATTAGACTTGCCTGAGTATGCATTAGGACCTGAAACACAAGCTATTGTTATACAAACAGTTGATCGAGTGCTGAGCACAACTGAAAAGGGCAAGGGTATGGCTACAGAGGATTTACCGAGCTATAGTTTGGGTTTGACAAAAGAGTGGGCAGAAATGTAAGCTGAAAGGAGAAAGGAAGAAGCTGAAAAAATACAATCTCCAGTTGCAGCAGCTCCTGTAAGTTTTGTTGAACCGGTTGCTGTAGACAATGAACAAGCTTCAAATATAGGAAGACATGAACAAGATCCAACTGACCAAACCGGGTTACCATCGATTAGGCGAGTTATTGGTAATTTGACATCTAAACAAGCTGGAAAGAGAGAGCAAGTAGCATCGGCACATGCTAGGTCGCCGTTTGTTGTGAGGGCAGTTGATTTTGGTGCCTTCACAGCTGAGGAAAAAAGAATTAAACAAATGTTGTTCCAGTCATTCGGAGATGCCAAGTAAGAATACATTATTTTTAAGCTTACTTTATTATGTATGCATATGTACTTTAAGTACCTAATTTTGTCTATGTTAGTGAACTATTATATGCGGCAAAAAGTGGAGTAAGGGCCACAAGACTTCAGTTGGAGAGTTTGGGCCAATCAGAGCCTGTGGATAGTAGCATGTTATCTGCTTGGGGAAATGTTCTGAACTATAATGAAAGACAACGAAGCTCTAGTTCTCCGTTTAGATTTTTCCTACCAACTTTTGTGGTGGTAAGATGATATATTTACAATACTGTTGATACTTTTATGTTTGAATACAAATGTAACCCGATATGTTGTTTAATTTAAAAATAATGTTTATGAACAGACGGAAGCATTCCATGCACAACTTTATTCAGCAAATCAAAGGTTTGCCATGTTCAGAGAATATGTGGAAAAAGCAATGGAGAAAGAGGTGAAACTGAAGGAATTCAAAGGAGTTGATCTGGTAAGTTACGTAGACTTACATATGTTAATAACATAAAATTATAAAAATGATCAGGTTACATTTGTGCATATGTTGGAGCAACTGTTACGAAATTTGGATATGTGACGATTATGAGTAGTTAGTATGAACATATATATTTACATAAATATGATAAAAAACGTAGTAGATATAATGTTCGTATGAATTTGATAGTTGTACATGTATTTAGCAATTGGATATGTGACGATTATGAGTAGTTAGTATGAATTTGACCGTATTGTACATGTATTTAGCAATTGGATAGTTTTGCATATGAATTTAGGAATTTGAAAGCTTTTGTATAGTGGGTGAAGTGCAAAATATATGTGGCATATGTATTTGCGATTAAGTAACTTATTTAGGATAGTTTTCAAAGTTCATAATAGGTTGCATATGTATTTAGAAGTTGGTACCTTATTTAAATGTTATTATAATAATGCAGGTTTTTATCCCGGTTAGTAATGATGGACACCAATTTGTAGTTGTGTTCAATCTAAAGAGGGGAGAAGTTTGGATGTTGGACAGCAAAAGTAGCAAAAAAGCAGAAAGCAGGAAGGGTAAGAAAACAGGATATGAGCTTGCAACGGTAAAGAGTGCTGTTGACGTAGACGGAAAGGTTGCTGATGACAGCTTAGCTATTATTATGGTATGTCTTTCCGGTATATATGTTGTACTTAAGTTTGAAATAGTTTATTTTTAAAGACACTTGTGTAATAGTTATTTTATTTGGAAGTTGCAGCATGTTGATTTCGCAGATACTTGACAATGATGCAACATCCCAAAGCAAGTGTTGTATTTACAGCTAATTTAAGAGCTCCAAGATTGAAATGGCAAACAGAATCAAAGGTGCCAAACTGTGGTGTTTTCGTTATGCGACATATGGAGACTTACATGGGTGAGCCACTTGAAAGGTACGAATGTGGGCTGTCTGATGATGCGAGAAAGCAGATTGGTCAGCTAAACAAGTTAAGGCTCAAGTATGTAACAAAAATTATGCTATGTGGATGCAACTTACTATCTGCAAAAGTTCAAGGAATCATGGATGGAAAGCCGCAACATGGAGTCTAAAAAACAATGGTTATTCTATCTTTTTTGTTTAATGCAGTTCTATACAATACATTTGAATAAGTTTTATGTTTTGGGTTTATCAGTTTGTTGGAATGTTTTATTCGGTCCAAGTATTTGTTTGGATTTATAAAATATTGTGTTTGTGTTTATTTGTTGGTGGTAATAATAGTTTAGATTAAATTTTGTAGTGTTTGGTTGGGTAAAAAATGGTTTTTATTTTCAGAACAGATGTAGTGAGTTAGTAATATGTACATGTGAAAAGATTTACATGCGTATAGAATGAAAGGGAAAATATGAATATCTATAATAACACATGTATTATAAGACACTTGAATAAAAACATGAATAAAACATTTATTTTAAGACATAAGTATTTGAATGGTATACATATGCATATGTATGGTCAAAACATGAATATTGACATGGAACATATGTATTATAAGATTGAGATAACATGAATATCTGAATGGAACACATGTATTATAAGATTGTATTAACGTATTAAAAAAACATGTATTATAAGGCGGACTTAGCATTCAAGATGTAGTTAACAAGTTTTTTTTTTAAACATATGTATTATAAGATTGAGATAACGTATTATGTATCATATCAAAGCGACAACCCTAAACATACATGTATAAAAATATAGTAAATGTATACCAATTAACCAAAAGACCAAATAAAACTAAAAATATGAACTATTGGTATTTGAGCACAAACATGTTATAATGTTAAAATGTTACTTAAAGTTGAATAAAAATTTGTTTTATTTAAAAGCATATGTATTCAAAAGCATATGTACAAAAATTTGTTTAAGTCAAATTGTATTTGGAAAATTTTTTTTTAACATATGTTTATAACACATGTAATCATTTAAAAACACACCTACATGAAAAATTCAACAACACATATTAAAGGAATCTTAAGTAATAATGGTGTGTGTATGATTAGCTAAAAACACATTTTTCAACATAATGTTTATAAAAACACATGTATTAACACAAAATCATTTAAAATATTACTTTACATGATTAACACATAATCATTTAAAAAATTAGCTAAAAACACATGTATTGGGATCAATATAATAAGCTATCAAAAGAAAGGCAATATTGATACACAAAAACGAATATATTATAAATGAGATGATAAAGGTTGAATGTTATGGAACTCCATACATTCAATTACAATGAGTATTAAACATTAAGCAACGTAACTAAAAACAAGAACACTTATTTAAAAAAAGTCGATAACGCAACTAAAGTAACTGAAAATTAGAGTAAAATTTATTTTATGTGTTGTGATTTAATTAGTCTTCATCAAATATGTAATACTCATTGTCATTGTCTTCAACTACTCGTCCTGATTCCCTTCAACCTTTGTTTCCATCTCCTTGTTTTTCTTCAAGGTACAAGTACGGCTATTGTGACCAACCTCCCGACAAAGACCACACGTACGAACTTTTGAATACTTTGTTTTTGTTATTCCCTTTGATCCTGAACCCTTGTTTTTTAGTATGCCTTTCGTAACAACAGTAACACCTTCCAAATTGTGGTATTTGCCTATGTTTTCAGAGTTTGAAGAAGACATGGTTTCAAATGAGAAGAATGGTGGAAAAATAAAGCTGTAATGTTTCAGAATGAGGTGAAGATGGAGTAGGGTTTTGCTAACAAATAGTGTATATATACAGCATATGGGAGGGATAACTAACGTTGATAAAAATTAGGGATTTGAAAATCTCTTGATTTTTAAGATAATATTATGCTTTAAAAATAACCACAATTAGAGATTTGAGATATATTTGGTTTTTTTATAATGATATGATAGAATCGTTTTTTAAATATTCATGCGAAAATCTTTCAAAATTATTTTAAAATACGGTATTGTTAATAGATAAGAAATTGTTGTATCAATGAAAAATGTGTGTAACAGTTGTGTAATACATGTGTTATATAACTAATGCATATAGTTTTGCCAAAATGGATAACAGTTTACGTATTGTAATGTATAGTGAGACCAGTATTTTAAAGAAAAAAACTATGAATAATTATATAACAACATTATAACATATGTATTTAGAATATGCACCATACTAGTATATATAAAAAAAGTGATGATATAAATAGAAAATGGATTGACAAAACAAATGTATCAGTAAACATAAAAAAAAACAATAATCCATATTCAAAATCCTGAAAAACATAAATGCAATGAATATGAAAATAGCAAATGTTTCAATGTAACTCGAAATGCAACAAATGAGTTCCAACGAATGCCATGATCAGATTACTCATTATCGTAATCTTCATAATCATCCTCTTCATCCTCCAATGCTATGCCCTTTCCCTTTTTTTGTTTGCATGTGCGCATGTTGTGGCCAACCTCATCGCAAATACTACATGTACGTCCTTTCTTCTTCGTTTTAGACTTAGTCTTAGCTTTTTCACCAGGTCCGATAAACCGACCACCACCCGTTCCACAACCCTTATTCCTTATTCCTTGCGGAACTTTGACAATGACTTCTGAAGGCGTAGTAACGCCTAGGAGATTCTAATAAATTTCTTCATTGTTCGCCTTGTTATTTTCCTTGGGAAGGTCAGCATCTAAAGATTCTTTCAGCTCGTTAATCTTTGCCACAAACTCTTTTAACTTTTCCGTGTCATTCCTTAATCGATCAAGACAATACTCTAACGTTGCATGCGCATCTGCAGCTAGATTGTCGGTTTCTTCAATGCATGGACCATATCGATGCCTCTTTTCTAGCAAATGAGGAGGCAACACATCTTTTTTCCATCTTTTGCTAATGTATAGATGAGGAATCTGGTCAATTCCATTGACACGGAATACGCAGAAAACATGACGACACAAGTATCCATGTCGTCCAAAATGGTTACATGTGCACGTAACCGTTCCATCCAACTCATTCCAAACGACCTGTAAAAAACATTTGAATGTGGTTTTAGTTGTTATCGTATATATACAGTAAACAAAAAGAACAAATATGGATAAATCAAAGGTTCTAATAGTTGAGAAACAAAGTTTTTAAAAAATACATGTGCATTAATAATAGTTCCGGTGCTTTTACTTTTTTGCCGAATAAAACAAACTTTAGCCCCATCTTCCTGGTTAACACTTATCTGTGAACATGAGTATAACCCTTTGAGGATCTCTTTTTGCACCTATGCACAACATGAATTATGATCAACAACTAAGGGATTTGTCAAAATATATATTAAATTTAAAACTTTGATATGTGTATACATAAATATAAAATTACCTCTCTGAAAATGGAACGAGAATAAACTTGACAGGCATGCCTTTCAATAGGTAAATCAGTCAACATTACCGGGGTGGATTCAAAAGTACGGTTGTCCATAACACGTTGGGTATACCTCTGCTTTTCCATAGCAGCCTCGAAACAAAGCATAAATTGTACCAGCATGTTACCAGAATGAGAATAAATCCGGAAAAATGCGTTTGAGCTTTCAGACCGAGAGGTGGTCTTCATAAGACAACACATGGGCAAATCCTTAAAGTAACTAGGAATCCACCTATCCCTGATTTCAAACATTTCTGACAACCATTTGTTGCCAGTTAGGTTAAACATCCCAATAAGAGCGTGCCAGCGTTCTTCAAACTCTTCGGTTCCAATAAACACATTCCATATAAGTTTATGAAACATCTTCTTAAATTCTGCATCGGACTCTAGCTCACCACATATCTGAAAATAGTCACAGATGTACAAACAGTGAATGAAAGTTGTTTATGGTATGATTAATACAACAATAAACTGGAAACACATGTGCAAAACAACTCAATAAAATATTATATGAAAAGCGTAATACAATAAAAACACATGTGCAAAAACTATACCTTTCCAGGTAGTTTCTGGGTTATGTGCCACATACACAACCGATGATTTGATTCCGGTAAAATAGCCTCAACAGCCTTTCTCAAGGCAGCATCTTGGTCAGTAACAACCAAAATGGGGGCTTTTCCATGAGCTTGTTTAAAGGCAGTAAGAATCCATTCATACGAAACAGTTGTTTCATCACTAATTAATGCAGCCCCAAAAGTAACACACTTTTGGTGGTGGTCTATGCCCATGAAAGGGACAAATATCATCCGATACCTAAACAAATTATTTGAAAAATATGATTACAAAAAAAAGGAACAAACATATAAAAATTAGACACAAAATAAAGTACTATACAATATAACTAAACATTACCTGTTAGTACGGTATGTAGCGTCAAAGGAAACCACATCACCAAACGCATGATAATTGCATTTCATGGTCTCATCCGCCCAGAACATACGATCAAGAACATCATTAACACAGTGATATTCAAAAGTGAAATTAGGGACATGTTTCTTCCTGTCATTCATTTTATCAACAAGCATTTGTGCATCCCTAGGCCCAATATATTTATTAAGCGAACGTCGAAAGTTCTTCCAATCGGATGGCTTACCACGTACCTTGTCGTAACCACCCATAAAAGCTACTCTAAGACGATGAGCTTTGGTGGGTCCAATATTAGAAAGTGATGCTCGATGAATAAACAATTTATCACTAAAATCCAACTTGCGTTTTGCGGTTGAAAGATCCATATTATTCTCATCCAACAGTGGATGATTATGGTTCTCAGTAAACTCATACAACCTATAAGCAGGGGTACCATGAATTCTTTTGAACTTAACACACGCCTTGCAATCAGTTACAGTAAAGTTCGAGTTACGGTTTTCCCTAGTTTTTTTAGCATCTTCCTTTTGGTTATTTTCATTTAGTTGCTTATCAACCAAGGTATCCTTGACTACTGTTTTCCTAGGTAATCCAGCTTTGTTACATAGTATATACTTGTGAGTAATATCACCATTCTTACGCTTCGTGGTGGATTTCCTAATCGAAAACCTAGCCTTCTGAGCATATTCTAGGTACATGTTGTACGCTTCATCAAAACTATCAAAAACATCATCTTCGGTTGGTTTTTCTTCAAATGGAACGTCTGGGATCCAGTACTTATGTCCGTTTGGAGTAGGAACTACTTCATCATCTGATTCACTACCTTCGAAGTCAGAACGATCTACACAAATAAATTGCCACGTGGTCGTATATATATCATAAAATACATGTGCACAAAGTGAAAAAATACCTCACATACACAAAAGCATATAATCTGTCCGTAAAAAGTGGCGTTTAATATGAAACATACCACAAACTAAATTTTGTATAATGTGAAATACAAATGCAAACTGATGTGACTCTACCATAAAATGTATATAGCATCTGAAAACAAAGTACAACATATAACATTTGTTTTGACAGTTAAATACATATGCAATATACAAAAATACGGGAAATATACAAATTATATAAAATAACACACAAAATAAACGTTTAATGTATAACATACTTCAAACTGAATTTTTAAACTATGAGTATAAAATAAAAACCAACGTATCACATAAAATAAAAAAAACCCTAAAAGGATTCGTCAACATCATTATCTATAAACAAAAAATTAAAGAAACTCTACAACACATATTCATGTTTTGGTATTAAAACTTCGATTGTAAACGTGAAAACTAAAATCTTTACAACAATAAAATAAAATAACTGTATGATATGGAAATTTATAAAAAAATAAAATAATTACCAGATTGATCATGTTCATCAGAGATAACAACCTCCTCAACGTTTACAGGTTGAATAACATCATGTGACGGAGTACCATGCTGAGTTTCGTCTGGAACTGTTCCAGTATGAACACCAGTCGCATTTTTTCCACTATTGGAAGCCATTGTTGATTCTACAGGTTTTTTTTTTGAATATAATGATAAAACCCTGGTGGTTAACGTGGGATTTGTGATGTTGATAGCGGTTTAATTGAATGATAATGATTATCTTGTAACCACTTCCAAAAATACAGGAAGATTTATTTATTTTCAATAAATATAGCAATTATATGTTACCTAAAATGCCCCTGATATAAAATAGATTTAATCATTAAATGATAATTAATTATCTTTATTCTGATTGGTCCTTGGCAGTTCTCGCAGTTCTCGACCTTTTTGTGGTTCTGAAAATAACCCTACACTATATATATATATATATATATATATATATATATATATATATATATTATATATATATACACAAAATTGATATCAAATGAAATACAATTTAAATACAAATGTATCTTGTTAAGTATATATGTACATCGCCAACCAAAAACATGTGTGCACTTTTCTAAGAACATGTGTGCACTCTTCCACTAATATATGCGCACGCTAAGCACGCCTTCCAAAAACATGTGTGCACTCTTCAAAGAACATGTATGTTTATGGTGTCCACATTGTGCACGCTTTCCAAAACATGTGCACTCTTCACTTTATCTTCCAATTCTTCAAAAACATGTATGTTTCTGGCCACATAAACTTCAATCAAAGACGATGATAAAGCACCAAAACACAATACTTGTTTAAAACAAAAATAAAAATTAAATATTTAATCTTATTAATAAGAGCTAATGCAACTTTAAACCAGTAATAACTAGAAGAACATACCCAAACAATATACCCTCAAAAACTTCTTTCATCTACCACACTTTCAACTAGAATATATCGTTGAATAAACATAATTGTTATCATGGTCATCGAGTGAGTTATACTTTCTAAGTATCTTAGGGGTGTTTAGCATCGAGTATTAAAAGTAATTACTTAAGATTTGGTTTTACATCACATATTATAAGTCTCTTGCATTGGGTAACGTAAATCAAGGTTCAAACTTGAGCCTTACATGTTTTACAACAAACCTTTACACACTTATACCTTAATCATTTTCTACATCGAAGCACACAAGTACCGTGTTTCGAGAAAACAAATTTGATAACTTAAGAGATTTTGCGGTATAAAAGCCGAAAGTTGATAACAAACGGATATTTTGATAAGTGCTCAAAAATCAGACCTGCATATATGTTTTCTTAGCAACACGTAGCGGTAAACACATTATTCAAAATCATTCAAAATCGAACTAGTGCATATATGTTTCCTTAGCAATAGAAAAGCACATAACCATATTATTCATATACGAAACTGTTGACATATATGCACCAACAAGGCAACAACTATGTCCCTCAATGTCAAATCACTTAAAATCAATTGAATATTACCTACATCTTTTCAACACGTATTTTCTAGTAGTTTCATTAACCTTCATCACCAATCAATTGATCACAGGGAAAAAAAAATTACAGGAATAAATTTAAAAAAAAAGAGTAAAAAAAAACCATTACCAATTAATTGATCATGTGATCATTGTGATGTCACGAAAATATACCGAGAAAGAGGTGACATTTTCCATATTCAAATATATTCACACCATTTTTAGTATTGTTGTTTTCGATGAGCAACCCAAAAACTATGATTTCGATCCACCTGAGAGGCGACGCCACCGAACAAGAACCACGACCAGCCATATCGATTTTGGATCCGATATTTTTCAGATCCGTATATTTTCGGTGTTTTTGTTTTAAATGGCCAACGATTATACATAATAAAAATCGATTTTGGATCTGGATTTGGATGGAGGCTGTGAAAGTGGTGGCTAGGTTTTGGAAATTAGAAGAGAGATTATAATGACCAGTTAATTGTGACGGTTTTTAAGGGGTAAAAAGAGAGAAAATTATGGCTTAACCAATTTTTATAATGTGACTATAATACCCTTTTTGCTTTTATCAAATTACCCTTGATGATTTTGTGAATTAAATAAATGGAAATTAATTTATTAAATTCTGATTGGTCAAAAGTGGTAATCAGAAAGCATCAGATATAAGATTAGATCAGATAAATACATCACTATATATATATATATATATATATATATATATATATATATATATATATATATATATAATCCGGATCGATTGAAGGTTTTTATTTTGAAAAGATTGAGAAGTTTTCAAATGATAGATTTTAACTTTGATTCATGTTTTCAAGCGTAAAACTCATTTTAATGTGATTACATTTCAAAATGTGTAAAAAATTTGAATCAATGTTAAAAATCTCTCGATTTTGAGATATATGTAGAATAATCGAATCATCCGTATAAATTTAATGAATAATCAACATAACTCGATTTTAACAATGATTTGTGAATCAAATTTGTGATTTATAGTTTCGATTCACCATAAAATGATGTTTACTTGTGAATCAAATCAAAACACGAATCAATTTGCTCAAACGAAGATTTCTCAATCTTCCAAAATAAAACCTTTCTCGATGGGCAGAGCCTATATATATATATATATATATATATATATATATATATATATATATATATATATATATATATATATATATAGAGAGAGAGAGAGAGTTGGTTATTGTAAATGTAGATTAATGTAAAAAGGATAAGAAGAATTCTAGCCTTTGGTTGTAGCTAATGAAATTAATCAACGAATGAGATTACTAATGATGTTTTAGTAAATAATTGAATATTAATAGCATTAATATTCATTAATAAAGGGCAAAAAAGGTAAATCAAAAGTTGGTTGTTTGACTAATGTTAAACGTTTTTTTTTGTGCTTATTCAACTTTGCCATATTCATCATTTGCATTTATGATGATAACTTAATTTTGTTACACCATTTCTTATAACACAATAATATTGTTTATACACTAAAATTTAGTGACATATTAAATTTTTTTGACACATCAATAGAGTCAATTTAAATGTGATATCAACTTTTTGACACATTTGTAGTGAAACGTATGTCATATAAGTTTCAACGTAGCATCCTTTATACACATTTTTTATTAAATTGACACATGATAGACATCCTTACATATATCGGCATATCGTTTTAATAAAGTGACACATCTTTTCATACATTGACATCTTTATACATATCGACACATCCTTTTAATAGAAATGACATCCTTATATATATTGACACACTTATAACACATCTGTCAATATTTACACACTTGATACACACACTCTTTGGTGTGTCAATATATGTGTCAAAAACTCAATGTGTCGTAAAAAAGTTCAAAAAAGTTAGTTACAAACTTAGTTTTTTGACAAACTTTGTTTCATAATACATTTATAGTGACACACAAAAGTTTTTTGACACATTTTTCGTGACACGCTACTTTGATACATTTGTAAATGACATTAATTTTTAACATATGTCTATTGAAAATCTAAGTTTTTCCATGATACCTTTGTAGAGTTACAATAATTTTTGCCACATTTTGAATAAAACACTTGGCCTTTTGACACACAAAATAATTAATGATAATGATAACAAGATATGAATTTCATTTTGCTATTTCACGTAAAGTTTATAAAACATAAATAAAATTATCAAGATGGCCTACGTTGAACAATTTTAACCATAAATCAATCATCATGATGGCCTACATTTTTTCAGTTCGTAAAGTTTATGAAAACATTTAAGAGGTTTAAATGATTAAAACTTAAATGAGATATTAAAGTGGGTTAAATGAGCACATAAAGATAAATGGTTAAATGCCTAAAATACCCCTATCACTCAAATGAATATTTTACATTTTAACCCTTTTATCCTTTTACCCAAATATATTTTTTATTTGATCCAAATTATATATATATATATATATATATATATATATATATATATATATATATATATATATATATATATATATATATTTGCATAAAGTAAATTTCAGATCCAATATTCTTACTTGCACCAACTTGTGTCGATCCAATATTCTTACTGCACCAACTTGTGTGCTTGTGTGCGCTTCGTAAAAAAACAATTGAAAGGCCAATGCCTCTTATGCAATTAGTTCTCAAATTGATAATGAAATACAGATCTAAGAAAGATCCACTATGGTGGTTTAAGAATAGGTCCCAGAAATTATGAAGATGTTTAAAATTTTGTGTCTATAAATGATTAATTATTTCAGTCAGGTGGCGTGAAAAGGTGCCTGGCGATTTTAAAGAGGTTTATAAATTAACGATTCGTGAGTTGACAATTTTATAAACCTACTAAAGTTTTATCTATAGTGTGAATAGGTTTATAGTATGAAAATGGTTTATGAATTAACGACATTTCATGAAGTGGCAATCTTATAAACCTTTTAATAGGTTCATCATAGTGGATGCCCTAAAACATGCAGCAAACCATCAAAATCTCTTAAAATGCATAACAGGTGTAACACATGCAATCATCCTGCTAATTAATTGGCAGTTTAGCGGAGAACCCAATAAGAAAAATAACACTCACATAATATTTCAATCTCTTTAACGACTCGGCTTGACGTATAAACAGTGTTGGCTCGAACAATAGCTTTATAATGCACTCAAGTCACTCACATCTTCAAGCCGATCTTCAAACCGACGGTTTCAGAATAATGCCGACTCCACAAACCACTGCAATGATGAAGTGTTAGTATATAGTATAATTCATATAACTGGTATTTTTGTTTGGAATAAAAATTTAGAAGACAAAAAAGCCCATGTGATCTCATGGGTCATAGTGGGGACGGTGGGCATCATGAAAAATTCTTTGTGGACCTAGACACAAAGCTTTCTATCTTTTCTTTTGGGCATGCATGGTTTGGCTTCTTCGTCACTCCCATCATAAATTTTGGACAATGCTTTGGTCAAAGGTGGTTAAGGTCTCATGTCATTTAGCATCATCCACACTCTTCTTTTTCTTTTCAATACACCCACTTCCACTTTATAACCGCTCATGTACAAATGGCAAATTCTCATCACTTGTTTATTTTTAAGACTCTTATTTACTTTCTTCTATATGTATAGTCTCAATAATATAGAGATCAATAAAGAAAAAGCTTTAGATATTGTTTATGTTTTAAAAATCGGACTTTTCAATTGATTTGGCCGAGTTTCGATCAACAGCTTAACCGGTGAGAGGTCAGGTTATCGATTGTTCAAAGGGTTCAACCAGCGACTACATTACGGATGAATATGAGAGGTCAGGTTATCGATTGTTCAAAGGGTTCAACCAGCGACTACATTACGGATGAATATAATGAAAAGCGCATTCTTTACTTTTTCAACGAGTAAATTACTTTCTATAACTAATTAATCGATATTAATACATAGTAATCATTTTTAACATATACTGTAGATTAAGAAAACAACATAAAACATGACAAAAAGATATACCAATAACAATTGTCTTCTTTTCTTCAATTAAATTCATAGTCAAACTTCTAAAGCTTTTAGTACAATACACTTTGAAAAGATAAAGAAAAAAAGTGTTTTCTCCACTAGCAAAATTCTTGTTACATACATCATCCACCAAACCCACTATCTTTTCTATTTACCCCCACCACCTTTCTAGAACATCAATATTCTTTTCTCATTTTTCATACATTTTATAAAAAAAAATCAAAAAGGACTAAAAAAAAGTCAAAACAAAACGACGTCGCTGCAGGCAAACCCACTCGATTCCAAAACAGACTTTCCCGGCCACGATTTCCGTAACAGCTTCAACAACATTTGCGCCTTTCTTTTGGCGCGTGAAGTACACTCGCTTTGCACAAGCAACAACAACTGCGTCAACACTCCGGCAACCACCGCCTCCTTCTGCAACCGTTCCACGGCGGTGCACAACGACAGCAACGCGCCGGCTGCGTACTCCGTCGCACGATCAGTAACCTTCAAAATCATCTTCACTAACAACGGCACCGTCAGCGCGTGAGACGCAAACGCCTCACATCCTGACGGTGTACGACACAAAAGCTCCACCGTTGCTAACGCGCGTTCAGCGTCGCCTTTTTCGAAATCCGGCAACCGGTCAATCAACACCGCCGCCGCACCTGCTTCCACCGCTTTATGACGGTGTTGTTTCACCATACATAACGCAAACAAAGCTTTTACACCGATTTTTAAAGCGCGTGAGGCGCGTGGACACGGTAGCTGATAATCTAACACGCTCACAACACCCTCGAATATCGCGTCATGACGAGTAATCTTCAGTTTAAGCTCCGGAGATGTTCCGGTAATCACGGTCTCCAACACCGCTGCGGAATTAATCCGTACATCAATCGAAGAATTCGATAAAAGCTTAACCAAATACGAAACCTTATCCGAATCCGAAGAGATATTTAAACACTCGGATTCGGATAACGGCAATAGCGATAAAACCGCTAGCGCCTCGTATTGTAACGCGTCTGCGGCATCGTTAAACATAACATTTAACAACGTCTCACACGCTTTATGCGTGGAGGCAATAACTAATCTATTCTTATCAGTGTCACGTGCCAATATTTTTAACCGCTTTAGCACGGTTAAACGCACGTGACGCGAGTTATCTGCTGACGTCTGTTTGAGTAAATTTGAAACAGTAGCGACGTCAGCAGGTTGTTTAGGTGTAGGAATTCGTTGTACACCGTAGGATTTGTTTTTGACACACCATTCTTGGATCAAACGGCGCAGAGTGTGGTTGGGTATGAGTGTGAAGTTTGTTAAAGGTAGACGTGTTACAGGACACGTGGTGTTTTTAGTTGCTATCCATGACTCGATACTTGACCGGTCGTAAGTTTGACCCGTTATGACGGTCACTGGATCGGTCATGAGTTCGAGTGATATTGGGCATCGGAAATGGTATGGGATTTGAATTCCTGTAATATCCAGTTGCTGTAAACTTCTTCCTCGCATGTTTATGAAAAAATTTTGTTTGGCATATATGTTGAAATGGAATAGAGGGACAAAGGGAATAGAGATTTTGTTTTGGGTTGTAGATGTGTTGTGTGTGTGATGTATTTATGTGACCATGTTAGTATAAGGAGTCATATCATGGTCCACTCGTGTGTTTGTGTATTAACTTAAGGATTAACCTGTGGTGTGAGTTGTTTGAAAGGTGGTGGTGGGGTTTGGTCAAAGGTGCTAGTCTGTATCGGGACCTACTTGCTTTGCTGGATGTTGTATATCTTTTGCATTTGTGTCAAGTTATTAGAGATTGTGGTTATTGTACTTTAGGTCCTTGTGATTTTGTGAAGTGTTGTTCTTTGACCATAGATTCTAGTGTTTGGGAAAATTTAGGTAGGATTGTTATTAGGTTCAAGTTCTGCTTAGAACATGTGAGAATAGTATAAGAGACAGTTAAAATTGTCGTTTTAAATAAATAAATAGAAAACCATTGAAGTTATTTTACTTGTTTCAGTTTTTATTAGGTTCTGTTATCACTAAGTCACTTAGAACCGTTTACTAACCATTAAGAACTATTGATCTAGTCTTGTAACACCAAATCGTAAGGGGTTTAATTTGTGTACACAAGCATCCATTTTGAAAAGTAAAGGAAACTAAGCCTTGTGCACGACTCTATTGATCTCATTGATTAAAAATGAAACAATATGTAACGTACAACACACATTTGGTGACAAACTATGAGATGATATTCTTGTTTATGACAATTTGCTAGCATTTTGCAATTTACACTTTAGGATTTCCAATAGCCCCCTTTTTTTTTCCCAAATACCAAACTCCCCATTAATCTAGGATGGCTATGCATTTCTACCTTGTATTTTATGCTTGTGTGTAACGAAAACACGATAAAATCTCGACTCAAACAAGCCTGAATTCGAGTTGTTAAATCTAATGTTGACCCATTTGCATCGCGGTTACTAGCATTGAGTAATGAAGTTATAAACTATGAGGGTTGAAATATATTTTGGTTAAATCAAAGGGTGATACAAGACACGTAGAAAAAGTAGAAAGAAAGAAACCAGATTGATCTTAAAAATTCTTGATCACTGACACGGAGTTGAATACCAAAAGAATCTCCTACTGTTTCCCTTCCATTATTTGGATAGTTGTGAAAAGATAGAGGAGCGGTGTCGTTTGATTAAAAAAGAATAAGGAAAGCATGCGTGGGGGCGAGGAAAGAGTGACCTGGCGACATTCAAATGTAGAGATGACCGAGCCTGTCGGTGGTCAACCGGCAACAGCTTTTAGTTTTTGTTTGGGTACGTTCGATAGATTGTTGGTCAACGTGGGTTAAAACAATCGCCCCTTTCCCAATGTTTTTGTAACCATTTGCGAGGGGGAAAAATTGTACTACTCGGAAAAATTGGCCCCAGAATCTCGCGCTCGAATCTTGGAAAATCAAAATTTACTTTTATTAATTGTCGTCTTTCAGGCGGTTAGTGAGGGTTTTCCACGTGGTGTTGAAATAAGCGTTCTCTTGAGGAGGCTCTCAATGGGCCGGTTTAAACAACGTAGTTTGTGACACTCCATTGTCGAACCATGACACGCAAACACTTTATAAAAAATCACCTTTCAAAAAAAGTTAATCACATTATAGGCATCTACTAATGATTTTTATAAAACCCAAGTTTATAATAGTTTCAAGTTATCTTATATCATCAAATCATAAACCTTATTCTTGTTATAAACATTTTTTTATTATGTACAAATTTTTTAAAACTTAATTAAAATCATCAGTTTGGTTCGGTCCAACAAAATGTAATGTTCGATTTGCGTAAGATCAAACCGGACTAGATTGAACTGATGACCAAAAATGATTAAAAAATAGACCGAGGACTGGGCTGAAATATCTACGGTTCGACCTGATCCATGATCTATAACGCTCAGCTGCCCACATTATACGACCTATAAAATAAACACCTAAAAAAATCCTAGACGAAACAACACTCAATAAACCTAATACGGAACACCACAAAGATATCGTCAAGCCACAAATTTTGAAACAAAACAAACTATACTGCCAAATCACGTAGCAACTCGAGCGTTAAGGTTTTATACACGAGTACTGCTAGACCCACATATGATGACGTATATCACGTACAAGACGCCTATTGGGCTTAGCTTGTGCTATACATATTCTGTGCCCAGACCCAACAACGAAACAACCACAAATATCGGATCGACAGTAAGCCCAATAACAAGATTGGCTACGGTCCGGACCTAAAGACGCACGCAGAATGCCTAGCGGATCAGACCCATGACCGCGAATGGTGTTCTGTGTCCGCATCCGCGATTCGAGAGAACTGCCCGACAGCGGTCCTACTCCGACCACTAACTTTTATATTAGGAACACAAGATTGGCCCGCTTATAAAAGAAGCTTCAATCCTCTCATAAAGTACAACTTTCTCGTATAATAACACACACATCTTTATTATCTCCGACAAGAATGTATATTTACTCACACACTGGAGCTTAATCGTGAGGTCCGTCCGCGTTAAAATTTAACGGTTACTTTTTACTTGTGCAGTGATTCAATCTATCATTTGGATTAATGCAGATTAGCCTATCGGAGCTTGTTGGTCCAGCACAACACACACCCTACACACATATTTTGACCCGTCACACTTTTTATACTAACAAGTTGTCGCCATCTGTGGGACTCGAACCCATGACCACCTTTCTTAGGGTTTTCTTATTGTACTAACAACATAAGAATTAGAAAATAAATAAATAAATAAATAAAAATAAAAATTCTGCACGCTGATGTGTCAAGTAGTGATTGGTATAATTATAGAGAAGAGAGAGAAAATAAAACAAAATAAATCAATTACTTTGGCGCACGTGATTTTTATTTTTATCATTATTATTATTATTATTATTTTGGTTAATAGCGCACTAAAGCATTATCTTTGTCAGAATGGCGGTTTTCGTGTGAATAAAAATAATCTTTTAGGCATTAAAGTTGGCATTTTGTCTTTCTTTAAGATTATGATCATATTACGACCATTTTACCCTTTCTAAATTTTTCAAAATACCTTTTTTTGAAATTTTTTTCCATAATTTTTTTTTGAATTTTTTTCATAATACTTTTTTTGAAATTTCCGAATTTTTTCGAATTTCTTTTTTTTTGAAATATTTTTGAAGGGTAAAATGGTCATAATCTTTAAAAGAAAGTTACAAAATGTCAACTTTAATGCTCTAAAAGAGTTATTTTTTTAGTTACGTATAGAATCGCTATTCTTGACAAGATAGTCTTTAAAGGTTATTTTTTTTTTTTGTAATATAAACATGTAAACAAAAAATGTGTCAGATTCAAATCTTAAACAAGATTATTTCAGACTTTGTTTTACTTTAGCAAGAAGATAATTGATGTTAGTCCATTCTCTATTGGAATTAGGTATTTTAATGTGAACTTATGTTATGGACAAACAAAATAAGTAACATTTGAAGGTGTTTAATTTCCTTTTGAACAAAGGGGAACTTTAAAAAGATAACAATCACAACTCAAACTACAAGATCTATTTTTAACTTACTTTTATGCATTAACTATTCTAATGAGAAACAAGTTGCTAGAATAATATTTCTCGAGTTCTTTCTTTTCAGTATTTAAATTCCCTTATAAATTGAAAAAGTCATTTGCGCCCTTTGCTACTCATGTAATAGCCGTTGACGGTGGAAAGCTAGTCTGGGTGTGGTCAAGGCTTTTTATGTACAACTAATGGTTGTTTCTTTCTCCGGCACTAAGATTTAGAATAATCAAATTTATGCTTAAAGTGATTAGAAATTTAGAATCTAATCCTAAATGATTTACTTTCATGAAAAGACATAAATATGTAAAAGTACAAATACCATACTTTTCCATTACTGAAAATGAATATTGCATGACATCTTCTTTGTTGTGCACATGTAATGTAGTAGTACTAGTAGTGATGGTGTCTTAGCGGCCAGAGACATGCTATAAATAACGGGGGACGGGGATATCAAGTTCAAGTATGAGTCTCGTGTCCCTTTGTTCACGAGTTATGCGACTAATATCATCCAAGATGACTGAGGTAACGGTCTCCAAAGGCCGCCATGGGTGGATTACTCTTTTTACATTAGTTGGTGTACTTACGAGTTTTAAGATTTATTTTCCACGATATATTTCTGATACTAAATCAAAATGATGATACAAAGGTAAGAGTTAGTAATGAGTCTAATTTGGTAGCTAGGTTTTGATTTCAGTGTTATAAAGTTATTCGTTCAAATAATAGAAAAAAATTGGTTTTCATACTTTTACATAATGAGTACGTTTTATATTATGATTAGATTCCATCAAATAGTACTAGTAATAGTTTATAGTTTAAAATACTAAAGCTTCAATATGGGTATTAAAAATGCTAATGCCGGAAAAAGAAACAACCAATAGGTGTATAGAAAAGTCTTTGACCACATGTACACTTAGCTTCCACTATCAATGGCCATTAGATAAGCAGCCAGGGGGTGCATATGATTTCTTTTCAGGGAAAATAAAATAGGCTTATTACACGAAATACTAGTGATCTTAAGTCAGTTAATGTTTTGGGTACTGTATTTCTTTTATGCACGACAGCAATTTGATTAAAATTTATGTAATGTATTTTTAGTAATCTACACAACTGACACTAACTTCAATGTTGACAATGTTCATAAAACTTAACTGTCACCGGTTTGGCATTGCCTAAGGTAAGATTTGAGCTAACAAAAGGTCCAAAACTTTATGGATATGCTTTACCGAGACCATATTCAATTAAAATAGTTACTGAACGTCATGTATGTTGGTGGTTATTCGTCCAAAGGTGGTGCGGATAATCGATAATCGCTCG
The DNA here is from genome assembly GCA_022545495.1 of Chrysanthemum lavandulifolium. NCBI lineage: Eukaryota > Viridiplantae > Streptophyta > Magnoliopsida > Asterales > Asteraceae > Chrysanthemum > Chrysanthemum lavandulifolium. The sequence goes on from CM040238.1 coordinate 90,595,402, forward strand.
TGAAACAAACAACAAGATCGTAAGAATAAATACCACTAGGTGGTTCTGGGATATCACTTGGAATCGTGTGATCACTTTCCAAAGAAATATTCGACCCAACGCACGGGTATCACGAATATCTACTGGGATAAGACCAAATGCGCTTAGAAATTAGCGCAATTCTATAACCCTTTCACTAATAAGTGTTTATTGTTTTACGTGTGTTTATCATGCATGTTCGGATCTCCTATATATAGGAGGTTCTTCTTGAGCTATTCCAATGGAATTATGAGTATAATCGGCCCATTAATAGCCCTCATAATTATCACCATTATAATTAGTTAGTGGTTATAAATGACCATTAAGCGTGGTCATAAAGAAGTTAGAATCGCCATTTAGCATACTTTCCATAAGCAAGATTTTCACTGAAGTGGAAGTACAACCTATCGTGAAACACCGCTTATCAAGATTTCACGGCGACTATCGGTGGATACCACCGGTGGAAACATCGCCATCGATGGAAACCAAGCGATCTTTCACAAACAAAGATTTCACCAAGCGATCTTTCACCAAGACTACCAATACAAACCACTATAAAGTCGAGTGTTTACGACCCAATGGGTGACACTCCGTACTCTCTAACCCATTACAGGTGTGAACTAATCCCACAAGTCAAGACTAAATTTTCCAACAATGTATTGTATCTAAATAACAATTTACCACGCGTAATAGTCAGTATTCGATAGAGAGTGGCTGAATAACCCCTCTAGAAACCTTATGTGTAGCAACTCTTGCTCTTGTATGTAATGTATCAGTATGGCAAGTCTATGATGTGAAATGGTGTGTTCTGTTATTCTTATTGGGGTATGCACTAGTACAACATAAGAATTAAAGCACGTAATAGCAATGTACCATACAGGCCCATTACTATTAAAGTGGATACATTTTGACCAAAAACCATACTAAAAAGGGAATCAACGAAAATTAGAGCGGATATTCTAACAAATATGATGCATACTGTGAGAAGAGCAAACAAAGGAGGTAGTCAAACTGTCCAAAGTATAAAATATTCGAGCTAATTATACATGTTCTCAGTCCAGATTTTTTCACTCTAACAAAGTTTACCTATTAAACTCGATCAGAAGTATTTTGAGAAGTTGCTTGAACGATTTTGAGTCTAGCATTAGAAGGTTGAGTTGACAAAGATTCTTATGCATACTTGACTTTAAGAAGTCAACATTACACGCATAAGTTTATAAAGAAAACCTACCAATGTCGACTTCTATTACAGTGAAAGGGGTGAGATCAATAAAGATCATACAAAAATTAAAGATCAAATGGATCATTCTCAACCATTCATTTTTAATCAAATTAATTAAATTAACTTTCCTTATATTTAAAAATTAAATATCTCACAAACCGTTAATAGTTAGATAAAACTAATTATACCATTCATAAAAAATAAAATTATCTTTCTATAGAGATCCAATATTGTATACTTTCGTGAACTTATTTTTATCGTTTTGGGTTCGATATACTACACTATAAATGAAAATTTTAAAATCTTCTTTTGTGTAACACAACCCGTAACCCTAAAACCCCAACCCTAAACCTAAAATCCATAACCCCTAAACCCTAAAACCCTAACCCCAAACCCTAAACCCTAAAAGCCCTAACCCTAAACCCTAAACCCAAAAACCCTAAACCCCTAAAACCCTAACCGCTAAACCAAAAACCTAAACCCTATCCGCTAAACCAGTAAGAAACCAAACACTTAACCCTAAAAGCTTAACCCAAAAAGTCAACCCCTAAACCCTAAACACCTAAACCCTAACCAGAAACCCTAAACCCACAAAAAGTCGGAAAAAAAATTTACGTCGAAAGTATGATGTGGGATATCAAATTAAAAGGTAATTTTATCTTGTCGTGATGGTATGATTAGTTTCATCTAACGATTAATGGTTTGTGAGATATTTAGTTTTTAAAATGAAGGTGAAATTTATTTTATTGTTTTGATGAAAAAATGAGTGGTTGAGAATGGTTTATTTGATCTTTAGTTTTTCTTTGATCTTTATTGAACCAAATTCTACATTGAAAAGTAGGAATAACTCTAGTGGTAAGCAATAACAATAAACATTTAGCTTAAACTGTTGTAAAACACACTCCTTTAATGAAATGCAGAATCATCTAATCAAGACTTTAAGTAATTGTTGGCTTGTTGCTAATAAATACAGTAATAATCATAAACTGGCCATTTGTTGTTGTTGGATTTAAGCCCAGTAAAGACTTCGATAACAAGTTGGGTCAGCTCCAATCCATTGAATTTTTGCAGAATCGGACCGTTTTTATTAAAACGTCAATTATTGACCGGAACAATTTGCTAAATGTAATTTTTTACCCACACATTCAAATATCATGACAACAACAAACCTATTCAAGAATAACAATTTGATCATTTATACAAGACTAATACTTTTCTCAGCACAGATTACACCATCTTTTGGGATCTATGTCAGAGTTAGATCAAGTTTAGAAGTTTGCTACAACAAAATTACGTATATGCACCTAGCATGATCTCACTACAAGATATTATCACCACATTCTGGTTACCAGCGGGTTCATGACGAAAATGGGAATTTATGTAAATGATTGGTACTAATGCACACATGCAATCTACCGTGTTAACAAAGCAAAGATGAGAGCCATCAAACCTGACCCCAGCAACCATCCAAATTGAATCTTTTGACTATCTGAATGGGCATAGCCCTTCTTATATCCTCCCCCTATTCCTCGTGCAGATTGAGTTGTTGTTGATGCTGATCCAGATGTCGATGATTCTATAGTTGGGGATGGTGCAGGACTTTCCTCCACTGGGTTACAGTCTCCAAATTTCATCTTTGGCTGTACAACACTCAGACATATAAATTTGTTAAATCATGTCTATAAACCATATGACTGCACTAATGCCAATTGATATATAAGATGGTACTGAATAATGTTACATACCCTGCATGTGTCGATGTTGTCACAACCACACACTAGTTGTCCATTAGCCAAATCTGTGGCAGCAGGTGCACCTCCACCGTCACTCCTCTGAAAAATTGCATATTCAAGAAACTCAGAAGTGAAATCATTTCGTGCAGTTAGGATGGAGTTAGTTTATGACTATTATAAAGTATAGTGAATACCTTGTAAAAGTCTACAGCAATGAAATTGGGCCATCGTTTATCAGCGGCATCATAGCAAGTGTTCATCATGTCTATTAATGGGGCTGAATTGTGCTTGCAAACATCTATAAAATCTGGGGTGTCTGTGAAGTGGTTTAACAAAACCAGTGATCTTGATGTAGTGTTCATAGGTGATGACTCTGCACGGTTTGGGCAAGAACCATTTTTCATCCCATCAGATCCATCTGCAAGTTTAAGGGTCCATTATGAGAGCTATACATTTTGCAGTGTAAATTAAAAGACTGGACCAAATTACAGGACACTGAAACTCACATTGATTCTCAACCAAGTATCGCCAAGTATATGCGATACCTTCCGAAGCCTCTTTAGAAGATTTAGAAGTAAATACTACCAACCGCTGATTCTGCTGGATCATGGATTCAACAGTGGGCCAGTTACTACCATTACTTGGCATTCGAGATACTGGAAACCAGAACTTGCCCAGGCCAGCAGCTTTAAAGATCTTTGTTAAACCACTTTGAGTGGTAACATAGTCTTCAATGATAATGGTGATGATTTCTGTAGGATTTGCTTCTAGAAAAGCTTGAACTTCTTTCAGAACATTGATAGCAGGTTGCTGATGAAATAAAATAATAAGTTGTAAGCAAAATGTTAGTTGCACCACCTCAATCAATGATATGAAACAGCCCTTTATTTAAGTAGTTATGATGTATGAAAGGTATACAAACAGTACATCACAAATAATGAAGTCCCATATTTTGTAATTTAATTGTGGTCACTAGGCGTAAACCTACATAGGCCCGAGTCTACTCAGTCAAGAACAGAGAAAAGCTTGAACTTCTTTCAGAACATTGATAGCAGGTTGCTGATGAAATAAAATAATAAGTTGTAAGAAAAATGTTAGTTGCACCACCTCAATCAATGATATGAAACAGCCCTTTATTTAAGTAGTTATGATGTATGAAAGGTATACAAACAGTACATCACAAATAATGAAGTCCCATATTTTGTAATTTAATTGTGGTCACTAGGCGTAAACCTACATAGGCCCGAGTCTACTCAGTCAAGAACAGAGAACTTTTTGAAGTTTTATGGTTTGGTAATTTAGAACAATATATTGTCATCATGTCATGGGGTAATTCATGGTAATTCCTGATATGGAACTGAATATTAGATACGAATCATTAAGTTATGGCTATTGGGCCAACACTTTTAAATCCTGAAACCTCAAGCAGTAAGAGTTCAACATATATCATGGAATACTAAATAATGTTGGAAAAATTACAGATCATGCATGCAGCTCTCAGAATCTAAATGGGATTAATGAACAGATATGGCATAGAACTGTAGTTGTACAATCCGAAGAAGACTTACAAATGCTGTGTAGTTGAAGCATTTTCCATGAAAGGAGTGACATAACCAAATATCATTCTCAAAGTCATACATATCGAGCATCAGACCTCTCACACCATTCTGCAGAAACAGCAGGCAAAGATTCTTTTAAGGTCTTTACCTTAATAACACATATATAATTAAGTATTGCACATACAGGAATCGAACTAATATAGTTTATCAAGGGCGATTATTCAAACATTAAATGATTAGCTTCACAGTAATAGTTGTAAGTCTGAGCTTCCTCCATGTAATAGTTATCATTACGAAAAATGAAATTTCACTGTAGATACAACGCATTGTGCATTGGCTATCATTCCACCACACTAATTTAAAAACTGATTCAAATAGTAAACTAATCTAAGCCCAAAAGCTTTGGTTTACGTATATCATACTTTTAAATGTTAGACTGACAAAAGATTAGTAAAATTCCGCTTTGAGAAATCTTAGTGATCCACTAAAGTTACCTAAATTCAGCCACTGATGAGTGATGAGCCACACTGTAATACGGAAAACACAACTAACAACAGATTAACTTGAACTCATTGCCCTGTAATATGTCATGGATGATGCTTTTAAGTTGGTTATAAGGTTTTTCAAATACCTTGAACTCATACCACAGTCGAGCATAACTAGGAGTCCAGGACATATTAAAGTTAACACACAACAGATTAACTTTGCCAATGAGTAGCACATCAATTTAGAAAGTATAATACTTGAGGATCAGTCCATAGTAGTATGTTCTATTACAGGGCAATGCAGAAATTTCATTAGTTTCATATTTAACATAATTAAGTCACACACACACATGCAAATCCAGAATTTGGACATAACTATCTTTTTCCAAACAAGTTGACAGCATATTAACGATCTAACACCCAGAGGTCTCCAGTTTGATTCTAATATGTGCCATCAACTTCTAATGGGTTACAACCACTGATAGAGGAGATAAAGTTTGTCTCATCCACATGGAGGGGGATCTTTGCATGCACCCAAGGACAAGTTGGATCAAATAGCTAGCATACCATGTTTATTCAATAGAAAATATGCTGAAAGCATTATTGGGCTTGCAAGTTTGCTATTGAGTTGAAGGTCCCTTAAGAAACGAACTCACATGAAACAAAATCTATAAATTAAACTACACTAGCACAGGCCTCTGACTGATACCATTTCAGTTTTACGAAACATGAGTTTCTGGATTCAAGTCCCAATGGATGTGTCTATGTTGTATATAAGCATAGATATTTTTATTTTAACCCTTGTTTTAGTCTACAGATAAGTGATGGTCCACATGAAATTACCAGTTTATAGTGTTATACATGTTGTACACTCTTACATTTCCACTGTCAGTCACAGTCCATTATGACTCTTATCTACACATTGATCACAGCTTAAATATGTACAAGGTCATAGTCATTCTTAGATTCACTCCCTCACAGAATGATATACCTAAAACACAAGTTTGTGTATGTGTAATACAGATACACTTGTTTTGACTTTTTGGAGTCAAACTAATTTTGAATTCAAAGTTTACGAAGATTCCTTCAGAAATCCATGGCCACATTTTTCTATTTTTAGCCACATCTGGATTATATCACAACTCTGCTAGTTTCTAACTGCAATATTACTGCATTTGACATCGTAAAACTAGCTAAATCTTACTTATATAACACAGAGACTAATAAGTTTCCGATCTGAAGACATATTCACTGAGAACAATAAATAATCATGCATGCTGAACAAGCAATCACCTAATCAACACCACATTTTCACATTGCAGTCACAAATTTTAACTTTCCAATTTAATCCAATGTGACTCTTAAATACATACCGATCAAAAGTCAAGTACAACTTAAAGGTGTACAAGGTCATAGTGATTCTTACACTCTCTCTAAACACGGGTTTCTGCAGAAGTCAAAGCTTCTTCAATGTTGACCTTTTGTGGTCAAACTAAAATTTATCCTTCAGAAATTCATGGCCACATTTTCTATATTAAGTTACTGATGATTAATGCTACCTTCTAAGCGACAATATACTATTACTACAGCTTATTTTCTAAACATAGAGACTATCAAATTTCCAACCAGACAACATTTGACAACAGTAATCAATTATGCATGATTAACAAGAAATTAACTAATCAGCATCAAATTAACACTGCAGTTAAGTGAGATAAACAGGTAATCAGCATCAAACTAACACTGCAGTTAAGTGAGATAAACAGGTTGCGTGATATGAAAATCATACCTCTAGCTGAGCAGTAACAGAATCCTGCTGATTCATTGGAGCTAGCAGAACAGCACCTGTATCCGACCTATGTCCCATTCTTGCGAATGAATTGTGAGTCATTAACCACGTGTACCTATTGTACGGCAATTCTCTCACCTAAATCACACATACAACACAAATCAATAAACACTTCAATACGCTTGTTTATACAGATTAATAAACACTTCAATACGATCATCCATACACATTAACGATGTATACAATATGATACAGCTATTGAACGAAATCCTCTCACCTAACACGCTTCTCAATCACACACAAACACACATTAATAAACACTTTTATACGCTAAATTTCAACATAAACAATCATATACAATAAAATACACCTTATAAACAGAATTATGAGCCTGAACGATTCTCGATCACACATGCACACATTAACAAACACTTCTATAAGCTAATTTTCACACATAACCAATCAGATCCAATAAAATATACCTTACTAAGAGGATTATGAGGCTGAACACGAATACATCGAGGCGGAACAGTAACGTTTCCAGTACAAGTTCCGCATTGTAATCCAGAATCACAGCTCTTATCGTTAACACAAGTTTCTCCTTCCTGTTTACATTTCAAATCCGATTAAATCAACAATAAACAAAAATCAACACGTTACTCTACGAACTAAAACTTAATCCGATCAAGCTAACAAAAATGAACACAGTAATCTCTGTACTACTCTAAAATGTTATCCGATTAAGCTAACTCTAAACTAAATATTAACGAAAAGTAACACGTTAATCATCTAACTAACTTACTAACATTTAATGCGATAGTATTAACGATTAATTTGTCGATAATGAGGACGTTAATCTTCAAGCTAAAACTAAAACCGATAAACGATCATGATTAATTTAACGAACGCGTTAAATTACGATCCAAAACTTAATCCGATTAAATTTTACGATTACATTAACGATTAAACTAAAACTTAAGCTAACGAAAATGAACATGTAACGAATAATAACAGTTAAACTAACATTTACCGGTGAAAATATGTACAAACTACTGACCTTGAGTGACGAACAACGGGTGAAGAGTAAAAATGCGGTGATTAGAGATGTGATGAACATACTTGACGTGAATTTCATCATCTGTTTGTACACATTCAGTTAATTAGTTGTTGATTAAAATGATGAGAATGTAAAACACGCACTGAAACACGTTCGAAAACACACAGTTAGTTAGTTGTTTTAGTTTACCTTTGGTAATGGCGGTTAGAGATGAATTGAAGGTGAGTGAGTGAGTGAGGAGAGAGTTTGTTTTGATTTTTGAATGAGGGAAATGGTTTTAAGTCACGCGCCACAACAAACTTATTCTGTTTTAATTTTGGGGAAACTATAGTTGTGCGTGTTACAAAAATGAAATAAGTAGATAGTTTATAGAGAAGGTAATAAGTAGATAGTGTAGCTTTATATATGTTGTATCGGAGGGTCGGGGTGTTTGGCTCCGAATAAATTGAAAAATAAATCAGATGGAAACTAAATAAAATCGAATTGAATTTGTTAATTGGTGTATGGTTTGGTTTGAAACTGAACTGAAGTATTTAATCAATATTCTAGTTTGGTGTATGATTTAACAAAATATAATCAAATCAAACCGAAAAACCAATATCTATATTTATATATATATATATATATATATATATATATATATATATATATATATATTCTAACTAACAATCCTAAAGTCTCATGTCGGTCGAGCACAGGTAAAAAAGAAAAAGAAGAAGCTTATACATATAGTTTCTATTATATTATTCTAACTAACAATTCTAAAGTCTCAAAATCCAAAAAATAATAATAATAAAATAAATAAATAAATAATCATAAAATCAAAATTGTGTACTCCTATCATTAATTTACTTAGTTGAGCATTTTATGAGAACTTTTGATTTGTTAATCTTATTTAAACTTTTAGATTTTTATTTATAAATCCTAGATTATATTGTGAAGTTTACTTAAATTTGGTTTTTTTTTAAACTAAACCTAACCGAATTTTAATTTGGTCTATGGTTTGGTTTTATCTGTTCTATAATTGATTTGGTTTGGCTTTGGTTTTTGTTTTAAAAACTTTCAAACCGATTAACCCGAACCATATAACCACAAACTCGAAAACCGACTAATGAACACCCCGAGCGTGATCAAATAAAAACTTATTAAATTCTTTTGAAATTTAAAAAAGCCAAAAATATAGGAAAAATGTGATAAATGTCTTATATTGACACCGGAGGAGGAAAAGTTAATATTCAAAAACCATAAAACTTTTTACATAACGTGGATGATGAAAAAAAAAATAAAACCAGTGAAAGAAATCTAAAACTTTTTCCATGAAAAAAAAGCATAAATTTTTGTGTTTATCATTCATCATATGTTTTGTAGAGTAAAACTTATCGAAAACTTTCTTAGAAGCCTAAGACCAGATGCTATGGTAATCAAACTTATCATTTCATATCAGCTTCACATCATCATTCCACACACTAAAGGTTCATGGTACTGGAACCGTATCGAATCGAACCGAAACCGAAAGAACCAAAAACCGAAAATATGAAAAAAGTTGAACCAAGAACCGTCCCAAATTCTTCGGTTCGGTTCTGGTACGATACTCGGTTTCTGTACAGGAATTTTCGATAATTCTCACTGGTACCTAAGTATTTAAATAATTGTTTTTCATCGTAAATCATTCATAAACTGAAATCAACATACATACAAAGAACATAATCATTATATGCGAATTTGTTACTGAGCAACACAAAATTGTTACTAAGCAACACTGAACATAATCATTATAAGCGAATTTGTTACTAAACATAATCATACAAAATTTAATGAAGAATGAATACCAATAATTTATTATAACTTATTGTTACTGAGCAACCCAAAATTGTTCATTACTGTTGATACAAATAAACCATAAAAACATTTGTTTATATTTAGCGATCTCGTTAAATTCTGTTGATAACAAAAATAAAATTATCATAAGTATAATTCTAAGAATACATGTTGTTTTGCAAAATATACATTTGTTCATTTACATATATGTTGTAATAAAAATGTATTATAATAAAACATGTAATACATTGGGTAAAAACCATGACCCATGACCCATACCCATGGAGCTTAATCCATAACCCATGACTCATTGCATGACATCATGCATGAAATCATGGTGGGTATTATCCATGATCCATGACCCAAAATCCATGACCCATGACCCATTGACTAGGTACAATGTATTGTTGGGTATCCATGATCCAAAGTCCATGACCCATGGTCCATAACCCATAACCCATAACCCGATTTGGTATCCAAAATCCAAACTAAAATTGCTAGACTAATCACAAATTACCTTGATACAATACTTGATAGTGTTAAAACAAGTAATAACCAAAAGGGTCTAGGTATTCAAGAACATATTGCATCAACTAGCGAAGTTAAGGAAACACAATTTGTTAAATCAACTGAAAAAGCAACTACTGATGTGCCGAATCCGGCGGATCCTTTGAAAAGGGATCCGGCTATTACAAATGAAGAGATCCAGACATCTGCAGCAACAAAGGCTAAAAATAACACAACCATCTCTTCTAGAACCGAATTTGATGTCGTTAATAAAAATAAAACACCCAATGCTACTGTTAGGAATGTTAAACAACCACCCTCTTTAAAACAAGGTTAGGTTTATTGAAAAACAAACCCCCGTTGTTTACCAAACCAAATAAGTCGATTAAAAGGTCAAATAATGTTTTTCCTAAAAGTAACCATATGGGATGGAATCACAACTCACATAATGGTTTCCCATTCCAAAACTACGTACCTTGGAATGCTTTTACGCCATTTTCATACATGCATCATATGAATGAATTGGATAACACCAATGGACCCATGAAAAAATGGGGACAAAACTCTTGAGTTGTTTGTTGTCTTAGGTGTGCCTAAAGGTAGACTTGGATCCAGACGAATGGATCAAGGATAAGCAAGCAAGACATATGACAAGAATAATAAGCGTTGTTCTCCATACGAATCCTTTAACGGAGGAAATGTGGTGTTCGACAATAGTAAAAGCAAAATCATCGGAAAGGTATAATCTCTCACAATTCCCTAACCATTAATGACATGTGTCACGTAGAAAACCTAAACTTTAATCTACTAAGTATATGTTAAATATGTGATAAAAAGTGTAACGTTCTCTTTAGCGAAACCGGTAGTAAAATATTGAAAAATGGTATTACTGTAGGAAGAGGTATTAGAAAACTTGGCGTCTACTGTAGCAACCCGTAAATTTTCATAAGGTAAAATGACTATTTTACCCTTTGACTTTTTAAAGTTGACTTTTGACTTTGACTTTTGACTATTTGACTTTTACCGTAACGTAAAAGCAAATACGATAACCTGTAGTAACTGGTATTTTTCCTTGTGACCAACACAAGACTACGATAAGTCTATATGTTCAAAATACTTTATTTTCACCAATAATCATAATTTTTATGAACTATTACTACTTTATCATTTTTAAATAGATATGTTACTTTTTACGTAAGAAGCGTACTCAAACCTACGTTATTAGGTTTTAACAACATAAAAGCACCCTATTAGACTTATCATACATTTAATATACCTAGTTAGAGTATATTGATAAGTTTTAACATTTTTGTAAGTATTACATTTTTACGTTACCCAATTTTAAGTTTCATGATTTAAGGGCTTAACATTAGTAATTACCGGGACCAAACTACACTTCATAAACTAAAATTTATCACAAAAATGAACACACTACCACTTCATTGTGAGAGGTGGGGTGTATATAGTCTACCACAAGACCATGTGTCTTGATTTCACACTCCTTATCATCCAAGAATTACATGTGTCCCAAATCCATTCATACTTAAGCCAAAAACCACTAACTTAGCTCATAAGACATGCAAATTTCACCTAGTACTCCCCTCCCCCTCTCCTTGGTCGTTCATCATAATGACCATAGCACCATCACCCACTTTGATTCACACAATAAGTTACACAAGAAAGATGAAGGCCTAAGTGATCTCTACATAGTCCAAGTGTTGTTTTAATGATTCCATGGTTAAATTTGGAGATATACAAGGGTTTAAGTGCTGAGTTAAAAGGGTTATTACAAATCTTACATAAGGTTAAAGTAAGCTTGGGTTGAAGATTCAAGACAATGATTAGAGATTAGAAGGGTTAAGGGTTGAATAGTTCTTGTTGTACTAGTAACTTGTCATCCTAATCCTTGTAAGATTTGAGTTTATTTTCTTGTCATTCAATATTATTGTAATAATCTCTATAATTATTTGATGTAACTTGATATAAGTAGTATATTTAATATGGCTTAATTGATGTTGTACATGAGGCTGTGACCATAAAAACAAGCTAAAACAAGTCCTAGGTAAGTTCTATGAACATGAATTTTGAAACAGTCCCAAAGTTTGATTAAACTGATCATCTCAGTAAACCTTGAGGTTAATTCAGTAAGACAGGCTTTTAGAACTACGTCTTACGATCGTTTCGCCGGGTGGCGCACCTCATAACTCATCCCAATGAGTAAATGAGAGCCAAAATGGCAAAACATGTCAAAATCCGCACACCAGATTTCATTTGGGAAAAGCCCATGGTTCTGACCATTATGGAAGTTGACTCAGTTTTATGAAATGTAGCCAAGACCTAAACTTGAAGTTTGGTGAAAGCCGCGTGTCAAAAAAAGTTGTAGAACTCAACTTATGATCGTTTTGGCAGGACTGAATATGCAGCCAAACTTTCTGCAATGAAATATAAGTAAATACTTGTAATTAGACTATTGATATAAATAAACTTTGGACCTTAGACTTAATTAAGCTTAAGAAGCTGTTATAGAATATAAAAATACGAACTTGGGCTTTTGAATCACTTAAAAAGGACTTATGGTTAAAAAGTTATGCCTAGTTAAGTTTTACTAGATGAAAATATAGTGTTGGAACAAAAGCTTGCTGATACGATTTTAAATCACGATTTTGACCCTTTTATATTCCGAATCAGCAAAAGTGTAAAACACAAAAGTTGCTCAGAATGAGTTTTTCTACAAAAACTCAGGAGCACATAAGCAGAAAGTAAACGACAAAACCTAAAAACGGCAAAAACTAAACTGACATGTTGTTGACTAGACACAACCTTAGTGAGAAACTTTAAGTGATATATTGATCATTTGAGGCTAATATAAAGCCAAGATTGAGTCAAGATTGTTGTCTTGAGGTTGTCTAACTTAGACACATCCTTAATATGGTCTTGATTATTATTGCTTAACCATAACTTAGCCGCACGGCTAGTATAAGTCTAATGACTGAAACTTGTTTATTTAAAACTTGTTCACTAGACTTTGACAAACTAGGTAAATGACCATATGACATGTTAAACTACTTCACGACCTCTTGATTTTAATAGCCAAACAACATTTAGGGAATACTTTAACTTAAGGATTCATGTACAACATCATAAGCCAACAAACTACATATACTTGTACACTTATATCGTACAATATACTAAAACACGAATACTATGCTTTCTTAGGTAATCGTTAAAGGTCGTGATCTTGTCATACTCTACCGTTGATAAACAGTATATCATTACACTCCGCTGCTGATCACTACTGTGAGTTCATAGCCTCATTTTCTATTACTTAATTGTTTTACAAACCCTTGGGGGAGATGCATACTTTATTTTAAACCGAACACATTGCTTTCAAACTGTATGCTTATCTGATTGTTTTATTGTCACTAAATAAACATAATTGCCAAACATAAGTCCCTAATCATGAACCATTAATCACTAGAGAGAGTGGACGCGAATATTGTGAATAGATCTATTGGGATTGACGAATCCCGTTTGTGTTAACCGGGTAGGCAAACAAACGCACTATATTTGAGTAACATTAGGTAAACGACAATTTTACCTATTGTAAATTTGGTACCAACAATTTCACCAATTTATATTGGAACATGTTAACGCCTTTGGTTGCATGAGCTTAGTGAAATAATAATTGTTTTGTTTTCAACATTATGGGTGTATAACAACGTAACCCACACAAACATTATGTGTTCAAATACTTAACTATAAACTCTATGAATTCACTCAACCTTTGTGTTGTGCTTTTAAGCATGTATTCGTGTCCATATTGTATGAGGTCGGCACGGAGGAGCATGGATACTCAAGAAGGCTATAAATTTTATTATCATTCGAAAACCAATTTAATGTATTTTGTAAACTTGGAACCATTTGGGACCTCATCTTTGTAAACTCCGATATTTATATAAATCGAATGATAAATGTTTTAAAACGACTCCATTAGAGTTCGTTTTCTATTGTTATGACTGTTGTGCCATGAAGTAACACCCAGTTTGAATTCCGCTGCGTATCGCGAAGTTGGGGGTGTTACATCTACGTTATTAAAATCGAAAACAAACCAAAAGATAAACTTTGTCTCACCTCTATGGATGATACTTCGACCTTATGGTATCGAAGATTGGGTTACGCCAATATGCGACTTCTTCAATCGCTATCATCCAAAGAGCTTGTAAGAAACCTACCTAAATTTATATACGAACATCATTTTTGTAATGCTTGTAATGTTGGAAAACAAGTCTATTAATACAAATAAGCCGTAAAAACGTTTATTTATATTTTACGATCTTCTAATGTTTTGTCGATAACAAACGTAAAATCATTTTAACGAAACAAATAAAATACGTAAATGGTTTGAGCCAATAGTTTACTAACACACTTACGTTTTCACATAAAACACTAAACAAGTAAAAGTGATTTTATGATTTAGTAATACATATGTACAACAACTAGTGTTTACATATTGGGTAAATATATACATAACTAATATGTATTATAATGGGTAAATATAAATGGGTAGAAGTTTAAAGTATTTGACCAATTGACCAAATACATTGAATGTAGTTGAGTAAAACCCAAAGTCCATGACCCATACCCATGGAGCATAACCCATAACCCATTGCATGACATCATGCATAAGTCATAAATGGGTATTATCCATGACCCCTGGTTTTAACCCATGACCCATGGACTAGATGCATTGCATCTTGTAGATACATTGTATCTACTTGGATACCCATGGTCCAAAGTCTATGACCCATGACCCATAACCCATGACCCATGACCTAAAACCCATGGGCAAAGAGGCGTCCATGAATCCCGAAATACATCGGGCGGATCCACCAGTGAGGGATCCGTGGAACAATAACTAAAATTCTTCTATATAGTGAGCCATTTCTTCATTTTGGTTTGCCACCCCACATACTTTCTCCTAGTATTGTAAACCTTAACCTCGGATCCTAAAGGATCTATCTATATAGTTTGTGTTTTGCTTTTGTGTGATTCTCTAGGTTCCTCTTAAAGGCGAGATCACCACCTCTTGAAGTCGAGAAAGCTCAAGTCCATGAGTTGCTATGCTTCATCATCATCAAGACTACTGAGGTTCTCTTGTTGATAGTTCTTTCTTCCTCCATAGAAGTGTTGTATCAAAGGCATTCGTGAAGGATGCCGAAAGAGACAAGATGAAAGCATTAGTGAAAGTGCTTAAACGTCCGTGTCAAAGGCATTAGTGAAAGATGCCAAAGGAGTCAAGACGAAGGCATTAGTGAAAGGTGCCAAACGTCCGTGTCATGGGCATTAGTGAAGGGTGCCTAGAAGTCAAGTCAAGTGGCATTAGTGAAAGATGCCAAGGGTGTATAATCGATGAGGTGGATCGATGTACAAATAGAGATAAGTTGTATTCAAGGATATTGATATCCTTGATGATGTTGTAATAAGGAGTGGGTCTCCTTTGGGATAGGTGTTGTGTAGTGTTGGGTAGTAGTTCCTCCATTGTAATGGAACTCGGTATCTAGCCTAGTACCAGATAAAGGGTAGGCGACGTTGTGATAGGTGTGGTTCTATCTTGTGGAAGAACCCGATGTCTAGCCTAGTACCGGAAAAAGAGTAGGCAACGTTGTGAAGGCTTCTCCACCATAAGGAGTTGGTGTCGTGTAGTGTTTACGAACTCTCGAGTAGGTGACTCGGGGAGTGGAGTAGGGCAAGGAAGGTGTCCTTGTAGCCGAACCACTATAAACACTCGTGTCGTGGTTATGTGTTTCTTACTCTTTATCTTTCCATTACACATTTACATATCTAGCTACCAATGTCCAAGATACACATTTAAATAGATTGACATAAGTCAATCTAAATATTTTAAAATGAAGTTTTAATCGGTAAAACTATTCAACCCCTCTTCTAGTTTTCCACAAAGTCCATGCTAGTCATAAAGCTAAAAATATGGTTTCTACATCAAAATGTCTAGAACTGTTACATATGGATTTATTTGGTCCGTCGGCTATCCAAAGTTACGAAGGTACCTTATATACCTTGGTTATAGTAGACAATTACTCTAGGTATACACGGACTAAATTTTTGAAGAATAAAACTGAAACTTTTAATCACTTCGAAATCTTAAGTAGAAAAATTCAAAGACAACTAGGAAGTCCTATTGTGTCGATCCGAACAGATCATGGTCGGGAATTTGAACTATCGAGTGGGGAACTCAGGGAGTGGAGTAGGGCAAGGAATGTGTCCTTGTAGCCGAACCACTATAAATCACTTGTGTCGCTACTTTCTATCGCTTACTTTACTTGCAATTTTTATTTACTTTATTTATTGTTTGGTACTATCTATTCATCCACAAGATTTCACATAAGCTTGAATCTAAACATTTGAAATCTAAATTTAAATCGGTAAAACTATTCAACCCCCTTCTAGTTTTCCACAATTACTTCATTATTTTATATCAATATGTGGCTATGCGCAAAGATGTAAACTCGATATTCTAGTTTATCATTATAAGCGAATTTTTCATATATCAGTTTTACAAAGCCGCAAAATCGATATTCTAGTTTTATGATAATGATTTAATTTTCTATCGTTTTTGAGTTATCAGTTTTACAAACATATTCAAATAACCCATTAATCTCATACATGCTAGTGCCACTGATTGACTGATGTATATGAACTAAATTTTGTAAAATTCAGTAATCTCTATTATTGCTTAGGTTACACGAAATCTCTATTAGGATAAGATAATCAAATCACTTTGTATCTAGGCATATGTGGAAAACTAGAAGGGGGTTAGTTTACCGATTAAAACTTTGTTTTAAACTTATTGAAAGATCAATTGATATTGATCTTAGATATGTTAGTGAATGATAATCAATATGCAAGTAATATATATATATATATATATATATATATATATATATATATATATATATATATATATATATATATATATATATATATATATATATATATATATATATATATATATATATATATATATAGTGTCAAAACCGTCCGATGGACGGTATGACTGTGGTTTTTATTTTAGGTTTTAGTAGAACAAATATGTACTAAAAAGTAATTAAAAGTTAAATTAAACAATTTATAACTATAATTGTCGAACCATCAAATAATGTTAATGATTTAATAAAAACCTAAAGGTTGAGCAATTGGCGATCTTTCATCACTGCACGTTTACTATAAGTTGACCTTGATATTTTTTGTTGATATAGAAATCGAAGGAGCTACTTTCATAAGATCCTTTTATTTCTGAGTTGTCTCCCTCATGATCTTCCTCGAGGTGAGTAACAAGTGTCCAAGATTTTCAATACCAATATCATTTACTTTTTTGAAATTCCTACACATATCTCTAGATGAACGATTATTTTGTCCAAGAATCAGAACAAAGTTTGTTGCCAAGTCAAATGTTAAAATGTATGAAACAGTTGATCCCATCCTGCTCCGCCATATCTGATGGAAGGTCTCAAGTCCTAGCCCTCGAATTCGTGCTTTCAGAAGTGTATTTTTGTCTCCACCAACTGTAACAAAGACATCATAACAGTATCCTACATTCCATGCTAATATCTAAAAAATTTAGAATTAAAATGATTAGGTAGGTAGGTGGTAGTCATTAACAAATAGACGTTTTGGTTTACTTTTAACTCATTTGACCCATTCTGGTTTAATTTTAATCATATCTGTTTGAGATAAAGTCAACACAAGTTGAGCCGTTTATATCTAAACGTGAATCATAATTACAAATACGGACAGCTTTTTCAAACACAAATTATGTACTTTTAAGAGATAGAAAGTGTCTTAAGAACAAAAGATAGAACGTGGCCTGGTTTATTTTGACTTAAGCATTAAGTAGCTTTGTTGACCCGTTATCAAACTTGTCCGACATATGATGCTAAAAGGGTTATTTCTTTAGTTCGAGAGAGTGCGTTTTATTCGAAATAGTCTAAATAACACCTCTTATTTATCATAATCAACTTCTCGTTCTTTTACATAAACATTGACCTAAAACATAAGTTGAAAGACCTAAAGAAGGTTAAACATCGAGGTCAAAGTCACTAATATAAAAATGATTGTATTCTTAATACATAATTTACAATAATAAAAGGCTAAAATAAGCTGCTTTTTTTTTTTTTTTTTTTTTTTTTTTTTTTTTTTGGTCTTCAATTTGTAGTGACTTCAAAAAAGTTATTGCATTATCGCTATCTATAGCTGCGGGTCTTATAATAGTTCGCTATTTTTCTCATATTTTATGCCTTTTCCTAATTAGTCTTGGCAAATAAGGGTGTAGTAGTGCATTTTTTTTAATGACAATGAGTTATGATATGTATTTTAATATAGCCATGCCGGCGTGTATTCATTTTCTTGTACAACTAAGATATATAGCATAGAGGTCAATAGACATAAAATGAACGCAAACACGAAAGTAAAAGCCATACCCCTTTTCGTATCCTTTTATGTACAACAACTATTTTCAAACAACTATCTTTGTCAAATGCAACATTCCATCTTTTTTTCAATTTAAGTTTTTGTTATCTGAACATTAAAAGACCACCATTTTATATTCATTTGACTAAATTTGTACTAATAAGAGAAATCATTCGTATCACAAGACTAATCCTTTCTATGTGTTGTGGTTACTTTCCGTTAGATGTATGTTTTGAGGTTAAGAGAATAAAGGATAGCCAACTTGTATCCCACCGGTTGTTTTATGAGGAGGCGTTAGGAATTGCTTATTTAAACTGATTATCATAATTTGGATTTAAAAAATTCAAGAATTCGTTCGTGAGTTTGGCAATTGGTCATATTGATTCGGATGCAGGAAACGGATTAACAAAATTTGCATTAAACATTAAAGCAACCACTATTAAAACTTAGACTTTCATTGGGCGTAACTTGGTCTTAGGTCCAGGTTTCATAACATCATCTTGACACTCTGGCCTAATCGAAAAATGCACGCCAAATTGTCATTTAAGTTGTTACTACTAAACGTCCCCTTCAAAGGGGACTTTATAATAGACACATCTAAATATACAAACTTCATAGCTAAATATGCTCCTATCATCTTTTGTTAAAATTTTCTTCACCTCCGCCTCAACATAACTCGCACAAGCTACTCGATGGCTCCACATCGATCGTAACCAACACGCCAAGCACAACATTACATGAACATTTCAATAAATGATCCTTGCATTACATAGTGCTATAGTAGAACCATAAATACTTTTCAATATATTTTTGGAGATCATACCACATAAATACATATATGTCCTCGGTTTGTTCAACGTAAAATTTCATTCTTTTTCTTTATACCATCTTATCTTATTCTTTTGTAATAACACGAAATATATCAAGATGGGATGGTTTGGTAGCTAAAGTTAAAAGTTGTATATATTTGAGATGCACGGCTTGGTAGTTAACGATAAACTAAAGGATACATATAAAACATATTTAACATACATTAAGGACTTTCAATATTTTGGAGTAGAATATGATTTTTTTACAACTTTAGTGAGCAATAACCATTCCAATCATGTCATTGTAAAACATGAATCATGTCATTACAACTTTAGCTTTTATAACTACCTCTAGATTTGAATAACTTACCATATTAAATCCAACACCTTGAAACCCGCAGGTCGAGTGTCTCCTTGACCGTCATCTCTCGCAATATGCCAATCTTGTTGATCGACGTAAGATGATGTTCCCGAGGAACAAACTCTTCAAACCATGCCCGTAGTAGGTGATATTTCCTATGGCTTAGAGATAATTACAAATAAAGGAATTAGTATCACAAACCATTTAACAAGTTTTCGTGCAATGATCTCCAAGATGTCCAACCGGGGCCAATAATAAAGTTCATTTTCGAGCTCAAGGACCAAGAAGTAGTGTCATTTTGAATATGATTCAAAGGTTAATATTTGTATTCTCGCTCGCTACTCAACCTCATGGATGTAGGCTACACAAAGGACGGGTATCTCAAAAAAAATGTTGTATACAACTTGCGACCCACAAGCCACCACAAGCCATATAACCTTAAATTGCAGACATAAATATGTTAATCCAAACATGTCCATACACAATACGCCAAAATATTAAGTCGCAACATTACACAACTCAATATGGGAGTCTTGATCAACCAAAAGTAGTTGCGGACATAGTGCTATCCCACCGTGCCAAACACCCATAAGCCTCGCAAATTGCATACAGAAAAGTGAACCATTGTGCCAAACATCTTTAAACCAGGTGACACATTGTCCCATATGCCAATCCGAACATAGCACATATCACGAAACTTTAACCGAATGCATCAACACAATGGTGGCTTGGGAATATTCAAGATCAATATCTTGAGTAGCATTGCTCCATATCGATCGAAATTCGCAGACCAAATCGGATAACCTTCAACGGAACCATTTGTGAATTTTACATTTGGGTTATTATATTTTCGGCTTTACCCCGAGTATCAAATGAGCTATTTTCTTGATTGGCACCGGGTGCAATTTGGCTTCAAAATGTTGATAATGGAAGGAAATAATTGGACTGTTTAGATATTATCCCCTTTTTAATGATTTATGCCTGTAGAGTGAAAAGAACATAAGACGTGTGACATACTAAATTAACGAAAAAATTGTAAGTAAACTATCACTTTTAAAAATTACCCGACAAGAAATATGGTTGTTGCGGTGACCCAGGACTTATATCCGGTTCACAAACTATTGAAGTTATAATGACACCATCCCATTCTCGCATCTTGACCAAATGTACCCAAAATGTTAATATCACCGCTGTCAATGACAGTTGAAGTCACGAGGCAAATCTCATGTCATAGTGTGCTACCCAATGCCGCATAATCATTATCTTATAAGTTCAAAGTTATACATTGATTAGATTCAAAATGTAAGTAAAATAGTCTATACGAATGTTTTGAAGATGAAAAGGATGATATAAAGTGCAAACCAAAGTCGCAAGAGTGAGTTCTCGAACTATCACATCATTACATCACTTGCTTCACCGTCATGATACACTTATCAGGTACCACACAATCTACAAATATTATAATAGACTTCATTACAAAAACTGATAGTTTAACAGTAGAAGTTACTTAGCATACGTAAATGGTGAAACTAAATTTATTCATGTCCACTTCAAAATCTGAAAACAACATAAAAAGAAAATGTATAGTTTCAAATTATAAAAGGTAACAACGATAAGTGTGTTTCATAATCTGCAGCACTAAATGCACCTTTTGGGTTAAAATCAATAATAGGTTAGCATGGATATGTCATTAATTTCCTATAATTATCTCGAAGTGCATAAGAACTACATAAATATTCGCTTAGAATCGTGATATGGCTAGCGACTAAGAGTATAAGTATTTTGCGCCTAATACCTTGTAGCAGGAAAACCGCCAACAAATGAGTAAATGGTTTGAACGAAGAAGCTAATTTAAATCTTATCTCTAGTTTTCCAAAATCCTTGAGATCGAAGCAAATGGAACATAATGGTAAGGATAAAACACGAAAAGGAGCCACATTATAAGATAATATAATAAAAATTAACTTCAACTCACCAACACCACACGAAAACCCGAGATGATGCTTGATAGTGAAAAATGCTTGTTTATAAATGAAAACACAAAATGCGTGTTTGTTAATTAATATGACAGAGAATTACCACCGGCAGGAACATACACCATAATAATACCACATCTCCCAACATAATCCTTTAGTATATGTTAGAACTTGGGGTATCATTATAAACTTTAGAAGATTCATATTATGTGACATTTCGTAAGAAGACTTGCAGGTGGAATAGCTAATTGCTGATTAAACTATAAAACAAATGCAACTTACAACATCTCTTGTATTGACTCAAATCTTCCAAAGACTTTGCGAAAACTTCCTTCATAGTTATTGACCTTGTCTATGTTCTTCCTATTGTGAAGACAAAGTAGCATGTTCATCATCAAGTGCTAAATTATTGAATGACTCATACGGTCATACCAATATGTGAACCCCGACATAACCCTCGACTTGAAGTCCACCAGTTCAACAATGTACAATGACCGCAAAATCCTCAAATTCAAGTACAATGTCTCGCAATAGTGGATCGGCCCATGAATCATCCACCATGGAAACCATTTCTAGCCATTATCGACAAGCTTTCATGACCTCTTTAACCTATGCCGAGACTTACGTGTATTTGGTAGGAACCAAAATACCACCGCACCACACCGATCATTTGAGTCTGTGGGACCCACATGAACCGAGATGGAACATGGAAAGGGCCAAAGACCCTTGAGCTATATTATGAAGCTAACCGCCTCTAACGGACCCACGAAGTTAGATTTAGAGAGCCTAGAATGGGATGACTCCATGAAGCTTAATTTCATCCTTTAGCTTACCCGGCCTACAATGGGCTTTATGCGAAGGCCGCTAAAAGTTACTACCTTCGCTAAGCTATCAATGATTGAAAATCAGAATTTTTCTATATCGAAAACGCAATTTGTACAAATTTACATCACCACATGATGGAAATTGTTCATATCATTTCGCCAACCATATGATGTTGATTTTAGTACGATCGGGTATACATGTTCATAATTGACTTTCAAATAAATAATATTTAGTCCTTGTATAGTTGTATGAGAGAAGTACTAACCATCGTGACCTTGACACTTGGATGATTGTATATCGGTGCTTGTTGTCATTGTGCAGAAGGTTTGACGATCGCCATATGTTATCGCCCTGCACGTAGAGTCATAACGAAACAACTAAGATAACAAGAAGATGCCACCGTTTATAAATGTATGTACCGAAATTTTATATAGTTTTCAATGTTGGTTTTCTTTCTTAATGAAGAATAATAACGATTTTTTCTTTCTTTCTTAGTGTATATGACAAATGAGTCGGGAAGTGAACTTATATAGGATTTGATTGTTAAGCCCATACAATATAAAGCTCGGTTTTTATTTGTTTTATGATTTTAAGAAAACGGTAGTATTGTTCTTGTAAACCATTGTCAACAACCTCTTTAGCTTCTACACATGCCCTTTATCTCTAATAGTAGTATACAAATAGTATTTATTGAATTGTAGATATACCAAGGTTTCGTTTATCATCTCGAACCTACAGGTGAGTCGTACACCCTCAATACCGATATTTAAAGCACCTCAAGGTGAGTTGATACTGCACAAAAGCATCACCCCATACATCTGCCACCCCACACATATGTAGAAAATACATTAATGTTTATATACCCACACCTAAGTTAGAGGAGGCACAATTGGTGGTTAAGAGGTTGAAACCGAACCAAACCTAAACTTGCCCGTACTACAAAAGTGAGCCATGACCCAATTTAAACCAAACCCAACCTTTTAAAGCAAACACATGTTGCTAGATAAAATGTGTTGAATTTAAATTGCACTTGTAATTAATTGCGAGTTGCAGGCCAAGTTGCAGACAAAATACAAGGTTTCGATTAAAAGGCCTTCATTTGTCACATAAAGGGTGATAGAACAAAACCCGTGAAATTTCAGAATTTACTCCATAGGTTAAGAAGCCAAAACTTGTCGTGTCAATGTTGCTCCTAACAGTAAACCTATTAAACGAAAACAGGTAAATGGTTAGCAACCAATTAGAAAGTTGGGTAATTGCTATTTGTACTAAAAACTAATGTCCATCATCTCAAACCTGCTAAGATCGCTACATATTAGCAAAAGTATCGCCATTTTGGTTTATATATTGTAGCAATTATAATAAGTTTTGCACTACCTATGGCCCAATTATTACCCGGTAATATTAATTATACTATACCCAATAACTACCACAACTTAATAATTATATAATTAACTCCACCACCAATTCTAACAAACCGGTTGATGTAATGTAAATGGAATCGTAACCTTGAAAAGTGGGAGATTTATCACAGCGGTTCCATTATCAACCGTAGGCCCTTGAGTTTTTTGATTTTGCTCCAACTATTAGACACAAAACCACAAATTAAGTAAGGAATTCTTCATTTAAACAACATGTACAGTAATAAGTAGCTTTACGTGCCCAAAAACTGTTTCTGAGGTACGTGCCGAGTATGACCCTGATAAGAAGACTAAACCATAGGCAAGTTAAAGTCAAGCTGACATAGCTTTACGTTAGAAAAAAAGGAACTATGTTTAGCAACATAGTCGATTCGCTTTAAAATTGAACTTTGTTATGCGGGATTCTTCATTGGGATGCGAGCACACATGAGCACCTTTTGGATCCGCTTTTGCAGACTAATAAATATTCTTTAGCAAAATTAATTGCAATATCTCTATACTCATTGCACCCCAATGTCACCATTTGCCCTCGCACCGAAAGTTGGCATCAAAGACATCCTACTTGACATCTTAAATCTTTAATAAGTTTAACATTTTTCTAATAGTCGCAAAGAACATACCTCACAGTATGGAGCCATATTTACACAAAAGAAGGCAACGTAGTTTTTAAAATGGATGGATGGTTGATAACATGAATATGAACCAAATTCGAAGTTAGGCAAACAATCATACGAAACTAACCTCGACAACCATATTCAAATAGTGAGTT
Organism: Chrysanthemum lavandulifolium; assembly: GCA_022545495.1. Taxonomy (NCBI): domain Eukaryota; kingdom Viridiplantae; phylum Streptophyta; class Magnoliopsida; order Asterales; family Asteraceae; genus Chrysanthemum; species Chrysanthemum lavandulifolium. The sequence goes on from CM040238.1 coordinate 90,620,235, forward strand.
ACTTGCCTTAAAACCAATTGGCTAGTTATACGCTCATACATAATTGTATAAGCATCATTTAGTGATAAGTAGCATTACAACATTTTAATGAAATAGTAAGGGTTCCATTCACACACCTCAAGAAATCTACATGGTTTATTTTATACATCTTTTTTTTGGAACTATAAAAAAATACTCGCCTACTATTAGGATCGGGTCAAATATCTAATATTAGTTATTTCAATCATTTTATACGAACTTAAGAAAAATGACAACGTTTGTAGGTGAACCTAGACCATTGTGGGTACCTATCAAAAATCAGTATCCCAAGGCATGAGGGACAAGCTTACAAACCCTTTAAGAGCCCCTGACTCATGATCTTTGAGTACAGCCACACGTATTATATCTCCACATTTCATTGTGATACAAATATTAACTACATATACCTTGATTCCACTTTCATCTATTTCTGTGTGGATTTGAACGGGTTGTGTAGACCATTTTCGGGCACTTTTATAAGCTTTCTACGATGTATACCTTGACTGTACTAAACTCAAAGTGTCTTATATGCCTTTTTTTTTATTTCCGAATATGTAGCTCCATGTTCGAATCCAAGTATACTAAAGGTTCCAAAATTTTCACCAAAGAAAATGTAATATTAGCCTTGTTTTTCGAATACCACTAAGCTTAATTTTCTAGATTACCTCGCTTCCAATTTAGGTGGACACACACCTCTACCATCCAACTGCTCAATTAAATCTCTCTCAATCATGGACATATAACGACCTTCCCGTGGTAATGGATTGAAATACAAACACTTATTAGATTAATAGCACACTCGTTCAAGAGTAAAACTAACATGAACAGACCTCCCGTTCAGTTCCTGAACAAAAAGTAACAAATTAGAATATGCAATCTTTAAGTTTGTCGTAAAAAATAAGCTTGACGATAATTAGTTGCATCTAAAATAATTTGATATATAGATCACCAAGGAACCATTCACTTAGTAATTTTCACACGCACCCATGTCACCAACCCACCCCTTTTGTGCCGCGTAAATATCCCCTTAGTACGTGTAGTTTTTAGTAACTGAGATGTATTCGATAGGTGCATCAAACCATACATAGAAAACCTACAAAATGTGGGGTAGTAGAACCATAATAAGAAATAGTTAAACCGAAAAAATAGTCATCTTACTGGTTAAGGGAAAAGAGTAAATCAGAAATACAAACGGTGAAACTTTTTGTTGTGGGGGATTGAAGGACACGCACAAAGTTACAGCTTGAAGTGAGGAAGCATTACTCAGTCGCAGAATCGCAAAGAAAACATCTCAATCGTTAACTAACGATATCAAAACTCTTACAATGACATGTACATATTTCACGTCGATATTCAACCTTAAGTGACAATATATGTCGCAATTTTATATTACAGAATCAACCATAACTTTAGACTTCAATTTTTTTCTCTTTTCAATACGAAAAATATCATATCATACCACTAAACAAATATAGCATACATTATCAGTGAATTAACGTTAAATATAGATGAAACTTGAACATTCAGTAATGTAACACATAAACACTATACTTAACAATAGCATGCATAAACGACAGAAGCCACTTTCGTTCTCCATTAGAATTATCCGATGTGCACCATTCACATTGGTTAAAAATCAACCATTTAAGTTTTACATACTGTCGAGTGAATTAGTTAAAAACCTTTTGGATAAATTTATTCAATTAACTTTTAATAAACTACCATTGAATAGAGTGAATTACTTAAGAACATAACAAAAAAAAAAAAAAAAAAAAAAAAAAGGTAGTATTTAGCTAGTCTCCATGGTGTGTCTTGCAAAACAAAACATCACTTTTTCGTGCAACAACAAATGAATATCGATGTCATTTTCTTCACTCCTTATTGTTAAAGATGAATAATGCACTAATAAATTTAGATCTTTGATATATTATGTAAAATTTAGATCTTTCGTCATTACCTTTACCAAATTTATTCGCAATTGGGAAGCCTTAGCAACTCGAGTTTCGTTTCATCAATGGAAGCTTCAACATCTACACGAGTTCTTTCTACGCCATATTAACAGATTTGAATCTTCATGGCTTTTAAGATATGGAAGTGTGTCATGACCGAATTCTCCACATCATCATTGAGAATAAGAATTTTATGAATCAATTAAAACAAATATTGATTATTTATATGAACGCATTAAAATTGAACAAACCTCGTTCAAGATGATAGATTCAGATATCATCAAACCCTAATTTAAATCCCGATCTTGTTGTGGTTCTTGATAAAAAGGTACCTTATGCGAAACATGATCAAAATATTCCGATTAACCAAACTCCTCTCAAACTTTCTCGCAAAATAATATAAGCAAACAAAGAGACCACCTTAGACCAAAAGTTGAGCATATAAAAGAAGAAGATTAAAATTACGTAGTATCCCCGATTCCTTGATATGCATTCGAGTTTCTTCGTAAGCCATTTTTTAGACCTCATAACGAAATACACCACAAATTTACTCTTGACCTTGAGTCGCATCAAGAACATTGGTGTCAGAAATAATAACACAACATGTAATTGAATTATAGTTAATGATAAAAACTTGAACACATTTGTAAGCATATAAAAAATTAATATGAAGGTCAATAATGAATTATGAATAGCGAAAACAAATTCCAAATCAACTACACTATAAAAGTGACGATCATTAGAGGAGATGGCCAAGGAAAATATGATATTAGGGTTTGGAGAAAAGTAATTATGAATGAACCGTATTTTTTAACGTGAGATTAGGGTTTCATTAAATTTTATCCAAATAAATGGTAGGGTTTATTTAATTACATACATTTATAAATTATAAGTTCCAAAATAAAAACCAAGTAATGTGTTGGTCTAGTGGTTAAGATGCATGTCAATCATATGCCCAACCCAAGTTCGAACCATTCTTGTGTCACTTTTTAAAAATTAATTCCGAAATTTTATACATTTCCGATTTTTATAAATTTAAAATTATAAAAACACTAAAATCAAATCAAAAATTAAAAATTAACAAATAAAAACTGAATTTTAAAATTATAAGAAATCAAAATGTACATATATTTAAAAAAAAAGCCACATGTCTTTAAAAAAATTAAAAAAATGCCACATAAATATAATGATGACATGGAAATATGACTTGGCATTATGGGATGCCAAGTGGCATTTTATGTGGCATGCCTCCTCTTATATATAATGTATAGATAAAGAGTAAATAAGGAAAGAAACAATCAAACCATGACAAGTTGTCTATAGTGGTTCGGTCTACAAGGACTCTTTTTCCTTGCCTCTACTCCGCTCCCCCGAGTCTCACACTCGAGAGTTTAACTTCACTAGTCAACAAGCTCCTTTCACCGGCGGAGAAACCTTTACACTTAAGCTTACACTATTTCCGACACTAAGCTAGATGTCGAGTTCTTTTAAAGGTACAACCACTCCCACACACAATGTATTTTAAGGACTAAAATACTAACCACTCACACTCACAACATTATGATGGTTTGGTACAATAATGATGTATGAATCAACACTAGATCATATAACAACAAACAAACAAGACTTCCAACTATTTGTTGAAGCTTGAATATGCCTTGATCTTCTTTGCTACAAAAGATGATCACTATAATGATATGAAACTGAGTTAGAAATGTTACAAAGAAGGAATGTATGTGAATATGCTAGAAAGAGATGAGAAACAACTTGGTTTGGCTTTACTATTTATAGCCAAAAAGATCAGCAGGCACCACGGACCACGGATCCCTCAAAAGGGTTCCACCGTATTAATTTGGTGCACGGTCCGACAACAAGATCACCAAAATCTTACCAAAGTCAACCATATCTATCCAAGATTGTAAGATATGTAGAGTCTAAATCTACATAAATATCTAGTGAAATCTTCTAGAGATTTCAATGATGCACTACATGATGTCATGTGTTGTTTTTCTATTTTTCGAAATATGTTAAATGTAAATGCATATGTAATGTTTTTGTTTTTAAGAAACCAAAACATGCCTGATCTAAAAATGTTAACATACATTATGGTTTAGAGACATATTAACAATATGATTAATTAACATGTAAATGCTTGAGTGATGAAGATATTATTTAATAAAAAGTTTGTTTTAATATCTATTAAACTTGACAAGCTGTAAGCTTTATAAAAATTAAATTTACTTTTGTCTATAACAAAACTTAGGTAAAGATCATAAAATATAAATAACGTTTAATGACGATATTTGTATTAACAATCTCCCCCTTTTTGTTGAGGACAAAACATAAATTTTATTTTTATAAAAGATGTAAAGTTTGTACAAGAGTTATAAAAATATGAAATTAATTTTAGAACTTGAAAGATTTAGATAAAGATGATAATGCTATTATGTCTAATTTAGAAATGATGTTGACTTTTCAGAAAGTCTAAGTATGCAGTTGACTTTATTTGAAAGTCAAAGTCTTCATTAGTCAGTGTGATGTTGACTTTTAGAAAGTCAAGCATGCGATTGACTTTTATAGAAAGTCAAAGCCGTCAAGTTCTATAATATTTCTCCCTTTTTGTCTCAACAAAAGAAGATGCGAGGCGGAATATGTAATGAGCCCGAGCCATTATCTCCCCCTTGGCCAATGCTCCCCCTAAATTGGGTGCCAAGAGAAAGATACATGGATTGTGAAAAAGCTACAAAAAAAAGATGTTAGTAATAACCATCATCACAAGCATTTCCAATCACCATGTAACAATCAACAACAATATAAGAAACACCATTCATTTGTTAAAATTTTTCATGATATGAAAATCATGAAAAGGGAACACAATGAAGTGTTAGTACATGAATAAAAACCTAGAAAATAAAAGAGGTAATCCTAGAAAATTAAAAAAAATACAAAGAAAATCCTAGAAAAATAAAAATGCTTAAAAGAAATAAACTAGGAACTTCTTATTGAGGTGGTGGATGAGCAAGAGCATTGATGCGCTCTAGGATGTGATTGAGGATGAACCTTATTTCATCTTGAAGCTCATGGACCATCACCCGGGTCCTTTTGGTAATGTGGCGGTCCGTCACAATTTGAGCAACCGTGTCTAGGAGGTAGTATGGTTCATGATTTTGTGGTAGTGGAATGGTGGAGTTGTTGGTGTTGATGGTTGGAGTGGTGATTATGGAGGCTAGCAAAGCACTTTGCATTTGAATGGTCTCACTAAGATGAGAGTCCACCATATTGGAAAATTGGTGGAGATGATTGAGCTTCGGCTTCAATCTCTTCTTTAGTGGGGTGATCATCCCACATGGATTCCTCAATGTCCTCTATATGAGGAGGCATGGATGTTGTAGGTAATGGTTGATCCCCATACAAAGGAACATGGATTCCCTTGTGGATAGGATGGAAAAGAAGAGGTCTTGGCTCTAAAGGGGCGTTTGGGTCAAATGATGGACGTGGAGACTCATGAGCTATTCTCTCAATAGTACCAAAGGATGGTAGTGGTGGTGGATGATTGGGCCTAGGAGGCAAGTCCTCCAAGTCCTTCAAAAATGGGTTTGGAGATGTAGGTGGTGTGAGAATAGCTCTAATGGGATGAGTGTTGGAGATTTAGAGGTGATGGTGACTTGGATGTTTGGATAGGAGCCGGGTGGTGAGCTAGTGATAGGAGTCTTTGTTGGTGGTGGAGTAGTGACAATGATAGGTGATTTTGGAGGTGGTGTAGGAGTAGCCAAAGTGAGGAAGTTCTCATCTCTTATGGGAGATGAGATGGTTAAAGAAGAGGACTCGGAAGAGGAGCTTATGTTGACAAAGCAACATGGTCTTACGCTCATTCTAGCCGTTCTCTTGCAAGGCTTGGTTGATGGAGAAGACTTAGTCATTTTAGCTTTAAGGTTTTACTTGTAGATGAGAAGATTTGAGAAAGTGTGAGGATGATCATCTTAGAAGCTCTTAATTTATAGGATTATGAAATTATGGAGAAATGTGTTTGATTTGATGTTAAACCATAGAAGAGATGAGGTTCCTAATGATTTAGAAGTGGGTTTAATACTAGTCATATCACCCAAGTCAATCCATACAAGAATGATGGAGTGAAGTGACAAAGATATGCAATAAATGTGTTCTAATGATTGTGGGATCTTTAGAATCAGATCACCCACGAATTGCAAGGAACCAATTTTTTGGTTCCTTCCTTTATGAAAAAGGGTTCCTTGGGTGAATTTTTGGGATCTTTAGAATCAGCTAACGAGATTTTTCACGAGCGTTAGGGTTTTGGATCCTCAGCGAAGCAAAATCAAAATGGTGAGGATTACCAGTGTAATTTCGTCGATCTTAAGACTAAACCCAAGAATTTGAAATAGTTGAAGGACCAATGGTGTACTTTAGTCTTACGTACATTTCTGGCTTAAAGGCACCCCCGCACCACATAAGCTGAATAGAAAAAGTAGAAAAAGCTTGATGGCAGTTGAATGCCTCGCAGGGACGCCACGTTTATTAACGCATAATCATCGCCCTTTCAGCTTGGACTTACATTTACAACTTTTGTTTGAATGGTCATTCAAAAAGTCTTTCCCTCTCATTATGTTTTTGCAGTGTTTTGAAACCCAGTTCGATTCGGTTAGTTCAACCGATACCCAGTGACTCGATCGGGTTGATTTGAGACCCGATTTTTAGAATATTGTGTTTTTGTATGATTTTTAAATTAACAAATCAATTGTGATTTTTCTGAGAGTACATTTCAACACTCATTAGAAATAAATCGATTTTTTTTTTGTCGAAAGTATATAGAAGTGACAATCTATAGAAAGATGATTTATTCCGTCGCGATTGTATGATTCGCTTTTGTAACGCAGCGTAACGATTAGCGGTTTGTGAGATATTTAATTTTAAAGAAAGATGAAAATGTTTTTTGTTTTGCTTTTTGTTTTTTTTTTTTTTTTTTTTTTTTTTTTATTTTTTATGAGAAAGTAAATTGTTAGGATTTACCGTTTAATCTTTAGAGAATTTACGATTCTGTTGAACTTCGGTGGACAAATATTATATGTCTTGCCGCTTGTCGATGTTTTATCTTTTTGACAACCTGATGTATACTTGTACTCTGGTCCTATAAACAAACAAACATTTAATAAGCCACACATCATCTTTGGTTATCTTAGGCATCGGCGTAGCAAGATCAACGCTGCATTTTTGTCTTGCCGGGTGTGACAAATGAATTATACAGTGATTTATCTATAATACGTGTTGTACAGAATCCGGTAATTTTCTCATTAGATAAAAGTTAAAAGTTATAAAAGCAATGACACTTTTTTAAATTTTACCGACTGAAACACATATTTTTATTACCTTACTTAAACGCACTTTCAAAATTTGTTCGACTTCACCCATACGACCGGTTTATATTAAAATAATATCCGAACCGACTATATTACCCTTGTCTTCTTTAAATTTGTTTGATTATCAACGACTTTCGAATTTGTTCTCTTCACCCATATCAGAGGGTAATATAGTCATTTCGCACAATTTTCAATATAAATCGGTCATATAGCAGTTTCACAACAAAATTTGAAATCGTTAAGAAAGAAGGTAATAAAAAGAGTGTTAAAGTCGGAAATTGAAAAGTACGTTCATATTTTATAACTTTTACCCTTAGAAAAACTATACTGTATTTGAAACTACTGAATATCTATACAACCAGTTGTGAACATAACCATATCCATTTCCTAGAAAATTAGAACTAAAATGCTTCTGCTTTCATTAAACTAGAGGTTCTTTTGGAACTGTCCAAATGAAATGCTAATCTTCATCACTAACAAGCAAGAGAGTCCTGCCTTTGCCCAGGGTGTCGTAAAATTAACATGTCAAACAGGTCAAAGCATAGCATGTTTAGGTTGAAGTAAGCAACTATCAGTAATCGTCAAAAACATGTCGGCCAAAAGAAATAAAACTCAAAATCAACTTTAAATAAATAATAACTATTGTCCAATAACACATGAGGCAATCTGCCTAGGGTCGCCTCTCACGACACCAGAAGTCCAGAACCGTTGAAGAACTGATCGTGTATTCTGCAACTCCTCTCAGATGGTTGTTACCAAATTGGCAAGTCCCTGTATGGGTCTGGGGCATTGCAACTTGACTCTACATGCATCACAAATTAACAGATGTTTAGCCAACATTGACGACTCCACAACTCAACAATTCTAAATCAGAGACTTATAGTGATGCTAGTAGTAACTTTGGACTGGCTAGATTCAATTCAACACTTCCTCAGTTTCAACATCAAAATAATACAGCCTTCCATTGTCGTTCATGCATTCAACGGTATTGAGCTATATCCTTTTGAAACACATGCAAGTGCGACCGATCAATAGTACAAAAGCATGAAAAAAGGTTCAATGAAGGCTGCTCATGAAAAAAAATCGGTGTATCTTACACTTAACCATAGCTACAATTGTCAAATTCAAAACAACCAATCTTCACTTGTTAATCAACTATAGAAAGAAATGGATTCATTAGAGTTTTTGACTTGCATTACAAACACTATGATAAGTAATTTCAAGGTATGTACATACATACTCTGCCTTCCATTTAGGTCCCTATAATCGTACATTAGACCATCGAGACCACGCTTTTCTGAAGTAGAGCAGGAAAAGAGACTAAACTGTTTGTTTGTTTTTCCTGTTTGTGTTTTGAGAAACAGTAAATAAAGAGAAAACCGCACCCTATAGCTGTATAGGGGACACCACCACATCAGCTAAAATAATATGTGGTAGTCAATAAAATTAACCTTTTAGATAAAACACGACTGCGGCTTCAGCTCTTCACCAACATATCTGCTGCTGCGGCCTACATGGTCATAGCTTTGATTCCAAAAGCCACGGACATACAAAAACGTACCACGTGGCAGTTTGCTTCAAAGCTAAACCATCAAGCCCAACCTCACGAAACGAAGAACCAACCGCATGTGCTCAAACAGTAGTCCAATGAGCCCATGAACCGAACTAGCATAAAGGCACATAAGAGTTTTTAAAGACCAACAGCCACCAAGAACTTCTTCCTACTCACTGGTTCCTCATGCAATTCGACAACCTCTTTCACCTTTTCAAAAAGCTCCTCAAGCTTATTCACACCAAATTTCCGACAATCCAGTGGCCTTTTATATCGTTGCTGATAGATTGCCTCAAAACTACCCAAGAAAATCCTACACGAATAACATACTAAAATCTCCTGCAATTCATACCTAAACTGGTTGAGAATTTCAGTGCTTCTCTCATCCCGCTGTTCAAAAACTATTATTTCATCTTCAGAAAAATCATCTGAAGATCCACGTGCAACTCCCGTGTTTTCTTCTTGAACACCTTTTCCTTTCCTATCATGCTTTACAATAATAGTCTGAGTCGAGCATTTCTTAAGTAATACGAGTTTTTTCTGCCCCTGACCTTCAACACAAATCACATCACTCATCTTTTTCAGAAGATTCACTAGCTTTAAGGTTCCATACTCTGAAACATAGAGGGGTCTGCCGAAACTTTTCTGGTAATCAGAAGGAAGCCGTCCAAGTGGTATTTGACCACCGGATGATTCCAGAAGCTTCAAAAATTGGCCCTTTAAACCATTCAAATCTCCAGGCTGTACCCACATCACATCATTTGAGTTCTGTTCAGAAGAAGACCGGGACTCCATTGAAGTCCCTCTATAAACAATTGCTTCTTCTTCATTGGCACCAGCATCAGGTTGAACTATGGGTCGAGTTCTCGCAGGTGGGACAGGTGGCACAAACCCTACACCACGAACAACACTAGACCAATCCCATACATAACTCCCCGCATTACTCAAAGCATACGAGACACCAACTCCAGACGGAATCACAAGAATTACAGTATAACCACGTTGACCAAGTACATGAAGTGCATGAGAAAAGTCAACGTCACCGGAAATCAACATAATTATAGCCGGTGGAGGATTATCAAGAGCAAATAAAAACATATCAACCAATATCGCTTTATCAGCAGCATCTTTTCTCCCATTCGGTACATCTATAAGCTTCACGCCCGTCCTTTGGCAACCTTCTCTTAACCGCCTCGGGAACCCATTAAAGTCTCCATATGCAGAGATCATATTAACAGCTCCTTTAATAACAGGATGCACACGTAACGCCATTCTTATATTGGCTGCCACATCTTCTGGGCGTACGTCACTAGGAACAGGACAATTCTCCATGTCCCAAAGTACAACAATTTGACCCTCAGACACGTTACGACTTTGTTGAGGGAAATTTGTTGGTTGTTCCATAGATCCTGATGATAACATTAACCCTGCTGTCATTCCATTAGCCATCCGTAACTCACAAGATCTTCAAGTTACTTGCAGTCCTGTACATTGCAAAAAAATGATATTATTAAAAGGGTGTTTGGGAAAGCTTATTTTTAAGCAGATAAGCAGTTTGGAGTGTCTGGATAATCCAACTGCCTCTGCTTATCGGCTTATTCTGGGGTAAAATAAGCAGTTTTCAATACACAGGGTAGGACCTAGTTATTCCAAATTGCCTATTTAAAATGATATATAAGTTACATATTTCCCCTCGTATCTAGCCTAAAATCCATTAGAAAGAGATATGCAGCCCTCTAAGGCTCAAACGCCCTTCTCTCTACCGTCTACCCCTCAAAAGACAAATTTAAGATAAACGTGAAATAAGCGAGTCCGAACACTATTTTCCTAACTTCTTATTTTTAACCTACTTATCTGCTAACCAATCCGAAACACCCTCTACAATCCTTTTTAGCCTATCTCAAAATTTTCCTTATCTATTTTGATTCCAAAGAGCGATTACATCTTTTATGCTCATACAAGGCAAGCAAGTTTTAACTTTTACATATGTACTAACCATAAATATACAGTATATCACACCACAATCAAAGCAAACTACTCCGTAATTGATAATCAAACAACAGTGTAACACAACCTTAATCAATATAAAAGCACAACACGATAGGCATAAATAAAAAGAGGATTAAAGATCTATATAGCTAAAATATTGAAAAACATAAAATATAAAAAGTACCCAATTGAATAAATAAAGTTATGAAAGAAAAATAGTATTGTACCTAGATAAATCTTGATATATTACTTTGGTGCCAAGGAGTTGTTTGTTATTGAAGTTTTCTTGCGTGAAGGGTATTAGGGGTTAGCAGTCTATGTGTTAAGTTGAAGTGACCGACAATAGTAAACGAGTTATGAGTGGCATGGTGTGCGGTTACGTACGCGTGTTTTTTGTTATCATTGTTGGACCGATTTAATATTTAATCGGTGGTATTAACGAGTGGTTAAGGCTAGGATTTTGAGAAAATTAATTTCTGATTTAAGGGTTACAAAATTAACATTTAATGAGCATAAACATTTTTATTTAACATCACATTTTATGTTAAAAATGATTAAAATTTTATAATTATAAAATATATGAATTTATAGGTAAGTTTATACTTATATTTAAAAACTAAATTATGATAAACTGACAGTACTTTAAAATAAATGTTAATGGCATCAAAAGTCAAAAGTCGTAGCTTATTCGAGTTCTAAGACGTTTTGGTAGTTGTTTGTTCTTTATTTAGAATATTTGATAACGTTCTTTATTATTCAGACAAGAATATTTAATCGTTTAATCATGTTTAAGTTGTTTATATAATATGTTTGATAATTTGTATTTATTATGTAAAGGATATTTTAATAACCTGCATTAATTATTGATGACGCATTCTTCCGATTAGGTCGAAGGACATGGTTACCATCGGTGGGCGTAAACCATTTATCATTAGCGTAGTTACTGGGTTGGCCACCAAGGCCTATGCCTATCTCGATGTCTTCCTCGAAGACGCCAAGACAACAAGAACCCTCGACTTGGCCTTCCCCACGCTCCCACTATGTCCTTAGCTTCCCGCCAAGTCCGAGATAGTGGGGATGAAGCCTAGCATACATACACAAATCGTGGACGCCCGGATCTCCTAAACGTGTGCTAACACTCTCCGCTATTTTCATCACCTATAAATAGGTTGGACGAGTCATTTCAATGGTATGTTCACTCAACACAATATTTCACATACATCATATTATCTACAACTCATATCACATACTTATTCACATCGCCGGAGGTGGTTCGCAGGCCCAACCTCTCACAAGAATCACTTAACGAAGTGTCTACTATTTCTTATTGCAGTTGGCTACAGTTTGGCGCAAGCATATCGCCTCATACCCTTCGATCACCATCGAAGGCCCAGTCAGATTTAAATATTGTACAATCGGTGGCGCCATCCGTGGGACCCGCTACTATTGGTCTCGTTATTCAAACTTACACCCAAATAATCACTCACTAGTTATACGGCAGATGACTCAAGGAAGAAGATACACCCTCCCAAGTTTCGACCTTGGCACCAATCCTACCAATGATCCTAACAACCTTCCCAATATAACCACATCCACTTTACCACACGATCTCACCCTCGAAATAACTCCCAACAACCATACTTCAACCTTGGCTAACCCCGAACCGGTAATTAGCCCGCTGCTTGTCGAGCCAATATCAAGCATTAGAATCTTTAGTAAGGGCTCGAAGAGGCAAGCTCGAATGCGGAGATGCGTGGGAGTTGGAATACTCTGCGATGAGTATGACGAAGAGTTGAAATGGAGACTAGGCCCACGCTCATGGGCTACACTCTCAGTGCCTTGGTTTAAAAATGCGTGCATCATTGCATAAATTGCACGCATTATTGCATTGCATTTAGGATTTCGCATCATGGTGCCTAATGCGAGGTCATCCCAAAATGCGCTCGCATTAGACCGCAATTTGCCGCATTTTTGTAATGCTAGCAACGGTCGCAATTGTCGCAATATGGAATTTTGGTCATTTGAAAAAATTAAGCTATTTAGAACAAGGTAATATATTTAATAGAATTTGAACAATAAAAGTTGTTTAAAGACATCCAAACCAAAGACAATAACAACATCCAATCCAACATCCAAATTACTCTTCGGTTTATGATCATATGCCATTAACATGATTTGAAATCCAGCAAACAATCTTATTCTATCTTCATGTTGTGCAAGAGTATATTGTTCTTTGATCATACATAATAATAAATGTTAAATAATTAAGCTGGAAATCATATATGTGGTTCAAATTTGACTAAATTTTCCAGCTTTGACTTTTGCTATTTATTTAGTTATGAATAAGTTAGGATTTTTAGCCACCGGTATAACTTATAAGTATACATTTAATACATCGTAACATCATGTCATCGTGTATATGTATAGAGGGACTTAATCATTCACGCTCAACCGCATTGAACGGTAACAATAACAAGGACTCAAGCCGAAATTATGGAATTCAAGAATTTATAAGTTCGCTCAATTAGAAAGAAACTAAAGGAGGTGGGTCTCATTTAAAACAACATTTAATTGAAGTTTATAATGTTGGTTCTGAGTATTTTATGTCACGACTTAGTGACTTACTTATTTTACAAATGGATTATTTTCCTATTTTTTAAATCTTATTGACTTTATTTGTAAATTTATTGCATTTTTACTTGGTACTTTGTTTAATATTTTACGTATAAATAATTTTTGTATTTTTAATACCAAACGATCGCGTCAAAATGCGCCGCATTTGCAACACGCATCACGCATCGGCCTCGGGACCTTTAACGCATCGGATCGCGAAACGCAATTTTAAACCAAGCTCAATGCTAAGGATAGGGTCTCCGAGTAGTCAAGGCCCAGTGGAAGGTCGCTTGGTTTTGAAGACGCCCGAGAGGGCTCGACTAGACGGGAAGGCACGATAGAAGGCTCCAATGGAAGGAGTCACCGGTGGATGCTATCGAGGTTAATTTGCCACCACTTTGGCGGCTCATCCGGGAAGAACTGCTGGGTTCACAGCCTCTCACGCATCCGGCGAGAAGGCAATCCACCTCAATGAATGGGAGGAAATATTCTCCTCATTGTATGTACCCTCCTTTTCGTGCTCAATTCACCCTCGCGGGTTTATCCCCACCTAATGGGCAGGCAACCCCAATTTTACTCAACCATACGGAAGTATGCCTACCACGGCAACCTATGGTATATCCTCCATACCCTATCGGAAGCCACCCACCTTTATACCTACTACTTACCCTCAATATGTTAATCAAAACCCTCGTTGGAGTACCTCCAAACCATAACCCGTATAATGTTGCCCCTACCTATATGCCACCTTATAACCGTTTTTATTCAGAGCCCATGGCTCCACAACACCCTTCGTAAGATGGATAAGATCACCCTTTACCCGATGGGTTGAAAATGCCCGCGATATTGGTACCTACGATGGGAAAGTGGATCCCATAACTTTTGCACTTATTTGAAGGTGCTATTAGAATGCGTGTGGGTTATGCATGTTGCTTGTCACATGTTTACATACACCCCACGAGACTCACGTCAGATATGGTGGAACCGGCAAAACCGTAGCATTGTGAATTTGGATGATCTCAAGGCCAAGTTCGATCACATTTCACCAATGTAAAAGTTTACAAGAACGCACCTAACAAAGGCACAACATCAAGCGTAGGAGAACGAGAGCACCGTAGCTTTCATTACCGGATACACCGACAACACTTTACAAATAATGGGCTTGCACGAGGACCAACGCATCTCGTGTTTCGTGCACGGTCTACGAAAATGTAAGTCTGGTTGAATTCTCTCCACCGATCTCCCGCAACCTACAAGGGTTTAGTGGAGAAGGCTTACACCGGATCAAGCAAAAGAAGTATCTACCAACGGGCTCCGTCCAAAATAAAGAAAATCACAAGAAGCCCTCAAGCATCCTTCGTGGGAAGGGTCAAGGAACAAACAAAAAATAAGGACAGTTCACACCGCACCACAAAAACATCAACCATGGGCTCTTGGTTAATCTCGTCCAAATCTCCGCGGAGATACTTGCTACTTAAAAGGTCACAAGGCCTTTGATCCTCCTCCTCGCTGGCAAACAAAGGAAGGCCCGTAGATACTTCCAAATTTTGCTACTTCCATGACGATTACGGACACGACACCAACAACTCGCAGAGAACTCAAGAAGCAGATAGAAGAGGTCAGAAGTCCGCCAATCGGGACATTTGGTGAAGGGTATAAAAGAGGTAAAGACAAAGCCTCCACACACAATGGGGAAAGATACCACACCGCCAAGCACCCATCCTCATGGTATACAAAGAGGACTCGTTCAAAGAGAAGGAAACAGAGAAGCCTTGTGCGGAGTAGAGATGTCACTTTTCCTTCAATCACGTGGAAAGTTCTTCAATGACCCCTGGTCATCAAAGTCTCGATCTCCAACGGAAGTAAACAGAGCCTACCTGATGCAGGTAGCTCTCGGGTTATCTACGAACGATGTTTTCTAAAGCTCAAACCTTCAATAAGGTCAAGAGAGTAGATTCAAGGTACCCTAGTGGGTTCTCGGGAACACCATGGCCCTCGGGAGAAGTCCTCAGAGGTTACGATCGAGAAGGAAGGCTAAAAAGAACATAAACTCGGTTTTCACGATCGTAGGTGGAATCTCCCTACAACCTATTGATAGGGAGAATAGCAATGCGTAAGATGGGCATCGTTGTCTCAACCATACATGCCACGATCAAATTCAAACACCTTCGGCATTGGAACGGTTTTCCAAATATATAGTGAAGGAGCCTACTGCAAGAGGTAAAAAGGATCAAACAGTTTTGAGGAGCCTTCAAGGATGTTCTTAGTTGTACCGACGAAGAACGATTGTGGTAAATGATCTCTTTAAAGCGAGACTGAAAAGGTACTTCGTGCTAACGCAGATGTATTTGCATGGACCTATTCGACATGACGGGGTCCCGTAACTCTCACCATAGACGGAAAGCCCTTCGACGAACACAAGCTCAATGAGTTCAAACATATTGAACCCATCAAACAAAAGCGCCGGCTCGGCTCACGAAAGAAATGCCGCTGCATGCAAAGAAGTGGACGAGCTCAGAAAAGCAGGCATACTCGTAGAGGTGAGGTATCAAACTTGGGTGGCCAATCCGTGATGGTCAAGAAGCATGACTGGAGGATGGAGAATGTGCGTGACTTCACAGATATTAACAAAGCTCGCCTGACGGATCGCTACCCTCCGCCGTAGATTGATTGAAGGTGGAATCCTTGTCGTGGTTTCGGCTAAAGTGTTTCCTAGACGCTATAAAGGTTACCATCGATACAAATGGCGAAGAAGACGAAGAGAAGACATCCTTTTTACTGAAAAGGCGTTTATTGTTACAAAAGATGCCTTTTGGTTTAAAAATGCGGTGCCACCTACCAAAGATTAGTGGACAAAGCCTTCCACAAGCAGATAGTAGAATCGAGGCATACGTAGATGATATGGTCATCAAGAGTAGATCGGAGGAGGATATGCTCTCCGACATTAAGGAAACCATCGACCGACTTCGCCATCAATATGAAATTAAATCCCAGAAGTGTTCCTTCTGTGGAAGAAGGACAATTTTGGGGCATCCGATCACTGTTGGTATTAAGGCCAATCCTTCAAGGTCAAAGCCATCACGGATTTGCGACCTCCTAATTCCCTAAAGGAAGTGCAAAGTCTAAACGAAAGCTAGCAGCAATTTCGAGAAGTTCTTATCGAAGGGTGCAGATGTATCTTTGCCATTATTCAAAACACTCAAAGGATGCACGGACAAAAAGACATTCCAAAGGGAGCATAGATGCGACAAATTTTCCAAAAGCTCAAGGAGTTCATGGTTATTCTACCTACACTTACGGCCCCAATCAAAGGCGAAGTGTTGTTCATGTATATTGCGGCCTCCTTCAAAGCATTAGCGTCGTGTTATTGGCGTAGCGGAGAAGAAGCAAATCCTCATCTACTTCGCTAGTTGAGGGTTCGTGAGTCGAGCTAAATTATCCAAAGATTGGAGAAGCTAATTTGGCCTTGGTCCATGCCGCGACGCCTTCAAGGTACTTACAAGCTCACCCCATAACCGTATTTACCGACAAGCCAATTAAGTAGATACTTTCGCTCCGAGAAACTGGAAGGATAGCTAAATGGGCTATCGAGCTAGAGAACATGATATTGAATACAAGGCGTAAACTCGGTCAAAGGGCAAATATTGGCGGACTTTTTAGCGTAAACACCTCCCAACCGAAACATGACACAAAGGTTGTTGAAAAGAAGCCCGATAAGGCAATCGAAGGGTGGAAACTTTATATCGACGGAGCCTCCAGCCTCCGATGGTTCTCGCGCAAGTCTCATGCTCGTTGATCCCAAAGGGAAGGAGTACACTTATGCACTCCGCTTCAATTCGATGCTACGAACAATGAAGCGGAGTACTAAGCCTTGCTAGCAGTCTCCGATTGGCCAAGGACATGGAAGTAGAAGACTTGGCTATTTTTGTTGACTCACAACCAGTGGCCAACCGTATAAAAGGCTCCTACGAGGCAAGACAACCTGTGATCAAGCAATACCGGATAAGGCCAAAGAAATGCTCAAGGGTTCGTGATCCCACAACATAGAGCATGTTCGGAGAAACCAAAACAAGAAGGCGGATGCACTTAGCAAACTGGCATCAATGGCATTTGCTCACTTAACTAAGTAAGTTTTGGTCCAAGTATTGGCAGATAGGTCCATCGTCCGAAAGGAGGTGTCTGACGTAATACAGGAGGAAGACTCGAATTGGATGACTCCAATTAGAGAATATCTAATAAGTGGTATAACGCCGGAGGATCGGGTTGGCTCGAAGGTTCGAATCAAAGCACTGTAGTATAGGATCATGGGGAACTACTTATACCAAGGTCTTTTCTTTCCCATGGCTACGCTGTGGGCCTAGGCAAGCCGCCAACATCATTCAAGAAGTACATGAAGGATCCTGCGGGCTTCACGCAGACCCCGCCCGTTGTTTCTAAAATCATGAGGGTCGGCATTATTGGCCTTCGATGCATTGTGGATGCCGTTGACATCATTCGAAATGTGAAGGTCGCCAAGTTCACTCAAGGGTTCCAAGGCTACCAAAACAAGATATGACCTCTCAGAACCTCTCAGATGGCCCTTCACCAATGGGGATAGATATTGTAGGTCCTCTCGCCGCTTGCTCATGGAGGAGTAAAGTTCTTGGTCGTAGCCATTGACTATTTCACTAAATGGGTAAGCAAAACCTTTGGCATCCACCACAGAAGGCACATGGAAAAGTTCGTATGGGAGCATATTATCTGCCGGTTTGGAATACCTCACATCATCATTTCGTATAATGGGAAGCGTTCAGTAAAAGGGTATTCCCAAAGGTTTTGCGAGAGCCGAATATCAAACAATCCTTCACTCCGCTCACCATCCTCAAGGTAACGGACAAGTGGAAGTTACCAATGAGACATCATGAAGGAATAGAACTAAGGTCGGGTTACAATCATCACGGTGGGTAGATGAACCACCTCAAGTACTTTGGGCTCACGTAACGCATACAAAGTCAAGTCATGGGAGACACCTTTAGCTTGACATATGGCACTGAAGTCGTCATCCCTTCAAGTAAGTGTCGAAACAGAAAGAGTCATGAACTTCGAGGTCACAGACAATGAAGAAAGGCTCAAGAGAACCTAGACCTACTCAAGAACGAAGGAAATAGCCTCAATCCGGAGGCTATCCATAAGCAAAAAATTGAAAGATACTACAACGATCGGGTTCTCCGATCTTCAAACCGGGAATACGTCCTTCGACTCAACAACAATAAGTAAAGTGAGTACTGTGGTAAACTAGGACCCACATGGAAGGGCCCTACATTGTTAAGGAAGCATATGGCAACGGAGCCTACAAGTCGGAAACCCCGGATGGAGACGTTATTGATAGAACCCGAATGGCACTAACCTTCGTAAGTTCTACGATGAAACTTACAATGTCTAAGGACATTCTCTATTTTGCTTTCAATCAATGTATTTGCATTCTTCTCACTGGGGAAAGAAGCATTAATGGTAGGCGCCTAGTATTCATTTCTTAAAATGATGTAATCCTCCTACCCACTTAATGATAATAACACATTTCCTCAAATCTCTTGTTTCGCTCAATACAACAAAGATTTGCCCACCAAGTCACTTTATAAGTTTCAATGTCAAGGATGTACAAAGACTACATAACATGTCTTGCTCATATGCATAACATCCATCTCAACTTCACATTAACTTTCCTATATGGCCTTAAGGTATTTTAAGCCTTCACGCCTAAAGGATCAAGATGGAGTGGTCGCAACCCTCCGTCGCCAGCTAAATTATACGATTGCTAATATTCTTGGTGAAGTAACTACACACAATGAGGCTATGCATCTACCATACGCCTTAGGTTGTAAAAATATTTTTACCCAAGTAAAATAAAAGAGAAGAATCACACATGGCAAAATTCGAAGCCCTAGTGGCTTCAATGTAGATTACTGACTAGTCTAACTAGTCTAAAACATGCCGTAGCCTTAACGATCCAACAAAATAAAATATTGTCTTAGGCCGTAGCCTACATCACACATACCACATGTTAATTGTTTCATCAGGCACGAAGCCTGAAAAGAAACACAGACAATTGTTTTAAAAACAGGGTACACACCACCCTAGGGATCAAATTACAACGACATGGTTGCCTTTCATCAAACCTTGGAATGAGCGGGATCACCAACTCCGGAGAGGAACCTTGGGTGATGGAGTCTTCGAGGAAGATGGAGGTCGGATCTGTCCTTGGCTTCTTGGCCACAGATCCTCAATCGAGGTCACTGGGTCCTTCGTCACATCTCGCAAGGAAAGGGAACTCTAAGGCGCTTAATTGATTACCCGTGATCATCATACTTTTTTCATGAGTTGCCTCAGTAGTAAGGAATTTTCTCCAGACCACCGGTTCCCCGCCTTGGCTACCTCCAAAGTGGTACACTTGCCATGGAAAATGGCAAGATTCACCACATTCCTAATGGCAATCCCCACATCATCGCTATGGTAAAGTTCCATAGCAACATAGGATCACCTTGGTTACTGTGTCCACCCCGTCCTTCTTCAAAGATTTTCGCATTTAAGGTTTAACCCATCCACCTTTTCTGAGCTTGATCTCTTGGTCCAAAGAATCTCGCTTCTTTCCTGCTCGAGGCCTCCACACTTGGATGAAAGAATGACATCCGCCTCCTTATAGCCAACACCATTGAGCCTTCGACGCTTAGCTCACAGATTCACCGCCGCTGCCACCGACCTTTGAGCTTTTCATTCTCAAATCTAAGATCTTGCACCAAGGATTCTTGTCAAAATCCTCCAAGGCATCTTCACACTTCTTCTCGTGTCCGCATACTTTTGATCCCTAGCCTTCTCCTTCTCAAAGATAACATCCATTTCTTCTCGAGCTTTTGAGACAAAGACGAGTGCCCTTGTCCTAGCATTGAGTGATTGTCTAGCATGCATCGGCGGATATAGCTTTTGTCATGAAGGTCGCAGAGCCTTTCTATGGACATGTTATCCATCACCCCTTTCCACTTGGGCGGATTACATTACTCACGAGTTGGTAACAAGCTGGGGAGAAGGAAGTTCCTTCGATCGTGAAGTCCCGCAACATATGTACATTCGTTAATATATTATTGTTGGTACCTAATTTTGTTTCGCAGAAAGAAAATTACCATGGATATCATCGCCGGGCCCTTCGATGGTCGGAAATTCCACGCCCTTACCCGGGCACTCTTTGCCGGTAGCTCGAGAGGAGGAGTAGGTAGGATGAGCTTCCTTTCAAGCATACTTACGCTTTAGCACCGCCACCTTTCTTCGCTCGGACCCTCTCACCTACGCCGAGGGTCCACGATGGCCACCGTCTTGGAGACCGGGTTCATCGTAGTCAAGAACGCTCTCCACCGCTTGATCTTCTACATCTATGAGTTCCTTTGATGGAGGAGCAGATGACATCTGTTTCTCGATGGGTCAAGGCCCCCATCATTGTTGTTTATAGACACCGATGGGGAGCCCACGCCATAGCTTGTCTCGGGGATTCTTTGAAGGAAGCTTACCTCCTTTGCACCACCACCTACAACAAAGTTTCGAACGATATCTCTCGCACAAAGAAGCAAATAAGATAAATATCGTGAAGATAAGTTTTAATTTCTTATTTTAATAAAAAAGTACATACTTTCTCCATCACAAATTATCTCGGTACCAAAGGAGACCCCTCCCATCTTTCAAAGAATGCCACCATGAACAGATTGGTTCAGTGAATGTTTGCAATCACGGATGACGAGCCAAACGCCGATACAAATGGTTTCTTCTCACAATGTAGGCAATGGATCGTTGAATCTTTTCTCATCATATTGAAAGTCCGGGTTTAACAATGCAGTATCTTTGAGGATAATGGTATTTTGATATAAAAGAATTTGCCTTTCCAGCCCTTATGTTCGTAAAGGTCTATCTATCAAATGGGCACATCCCTTTCACCCTCTTGGCCAGGTCAACCAATCTCCTCCCGGCATAGATTCGTAAAACCCTAAGCATAGTCAAGGATGGTTCAAACCCATAAGCTTTGCACATAACAATGTATGTCTTAAGCTTGGCTAGGCAAAAGGTTGAACCTAGAAATGTGTACCTCATAATACCGGGAGGAATTCTAAGATCAAAGGATGCAAGGGTATCCTAAGGTTGGAAGTGGTGAAAGCATGGGTATACAAGCCTACATAATTTTCGTGGGCATCAAATATCCCTTGATTTTTACTCGGTAGCATGATTTTATGTTCCTTTGAATGGGTAATCAAATGAGGAACGCTTTAAGCTCCTCCCCGTTAGTGTGCAACCTTGTTGTTTTATCACAAATTTTTTATTGGTAGACATGGAGCCTTCTAAAGAACACAGCAATGTATTTGAAATACAGAGAAGAAGGAGCACTTTACCTTGTTTGATCGAAGGCTTGATCGGAAGAGGTTTTAGTAGGTGCAAAGCTTGGGCGAGAGATAAACTTTGTTAGGGTTTTACTGTTTTTTACATTTTATATACCCTACAAACGTTGAATCTCAGCCCTACACGTGTCCGGACTTATCCCATAACCACCGGATTTCAAAACTCTTTTAAAATTTTGAAAGGACGTTCTCTTTTACCGAGGAAAGGGGGTGGTTAAGATAATTAGTTGCATTAATTACAATCAATATGAGCAAGACTTTTCATCTTCGTTCGTTGTTGTGACGAAAGGGAGGTTTCGTTCTTATTTCTGAGTCGTAAGCAATATTTCTTGTTCGTACATATCACTTTCGACTGGGGGGCTTGATGATGTACCCTCCGATTAGGTCGAAGGACATGGTTACCATTGGTGGCGTAAAACCATTCATCATTGACATGGTTACCAGCTGGGAATCCGCCAAACCAAGGCCTATGCCCTTCAAAGTCTTCCCTTGAAGATGCCAAGACAAATAAGAACCTTGACTTGGTCTTCCCCATCGCTCCCACTATGTCCTTAGCTTCCCGCCAAGTCCGAGATAGCGGGGATGAAGCCCTAGCGGTTACCACAAATCGTGGGCGCCCCATGATCTCCTAAACGTGTGCTAACACTCTCCAAGCTATTTTCATCACCTATAAATAGGTTGGACGAGTCATTTCAATGGTATGTTCACTCAACACAAGATTTCACATACATCATATTATCTACAACTCATATCACATACTTATTCACACGCGGAGGTGGTTCGCAGGCCCAACCCTCGCGCAATCACTTAACGGTGTCTACTATTTCTTATTGCAGATTGGCTACAAGTTTGGCGCAAGCATATCGCCTCATACCCTTCTCGATCACCATCGAAGGCCCGGTCGCATTTAAATATTGTACAATCAATTATATTTAGAGAAAATTTCTTAAATGAACTCTTTCTAATGGTACTTTACAAATATAAACCTCGCCTATACATTTTTCTAAAATGAACTTTTCAATATTATACGTTAGATTCCTACAATGGTAGTTTTTAAACCGTACACGTGTATAAAGAATTACTCGGCGTGGACGAGGCGAGAACCTAGGCGAGGAACTGGGCGAGTAACTGAGCGAGGGAAGTAAGGTTGGGCGAGGAGGAGGAAGGTTTAGGCGAGAGGATGAACTGGGGGAGGAGGAGGAAGGTTTAGGCGAGGAGGAAGGAGGAAGGTTTAGGCGTGAGGAGGAAGGTCCAGGCGAGGGCGTGGGCGAGAGGAGGAAGGTCCAGGCGAGGGCTAGGCGTGTACAACTAGTTCTAGGCGTAGCTGGGCGAGGTGCTTTATTTTCTGGGCGAGGTTGACATCCAGAAGTGCATTAAGTCTATAGAGGAGATGGAAAACAAGCTTCAAAGCAAACTTCAAGAGAAAGATGCTTTATTGGAAATGAAAGAAAACTAATAAAGGAATTCGAGAATCTGCTTATTGAATTTCGTGAATCTATGTTTCAAGTCGAATGATTGAGAAAGAAATGAATATATTAAAAGAAGAAATGGAAATAGAGATGAAAATAACACTGGCTTTGAAGCCTTAGAGCATACACATTAATAACTCAAGTTATGAAATAACACCACCACGCCGCAGTACGCCGCCTTTAACATTTCACCTTAACATCTCCAAAAAACACCTACGTCAATAACATCCCAATAATATCAATAATAGCCATATTTTCAATTTCAACCCTAAACTAAAACAAACGCTTCATTTATTAAACTAAACATAACATTAAATTTGAAAACATATTACAATACGAAATTAAAAAATACAAAAAAAAAAATTACAACGAAATAAAAAACACACCCAAAAAATAACAAAACATAGCAAATACTTATTCATCATCGCCGCCTCTTGTTGTTGTCCATGTCGCTCAAGATTCTTCTCGCCAAACATGCTCCATAAGGTCCCGTTGGAGTTGGGTATGCGTTTGTTTGTCGTGTATTTCTTTTGCCTTACGATCGTAAGTATCACATCTTTCAACCCATCTTCGTTGCCTCAAATTTGCTGATGGATCCACCCACAATTCGTTATAGTCACGTAATGCAAATTTTTGATCTTTTATAATTATGTTATGCAAAATAATGCAAGAATACATGATTCTAAGTATCGTGGCAATTTCCCATTGACGTGCCGGTTGTTGTAGTATACCCCAACGGCCTTGAAGCACACCAAAAGCACGCTCAATATCCTTTCGTGCACTTTCTTGTCTCCTTCTAAAGTACGATGTTTTTCGTCATTGTTGCCGTGAAGGATTCGACGAAAGTTGCCCACCGTGGATAAATTCCATCACCAAGTAATACCCTCGCTCATACCTAGTTCCATTGACCATATAAGGTGCTCTTGGGGCAATGTCATTAAGAATGTCGTCGAACAACGAGACCGGTCTATAACATTAATATCGTTATTCGCCCCGCCATCCCAAAAATACATGCCGATCCATAAATCTTGAGAAGCAAATTTCAAGCATAATTGTTGGGTATTTTATCACCCCTAGCAAAATGCCCTTGCCAAGCCATCGGACAATTTTTCCATTCCCAGCATACAAATAATGCTATCGATGACGCATTCTCCGATCGTCGAAGGACCCCTTCTACCTCACCGACTTGCAGACACGAAGACCCAAGTCTTTCTTCATAAGTCATTGGTGGCGTAAAACCATTCATCATTGATATGGTTACCACTGGGATTCGCCAGCCGAAGGCCTATGCCCTTCGGAGTCTTCTCTTGAAGGCACCAAGACAAAGAGAACCTTGACTTGGTCTTCCCCACGTTCCCATTATTTCCTTAGCTTCCCCGCCAAGGCAGAGATAGTGGGGATGAAGCCCTAGCGGTTACCACAAATCAGGGGCGCCCCCCATGATCTCCTAAACATGTGCTAACACTCTCCAAGCTTATTTTCTCATCTATAAATAGGTTGGACGAGTCATTTCAATGGTATGTTCACTCAACACAGTATTTCACATACTCCATATTATTTACAACACATATCACATTGTAAGATATAACTTTTCACATACACATCAAACCATAACACAATGAGCACATAGATGGTTTTAGAGAGAGAAAGAGTGGGACATTCTAGTAAGAGAAACTTGTAGAATATTAGATTACCAAAGAACGTCCAACCCTCTACCTTGCAAGGTAGAGGGTATTTATAGGTTACAAACTAAACGACCTCCCGACGGCCTCGTGGATCGTGGATACAATGGGTAAAGACCCGTCCTTCCTCCACGGTGTTGCACTAAACTATTTAACGCCATCGACTAACTTACATAACACCATAAATAAGTAGCTAACGATTAGTCTACGAGCTAACTTATGCTAGATAATAGTCAGCGACCGACTCTTCAATACCGGAATTTTCTAATTCCTAACAATCTCCCCATGGAGGTCACCCCATGTTTTACATTTCAAATCCTAGCATTCTATTCTTGACTTTGTTCTTGAGCTCAGAGATAAAACAATCTTCAACATCGCAATCTTTATGCATAAGTAGTGCAACTTCATAGTCCGCATGCATTTGTACTTTAAGTGGAGGTCATTAATGATCCATGAGATAATGATTAGAGCCATCTTTTGAGATCATCAAGAATCATCAATCTCGAGACATCCTTTGTGGTGTTGGTATTATGTGATGTTGTGACTTTAGGACCGATATGCTCACTTTCCGGATCATGATATCTTCTCATCGAGTAATGAAGCATTTGTTGAATCATGATATTGGCGCAGCCAGAAAGCGTAAGCTTGGAGTGAAAATATCGTAGTCATTGATGCACTAATCATGATTTCTTTAGAGTTGAATGTGTTAAGTGAGCATGCGGCTATGGATTGACCGCTTCATTCCGATCACCGCAAACGCCGGGCGCATTCGCATACAATAGTTAGCATTAAATCGCACGAAAGTGTCTTTGATCACTTTCGCTGAATTGAGGTACACGCCCACTGCTCTCGCTGATCAAGACAAGTACCGCCTGTGATCGTATAATTCAAGAATTTCCTTGACAGGTTTCGCACTGCTCTAGTCGCTCTCAAACCGAACATCTCAAAGAAGACAACACGGAGTGAGTGAACCAAATAATTTTAAGTCCACCGATTGATGAAAAGAGATTTGAAAACAATCGAGTATTGCTCAATAGAAATTGTTTTTGCAATACAACGAAGGTTTTATTGAAAATCAATTATCAATCATAAAACACCTTTGGTTTGAAAAATGAGTACACTGGCCGATGTGCTAAAGAAAAGAGTTTTTAAGCACAAAGACCGGTTTTCAAAGGTATCCACAATCCATAACTCGAACCAGATTGATTCAAGAGATTGAATCGCCTATTGTTTCTGCTCATTGTCACATGGTTAATCTATAAAATAGATCTCACATGCCACCTACCAGAGCTTGTTTGATGTTGGCTCTAAGGCTTTCCATCTTCATTGTGAATATGTAAACACATCACTCGATGTTCCGCAATACCACAAGGATAATGCTAAGGACTCAAGATATAATCTCTCTTTCCACATTGTGTGAAACAGGAGTCTTCATTGAAAGTGTCCTAATGAGATTTATTGGTGATCTCGTGGCTCTAGACTCAATTTGTGCATATTTGATCCCGTGCGGAGACTAGGAGAGGGTCTCCTTCTTCAATATCAACAATCTCTAAGAGAAAGTCGATAGATAATGTCGGTTCCCGTGAGAATGAAACAAGTCCTTTTAAGAGGAACTTGAGTGGTTTGGAAAGTTGAAGTGCGGCACACCGGGTCCATGACGCCTTTGTCTTCAATACCGATGTTACCATCAAGAGTATATAAAGTGAACCCGCCACGCCTCTAAGGTTGAATAAATGGAGGGCTATTTGTTTTCACCCTTTCTCATTCAATTCTTTTTAATTCTTCAACCCTTCAAGCTTACCGAGACTTCATAGCTAGAACCTTGTTGGGTTTATTCCAAGACTAGCTCGCCTTAGTCCGCACTCTTCCCATATCTCATTTTTCCTTTTATCATCATACCTAAGGACTTCTACACTAACTAGTGGATTGTCCTCGGTAGATCCCTCCTGCTCAGCGGATCATGGGAACACATACCTAACCTTATCATCCTTATATCACCGCATATAAAGTAAAGTTGGTCGGTCTATTTGGTATTGTTCGCCCGCCATTGGATCCAATTGAAAACTATTTGAAAATCAATTCGATACTTGTGATATAATGTCAAAGCATTTTGTACCGAATTGTTTTTGATATTTTTAGAACGAGAACTCCCCTCAACATGTGCATCAAGTATTTGAAAATGTTTTGCACACGGAGGCACGAAAGAATTAACTTCTTTGATTACCATTTTCTAAAGGATATCAACATCACTTCCCACATCAATCAAGTAGATATAGCATTTCCGTGAAGGATGAGGTTTCCATAATTTGCTCCCTCAATATGTGCCTCGAGGTTTGAAAAGAGTTTTGCACATACTAGAGGGAACCCTTTATCATCAAAGGCTTAGAAGCCATATGATCAAGGTACCTTAAAAAACATTAATTTGCCAAGAGAGTTCTCCCCCTTAATATATGCTTCGAGATTCGAAAATTGTTTAGCACATATAAGAGAGAAGTTTGCACAAAAATTGGTCATCTTATCTTTTAACATCTTTCATATTTATATCACATTTTCTCCCCCGATCAAAAATCTTAAATCCTTTGAGATTTTGGATCTCAAGTGATTTAAATATGTATGAGGTAAAATATTTGTAGAAAAAATGTGTCCGATTTTATATGATCAAAAATGGATAACACAGATGTTTCCCTTTTTACAAGGGAAACCATAGTACAAATCCTAGCACTATTACATGTATTACGCTTGTTTATATTAGTTACACCACATATTACACATAGTTAAAAACACACCATAAACAATATCCCGACGAAGTCTTCATTCAATCCTCCCAAGAAGTTTGTAGTGACCATCACGGAGCCTTCCACCAACAAACTTTCAAGGTCAAGGAAGATCCTTCGTGTCTTGAGTCTTCGCCCGATTGCAAAGAATGAAGTGTTCACATCTCTTCACGCCATCATCATTCAAAACATAGTTTTAACCCAAGATTTCATATCAAGTTTGGCTTCTTTCACTCGTGTCAAGTTCTTCTTCACCAATTTGAGCGCACCATCACTAAACTTGTAGAGTTCACATAGACGATAAGCATACGAGATCCATATCGCCGGTGAAGATGATCGCTCTAGGGTGTCAAGGACTTTGTATTCTCGATGAAATTCATGCCCAATTGCATTCCATTGAGGACTTGTAAGGTTGATTCGGTTTGGTAGCTTTCAATGCCAAGTGAAAGTCCTCAACACGCTTTCAATTACTAAGCCCCGATCCAAAGAGTGATAGCCGCAGAGGGCCTTTTCTCACTGACGGTAAGTGCTCAAGGTGTCCTTGAAGATTTAAGAGATAGAGATCTTGAAATCATTCGGAGTAAGATGTTTGAAGTCGTTCTCTTCAATAGTATACACTTTGAGGTCACTCTTTAAGGACAATCTTCTTCAAGTACTCATATCCATAGATAGGAAGATCTCTACACTAACAACACTTAAGATTTGCGCCTTTGATCCGACATCATCGCGCCTTTTATCGCCACCATGTCTCTCGATGTAGAACTTCTTCTTTTGAACCACCAAATGAGAAATACCATAAGAAGTCGCAATATCATACTTTTGTTCTTCATTTGCCCGACTGATCAGAACCATCCGCTCAAGCCCCGATCGTAGTAGGTTGCGCTTTTCATCTTTTATATTGATAGAAAGGTGTCTTCTTTCAGTGAGCGAGTACACGATAGTCCAAGTCGTGATTGAAGAAGAATTACTCGAATGGTCATCCGACCGTGTTCACCACCAAGAGGAAGAGATTTGTTGACATTGAAGCGATCGATTTGATCACGCACTTGGTCATTTAGCATCTTATGGCATTCTTCCATCCGATATTGAAGATGATTTGCATCCGAGTGGAAGACTTTGACAATTTCGTAAGCTTGACCTTCAAGATCTCTTGGTGTTATGGATGAGATGCTCTTCCGTTCACGTAACCATCCGATGAAACTTCCCATATCACCGCAGTAGTGTAGAAGAGAGTCTTCACCGAATTTCGTAATTATTGGTGATAACCGATGCCCAATTGTTATCGTGAATCATAGAGTCGACTGGAATGGTCCATGGGTTCGGAGAAGGAGGTCTATCTTCCACAATGCGACTTTGTATTGTGTCTCTCAAGGTGCAACTCGATGTGCTAGTGCGATTCCACCATGTAAGAATCAAACCAGTCTTCCAAGGCTTAGGAATATGCTTTGTAGATGCATCATCTTCATCTCGTTACGAGTCCGCCATGACATGCGACTCTTCGTTAACAATTTGATCATCGTGAATAGAGGTGGACGTGGATGTGAACCTTGAATCAACCGTCGTCGTGCAGCAGATTTTTCCGAGTACTCGCCTTTTGTAGGATCCGATTGACTGGAAGATTTTGGGGTGATGATGGTGGTTGTGATGGAGGTGTGTTGGTTGTTGTAGAAGGATTACCGATCCGAAGTTCCAGCGCCCCGTTGGTGGTGGGGGTGGAGGTGGATCTTCATGATCCTTCATCAATGCTTCCATTACAATAGTTCTCCTTTCTTTTTAGCTTCCTTTTCTCCGACATCAATCTTAAACCGCTCATAATTGTCTAACTTAATGGATTCTTCAAGAGCCTCATAGAGTTTACCGTGAACCTCATGCTTGTCCTCTTCACCTCATACATCCTTTCACACGTAGTCGCTTCTCATATCGGTGATGGGAGGTCCTTGAATCGACTAAGAAGTGGAGCTCCATAGCCCATTCCACAAGATCCTTGACTTCTCCTTCAATAGCGGCAGAACCGCTTCATTGAAGTGAGGTGCTCCAATCAGACACGATCCACCGTAGAATCAATGATTTAGGAAGTTGCCTTACTGAGCATCTATCCTTTTAATGGCTTTATCCAAGAGTTGATCGAGGTGAGAATCAGGAGGAGAAGTTCGTGGAGCCACTTCATCCGCAATTGTAATGACGGGTTCGAGTTGGTGGTGTTTGTGCAGGTTGAATGAGACGAAAAGGGGTGGTGGAAGTGCAATGAAAGTGAAGATGCAATCATTGGAGGAATAGTAGACGATCTTGTCAATGCCGACATTATACATGGATTGTCAAAGGTTCAAGGATTTGTCATTAATGAATTGATCACCAAAAGAAAAATCTTCATCAAGATTCTTAAGTGAGGATAGAGAGTTAGTAGACAAATTTGGTTCATCCATCTTCAAGGTCTCATCGATCTTGTCTCAAGGTTCTCCCACGAGCCTTTTTGTAACAGAGTGTCAACATTCTGCCGATTGAGTCTCACCAAGTGTAAGAGATTCCTTAAACGCTTTGCACACACCTTGACCACTCCAGATTGTTCTTTGCATGAGATGAACTGCTCTTCTCTTTAGCTCATATTGATTTGTGTTGTTGATGGAGATGATGAGATAGTTAACAACATGTGAGCAATTTTGTTCGGCCAACACTTGCAACTCCTTTACCCTTGTCAAGTGTAATTGGGGTTGTTTGTCGAGGTGGTTGAGCGGGTTCTCTTAACACAATTCCACCCATCGGAGCTTTCACATTCGACTTTCAAGGCTTTGTTTGAATTCCAAGTTGCAGATCAAGATCATCTTCATCGCTAGCTCGAAACATTCCTTGAATCTCAAGTGTTCTCACCAATCTCCTTTTCCACTTTCTTCCTTTTGCTTTCTCTTCTTGGATGCGTGTCGAATCGTTGAGACCTTTCACGCCTTTTTAGGAAGAGAGGCATAGGGTGCCTGAGGTCGACTTGGTCATGGGAGCATTTGGTTGTAGAGGAGAGGGTGTGACATCAGCAGAGAGTTTGGTTGCTCTTTTCATGTATTGCTTGAAGTAGTCCATCTTCTTGATATCTTCTGTGAGAAGACAATTAGGAATTGGCAATCCAAATACTTCTTTATCCGAACCTCTAGGAACATATTTCAGGTTTCCTAAAACAAATTCATCTTCTGCTTTGTGTAAAGTTGATTCGCACTCTAGGAGTGAATTTATGAGTTTGTTGTAAGGCATCGGATAACAAGCTTAGAGAATCGATGCCGGGAATTACAAGTTTGTTCTTTCTTTTCGGCCTTGAGCTTTGTTTTGGAAATTGATTCTTCGTATATGAACGTGTTCATTGATAACTAAAATTCTTCCCAAATACGATCTCGATACATTCACATCAATCCTATTAACGATTCCCCATAGGATTTGCAAGATAGGGATTCTCACTTTATCGAACCCCGATGTTTTGCCGGATAAGCATAAGTTAAGAATTGTAGTAATGGCTCTCCAAGGTTGATACATGTGTCCAAAGGATGATGTCGATGCTCTTGAAATCTGCTCGATAACCCAATCCAATAAGAAAGACAATCGATCGTCAAGACTGGTGGAGATTCGTAACGAAAGTCGTGGTTACACGGGTGATTCCAAGAGCCTTGCTCGTAATATCGTAATCGCCAGAACCCATATCATCCAGCTTTGCAGGAGTATCATGCGATTTTGTTCCATTGAACGGTGTTCCGTAATTGTTGAATGTAAATGGTCGGAATTGAGCATTGCTTGGAAAGTGCTCAAGAAGTTTGTGTTTTGAGGATGTCAATAGAAACTTTAGTATCGGATTTTGTTGAAGCCTTTGTAGATCCACATAACGCTTGCTTTTTCCAATAATGTTCCCATTGACTCACGGAAGGATTTCTTCGTCTGAAAGAACTTTGGATGATGCCGACGGGTAGCGCTCTTTTCTCGATTGAACTTGCCATTGATGCTCCGAGTAATCATACAATCAACAAAGAATGAATGGGAACAAAGTTAGATGATAAATGGTAAGTGAGACAACATTGAGAGCACCCTTATGACATAGAAGTAGTAACTCGTAAGGAGTCCCCAAACACATTCAGAGAAAGATAGAGTGGCATAGATTACAAATATATGACAACTTTCAAATATATGATAACATTCATAATTGAGATATTTCAATGAAGTACAATATAGATAAATAATTACATGACCAAATTTTATAAGTGATTTAAAGGGCAAAGAGTGCATTTCAAAGTGATCATGACATGAGCTAAGATACACATGTAACGTTGATATAACAATATGTATGAGGCAAAAGTAACATTTGGCAATGTGAGAGAAACCAAGTACCTTTTGCCTAAACAGAGATGTCATAACAGATTACATAGAGTATGTTGATTCAACAAGTCGAATTAGGAGATCCTAAGTGTTGTGAGAGTGAGATCAACTTTAGCACAAAAACCTTTGAACATTTTAATAATCCTTGACCCTAAGACTAATTCGCAACATGAAAGTGAACAATGTTGCAAACTTGTAAAGACAAGTCGACATCTAGAGTCACAGACAAGTCGCTAATAGTTTAGCATTCTAAGTCGCTATGCTAATTCGCTAGCTAGTAAAGTCAAGTCGCCATGAACAATAACTAAACCAAGTCGCTACAAAACAGTTAACTAAGTCGCTAGGTTACTAATTCGCTAACTTGTAAATACAAGTCGCTAACTACTAACTCGCTAACCAAGTCGCTATGCTAATTCGCTAGCTAGTAAAGTCAAGTCGCCATGAACAGTAACTAAACCAAGTCGCTACAAAACAGTTAACTAAGTCGCTAGGTTACTAATTCGCTAACTTGTAAATACAAGTCGCTAACTACTAACTCGCTAACCAAGTCGCTAGAATATAGTGAGCTAATTAAGCATGCAGACGTAGTCGCTAAGTTGAACCCTAACTCGCTATGAAGAACATTCAGACTAAATCGCTACCAAGAACACTTTAAATCGCCACCAAGAACACTTCTAACATCACCCCATCAAATCCAATCCACTTAATCATACATCAATGTATTCCAAACACTATATTCCAAACAATATATTCCAAACATTTTGAACCCGCTCAATCATTATACAAACAACAAACATACAATTACATGAAAATCGAACCTAAGCGAGAGACAATAATCACACCTCACGAGCTCGAAAGGATCCGGATATAAAGATAAGTTAGAAGCTGGACACTACAGCTTAAGATAACAACGATAAGAGAGAATCGAAGCAAACCTCTTGCTAAGTCGCTAGTATGATCAAAATGACGAAGAGAAAAAAAACGAGAGAGAAGAGGAAAGAAAAGAAAAAAACTTGTTGGGTAAAATGGTAACTCGCTAACAGGTAACTCGCTAGGGGTATACAAGCAATCTTAGGCAATATGACACAATTGGTCCTTGAGGTTTTAACATGAGGTGAGATAACTCGCTAATGCAACATAACTTTCACTATATGAATCAATTAAACATTTCAACACATAGGCAGTTACTACGAAGGCACACACACGGAAAATCTCATGAGCAAGCTACAATCACATCCTATAACAGAGAAAAGCACATAACCAGATATTACAAAAGCATAACCAGTTAGTCACACAAGCAGGAAACCACCACAGCATAATGATTTATACAAAATCAAACACCATAACCAGCACAGAAGCCAATGGTATATAAAGCTAATCTCCCCCTCAATCAATGTCATCAAAGATCATTGATTGATATTAACCAATCCCATTATACCACCAAGAATATATCATTTGTTCGAACTTCATCTATGATCCCGTGCCATTATTGAATGACATTTCTAGGACCGTAGATGTTATCGATAACAAGGAGTATATTCTTTATTAGATTGAGGAAAATGATAAAATTTTGAAAAAAAATGACATAATTTTGTGTAAAGGAGTATGTATATGAAAAAAATGACATAATAATTTTTTTTTTTTTTTTTTTTTTTTTTGTGAAGGAAACTTGATTTATACAAAGATATGGAATGACGAGTCCCGATTCAAGATGAATAGAGTCAAAGTAAAGTACATCAACTCGCAAGCTATAGCTCTGAATGAGCTATGTTCATATCTCGAGGGAACCAAGTCATGAAGTTCCCGATTGAGTTGAGCATTGTTCTGAAAGAGACGAGAGCACATTGTACCGAAGCACATGTAGAAGGGTTAGTGACATGTTTAATCTCACATTTGGATGCATCACAAGATAACACACGACGTATCATTAATGGGGATCCTATTAGATTCAACATTCTTGAAAAGTTTACCGGTGGGAATCCATTTGAGACATGATCTAGGATGTAAGTTCGTTTAAGTCCTCAGAACTTAAAAAATCTACCAGTGGGAATCCATTTGAAACCACCGTTATTTGAACTAAATGAGTGCTCACCTTGTTTTGACTATTTGTCCTTGTGTGATCAGAAAATTTCATAGGGGATTGATATGTCAGATGACGTTTTGCATGAGACCTAGTTAGATTTATTGCATTTATGATCTGTGGGTGATGACCATTGGTCCTATGTTTGGGATTCATCATATCTGAACTAGGCAATGAAGTGACTGGTTTTGACAAACGGACTTAATATCAACTTGGGATGTAAGCTTAGGTTTCAATGGTTTAGCTCTTTCGCACCTAAAGGCATTAGGTTGTTTAATAACTGCTCGTTTCAAGTGGTTCGAACATTTGACTTTCCCGAGTTGAAGGTTTTGCAAACTTAGTGTTCATCCTATTTCCAAGATACTTCCCGAGCTCATTTTTTAGGGCAACAATATTGAAGCTCTTATCCCGAATTTGTGCTTTGAGATCATCAATATCTTTCATCAAGAGGTTAGATTGATTGACTAACTTAGAGTTTGTTTCCTCAAGGTTCTTTCTTAAATGCTCATTTTCTCTTAGAAGGTTGGACACACATAGAGCTAGTTCGAATTTCTAGATTCTAGTGTATCACTCATCCCATGACAAATATATTTCGGGCTTCGAAGAAGCGATTTCGATTACTTATGGTCTAATCTTTGTCCTGAATCTGGGATTTTAACCGATTAATTTCAAAAATTTCTAAATTCGAAGTTCCAGACATTACACTGTTTTTTTGCATAAAACATTTCATTCTTATGTTGTATTTCAATTTGCAAAGAGATACGGTGTTTTCAAGAATTGAAAATTTGTTTGAAAGCTCATCATATACCCTTTTTCAATCATGTTACTTGAATTAGATTCGCACAAAACAAAGATTGATTCCATATTGTTATGTTCGGGTAAGAGTCATGTACCTTTTGTGAGAATTAGTGTGATCGAGATAAGTGTACCTTGTTGATTGATACCTTTTCGACTCGAGAATTTGAGATCGCGCTTCTCTTCATCCGTATCCATCACAACCGAGATTACGCAATCGGTGTCTTCTGCCGTTCAACTGGAATGAAGCATGACACGTCATCATTGTTCCATGGACACTCTTGACACTCATTCAATTCCTTCACTTGTTATTCTCTTTGCGACTTCCTCGATGTATGTTTCCATATTACTCATAAGTTGAATAAATGAGTTTCGAACTCATGAATTTCCATTCTCGTGTGCTTTTGAAAGACATTCCACCATGATAATATCAAAATCGAGGAGTATTCTTCCCGTAAGTGGTCAAATTGGTTGAGGATGGTTTGGAGAGAAGATGAGAATCATCAATGAGAGCTTTTCTTTGGTAATTTGAAACCTCTACTGTTCTAGGTTAAGCAAAACAGTTCTTGTAAGAGTGGGAAAATCGATGAAGGATGGCACAACTTGTTCGGTCCATGGTTGTGGATAAGAGTAATTTGAGAAGTCGATCGAGATGTTGAAACTACCACCGGTGCATTCCACATTCTTAGCATCATCTCAAGACATTAAGAGTGACTTATTTGAGTTGTTCGATTGATCGACATTGAATCATTAAGTGTGTGGCTTTCGGATAGGCATTCTGTTTCACTATTCTGCGTGATGTGTCATAGAGAGCAAGTACTTTGGTGATTAAAGGATCCGTGATGACTGACATTGTGTTATTATGAATTACTCCACAAGTCTCTAGAGAATTAGAATCAACTCGCTACCAACTAAATAGCACTAATCCCAAGTCGCTAGAAGATACTACACCAAGTCGCCAACACTTAATTCGCTACCACGCCAAGTCGCTAGAGTTCCAAGTCGCTAGCCAGATGTAAGTCGCTAAGTAGTAACTCGCTAACACTCAAGTCGCTAGCAAAATTTCGGTGACAATTAGCTACTCAAGTCGCTAACGATGCAAGTCGCTAAAGAGCAACTCACTATGCACCAAGTCGCTACCACCAAGTCGCTACCGTGAGTGGAGAGTCCACTACTTGTACTTGAAATCGCTAGATGTAACTCGCTAGGTCTAAACGTAAATCGCTACAATTTTGTAAAGCAAGTCGCTAAGAAGAAAATACTCCGTGAGCTAAGTCGCTAGCTTGAAAAACCATATAAACATCACTTTTCAATCCAAAACAACCCAACCAAGATGATTCAAGCTACCAAATGAAAACCTAAACACTTGTGATGATTCTAAACATAAAAGTACCAACAAAATTCAAACTTTAACACAAGAGATCAACCAAATGATGCAAAACCACTAAACTTTTCAAACTCAAAAAACCACCTAAAAACCACTATAAATCCAAAGATGTGCAAGATATGATCTAACCATGGCTCTTGATACCAATTGTAAGATATAACTTTTCACATACACATCAAACCATAACACAATGAGCACATAGATGGTTTTAGAGAGAGAAATAGTGGGACATTCTAGTAAGAGAAACTTGTAGAATATTAGATTACCAAAGAACATCCAACCCTCTACCTTGCAAGGTAGAGGGTATTTATAGGTTACAAACTAAACGACCTCCCGACGGCACATGGATCGTGGATACAATGGGTAAAGACCCGTCCTTCCTCCACGGTGTTGCACTAAACTATTTAACGCTACTGACTAACT
The DNA here is from genome assembly GCA_022545495.1 of Chrysanthemum lavandulifolium. Taxonomy (NCBI): domain Eukaryota; kingdom Viridiplantae; phylum Streptophyta; class Magnoliopsida; order Asterales; family Asteraceae; genus Chrysanthemum; species Chrysanthemum lavandulifolium. The sequence continues at coordinate 90,657,093 of CM040238.1, forward strand.
TACATAACACCATAAATAAGTAGCTAACGATTAGTCTACGAGCTAACTTATGCTAGATAATAGTTGGGGTGACCGACTCTTCAATACTGGAATTTTCTAATTCCTAACACACATACTTAATCTCACGCCAGAGGTGGTTCGCAGGGCCCAACCCCTGCGCAATCACTTAACGAAGTGTCTACTATTTCTTATTGCAGATTGGCTAAAAGTTTGGCGCAAGCATATCACCCTCATATCCTTCGATCATCAGTGAAGGCCTCGATCGCATTTAATTATTGTACAATCGGTGGCGCCATCCGTGGGACCCGCTACTATTGGTCTCGTTATTCCAAACTTATACCCGATCAATCATGCTCGCTAGTTTTACGGCATGAATCAAGGAAGAGAGGATACACCCTCCGGGTTTCTCGACCTTGACACCAATCCTATCAATGATCCTAACAACCTTCCCAATATAAACGATCCACCTTTACCACACGATCTTACCCCGAAATTACTCCCAACAACCATGCTTCACCTCGGCTAACCCCGAACCGGTAATCACCCAAATTTTGTCGAAGCTAACATCAAGCACTAGAATCTTTATCGAGGGCTCAAGGAGGCAAGCTCGAATGTGGAGATGCGAAGGAGTTGGAATACTCAGCGATGAGTATGACAAAGAGTTGAAATGGAGGCTAGGCCCTTAGCTCTTGGGGCTACACGCTCGATCTTGAGGATCGGGTCTCCGAGCGATCGAAGGCCGAGGAAGGTCGGTTAGTTTGAAGATGTTCGGAGAGGGCTCACGCGAGAGCGGAAGGAACAATGGAAGGCTCCAATGGAAGAGTCATCGAAGGAGACTACGGAGGTCAACTTGCCACCATTATTGGCGGCCCATCCGGGAGAAATGAGGTGGTTCTGTCGCGGCCTTCTCACGCATCCGGCGTGAAGGCAATCCATATCAAATGAATGGGGAGGAAATCTTCCTCCTCATGGTATGTACCTCCTTTTCGGGCTCAATGTTACCCTCAAGGGTCTATCCCCACCTAATGGGCGTGCTAGCAACCCTAGTTTTACTCAACGACATGAAGCATGCCCTACGGCAACCGATGGTATACCCTTCAGTACCTGCCTAAGTCACCCACCTTATATACCTCCGCTTACCTCAATATGTTAACTAAAACCATGTCGAGTACCTCCCAAACCATAACCCATATAATGTTGTCTCCGATTACATGCCACCTTACAACCGCTTTTATTCGAGCCCATGGGTTCCACAACACCCTTCGTAAGGTGGATAGAAGACTACCCTTTGCCCGATGGGTTGAAAATGCCCGCACATATTGGTACTTACGATGGGAAGGGGACCGGATAACTTTTACACCGCTCGCGGGCTATCGTAATGCGTAGTGGGTCATGCCCGCTGCTTGCCACATGTTTACATATACTCTACGAGACTCGCTCAGATATGGTGGAACAGGCAAAACCGTAGCATTGTGAATTTGGATGATCTCAAGGCCAAGTTCGGATCACATTTCATCAATGTAAAAGTTCACAAGAACGCACCTAACAAAGGCACAACATCAAGCGTAAGGAAAACGAGAGCACCGGGGCTTTCATTACCGATATACCGATGACACCTTACGGATAATGGGCTTGCACGAAGACCAACGCATCTCGTGTTTCGTGCATGGCCTACAAAACAGGAGTTTGGTTGAATTCCTATCCACTGACCTTCCTGCAACCTATAAGGGCTTAGTGGAGAAGGCTTACACCTGGATCGAAGCCAAAGAAGTGTCTACCAACGGGGATCCGGTTGAAAACAAAGAAAGTCACAGAAAAGCTCCGAAGCATCCTTCGTGGGCAGGGTCAAAGAACAGACACAAAGGCAAGGACAAGTTTACGCCCTACCACAAAAACATCAACCACGGGCTCTTGGCTAATCTGTCCAAATCTCCAAGGAGATACTTGCTACTGAAAAGGTTGCGAAGACCTTTTGATCCTCCTACTGTTTGTAGCGGGGGAAGGACCGGGGATACTTCCAAATCTTGCTATTTCCATGACGATATCTGGACACGACACCAACAATTGCAGAGAACTCAAGAAACAGATAGAAGAGGCCGTGAAGTCCGGCCAATTGGGACATTTGGTGAAGGGCATAAAGAAAGGTAAAGAAAAGGTCTCCGACACACAGTTGGGGAAAGATACCACACCTGTCGAAGCAACCATCCTCATGGTATACAGGGATGATTCTGGTTTAAAAAGGAAAGTAGCAGAGGAAGCATTATGCGGAGTAGGAGATGTCACCTTTCCTTCGATCACAGGCAAAGTTCTCTCAAATGACCCTGTGGTCATCAAAGTCTTAATCTCCAACAGAGAAGTAAACAGAGCCTACCTAGACTGTGGTAGCTTTTGCGAAGTGATCTACGAACATTGTTTTCTAAAGCTCAAGCCTTCGATAAGGTCGAAGAGAGTAGATTCGAAGGTACCCTTGGTAGGGTTCTCTGGGGAACACTCATGGCCCTTAGGAGAAGTCCCTCTAGAGGTTACGATTGGAGAAGGAAGGCTAAAAAGAACATAAACCCTGGTTTTCGCGATCGTAAGGTCTGAATATCCCTATAACCTGTTGATAGGGAGAGCAACAATGCGAGAATATGGGCATCGTTGTCTCCACTCTACATGTCATAATCAAATTCCAAACACCATTCGGTATTGGAGCGATTTTCTCCGGCTAACGTGAAGAAGCCTACTGAAGTAGGCAAAGGGTCAACAGTCTTGGAAGAGCCTTGAAGATGTTCTCAATACCGATGCCAAGAATGTATTGTAGTAAACGATCTCTACCACGATCGGGCGGTGGTTATTGGAAAGCTCCCTACCTCTTTTAAAATTTGAATTGGAAAGGTACTACGGGCCAATGCGGATGTCTTCGCATGGACCTAGTCGACATGACGGGGTCCCGAACTCTCACCATAGACGGAAAGCTCTTGACCTTCAACACAAGCTTAATGAGTTCAAACACATTGAACCTATCAAGCAAAAGCGTCAAGCTGGCTCACGAAAGAAATGCCGCAAAGATACAAAGAAGTGGATGAACTTGAAGCGAAAAACAACGAAGAAAGACTCAGTAGCAACCTAGACCTACTCGAAGAACGAAGGGAAATAACCTCAATCAGGGAGGCTATCCATAAGAAAAAGATTGAAAAGTACTACAACAACAGGGTCCGACCTTCGACCTTCGACCTTCAAGCCAGGGGAATACGTCCTCCGACTCAACAGCACAAGTAAAGCTGAGTACCAAGGTAAACTAGGGCCTACATGGGAAGGACCCTACGTTATTAAGGAAGCATATGGCAACGGAGCCTACAAGCTGGAAACCTTGGATGGAGACGCTATTGATAGAACTTGGAATGGAACTAACCTTCGTAAGTTCTACGTATGAAACTTACAATGTCCAAGGACATTTTATTTTGCTTTCAATCAATGTATTTGCATTCTTCTCACTTGGGAAAGAAGCATTAATGGTAGGCGTCTAGTATTCATTTCTTAAAATGATGTAATCCTCCTACCCACTTAATGATATAACGATTTCAAATCTCTTGTTTCGTTCAATACAACAAAGATTTGTCCACCAAGTCACTTTTATAAGTTTCAATGTCGAAGGATGTATAAAGACTAACAATACGTCTTGCTCATATGCATAACATCCATCTCAACTTCACATTAACTTTCCTATATGGCCTTAAGGTATTTTAAGCCTTTCGCTGCCCAAAGGATTAAGATGGAGTGGGTCGCAACCCTCTGTCAGCAATCAAATTATACGATTGCTATATTCTTGGTGAAGAAATTACACATAATGAGGCTATGCATCTACCATACGCCTTAGGTTGTAAATTTTTTTACGCACAAGTAAAATGTAAAGAGAAGAATCACACATGGCAAAATACAAGCCCTAATGGCTTTGATGTTGATATTGACTAGTTTAACTAGTCTCAACATGCCGTAGCCTTAACGATCCAAGCAAACAAAACATTGTCTTAGGTCGAAGCCTATAGCACAAACACCAAATGTTAATTGTTTCATCAGGCATATAGCCTGGAAAGGGACACAGACAAATTGTTTTAAAACAGGGTATATACCACCATGGGGATCAAATTACTACCACATGGTAGCCTTCATCAAACTTTGGAATGGGTCGGATCGGTGAACACGGGATGGAACCTTGGGAGATGGAGTCTTCTTCGGGATGGAGGCTGGACCTTCCTTGGCTTTTGGCCAAGGTCCTCAATAGAGGCCGCTAGGTGTTTCGACACTTGGCAAGGAAAGGGAACTACAGATCGGTTAAGGTATTGCTGCATCATCATACTCCTTCTTGTTAGGACCATATATTTGGGTGATATGGTGAATCGGAGGTCTTGGAAGATGGAAGAAAGCCATCTTCAAGTTAGAGAGAAGCTAGAGAGAGAAGGAAAACTAGTGTGTTTATTATTGATGAAAGGTGAAAGATTACACAAGAGTCTCACCCTCCATGGAAGTATGGAGGGTATTTATACTGAAACACTTACATCTATCACTAAATGACATAACAAGCCCTTGTGTTTAAGGTAACAAAGATAGAAAATGTAATCCCGTCAATGTCGTTCCATTTACGAGTTAGGAGCGATTCCAACAATCTTCCCCAATGGGACGCCATAAGGGATTACTTACAACATTTACTTCGATATAGAAAACAAATAAAAAGGTCTTCATAAGCTCTTCAAGTCTTGAGGATGATGAAAGTTCACGCTCTTTGTCTTCTTTTGTACCTTGACTTGAGAACTGCTTTTCACTTGTAGGCAAATGATGTGATATGCATAAATTGGATTAACTTCCCCAATTCATGCTTGCATGTCTTTAGCACTTCTCCAGACACTCCTTTTGGCGAAGTTTCAATCGACTTCCCCAAACCGACAACCGTCTTCATGATTCAAACTTTGATGTAGTGAACATTTCCTCTAACTTTAGAAGTTTTCAAGACGCAATGAATTTGTAGATGAGCGATAAACCACACAAGGTAAATCGACTTATGCGGAAAATCCGTTCGGGGTAACATGCAAGAAATCAACAAGATCATCTCACATATGTGAAGCATCACACCAAACAATCCGCGAAAGACGAGATGAAACGACTTCCCCACATGTTGCGGTCTATCGGAATAATAGTTACTTGTGAATATGCAATTACACGATAAAATGACCGTGTGTGACGATCACAACATCATATTTAGGTAACTTCACGCACGATAACTACGTGAAAGTGAGACGATAACACCAACTTGAGAAATTTTCACCACGGATCATCTCATTTCTTCCCTAATTGAAGAAATTCATGAAAGGAGAGGGTTTTCGAAAAAATCGAAAAACATCAAAGGAAGCGAGACACCACCTATACTCTCTTCCCCGATGTTTTCAATGAATCGAATCATACACCACGATGTTGATGATGAATTGGAACATCGAAACCATGTATGTCCAAGTACTCGAACAATTGTGAAGTACCATAAATATCTTGTGAGAATCAATTCTTGATAAGACTTCTCTACTGTGTATACTCTTCTCATTAACTCTTTACCGAACCCCATTATCATTCGACGGCTTTTTGTAGTGACTCTTCGATGGAGAAAACCCAATATGACGAACTTGAGACTCAAGTAGTATAACCCGAACTTGTGACTTAAACTTGCACTATTGTCGACGAAGAACCCTTTTCTTAACTCCATCGAAAAAGGTAAACTTAAAGTTTCTCAAATTATCCACACCTTAGTGTGACACTTGAGCACAACAACGTAACTCCTTGAAAGTGATAGTTATAAGTCATGAGCACAACAACGTAACTCCTTACATCGGTTCAACTAGATAACTCAAGTCTTTGTCATTCGAAACGGTTAAAGCTCGAACAAGGATCTCAAGAATCATGCATCCAACCAACCCCGATATCTTCAGATACTAAGTACACGCACCCGTGATATCCCACTTTAACCTCAAATAAATAATAGTGAATTCTACCAGAATCACATCTTGCGGTTAAATTCCCAAATCTAGCCTTTGTTAACGGTTTAAAATGAACTTGATAATGGTTTCCCGATCTTGTCAAAATAAATGTATCCTCGTGAAATATGTAAACCAAAAATACTACTCTTACGTAATATATAAAAAGTGAATCCAAATTTTTGTAAACACAAAATATTCGGATGACAATTGTTGAATGCGTTTGAGAACATCATTTCAACCCAACATCCAAGCGAACCAATCACCTTACCCAACTTCATAATGTTCTTACCCCATTAACCCAAGGAGTAAATTTGGACAAAGCCCACGATCAAAAAAATGGAATACCGATCCACAAGTGTGCACACCATTCGTTGGCCCATGTGATTATAAGTAACGGTTATATAAACCTAGTCACACTTTCCTTACCCTAAAATACTCTAACCCTAACTCACATCTCACAAATATATCGCCACCATCCAACTTCTCTAAACAAATCACCATCACATCAAAACCGATTAAATCACAACTCATCTAATCTCTTATTCTATAATCGATCTTAACAAAACAACACAAACATCATAACCATACCGAATCCTTGATGACGGTTGTAGCACAAATCGAATTAAGAAAGCATTGAAGGCTTCAAGATCCCATTGAAGGGTCTCGGTAGGGTTGTTTTGTTGTTGTGTTTTCGAGTGTAATTAATCTAATGAAATAAAGTATATAACAAAATTGTTATAATACTTTGTTTATTTTTCGGATATAGAAAAGAAGCAAGGCTTCTATAAGATCTATGAAAGTTTGAATTCATCCGAAAAATCTTTTAAAGATTGTTACGAGTGATGAAAATATCGAGATCTTGAATAAATGTTGTGATAGTTTTCGTGAAGTTGGTTTTAGATTTGGATTATGCAATTGGTTGGCGGTGATGAATTGTTTTAGGAGTAGGGTTTTGGATGTGGGTATTTTGAGCGACATGTTACACACGTAACTTGTTCATCGTTTTGTTTTATTTTTCATTTGATTAAGCGGTAATGGACAAATGAGGACCGAGTGAGGTATTTTGGTTGTGGTCAAGGTCTAAGTCTTCTTCTCATCTCCTATTTACATCACAAGTCTTATGCGTGAGGATAACCCTTATGCGTAGCGTGTTTATCGTAAAGATAACCTTACTCGAAGCCAAGATTTTACGTGCAAACAAATGTGGTTATCGTAAAGCGATCATACGCCTAAGCTTAGGCTTATGCGTAACAATCCTTATCGTGAATCGTCTTACGCATAACTTCACGATTATGCATAAATATCTCAAGACGGCTCTTATGCGTAAAAATAGGGTTTTGACCCTTTGTTGACTTTTTTCCGCGATGTTTTCCGACCAAAGGTTCCGCTCATCTTCATGACAACCCGAAATAGATGGTAAAGAAAAGCACACTTTGACCCGGTTTGACTATGAGTACAAGCCATTTGACCATGAAAATCATCACGAGTATTGTAGCAAAACAAGTCACAATATACACCAAAACAGTTGCATAGGACATGAATCAATATAACATATTTGACTATTTTGACCAAAAGGATACACAACTTGTAACAATCTGATTAAACCCAATAAAAATTTATAAAAAGGTTAACACTTTGTGAGAAAAAACGCAGACTTTACAAGACTATTTTTGACAAGATACAACACCAAAATCAACCATAACAAAAACCGACCTCGCTCTTGATACCAATGTTAGGACCGTATATTTGGGTGATATGGTGAATCGGGAGGTCTTGGAAGATGGAAGAAAGCCATCTTCAAGTTGAGAGAGAAGCTAGAGAGAGAAGGAAAACTAGTGTGTTTATTATTGATGAAAGGTGAAAGATTACACAAGAGTCTCACCCTCCATGGAAGTATGGAGGTATTTATCTGAAACACTTACATCTATCACTAAATGACATAACAAGCCCTTATGTTTAAGGTAACAAAGATAGAAAATGTAATCCGTCAATGTCATTCCATTTACGAGTTAGAGCAATTCCAACACTTCTCGTGAGTTGCCTGTAGTATGGAACTTTTCCACTTCACTGGTTCCTCTGTCATGACTATCTCCTCCAAAGTGGTACACTTGCCATGAAATATGGCGCATTCACGGGTTCCTATTACAATCCCCACATCCTCGCTATGGTAAAGTTCCATTGCGATGTGAGGATGACTTTGTTACCAAGTCCACCATATCCTTCTTGAGCATCTTCAACCAAGGTTTAACCCATCTACCTTCTCCCCGAGCTTGATCTCTGGTCCACCACTAGCTCTCTTCTTCAAGGCCTCCACTTGGAAAAAGAATGGATATCTGCTCTTTGTAGCCTCGACCTTGAGCCTTGAGAGTTAGCTTCTTGCATTCAACCGCTTCTTTGCGCGATTGACTTTTGAGTTTTTCCATCGGCTCGAGATCTTGCACCGCGGGTTCTTGTCAAAGTCCTCCAAAGCATCTTCACATTTTTCTCCAGTGCATACTTTATCCTAGCATTCTCCACGGCAAGCATGACATCCATTTCTTCTCGAGCCTTGGTGACAGACGGAGGCGGAGTTCCCTTGTCCTAGTATTAAGTCGGTTTTCCAACATGCATTGTCTCGACATAACTCTTGTCATGAAGATCGCAGAGCCTTTCCATGGACATGTTGTCCATCACCCTTTCGGTGGGTGGGGTCACACGCTCCAAGCGGATGACAAGCTAAGGAGAGAAAGCTCCTTCGTATCGAAGTCCTACAACATATGTAAACTTGTTAATATATTATTACTTGTATCTCATTCTTTGTAACAGAGAGAAACCTTACCATGGATATCATCTCCATTGGGCCCTTCGATGGTCGGAAACATCACGCCCTTACCACAGGCACTCTTTTGCCGTAGTTCGAGAAGGAGGAGTAAGCGGGATAAGCTTTCTCTTCGATGCGGATTTACCGACTTTGCACCGGTACCTTTCCTGCCTTGGACTCTCTCACCAATGCCGAAGGGTCTCGATGGCCAATTGTCCTTCCGAGACTGGTTCATCGAATCTACAACATTCTCCACAGTCGGTCTTCAACATCTATGGGTTCCTTTGAAGGAGGAGCAGAGGAAAGCAGTTCGATGGGTGAGCATCCACATCATTGTTGTTTACCGACACTGAAGGAGAGCCTACACCATAACTCGCTCTTGGGGATCCTTCGAATGAAGTCGACCTCCTTCGCATCACCAGCAACCACAAAGTTTCGAATGACATTTACGCACAAAGGAACAAATAATATGAATATCGACAAGATAAGTTTTTATCTCTTATTTTAATAAAAAAATACATACTTTCTCCATCACAAATAATCTCGGTACCAAAGGAGATCCTCGACTTTTCAAAGAAGACCGACCATGAAAGGAATTGGCTCGGGGAATGTTTGGCAATCACCGGATGACGAGCCAAACGATACAACGGATTCCTCCTTACGATATAGAGCGAGGATCGTTGAACCTTTTTTCATCATATCGAAATTCTGGGTTTAACAATGCAGGGAAAGCTGGAGGAATTATGGTACTCTGGATGTAAAAGAACTTTCCTTTCCAGTTCCTGATGTTTGTAAATGGCCTATCTATGAAAATGGGCACATCCCTCTCACCCCTCTTTGCCAACGTCAACCAATCACCTCCAGGGTACAAGTTCAGAAATCCTCTAAGCACAGTTAATGTTGGTTCAAACCCATAAGCTTTACACATTACAATGTATGTCGTAAGCTTGGCTAGGCCAAAAGGATGTATACCTCGTAGTACTGGAGGAGTTCTAGAATTAAAGGGTGCAGGGGTATCCTAAGGTTTGAGGAATGCATGGGTGTATAAGCCTACATAGTTTTCTGGGGCATCAAAAATACCTTGATTTTTACCAGGTAACATGATTTTATGCTCTTTGGGAATTGGATAATCGGTGAGGAACGCTTTGAGCTCCTCCCTAGTTAAGGTGCAACCTTGTTGTTTGATTACAAATTTCTTATTTGTAGACATTGATCCTCCTAAATCGACAATAAAGTATTTGAAAGCGTAATGATCTGAAAGAGTACTTTACTGTTTGTTCGGCCTTGATCGGAAGAGGATTTCGTAGGTGAAAAATTAGGCGTGAGATAAAATGGTGTTAGGGTTTCTTGCTTTTAACTTTAAATACCCTCACATATGTTAAATCTCGGCCCTACACGTGTCCTAAGTTATCCTCTACCTTGGTTTCAAACTCTTTTTTAAATTTTGAAATGACGTTTTATTTTACCTAGGAAAGGGGTAGTTAGGATAAATACAAGCATTAATTACGGTCAATAGTTGCTAGACTTTTCATCTTCTTTCATTTTTTGTGACGAAGGGGAGGTTTCGTTTCTATTTCTGAGTCGTAAGCAATATTTCTTGTTCGTGCATATCACTTTCGACTGGGAAGCTTGATTACGTACCCTCCGATCAGGTCGAAGGACCCCCCTTTGGCCTTAGTCGAATTTGCATTACGAAGACCCAAGTCTTTCTTCATAAGTCATTGGTGGCGTAAAACCATTCATCATTGATATGGTTACCGGTTGGGATCGCCGGTAAGGCCTATGCCCTTCTGAGTCTTCTCTTTAAGGCACCAAGACAAAGAGAACCTTGACTTGGTCTTCCCACGTTCCACTATTTCCTTAGCTTCCCGCCAAGGTAGAGATAGTGGGGATGAAGCCTAGCGGTTACCACAAATCGTGGACGCCCCATGATCTCCTAAACGTGTCTAACACTCTCCAAGCTTATTTTCTCATCTATAAATAGGTTGGACGAGTCATTTCAATGGTATGTTCACTCAACACAAGATTTCACATACTCCATATTATTTACAACACATATCACATGTTGGAATCACTCTAAACCATAATCAAGTGTTAGTAATTATTATGTAATAGTTAGCTTTATTATGGCCTTTATGTTTGTTATTAGCCTTAAGCTTATGTAGAAGGCCCATGAGCTTAGGCCCAAGCCCATTAAGGAAAGGATGGAAACTAGGAGTGTTGCCTAGCTTCCTCCTATAAATACTCTTGTTAACCTTCATTTGAAGGTTGGTTGTTCTCTTTTCTATTTCACTCTTTCCTTTAACCTTTCTCTATATTTCGTGTGTTTGGATAAGGGTTCAACCGATCTCTCTTCTCTATCTCTTCTCTTGATGCTTGTGTTGTAAAACTAGTGACTGACAAAGGTATCAATCGCCTAATAGTTGAGTGAACGTATTGTTTGAAGTGAGTTTTGGTCTCACGCTTAACTGCGTATCCTTACCTTTGGCTTGATCAAAACGTATTTTTACACTTTTAATCCAAGATTCTTGTACTTTCAACGTTATAAGGTGTTAAACTAACGTTTTTGGCAAAAGTTTGGAACTTTTGTGTGGATCATTGTTTTTACTTGTTTTTGAGCGTGGGTGTAGTTCTACGCGAATCGCTTTAAGAGCTTTGGATCATCAAGTTTCACACTTTTGTGTCTTTTGGTGTTATTGAAGCTATTTCATCACACAAAACCGGTTTAGAAACATCTTTGGTCAAAATCAAAATTACGAGTAATCCTACGCGTAGCAAAACCCTAAAACTACGCGTAAGGTTTTCCTTGGTTTGATCTTCGTTTTGTGGTTTACTCCGTGTTTTCTTGCTTGGATAAGCACGAAAATACGTCGACTTTGGATATCTTTTGCACTTTGTGATAGTGTAAAAGATCACTTGGGATAAAACCCTAAACTTACGCATAAGCATAAGCTTACGCGTGAAAATCCTACGATAAGATTCATCTTACGTAAACCTAGTCTTACGCATAAGGAATCCTACGCCTAACTTCTTTCGCTTACGCATAACTTTAGTCTTTTTCCCCGCTTCGCGTAAGCTAAACCTCGTGTAACTCTTGATTGTTACGCGTAACTTTGGTGTTTTTACGCATAAGTGCTACTTGGTTTATTGTGTTTTCTCGCCTAAGGATACTTCATCAACAAGGGTTCATTCGACTACAAAGATCCATCAACACAAGTTATCAAAAAAAAAAAAAAAAAAGTTTTTGGGCGGGAAAAGTTGAGTAAAATTTAATTTTTCGAGGAGACTAAATGTTCAATTTTTACGAGATTCAAATTTTGGTTTAACTGTGAAAATTTTGGTCAAAATTTAAATTTTTGGCCCAAATTCAATTTTTAAGTAAAATTTGGCATCAAAATTGTCATAACTCAAATTTTCTTTCAACCTTAGAATTGAATTTAATAGTGAATTTCAAATTTTGAAAGTCAAAATTTTCAAAATTATTTTGGAGGAAATTGCAATTCACTATATCGACCTTCGTGTGCTATATCGACTTTGCACTGTTCTTCTTCTCTTGATTCTTCTCGGGAGTGAAATGGATTACGAACATAAAGATCCATTTGTGGCATTGAAAGAAGGATTCATGGCTATTCAACGGCATTGAAGCGTCGGACATAATCAAATTCCGATATCCCGCATCGTGCAAGGTGAAAGAGTTGATGTACATGCAAGGAATGCTCAAATGGACGTTGAGAATGTTGTGATTCTCGCAGCATCGCTTCGAATGCGGACAATGAGGTTGTAGCATTGAAAAGGATGACGGAAGAGATCTGGAGAAGATATCATACTCAACTCGACACCGAGCCCAACCGTGACGAAGAACAAATGGTTGAGGAAGATATCTTACCCACCTATGACAATGACACGTAATGTATGGTCGAGGTACAATCTCGTTGATCATATTCGCCCGCAAAATGCGATACAACAAACCGAGCAACCTGAATTCAAGAATGAAGGAGAGGTTGACCAAAGGTGTTGCACAATGTCCGCACAACTATCTCATGTCTCGAGTCCTTACTTGTTAACAATTCTCTTGAATCGTCAAATCAAACTCTTGAATCAAAACATTCTTCTCAAAAGACCATTGCTCGCCCATAAAGATTTTTCAAAACTAGAGGCACATTGCATCTCTCTTGAACTTAAACTTCAAAACAAATCTTTTCTTCGAACACAATGGTCGGTCTTCATATGAACAAAGTAATCGTGTGGATACATTAGTAAAAGAAAATGAGCATTTAAAGGCTCAAATTCAAGCAAAGGGCTTGCACATGTTGCTTTACAAAACAAACCGAGAAGATTAACCGACAAGAGTGTGGATACTTATTTTGCAAAACCAACAACCTCGGAAATCGTCTCTAAAACCAATCGAAACCAATCGGTTGTCGACATCCAACGCTTTTAAATCGAGCGTTCAAAATCGCTCAATACCACGGTTTCCTCCCAAGTTGTTGAGAATAATCATTTGATAAAACCGGTCACCCACATTCACGGCCTAAGAATAATCCTTCATTTACATTAAACATGTTTCGTTATACTGCTTCTCATTAAACCTCAACTTGTGGTCGCTCCCGCAAATCTAGGATTAGTTCGAACACCGTGTCTAAATTGAGCATTAAAAGTAAAGATTCATATGATTCACATGACACGATAAGAACCGTGATCTAGAAAAGGCTAGAAAAGGGCACTTCTTCAAAAGGATGGAATCTTAGGTTCACGACCTAGTGTATCACCTTGAGTGTATTCTTGAACACCACCGTAGTAGCAAACCAAAAGTTAACTCAACAAACAGCTAGAAATAAACCCGTTGATCTAAATGTAAACCGTCAGAAACCTAATAGGTGGATCCATATAGACGCAGACTCTTCCCAAAAGAAGTTTCAACATCCCTAGATCTAACCTTAGATGGATACCAACGGGTAGGATTTTCAAAACTCGTTAGTCTTAGGTGGATTCCTACAGCAAGATACTAAGTAGTTGCACCAAAACAAGTGGGATACCAACAACATCCATCCACGAGGTGAAAGGAAATCATCAAAATAGCATGTTCGGTGTCAAGAAGATAATTGACACTACATCTTTATGCTTCTAACATCCGGAACCCGCCACACTTGGGGATCCATGTTTTCTCTTTCTTGCCCCCTATGCATGCGGTACAACACTATGGCTCCTCTTGCAAAACATCGTAGGACCCGTTTCTCACCGTAAAAATATCATGATCCATCGATGTTCCACCATTGTACTTAATCGTCATGAATTGGAAACATTGCTTGCTCCTCGATTAAAGATTCACCCAAAGTCGTAGCTTCGATGTATCGAATGTTTCCATTGCAACCGATAATACTCTAATTTCGGATACACCAATCTACAACAACAACCGAATCTTCTATAATGTAAGCTCAAATTGCTTCCAACAACAATGACACACTTGATGATCAACATAATGAACAGAGATGTTTTATCGCCAGCTGATTCTCACGAGATATTTATGGGTCTTCACACTTGTTCGATCAATTGGACATACATGGTTTCATTGTCTCCTTATACATGGTTTCATTGTCTTCAATTCATCATCAACATACGTGGTGTATGATTACGAATCATTGAAAACATCGAGGGGAGAGAGTGTGTAGGTGGTCATTGCTTCCTTGTTCTTCTACATGCTTCTTTGCGAAAACCCAATGCCTTCTTGAATTTCTTCAATTAAGGGACGAAATAAGACGATCCGTGGCTCAAACGTCTCACTTTGATGTTATCGTCTCAATGTCATGGGTGATCTTGTGTGAAGTTACCCAAATATGATGTTATGATGCCTCACACACGGTCTTGGTATCGAGTTATTGCATATTCACGTTGATTAGTATTCGAAAGACCACAACACTCGTGGGAAAGTCGATCATTTCGCCTTCGTGGTTTGTTTGGTGTGATGCGTCTACATACGTGAGAAGATCTTGTTGATTTCGGTATGTTACCCTCGAACGGATCTTCCGCAATTAGTCGATTTTCTTTGTGTGGTTTCTCGCTCATCTACAAATTCCGCGGCATCTTGAAACCTTCAAAAGTTAGAGGAAATGTAGACTACATCAAAGTTTCAAATCTACTAAAGATAGTTGTCGGTTTGGGGAAGTCGATTCAAACTTCTTTACGATGGCTTCGAGTATAACACTTAGAACCCGGTCACAACCGTTGAAACTTCCCCAACCCCATCATCACCGAACAAAGCCCCCACCACTCACAACAAATGGAAAGGTTATTTGCTCCTCCGCTCGGTGGATATTGATGAACGTGCTCCGGTGTATCCATTGCTTCCACCGCACAACCCGATAATATTCCTATACGATACACTGCTACAACAACCATCATTGAAAATGCACCTACACCGTTGACTTCAACACAACAGTTGAACAAACCGCTCCAACAATGATGAACCAAATTGATGATATTCTCAATGATGTACCCCACCGCAGATTTTGATCCAAATGCGTTCTTCAACCCGTTTGCTAATGAGATCACGCACGGATGTCGCGAATCTTCAACAAACCATTTGAATCCTCGGAATGCACAACGATACCAACATCAACCTCTACACATCGATGGACAAAAGACCATCCTCCGCTAATATTATTGGCAACCCGAATCAACCATCGTTACGAGGCAAAGATCTTCGCACGGATGGTGAACATTGCATCTATGCACTCACCGCTCGCCAACTGAGCCTAAAACATTAAAGACGCAATGACAAAAGATAACCGATTGAATCCATGCGGGAAGAACTCAACCAATTCAAACGCCTTGAAGTATGGGAATCGGTTGAAAGACCAACAGGGTCTACGCCATTGGTCTAAAATGGATTTGGAAAACAAATTGGATGTCAAGGAAACGTTATCTCAAACAAGTCACGTCTAGTTGCTAAGGGTTATCATCGGGAAGAAGGAATAGACTTTGAAGAATCTTTTGCTCCGGTTGCTCGCCTTGAGGTCGTTTCGATATTTCTCGCGTTCGCGACTCATATGAATATGACGGTCTATCGATGGATGTCAAACGGCGTTTCTCAATGGACAACTTAAAGAAACGGTTTATGTCACCAACCGGATGGATTCGTTGATCCCGAGTTCCCTAACCATGTCTATAAACCGAACAAAGCTCTTTATGGTCTCAAACAAGCCCCTGGGCATGGTACGATAAGCTATCATCTTTCCTCATTCTAATCATTTCACTAAAGGTTCGGTTGATGAAAAGAAAATTATTAAGCAAATTGCTTTTATAATTTTCTTAGTTTTCTGTCACCATATGATATTTTTAGAAAAAGTTTCATAATTTTCTTAGCTTGTTTAGTATTTATTAGAATTTAAAATAGTTAAAAGTATTAAATAATTAATAATAAATAGATAAAAGTGTAAAAATATCTTTCGCTTTAAAATAAGTTTTATAATATTTTATATTTTCTAAATCATAATTTCATTTTTCTAGTTTTATTTCATATTTTCTTATATTTTAGGTTATTATTAAATAGTTAAAAATAGTTTTAATTAATAATAATTAAATAAATAGTTTTAAAATAATTTTCTTTTTCTAATAATTTTCTTTTATTATTAGGATTGTAAAAATATCATTTTCATATTTGTAGGTCTTTTATTTCTTAAAACTCACGTTTTATTTTGTACGTTTACGTAATTTAATAAACGTATTCGTTTAAGTTTATTTAATCTGATTGTTGTGCTATATAGTTCTGTATTCAAATACCATTCCAATCAATCAGTAGTGTAATTATCCACCATAATCTTTATTGATCACTATCCTTAGTGATTATCCTACATCTGAACGTTTTTAAGCACCATTAATCCTCCGTGGGACTTAACGACTGTGAATCCACTATATTCCAAGGAAATTGCATTGGTTTTAGGTCGTTTGAATTTTATTACGGTTGACCATTCACAAGTGGTTGACTTGTGTGATAAACTTGACGGTTTGCCACCAATCAAATTTTACGCGCCCATCTGCGGGAGGCTTTAGCGTGTTTTAAATATTTCCGATCCATTCTTGCACATATACCACCTTTTGTAAACAGTTTTTTGTAAAGTTATCATAAATCAAAAGTTCATTAACACTTTTCCTAAAGTGTTAACAACACCAAAAATTAAAACAACAAAACAATCGTAACGTTTTCTAGCTTGTGTTTCCTTTAAGGTGATTCTTAAAGAGATAATGATTTGGTTAAGCGAGACGATACCAAAAATATTGTCCAAAAGTTTTTAAACCCTTAGCACATATCCATACCTCGTTTTTTCAAAGGTACTTAATAAATACATAAAAATCAACCACATAAATCAAGGCAAGACACCTACCAACCTGGGTGTGAACATTAATAAGTTCCCAATCTTAAAGATAAAAACTTGCCTTTGTGTCCTTGTGATTTGGTGTACCTTTTCAAAGAAGCCATTTCATTTGTGATTATTGGTTTAAGTTCACTTGTCGCTTTGCCTCGCATTTGATTTGAAAACCGATTTTATACTTAGTGCATGCGCACTGTTCTTCCACTCTACAAGTCTACTTTCGGATCTTGCAAGTATTCCTCGTGAGCGTGAGGACGTTCGCTCCTTCACCGTGATGAGGCGCCTAGCATCACCACCCACGTCGTAATGGCGGAAGATAAGCCGATGAATGAGCTTCTAAGCACCCATCGAGGTTACGGAGATGCCATTATTGTCCCAACCATCGTGGTCGATACCTTTGAGCTCAAAACCGGTTGCTTAATCTTGTAACCCAAAGCCAATTTATGGTTTTGAGCGGGATGATCCTCATGCACATATTCGATGGTTTAACAAGATTGCATCTACCATCAAATACAAGAATGTCCCACATGAAGCAATTAAGCTTCTTCCTTCCCTATTCTCTGTAGAGGACAAGCCCGGAATTGGCTTGAGAAACAACCCCTCGCTCCATTGAGACATGGGAGGATTTAGTCACTAAGTTTGTTAACGAATTCTATCCTCCATCCCGAACTACAAGTCTCAAGAATGAGATAATGAAATTCTCTCAAAGATTTGATGAATCATTCGGGAGGCATGGGATCGTTACAAAGAGTTGCTCCATGAGTGTCCGCATCATGGTTTTACCGAGTTAATGCAAATGGATACTTTCTACAATGGTCTAAGACAAGTGACCAAGACTCTTTAAATGCCTCCAGCTGAGGTAATTTCTGAGCAAGACCACAAAAGAAGCCTTGCAAATCATAGAAAACAAGTCCTGTGTCCGCCTTTTCTCGAACAAAGACATATCGGTCTCGGTCTAATCTTGGACCTTCTACTTCATCTCACGCGAGTACATCTAGCACCGATGCTAAGATTGACAAACTCACAGATATTGTTCGGGCTTTGGTTCTTGCAAACCAAAAGAAAGTCACTTTCACACGTAAACCATCACATGGTGAAGTGAAGAAAGTCGAGGTCTCAGGTTACTTGTGGTGGCCCTCATGCATACTACAACTGCATCGCCACCGATGGTAGTCCGTTTGAAGCCAATGCTATAGCGGTACTTCACATCAAGGAGGTAATCAATACCCACCACAAGTCGATCCTCACTACCGCACCTAGCGATGACACCACCGGTTTAACCGAATCCTAACATACAAAACCGAATCAGAACCAACCTAGAATGAACCAAGGTTATCAAAACCAAGGTAATTTCTATCCGGACCAAATCAAGGTTTCCAACATCAAGGAAACTTTAATCAAAACAATTTCAATCGAGGGAATCAATTTCATGGGAATATGAATCCTAACCAAGGAAATTTTCAAAATCAAGGCCTAATCCGAACAATAGAGGCCGAATTTTCCTAATCAAACTCAAGCCATTGTTCCAACCGGACCATCATCCGATGAGCTATTGAAGCAATTCATGAAATCCCAAGATGAAATGAACAGGGTTGTTGGTTAGCCGATTTCGACATTAAGAAGTCTTTAAATGATCAACCCTCGGGCTCGGAAAACTTCCGAGCAACACGATCGCTAACCCGAGGGGCGATGCAAAGCGATCACAACCGAGTGGTAAGACGACAATGGACCTTCGACTCCAATGCCTCTTCCACCGTGAGCAATGAGTCAAGTTACCAAGGATACAACGGACAAGGTACATTTCTCAAGCCCACGGCATCAAGACACGTCCCACCTTCGGTAGTCCAAGCTTTAAGTCCGGAACCCGAGTTCGAAGACAAATTCGAGCCGAAATGACTTCCGTCCGGCTCAAAAGTCTAGTCGACTTCCTTACCCATCAAGATTGCATGATGAGAAGCTCAAAGACAAAACCAAAGAGCAAATGGAAAAGTTTTCCAAATTTTCAATGAACGCACTTTGATATAAGCTTCGTTGATGCTCTCGCTTTAATGCCCAAATTTGCATCCACGCTTAAAGGCTTCTCGAGCAACAAAGATAAGTTATCCGAGATGGCTAAAACCCTCTCAATGAGCAATGCTCATGGTCCTTCTCAAGAAGCTTCCTAAAAGCTTGAAGATCCGGAGGTTTTAATCCGTGTGATTTCTTGGTATGGTTCAATGCTCCGCCTGGCCGATCTTGGCGCTAGCATTAACCTCATGCCACTCTCGAGATGGAAGAAACTCTTCCCGAACTTACTCTACTTGTATGACACTTGAGCTAGCGGATCGTACCATAACTCGTCCACTTAGGATAGCCGAGGATGTCGTGGTAAAAGTAGGAAAGTTTCATTTTCCCACCGATTTTGTTGTAGTAGACTTTGATGCGGATCCTAGAGTTCTCCTCATCTTGGGGAGAGCTTTCTTAAGAACGAGCCGTGCTCTAATTGATGTATTTGTTGAAGAGTTGACCATACGGGTTGACAACGAAGAACTCACGTTTAGTATCAACGAAACTCCAAACCTCTATCCAAACATCTTTGTTGCCACAATTGATCAAAAATCCGAAGAATCAATGCAACACTCTCAAATTTCACGGTTAAGAGGAGTCACCAAAAGCGTCTTTGAGCTAAAAGCTTTGAAAATCAACCCCGGTTCAAACAAATGGTTTGAAAGTTGTACCAAGGAAGTCAAGAGTATTCTTGATGATGATGATCTAGAATCGGAGACTTTATCGGAGTAGTGGAAATTGCTAGCTCTAAGAGTACACCACTTGTCCCACCTCCGAATCGCTTTATCGTATTGAGTTTGTTAACTCGTGGATGAAACCAAACTCTCTTGATTTCATCTTTGGATGATGATGTTTGTGATCCAATGGAGACATTCTTCCCATTGAAGAATTGCTCAAAATGATCCATCATCCCTAGTCTTATTATTTCCGACTCTTCCATCCCTTCTCTCACTCCGGATGAGGAAGATGACAACTTTGGAATGAAGTCGATGCCTTTCTTAGTGATGAGTCGATTCCAACAGAATTGATAATACTTACTTTGATTCGGAGGGGATATCATTTTCCGGAAAATCTGATTGAAGAACCGTTTCCAACCCTCCCTACAGGAAATTCCTTTGACAATCACCATACAAGCTTTAAGTTTAAGCTTAAAATGTCAAAATGGTGATTTGCTTCTTACTAATGAGGAATGGACATACATTGTGATGCACATCTTTATTCCATTCTTCACGAATGGTGTGGTTGCTCTTTCCCTTTTCTCCTTCGGGAATGAGGACACCATCTTTGACCCCGGTATCATCCTTTATAGTTTCTACTATTAACAAATACCGCGGTTGTATCTCGTCGGTGTGGAACTTTCTGATGTTCATATGTTTATTAAACACTGTGAACGAAAGTCCGATCGAGATTGGTTTTCCACTTCGCTTTCCCCATGAACCAATGAATGCGGGATCGAGTCAAGCTAGCGACTCGGTAATCAAAAACAAGAGCACACCATATGGGTTTTCACCATATTTACGATTTATTTCTACTTTCTACCACCTAGTGTGGGAGTTGCCCGCTATTGTATATAAGTTTTCTATAAAAAAAGTATATATCAAAAATAAAATAATGGCCGTAGTATTTCCCTTTTACGTTCTCGGTTTGGCATAACTGCTGGTACTTTGAATATTGAGGGCAATATTCATTTCTAGTGTGGGGAATTCTCACGAATTTTATCATGTAATTATATCACCCAATTCCCGTTTTGGCCAAAATTTTTTTTGGAGCAAGTGTTTTCACTTACTCAAAGAAATGGTAATCGATCCGCCATGTCTAACACACATAAGGATTGGCTAATCCAGAGCAAACGGCTCTTGGTAAAGATATCTCAAATCCGTTTACGACTTGCAATTTGCCCAAAATTGTATGGTGTTCACCACCATATCTTTAATTAGTGAAGAGTTGGCTAGCCCGCAAGTTTATGGCTTGTGGTAAAGGCGCTTGGAAAACCATAATTGGTAATCGACTCACCAAAGATAATATTGATAATTTATCTAAGAGTTGGCTAGTCCAGAGCAAACGGCCGAAGCAAACGGCTTTCCGTAAAGACAAATCAAAACCGTTGAAAGTCGGTGATTTGCTCAAAATCATTCGGTCATCATTGTACCAAGGTTCTTACTTGAATTGAAACAATTGGCTACTCCGAAGTAATGGCTTTTGGTAAAGAGATGAAATCCATTAAGTTTTCTAAAAGATTGCTAGGACTAGCAATATCTTAGTGTGGGATTGATGAGTGTCTAAATACTCATCATTTTGTACCATTTAAACTGCAAAAACATCCGAAAACACTCGAAATGTATCAAATGATAAAAATATCACAAATAAGTGTTTTATGTGTTTTAAATGCAAAATTCCAAAATCGGATGAAAACGTATCAAGTTTGCATAATTGGCGCTTTAGTCCCCAAGTTTCAAAAGTTGTCAAATCTAGTCCCTAGAATCCAAAAATATGAGTTTTATCATTCAAGGTCCCCGAAATATTCTAAATTGTCAAAATGGTCCTTGAATGAATCTTTGGGCAAATGGCGTAAAAGGTCCTCAACTTTACAAAAGTGTCAAAATTGGTCCTTGGATATTTAAAATGGAAGATAATCAAATGTGGTCCTTGTACTATTAAAGATTGGCAAATTTGGTCCTTTTGATAAGTTTGGAAAAAGTACAATTTTGGTCCCTCAAAAATCTAGAAATTACAACTTTGGTCCTTGTTATTAAGCTACCAAACGGACCCCCTTTTTGTATTATTACCCCTGCCAAATAAACCTTGACCCCAGCCAAACCCTTGAACCCAAATCAATACTCATTTTGAACCCCCACGTTATTAATAGAAACAGTCAAATAAAGTCAACGCGCAAAACCACAGTCTTGCTCATCTTCCTCTACCTCGATCGAAAACCAAAACCAGTGTTTTCCACCTTTCCACCTCACCCTAACAAATTGCTTAACAACTCCCTAACACCTCCACATCCACCAAAAATCTTTAATTGCAAAACCTACTCGTACCATTTCAAAAGACTTTTTGGCCAAAATTCCACATGGACGATTATGATGAATTCAATGCATCCAATGGCTGGAAATAAGTGGGAAATGCTCAGATGTCGACAAGGGACTCAAAAAGATCTCTATAAACAAGAGGAGAAGCAATGTAGAATACTAACTAGTGTAATTTTTAATTTTCTATGTCGAATTAGTTAACTTTTAAATTCTAGTGTATGTTTAAGCTTTCAAGCTCTGTAATTCAAGTTTTTAGTGTATAATAAAGCTTTTCTGAACATCAATTTCAAGTTTTAATTACCATTTCAGTTTGTGCAATTTTTTAAGTCAAAAATCTCATGTTATGTTAATGTTATTGTTAGTTGTTGTTATGGACTGAAATAGCCAACATAAGCAAAATTTGATTGAGTCCAAACCGTCAAGTTTATCACACAAGTCAACCACTTGTGAATGGTCAACCGTAATAAAATTCAAACAATTAAAACCAATACAATTAAGATCGGAGGAATATAGTGGATTCCGGGTCGTTAAGTCCCACGGAGGATTAATGGTGTTTTAAAAACTTTCGATGAATGGGAAAAGGTGATGATTTGGAATAATTATACCTAAAGAAAAGTTTGTAAATTACAGGGCTTAAATGCAAATTAAAGAGAATTACAAAGCTAAATTATATTAAATAAACGCTATCACTATTTTTAAAGTTGATTTTTCTTGATTTATAAAACAAAATAACTTAAATAAACTATTTTAATTAAAGCGTAAACCTAAATTATCTAAAACGTGACCTAGAATGAAAACGTCGTTATATATAAAAATTACGCGAGTCATGAAGAAAAACGTAAAATTTGTAAAATTAAAGTCCTACAAATGTAAAAACAATTTTCTTACTTACTATATGACAAAAGAAAATTTTAGAAAAAGATTTATATTTTTTGACTTTTATATTTTTTATTATGAATTAAATACTATTTTAAACTAATTAATTGATTAAAAATACTAAAACTATTAAGTAAATTCTGAAACTTTTTTATAAAATACTTTATTACAATACAAGGCTAGGAAAAATACAAAAGGTGAGGCAACTTATTTTAATAAGCTATAAATAAGCTAAAACATTCGAATAAGCTAAATAGACAAAATAGGTTAAGTATTAAATGTTGCAAGGTATAACAGTCAAAACCCAAGGGCAACTGTAACGTGTGTGTGGTGAGTCAGTGGCTGTGGTTCGAATCCCAAGACTTGGCTTTTTTTATTTTTATTTTCTTTTTGGACTTTTTCTTTTACAAACTAATTAAGTACAATGAAATAAGCAATTTATAAAACTAAAACTTTTTATAAAAACCACTAATAAGCTCAGATTGAGCTTATTATTACTTATCAGTGGCCAAAAATGAAATAAGCTCAAGAATTAGCCAAGTAGCTAATAAGCCAATAAATAAGCAAAAGGTGAACTGAAAATAAGCTAGACAAATGATAAGAAGCTAATATAACAACTGAAAAGGCACAATTACTTAGAAATAAGCACTAAACAATCTCAAAATAAGCACAAGCTTAACTGGTGCACAGGACACTTTTGGTTTCAAGGCACTTTTAAGCTTATATTTAAGCAATCAAATAAGCTTGGAAGTGAAAAGAACACTGAACTAACAAGTTAACCAACTAAGCTTTCAAAAGCTAAAACTCTCACCGTGGTGTTCACTAGAGAGCTTATGATGAGCTTATGAAAATCTAATAAACACCGATTACTCAATGGTACTATATGAAATGGACAAAACTAAAAGCAAGTAGCAGGCTAATTAAATAAGCTAGAAATGGGAAAACTAGCATCGAACCTTGAGACAGCTAGGTAAGCTTCTCAAAAAGCTAAGGTACACAAGTTAAAGCTAACTAATGAGCTCTTGATGAGCTTATGAAACTGGATGGCTCACCTGTGCACGTGGCATGTTTTTCGAAAAGTACTTAAAAGAAACAAAGAAATAAGAAGTTTATAAGCTAAGTAGATATAAGCTAAGATTTTTCTAGTGAAGATGAGCGACTAAATTTTAATATTCCAAAAGCTCAAATCTTGAAACTTAATATTAAACCCTATATAAAATTATCTATTTTATTTAAAACCGACCAAATGGAAATTTTGACTTTTAAGATGAACTAAAAAGTTGACTAATATGAACTTTTGATCAATCCTACTTATTAATTATGTTATATTAACCTAAGTTATGATAAAATTAAGCTAGGTGGCCAACTTATAAACAACTATGATGAGTTTTAGACTCTTAATCCTAACAGTGATCAACTTAAGTGAGATTAAAGGAAATTTTGACTTTCTCTTAAACAAGGATCGGTTTTTAATGTTGCTATGAGTTCTTAAACACTAGTGTGACATAAAGCAACCACAAGCAACAATACAAACAACTTTTAACACAAGAACACAATGAAACCAAACAGGTCCTTTACTAGACTGTTTTGAAACTTTTCAAAGGATTTCACAGATTCAAGCCATGAAATCTATTGAATAACTTATAATAACTATATTGAAACAGGATTAAGCTAAAATTAACAGGTTTTAAACACTTATACTAGAAAATGCAAATCTTGAAGAAATAGCTTACAAGTTGGAATTCAAGTGGAGACTGAGAACCAAAGACTGAAACAACTTCCTATAGCTTCCCAAGAAGCTCTAAACCCAAGGCAATCCACAATTCACCTTGCTCCAGCTTTCTTTCTTCTTCATTCTTGGTTTTTTATTTTTAACTAATTTTTTTGTATTTTTGGTAATTTTTGAGTTTTATATCTAGAACTGATTTTATGGCTATCTAAAAGCTTAGATAAGCTTTCTAGGAGCTTATGTTGGCTATTTCAGTCCATAAAAACAACTAACAATAACATTAACATAACATGAGATTTTTGACTTAAAAAATTGCACAAACTGAAATGGTAATTAAAACTTGAAATTGATGTTCGAAAAGCTTTATTATACACTAAAACTTGAATTACTGAGCTTGAAAGCTTAAACATACACTAGAATTTAAAAGTTAACTAATTCGACATAGAAAATTAAAATTACACTAGTTAGTATTCTACATTGCTTCTCCTCTTGTTTATAGAGATCTTTTGAGTCCCTTGTCGACATCCGAGCATTTCCACTTATTTCCGACCATTGGATGCATTGAATTCATCATAATCTTCCATGTGGAATTTGGCGCCAAAAGTCTTTTGAAATGGTACGAGTAGGTTTTGCAATTAAAGATTTTTGGTGGATGTGGAGGTGTTAGGGAGTTGTTAAACAATTGTTAGGGTGAGGTGAAAAGGTGGAAAAGCACTACGGTTTTGGTTTTCAATCGGGTAGAGGAAGATGAATAAGATACACTGTGGTTTTGGCGCGTTGACTTTATTCGACTGCTTTATTAATAACGGGGGTTCAAAATGAGTATTGACCTGGGTTCAAGGGTTTACTGGGGTCAAGGTTTATTTAGCGGGGTAATAATACAAAAAGGGGGTCCGTTTGGTAGCTTAATAACAAGGACCAAAGTTGTAATTTCTGGATTTTTAAGGGACCAAAACTGTACTTTTTCTAAACTTATCAAAAGGACCAAATTTGCCAATCTTTAATAGTACAAGGACCACATTTGATTATCTTCCATTTTTAAATATCCAAGGACCAATTTTGACACTTTTGTAAAGTTGAGGGACCTTTTCTGCCATTTGCCCAAAGATTCATTCAAGGACCATTTTTGACAATTTAGAATATTTCAGGGACCTTGAATGATAAAACTCCATATTTTGGATTCTAGGGACTAGATTTGACAACTTTTGAAACTTGGGGACTAAAGCGCCAATTATGCAAACTTGATACGTTTTCATCGATTTTGGAATTTTGCATTTAAAACACATAGAACACTTATTTGTGATATTTTTATCATTTTGATACATTTCGAGTGTTTTCGGATGTTTTGCGTTTAAATGGTACAAAATGATGAGTATTTAGACACTCATCATCGACCCAACTCTTTTATACAATATCACAGGGCACATATCTTAATTGTTTAAATTTACGTGGATGACATCATTTTGGGTCTACACATAAAAGTTTTCAATCGCTTTTGCAAAACTAATGAAGAAAAATTTTGAAATGTCCATGATGGGTGAACTTACGTTCTTTCTAGGATTACAAGTTCATCAATCACCCCGTGGTATTTTCTTGAGTCACCCAAATATGCCCTTGAATTGTTAAACAAATTTGGAATGAAAACCCGTGATACTTATGCCACACCAATGACTCATACCAAGAAGCTAGACGCTCGATTTACATGGGAAATTAGTGGACCCTACCAAATCAAGTATTATTGGGTCTCTCATGTATCTAACAAATAGCGAGACTGATATTGTCTTTGCCGTTTATCTATGCTCCCGTTATCGATCGCGACCAATCAGAACCCCACCTCTCGAGGCTAAAAGAATCCTCCGATACATCAAGGAACCATTAACTTGGGATCCGTATCCAAAGGATTCGGTTTTGAACTAATCGCTTTTTCAGACACGACCACGCAGGATGCTTAGACTCAAGGAAAAGTACTTGAGAGCTCTACAATTTCTTGGTGATAAACCGTGTCTTGGCAATCCAAGAAGGATTGTACATCGTCATCAACCGGCGGTAATATGTAGCCATGTCTGCGATTGTGCTCAAGTCATCCGGATGAGAACACAACTCAAAGACTATGGTTACGTATTTGATGAATCCTCGATGTATGCGACAATCGGTGCCATTGCAATCTCGTGCAACTCGATTCGAGACTTTCAAATCAAAGCACATCGATCTTCGCTATCATTTCATCAAGGACCACGTGGAGCAGTACCGTTGAATTATACTTTGTGGTACAGACACCAATTGCGATCTTCTCACCAAAGCCTTGCCTCCGCTAGGTTTAATGAGTGATCCACGGATTGGTATGAGGTGTTTAACTCAAGAGGAATTGGATGACCTCTTAAAAGCAGTCTTAAAAGCACATCAAACACAAAAACATCTTTTGTAAATAATTTTCAAAAACAAAATACAAAAATATAAAATCTTATAAAACAACAAAATATTCTTCTATCTATATTTCTTTTAACATGGCAAGTACAAATCTTGATCAACACGTTGTTCTATCAAACCTTTCATTATTTTCCGAACAAGTGTTGAGGGGAGAAAGTAAATATTTTTCGGTTTCATAAAACCTTGTACTTGCATGTTTTCAAAAATATGTTGTTTCCTCTAAAATGGTGGACACTTTTCTTGTCAATTACTCTCCTCAGACTCAAATGTTTTAACCATTTCATTATTTCAAAAGTCGAGGGGGAGTATCGTTAAGTTTCTTTCCTTACATGTGTCTTGTCTAACCTAAACGGATGTTAAAGGATCTTGGTTGGAACCTCTTTAAGGTTGAAGGACTGAATGTGTCAACTTGGCTAATTAATTTTAACAAAATCATTTACTCCTAAACCACCAAGATCAAACGGTCCAAATCAAATCTTCTAAATCCGTTCAAGTTTTTCACAATCTATAAGTTCTAAACTGTTTTGATCAAGATGATAAACAAGGGTTTCTAAAATTCTTTCAAATCCAACGGTTAAAACTCTTTAAACGATTTTGGAAAATTGTTCACTCGAGCAACTGGGTGATTATGCATAAAAGTGTTTGGATTGAAATAAGTTGTGTTAAAACCTTTCTTAGTGTCTATTAAACTTGTTTCAATCGTCCAAAACCATCCAGAATCTTAAATTTCACTAATATGATTTCTAGGGTTCTTGCGCTCATTTAGGGTTTGTCTATTCTGTGATATGTTATTAGGTGGTCAAGAAAGTGTTAGAATAAGTATATATGCATGTTTTAAACCTTGAAATTAGCCCAGAAACATCTAAACTGTAAGAATTTAAGTTTTAGGCTTTTAGGGTTCATATCCCAAGAATCCTCTGATTCTATGGTGTAAATGTGTTATATCTTGTTCCATTGCACCTATATGACATCTAGGACACTCCAGAAACATTCTTATTTGATTTGTGTGGCTATATCTCATGCGCGTAGATTAAGGGTTTAGGGTTTAAGTAATTTTACGCCTAAGTCTTTCTGTGTGTATCGATATGTTCTTATGCTTGTTTTGTGATCTAAAAGATGTTTGGAGTTAATCGCAATCAAGTTTTCATGTTTATATTTAACAGTTAATTATTCGTAATGTCGTAATCTTTAGGTGTTCAAACCGTTACGATTAAGGAATACTTTATGCGTAAAGGTTAGGCCTAAGAGAAATCTTCGCGTAGCTCTTACGCATAAGGGGTCTCTGATGGATTACGTGTATCTTGGAAAGATATTCGTAAACAAGGCTTGTTACGAATAAGCTTTACTCTTCTGAGTAAACCATGACGCGTAACATCTAGCTTATCCCTACGCGTAAGCTTAAAGCCTTTGAACTTGTCTTACGCGAAGAAACTCTTACGCATAAGCTAGGTCTTATGCTTTAGCTTACTCCTACATAAGCTCCTTTCTTACGCATAAGGATCCTTGTTACTCTTAACCCACTCGCTCACTACATTTTTGGCCTCATTACGGATATGTTACTTGTTAAATGTTACTCATAAGTCACAAATACCGATGTTTCGTATAAGCTTACAAATGTTTATATGTTGTGTGTTAAGTGAAAATTGGACTTTGAAATTTCAAAAGTAACATGTTCACATAACTTATCACATCAACTTCAATCAATTGGAACAATGTGACTTAGGACTTGTAACTAACATAAACATGTTACCATCATACAAGTAATAAGATAATAAATCAGACTAATACAAACACATTGTGTTTCCATATGTCTGTCTCTTTGTCTAATGACTTTCGGATCATGAAATGGTGCAAATCAAGCAAACATCAATGCCCCAAATAAGCTCTCGATGGCAAACACATTCCAAGATGGATACGACAAAACAATTGGCAAGAACTATCTCCGTGTCATCTTCAACAACTTCATATGCTCATAATCATCTTGCGAATTGTGTGGACATCCTTCGCAACATCCATTCAAAACTCATGCTCAATGAGTAAGATTCAATGGATAAGGTAATACAATTTCGTAAGACATTAAAGCGAAAAGGATGGAATACCATGCTTCAATCTTTTCCGTTAATCAACCCGGTGGGGCAAGAGGGTCAAGTAGTAGTCCTCCACTTATGGAAGATCCATTGCAAACATCTCTTACCCCATCCGATCCGGTTAATCAACCCGGTAAGGATCGGTGTGTCACCGCTACTACTACTCTTTGTCAAATGAAGCAAACACAACTAAAACAACCGCAAGAAGAAAAGCATGGTGAAGATGGGGAAATATATGACGAAGGAGATTACGATCATGATAAGGATGAAAGAGTCCGATGATGATAATTTGGCGGTGAAGAGGAAATGATTCAAAAGAGGCAAAAGAAGTCGCTAGAGCGAGGAGGAAAAGTTTAAGAAGGAATCGACAACTACCTAGTTGACAATCCAATACACAAACCTCAACAGGTCTTACGAACCATCTATTGACACTTCCACCAAGCCCAAATCATTATCTCAATCATCACCTCCATCAACATAAGAAACACCTATGTCAACAATGAATCATTAAGAAGGCAACTCTATCCAATGATTCGACAAATGGTTAAGCGTGTTATCACCACTACACAACAGGCTACACACCCACCACCATCCGATCAACCAAGGATTGAAACCACACCACCAATGGAGAAACCGTTGATCACATTACATACACGGTGGTGAGGAACATGACATACCTGAGCCCAAACCAGAACCTCAACCGAAATTCAGATCAAGTACATTACTGCACTCCTTGTTTTCATACGCTTCAAATCATAGAGCGTGTTGAAGTTCTCCACCTCGGGGTCTAATCTTACCTAAAATTCTACACATTCATCGGAATCAATCAAGAACCTCAGTACAAAATCGGTTTTAAACAAAAGTTTGGGTTTGTCTACCAAAGTGAAAATCATCATACTTGCTTCATGGCTTTCGATGAAATTCACTAAGTTCTATGACGCCACCCTAGAGATGGTTCGAGATGGATTGGCATATCGATTGAAGGACATTGAGTTGGGTATAATTGAGATTTAAGAGATGGAATTCAAAGGATTGCAAGGATGTTCGTTGATTTATCACTAGGATTGATGAATGTTTGATTCATCGGGATCGGATACAACGTTGGAGAGCTATGTGGGAGGATAACCAAACTTTCGATTCGACTTTCCAACGTCCTCGAGAAAGTAGTTGATCGTTCGTAATCATTGGGTATTCTCTTGATTGTGATTTTGCTTGTTTAATTATCGACGATGGCTTGTGCACACATAACGATGTACAACCCGTAATTGTCAAGAAAGGACCTGTGGTACGCTTGATGCCACAATCCTTATAAAAGGAGCGAAAGCTTCTTACTTTTGAGTAAAACCTATCAAACCTTTCATTTTCAAGGTTTTGCTCAAAAGAACAAGTACTTCCCAGTATAATTTTCAAAACCTCAACCGTTTATATCACTTGTTGAGGGAGTATTTGAATTAAAACTTTGTTCACAAATTGTTCATAGTGGTCATCTTCCCGCAACACTCGAAATGGTCATATTTATTGTCAACATTTCAAAAATAACATTTTATATGCCATTTTGAGGGGAGAAAATTGTGTGATAAGAAATATGTTGTGCAAAATGCAAATGAATCTGTACTTGAGACTTAACCAATGAATTGACGGTACTAAACTGTTAGTAACTCGAAAAGACTTGTCCCGACGGTAATAATTTCAAGCTAGTTTGCTAGTAATGTAAACGTGTCTCGCAAAGGACTTGTCCAAGTAGAAAGTACCATTCGAGACACTCTTGGTAACCTTTCGAGGTTTGTCTACACCTTCAAGGTAGTTAATAGAGCTAGTTGTCACCTAAAAGGCGACAATGTAACTCTTTAACTATGCAACGAACCGTGTCTCGTGGGGATTGTCTATCTCCGTGGATCAATTCAAAATGTGCGCACTCTTTCCTCATTTGTGCATTTAAACCATTAAAACTCTTTAGCACATGTGGAGGGAGTATTTATGCAAAATCCTATCTCTCACGATGGTTCAAACATGTTTTCATCTACAAACCCTTTGAGAGATTTTTTCACAAACATGGTTTTAATGGCAACATAGGTTAGTCATGGAGTTATAAGGTGACTAAGGTTAGAATAACCGTCCCACGATCCGCTTGAATGGAGGATCTACCAAGGAAATCACAAATAGTTAGTACTTAGAAGTCCTTAGAGTACGATTATAAAAAGGAGAAAATGAGAATCGGAGAAAGAAGGAGTTGAAGAATCAAAAGAAATGCAAAGAAAAGGGTGAAAAGAAATAGCCCTCAGTTATTCAACTTAGGCGTATAACGGTTCAATTCATATACTCTTGGTTGTCACTTAGTGACACCGGTATTGAAGATTAAAAGTCGTCATGGACCTAGTGACGCATGCACTAAACCTTCTTAGCCACTCAAGTTTCTCTCAATGTGCTTGTTTCATTCTCACAGGAACCCTCGTAAACTATTGGCTTTCTCTTGAGATCGCTGGTATTGAAGAAGGAGACCCTCTCCTAGTCTCCGTCGGAAAACCAAAACGCACTATTGAGTCTAGAGCCACGAGATTCATCAAAAGATCTCTTAGGAACACTTGACATTTAATTACTTGTTGATCACCAAATAATATTATCGTGATTCATATCGAGTCCTTCACGGATCTTAGCAACTGTCGAGAACATTTATGAGAGGTTCACATCATGATCCTCGGTGGTGAATGGAAACTCCCGCCAGGTCAACATCAAACGACCACGACAGTCAGTCACTGTAACTCCCGTGGATTACGCGAGTGTGTCTCAAACGGTCTACGATCGTGAGTGATGCTTGATGTACCTCAACGACTAATCTCGAATCAGATGTACTTGGTACATCGCGTTATCTCACTTGTGGGACTCCAGGTTCGAGAACGGCCATTGTAAGAATTAGAGTTGTATTTTCACACTATCTTTGTTAACACTCTCGAAGTTCAAACATGTAAGTCGGAACACGCTTATTACTAACCGTTTGAAATGTTTTCTTCTTATGGAAGCTCGGAGCGGGATGATCGTGCGATTCTTCTCATGCTCACGCCAACATCATCACTAATGGAAGTTCTATCCAAAAGCAACACAACAATGTCGAATGATTCTTCGTCAAACCAAAGAATCTACAAAGTTAAAGACTTAGAGAACTTCATCGATGATTGAATTCCAACGTCAAAGAGCGTGTGAGTATGTTGAAGAATGACGTGGAGACACCGGAGCAAAGCGGCACTGAAAGCGCATCGATGCGCACAACAACATACTATCACTTTCACCACAAAGAACAATGATCAAAGAACAAAGTTAAAGATGACGTCAAAGCATAACTGCTCAAAGTCAACTATCTCTACACCGGGAGATGGTTCGAATCAAGGCAATTCTTCTCACAAGAAAGAAGAATGTCGAAGACGTCGAGCTACTATTACATCAAACGCCTTCACCGTTCATCACCAACACTTGAGGGGAGATTGTTGGAATCACTCCTAAACCATAATCAAGTGTTAGTAATTATTATGTAATAGTTAGCTTTATTATGGCCTTTATGTTTGTTATTAGCCTTAAGCTTATGTAGAAGGCCCATGAGCTTAGGCCCAAGCCCATTAAGGAAAGGATGGAAACTAGGAGTGTTGCCCTAGCTTTCCTCCTATAAATACTCTTGTTAACCTTCATTTGAAGGTTGGTTGTTCTCTTTTCTATTTCACTCTTTCCTTTAACCTTTCTCTCTATATTTCGGGTGTTTGGATAAGGGTTCAACCGATCTCTCTTCTCTATCTCTTCTCTTGATGCTTGTGTTGTAAAACTAGTGACCTGACATCACATACTTACTCTCACGCCGGAGGTGGTTCGCAGGGCCCAACCCCTGCGCAATCACTTAACGAAGTGTCTACTATTTCTTATTTCAGATTGGCTACAAGTTTGGCGCAAGCATATCACCCCTCATATCCTTCGATCACCATCAAAGGCCTGGTCGTACAAATTATTGTACAATCAGCTACCAAGCATTCCCGGAAAACCATGTTTTTCTTCATGTTGTTGATAAAGTTTTTGAATGTCGGCCCATGTTGGTTTTCTTAAATACTCCGACATAAACAAATAAATAATGCATTTGTTAAAATTATCAAGACATAATTTTGAAGTACTACACACATTTGCAAGTATTCATCAAATGCATCGGGTGAGGTGCCAGACGCCAATTGGCGATGGCGACGACACTTCATTAGAGCACTTAAACTCATTAGACCCGCACAATCGGTGTTTGCCTAAAGTATGTAAAATGATGCGAATATTATCGAAGTATAAGACTCAATACCTTCAACTATTTGCGGGAATAGTTTCCGCTATCTGAAATCTTCTACGAAAATTCGGTTTGAATACTTACAACCTTCAACGAAATAATCGTTATGCAGACGTTCTTCCGCAATCTCACGTTCACGATATATATGGCTACTGCACGAGTAGGATGTTGAGATGCTTCTTCTTGTTCCAACCAAGGTGGTACTCGTCTGTGGACGCCATAAATTGGAAGTCCTCTTCGTCATCAACGTCGACCAATGCGAGCAATTTCACCAAATTGATTTGGATCCATTGTGAACGAACTTGATTTACGAATTATGGAAGTGTGAGGGGAAGTATATAAATTGTGAATTTGAATTATGGAAGTGTGAAAAAATGGTGTTTTAGTTGGGTATTTATAGTGGTAAAAAAATGTTTTTGATTTTTTTTTTGTAAAAACTAGCCGTTAGGGGGTTTTATGTAAAGTTTTTTGAAAATCTAATGGCTACTAGCCGTTGAGGGGCTGTTTTTGAAAATTTTTTGATTTTTTTTAATTGCCACTAACGGGCATTATGGGGATAACGTGCAGGGACTAACGGTGCATCAACGCGGATCCTCCAACGGTTTAACGCCAAAAACGGCGTTATTTTACACTCTAACGGCGTTATGCCGTTATTATTGTACATGCTCTTATGTTGCATTTGCCATTTTTGTGCTTCTCGCATACATTTTAGTCTTGGTTTGCGTTTGCAACTAGTTGGTATAGGCTATGAATGTGACATCTCATATTTGTTTATAAAAGTGTTAACCTTGGTATGTGGGGCAATGGAAAGTGACATGTTTCGGTCATTTTGGTAAACTATAGTAAAAATGTTCAGTTTAGTAATATGAGTGTTTATATGGTTCACTTTGATTGTTAGGAATTAGAAATTCTCTAGATTAAAGAGTCGGTCACCTCAAGTATATGTAATCGTTAGAAAGCTCGTTAGTCGTAGTTCTTTAAGTTAAGTAGTAATTTAGTTAAGTAACACCGTGGAGGACGGACGGTCTTTACCCACCAGATGCCCGATCCACACCCAAAAAGTGTGGCGAGTTATGTAAGATTATAAATACTCTACCTTCCAAGGTAGAGAGTTGGAGCTCATAATAATATCTTTCACTTTCTCTCACTAAGTTCCCTAAACCTCTAACTTTCTCTCTAGAATTCCATCTATATGCTACTTTGTGTTATGGTTTGATGTGTATGTGAAAAGTTATATCTTACAATTGGTATCAAGAGCCATGGTTAGATCATATCTTGCACATCTTTGGATTTATAGTGGTTTTAGGTGGTTTTGAGTTTGAAAAGTTTAGTGGTTTTTGCATCATTTGGTTGATCTCTTGTGTTAAAGTTTGAATTTTGTTGGTACTTTTATGTTTAGAATCATCAAAAGTGTTTAGGTTTTCATTTGGTAAGCTTGAATCATCTTGGTTGGGTTGTTTTGGATTGAAAAGTGAAGTTTATTTGGTTTTTCAAGCTAGCGACTTAGCTCTCTAATAGTTTCTTGGTAGCGACTTGCTTCACGCTTTGTAGCGACTTACGTTGTTAAAGCTAGCGAGTTAGATCTAGCGAGTTAAAGGACAAGTAGTGGAATCTCCACCACGGTAGCGACTGTGGTAGCGACTTGGTCAAGAGCGAGTTGCTCTTTAGCGACTTGTGTTTCTAGCGACTTGTGTAGCTAATTGTCGCCAAAATTTGGTTAGCGACTTGGTCCAGAGCGAGTTACTACTTAGCGACTTGTTTTCCTCGTTAGCGACTGGGAGTCTAGCGACTTGGTCGCCTAGCTAATTAATTGGTAGCGACTTAGTGGATTTGTTTCAGCGACTTAGAGCTTTATCATCTAGCGACTTGAGTGATTGTTTACGGTTTTCTCTGATTTAGTAAAACCCGTGAAAGAATCTATTTCCGCTTAATCATTGAGTTATAAAATCCCGTGATAACTGTTAACATGTCTACCAACGCCCCTACCGCCATCTCCATCGCTGTCGAGGATGTTCAAGCAATGGCTCGATACTCGCCCACCCATGCTTGATGAATCGACTACGACTCTTGGGCTCAACGAATCGATTGTATTGCCTTGAAAGGAAAATGGTGTCAACATTCTCAAATCCATTGATGAAGGACCATATCGAGTTGAGACGACTAGAGACATACTTGATACTAATGAAGATGGTACTCCTATTTACGGAATGGATGACCTAAGATGTATGATGAGCTTGATGATAAGGAGAAAAGAGATTTGATGCGATATCGTGGCTTCAAACATTGTTCTTCAAGGTCTTCCTAAAGACATCTACAAGTCGATCAATCATAACATCAAGCAAAGGCGCTTTGGGATAATGTTAAGATGCTTCTCTCGTGTTCGTAACTAACTGGGAAGACAGAGAATCCCAACTCTATGACGAATTTGAGCACTTCAAGATGAAACCAGATGAGAGTGTCTATGAGTACTATGTGAGATTTCATAAGTTAGTGAATGACATGAGGAACATCGAATGACTATGCCTAACATTCACTTTTCAACTCAAAGTTTGTGAACAACATGAATCCCGAATGGCACAAGTTTGTCACAAATTGTGAAGCTCACTAAAGGATTGAAGAATACAAACTATGAGCAACTCTATGCCTTCCTCCTTCGTAATGAGAGACATGCCATGTTTGAAAAATTGATTCTCAATCGCTCAAAACCAACCAGGAGAGACAAGCTCGCCTAATGACTCAATGACCTTCTACTCAAACATCGGAATCACAACCAAAGCATCACAAGTCATACCCATGGGGAATGGTAATCACAAACTCATTCCCGATCCCATGTTCAAACAAGTCGATGCCGATGCACACGCTGGTAACATCATCAATCAACTAGCTCTTCTCATTAGTCAAAACATGAATTCTCCCACAAACCAACAACAACCTCGAATCGCATCTAACCCACATAATCAAGCCACCGTTAAAGATGGAAGGATCGTGGTGCAACCAGCTCAGAAAGACAAGATGATCGTGGAAGAGGTGGAGCCGGAGAGGTTATGTTGGAAACCGTAATCGAGGAAGAAATGGTAACCAAGGTCAACCTAAGCCAATCAAATGCTATAACCGTGGTGGTGAAGGACAC
The DNA here is from genome assembly GCA_022545495.1 of Chrysanthemum lavandulifolium. Taxonomy (NCBI): domain Eukaryota; kingdom Viridiplantae; phylum Streptophyta; class Magnoliopsida; order Asterales; family Asteraceae; genus Chrysanthemum; species Chrysanthemum lavandulifolium. Next base: position 90,693,894 of record CM040238.1, read on the forward strand.
ATTGCAAGGAACCGCACATCTCCAAAGCGCCCATGCACGCCGACACTTCGTAGATAAGATGTTGCCGCACAAGCTCGTGACAATGGTGTCGCTGGATGAAGAGGAATTGTCGCTTTTTGCCGAGGGCAATGCCAAGACCTATGATGCGATGTGGATGAGCAATTTATTCAGAGATAGGTCACAATCATCGAACGCCTTTCAAGTCGCCGATCGTGATGCATACGACTTGATGTAGATGATGGACCCATCGCACACACAATCTTTATGGCTAGCATCTCTCCAATGGTTTCTCCCAAGATCTCTTCTTCACCACAAGTCGCCCATCCAAGGACAAACTCATCTCGTAGGTATTAAAGCTATACGATGATGTCGATGTGCAACAGATGCATGACAAAGTACAACCAATCGAAACTATTGAATCAAATATTGAAAATATGGGTAATATCAATATTGTCCCATACGATCAATACGTGAAACAAAGTGAAAGTGAAGTTGTACCAAGTGATGCATCTTCTGCATCAACAATGACTATGTCTTTGATGAATACACCGCATGTGCTCCGATGATTCCATAATTTCGAACTAAATGCCTATAAAGAACGTGTTGCTATTTATGAACAACGCTAAATTTGAGTTGACCACCGTGAGCGGTGAAATGGATGACCAAGTGCGATAAAGAATTAGAAAAGTAATTTTAGAGAAGAAGTATTGAAACAAGAATTAAATTCTTTGCAAGAAAAACTTTCTAAAACAAATAAGCAAAACAAGAACTTCAAGAAAATGTGAAAATGCTTAAGCAAGAATTTAATGCAAAAGAATCAAAGCTCTTGAGAGATTTTTCTAATCAAAACTTTGAAAACAAACTTGAAAACAAGTTGTACATGCAAGGAAACACCATTCAGATCGCTCACATGATCACTAAGCATAGAGTTCTAAGCGATAAGCATAGTGTTCCCATTATAGATAAACCCAACCCCGAGTATGGAAAGATAGCAAAAGCACTCAAAGTGTTATCTATGATGGAAATGAGATTCTTAAACCTAGACAAAACCTAGTTGCATTGAGTGCACCGAGGATGACAAGAAATTAGATGAAGTCACTAGGAGAAGATGAATAAGAAACTAAATGATCCTAAGTGCAAAGAGAAGAAAGTAATTATCACTCCCCATGACTACAAGAAGGAAAACCGATTTCTTTGAACAAGTTTAAGACTCGACATTGTTGACTCCCAACAAGTCTTCGAAAATGGATTTAGATAAGGTAAAGTCGAAAATATTGCAAGAATAAACCCTCCCTTTGAAAATGCCTAGAGCAACCGTGTATCCTCCTAACACACCAATGCATCTTGTTCCTAGAACAATTGCCACTAAAAGCAAGACCTTAATTAGCCAATACGTTATTTTTCAACTATTTGTTGATTTTGAGAAAACTTGCAAGAAAAGGATCACACCCACCGCATAATCAAGGAGAAAGGGGTTTTGAACAAATGAAAGAATGTTATTTAACCGAGGTCATGCCTTTCTTTAAACTTCTAAAAGATCACTTTGAGAGTCTTAAAAGGGATAGAAACAGATATTAAGGGAATGGAAAAGGAATTTGATGCAATAATAGTTGAAATTAGTGACTATGAGCGCACTAAAATATAATGAGATTGAGAGGAAGAACCCGCATACATTGAATGAGAATCTTATTATCGAATGTGTTGCTCAAGATGTCTTTTTCATCGCTTCAAATTGCTCTATTAATGCTTCCAAATTTCATGAACTATCTCGCGGCCTCGAAAGTCTCCCATGATCGTGTCATTGAGCTTGAAAAACTAATTCTAAACTAAATGAGAAAATTGAACCGATGATCATGACAATTTGGTTAAACATTTTTCTAAACTAGAAGTTGAGTATTTTAATCTACAACTAAAATATCAACATCTCAAAGAAAATGTCAAAACTTCAAATATCAAGACATCTTCGATGCTCCGAGTTTGATGCGCTTTTCAAATTAACAAACGAGATGAATGATTCAAGCTCAAGGCAACACGATCGTAAAGTTGAAAGCCCAAATCTCTCAATTAAAGGGTCAAACGAACAATATGACAGCTCCCAAATGCCTCCTCCTTTAGATTCTCGAATTCTCAAACGCTTCATCTTCAAAACCTAGTAAATGCTTTACAAAAGGAAAACGAAAGTTTTCTAGAAGAAAATGAAAAGGTTAAACGTCATTTCAATGAGTTATTTGAATCAATTAAAGTCACTCAGAATAAAAACAACGAACAAATAACTTCATTGCAAAAGGAAATTGAGAATCAAGAGTCGTAAAAGGAAAATGCCAATGATCAATGAGGAGAATGTTGTATCTAAGGTTCACTCTAGTAATAAATATGCTTTATCTCGTGACATATGTCCCCTCATCTAAGGAACAACAAACTTGCCATTCAAACATATTTCTCATCCCTTAAGGATTGCTTAGAATGCCTCGCGTGAGATTGTTGAAGAGGATAAGCTAGAAAACCTCATGATAATGCAATTGGACATGCATGCTTATATGCCAAACGATCTCAAGAAATCTTAGAATGTTTGATCACAATATGCCCAAAGACATTAGGTGAGAGAGTTAACCCTTTGATTCCATGCTCAATGCCTAAGGCCAAACATGATATGCACTCGATTCCCAATGGCTTGAATGTGAGGAGTAGTGTACCATTGAGTAGTTCGATTCTAGATCCGCAATGCTAGGAAAGTGAACTCAAATGTGCCTTCTAGGAGTACTAGTCTCAAGACTCTAGTGTTAAGAAAGTGAACCTTAGCGCACCGCATGTAGTTCAGATCCCAAAGACATCTAAACAGTGGTGCAAAGAGTAGTAAAACAAACTAATGTTCCCATTCCCCTACAGAGTAATCATGACATTAAAGGGAGCAGTCAAAGTCTCAAGACAATACAAGGAATGATAGGACCTCGCAAGCTAAGAATGTCCACCGAAAAGAGTAGAAGAACAATCTAGGAACTTTACGCTTGAATCGAATAAAACGAATCGTGTTGATTCTAGTATTAGCCATAGGCGCATCGTAATTAATTCAATTCGATACTATTTGCAAACCTTGTACCGATGTCCGCTTGAATTCGCTTCTAATCATGAATGTGGTGTTAATGTTCGCCTAATGATGTTAATTGTCCAGCTAATATTGTTAATGCTAAAGTTCATGCTAGGAAGGCTAAAAGGCAAAACGTAAGAAAGTTAGAAAACAAAGGAAACCCACAGAAGAACATTCAAGAAAATAGGCTTTTATTGGACACCGTTGGTCATAAGACTAATCGATAATGCCCACTAGAAAATGGATGCCTCACCGTAGAACTATTCCTTAAGAAGTGGTCACACCGTAAATAGGGCTAATACGACACTAGTATTGCATCTATTCACAATGATTCCATTACCTCATTTTCTCGATATGAATGCTTCTATTTCGGCGCGGGTGGTCCAACCATTGTAACTAACCAAATGGAACCCATTCTTGCATGGGATCCCAATTATCCGCTTATCCATTCTTGTCTCGTGTTCAACCGCAGATCGCTCAAATCGCTCGTGGTACCGGACTCAGTCGCTCCAAGCATATGACCGAGACCGGTCACGGCTCATGAACTTCGTGAGCAAATTCATCGGACTCGTTAGATTTGGTAATGATCATTTCGGTGCATATGGGTTATGGAGATTATGTTGTTGGTGATAGTGTCATCTCCGAGTGTATTATGTGGAAGGTTTAGGTCATAACTGCTCTCCGCTGGTCAATTCGTGATTCTCGATCTAGAAGTAGCCTTCGTAAAACATACCGCTTTGTTAGAGATCTTAATGGTAAGGAACTGCTGAAAGGAACTCGTGGCTCAAACCTTTACACCATCTCTATCGATGACATGATGAGAGCTTCCAATCGCTTGTTATCTAAGGCTTCAAAACAAAGTCATGGTTATGGCATCGCTGCCTCAATCACTTGAACTTCGCACCATCAACCATCTTTCCGTAAAGGACTTAGTTGTAGGTTTACCTAGACTAAAGTATGAAAAGGATCATCTTTGTTCAAGATGTCAATTGGGAAAAGCAAGAAGTATGCCCATAAACCCAAACCTACTAACTCGTCACGTAAGTTCTTCATATGATTCATATGGATTTATGGACCAATGAGGGTGCGTAATATCTTTGGGAAGAAATATGTGTTAGTTGTGGTTGATGATTACCTAGATTCACCGGGTCAAGTTCTTAAGGACAAAGGATGAAACTCCGATATCATCATCAAACTCATCAAACAAATGCAGTTAGACTTAACAAAACCGCCGTAATTATCGTAATGCATAATGGAACCGAGTTTGTCAACAAACAACTTAGTGAATTCTATGAAAGCGTTGGAATCACCATCAAAGAAGTGTTCCACGAACCCCACAATGTAACGGTGTAGTTGAAAGACTAAATCGCACTTTGTTGAAGTCGCTAGAACAATGCCGATCTACTCAAAGGTTCCAATGTTTCTCCGGGTCAAGCAATCGCCACCGCATGCTACACACAAAATCGCTCCCCGATTCACACCTCTCATGGAAAAACTCCATATGAACTTGTCCACAACAGTAAAACCTAATCTATCTTTCCTTCGTGTGTTTGGTGCCTTGTGCTATCCAACTAATGAGGGTCAAGACTTAGGCAAACTTAGGGCCAAAGTCGACATTGGAGTATTTGTAGGATATGCATCAAACAAAAGGGATACCGAATCTACAACAAAAGAACCCGAAATATCATGGAAACAATTCACGCTACGCTTGATGAGTCGACCGGTCAAATGGCTCCTCGGACACTCCACCAGACCCGCACTTCAAAACAAATCCTATTGGTTCATCCCTTGTTCCAAACTCCTCTCAAGAAACTCCATATGTACCTCCATCCAAGATGATGTAAAGAAATTGTTTGATCCCATGTTTGATGAACTGATGAGTCTACTACTAATGAGGTGCCGATCCCTACAACAGAGGATGCTCATATTCCGTTGAATGAAGTCAATCCATCGCCTCAATATCTCAGAAGTCAAGAAGCACCGCACGATCCTTCGCCTCATCAACAAATCATCATTCTTCAAATGTACATCATGGAAATGTTTCGCATCAATGATGAAGTTAATCCCTTTGCGACTCCTCAAGATGCTCCATTTGAAAACATATTTGCTACTCCCGAATCATCATCGTAACCATCTTCTTCAGAGACATCGACTCGCCTACCTCGCCTCAACAAATGCCACATGAACACCTCGTAAAATGGACTCACGATCATCCATTAGACAACATCATTGGAAATCCTCTCGTCTCAGATCAACCCGAAGCAACTCGCAACCGATGCCTTATGGTGCTTCTTCAACTCCGTACTATCTAAGATCGAACCAAAAGATGTTAAACCGCTATGAATGAAGATAGTCGGTTCAATGCTATGCAAGATGAAATTCATGAGTTTGATCGCCTTGATGTATGGGAGTTAGTACCGCCCCAGATCGTGCTATGATTATAGCTCTAAAATGGATCTTCAAAGTAAAACTTGATGAGCATGGTGATGTGTTGAAGAACAAGGCTCGATTAGTTGCTAAAGGATATCGCCAAGAGGAGGGTATAGACTTTGAAGAATCTTTTGCTCCAGCTTGCTCGAATCGAGGCAATCGTAATCTTTCCGCTAATGTCGCTAGTAAGAACATGGTAGTTTATCGATGGATGTAAAGACGGCATTTCTAAACGGAGATCTTAAAGAAGTCGCTCACGCCACCAACCCAAGGATTTGTGAATCAAGAGCATCCTACTCACGCTTATCGCTTGAAGAAGGCTCTTTACGGTTTAAAGCAAGCTCCAAGGGCATGGTATGATACATCACAAAGTTTCTTCTATCAACCGGATTCATCAAAGGAGCAATGATCCTACATTGTTCACCAGAAGTCGTGCAAACATTTGATTCATGTTCAAATTTATGTTGATGATATTATTTTGCCTCGATCGACCCAATGGAATGTGATCGTTTTCAAATGAAATGAGTTCAAAGTTTCAAATGTCAATGATGGGACAAATGTCATTTTTCTTGGGATTACAAATTTCACAAAGTCCCGAGGCATTTTCATAAATCAATCTAAATATGCAATGTAGATTTTAAAGAAATTTGATTTGATTCATGTGACCGCTGACACCCCCATGATTGACCGAACCAAACTAGATGAGGACCTCTCGTGGATCATGATTGACCAAACGAAATATCGGAGTATGATTGATCCCCGATGTATCTCAACGCTAGTAGACCGTACATCTTGTTCTCTGCTTGCATGTGTGCTAGATACCGTGCTGCCTACTAAAAGCACCTTGAAGCGCTTAAACGGGTCTTTCGGATTCCAAGGAACCATCAATATGGGACTATGGTACCAAGGACACCGGTATGTCACTAACGGCCTATGCGTATGCCGATCATGCAGTTGTCAAGATACACGTCAAGCACGCCGAGGTGCTCGCTGGGTGATAAGCTTGTGAGTCGGTCTTCAAAGAAGCAAATGAGTACTTCTATTTCTCTACAGAGGTCGAATACATAGCCATGTCATCTTGTTGTGCTCAAATCTTATGGATGAGATCTCAATTATCCGACTATGGCTTTGAATTCAACAAAATCCTCCGCATCGTGATAATAAAGTGCTATTGCTCTCTCATGCAACAACGCTCAACACTCAAGAGCAAAGCATATCGACATTCGACATCATTTCATCGTGAACAAGTGGAAAAGGTGTGGTGGAACTATATTTTGTGAGGTCCGAATATCGCTAGCGTACATCTTCACCAAAGCTCTTCCAAGAGAACGCTTTGAGTTTATTCTTCCACGACTTGGTTTGAAAAGCCTTCAACCGTAATCTCTCAAACGCCTTCGTGAGGAAGACGAGGAGTAAAGGTCTATCTTCATCTATCTCTTGTAAATATCTATTTGAAAACAAAATACAAAATTATAAAACCTTCAAAAATCAAATAGAAAATATAAAACTTTCAAAATCCATAAAATTTGAAAATTCAAAAATCTTCAAAAATATTGTCATTTTGTCATGTTTCTCTTGATTCGATAATATCTACGGTTTTGTGTTGTCATTCAAAGAATGACACGGACTTTAGATGTTGTTCGAATTCTTAAAAAAAAAAAAAAAAAAAAAAAAAAAAAATCAAAAATCAAAAATTTTTTTTGAGAAAGAGAAATGGTTTATTGTCATTTTCGTGCAATAACCCGTTTTAAAAGAAAGAACAGAGCCATGTTTTAACATGTTTTCAAATTCCATGCTCGATTCTATAAACATTTATCCGCCGAAAACTAAATGCTTTGAAAAATAACTCGATCTCTATTTTTGATAATCATCGACTTATTTGTCAAAATATTTATCTCTCAATCAACAACCTATGTCATTGATTGAGGGGAGAATGATTTCAATTAAATTAAAAGTTATTTGGCATTAAATTGTTTTCAAAAGATATACATGCATGTTTTATCAATGGAGTTTAAAGTCTTAAAATCCGATCCTTATCGCTCAAACGCTTTCACAATCAAGTCACAATTCTCCTTAAAAGCTTTCAAAATCAATTTAATCTATAAGAGATCACAAATCTCAAATGATTTGATAATTGTGATCGGGGAGAATGTGTGATTTAAATTGGATTTAAACCGATAATTAGGTAAATGGTTTTATAAGGATGTACATGCTATCCTTCGCCCACATGTGACAAACGATTTCAAATTTTCCATGCACATGTCGAGGGGAGCATCTATCTTAAACCTATGATTTGAAACGTGATCATTCATCCTAATGTGCAGTTCCTCTAGTATGTGCAAAACTCTTTTCAAACCTCGAGGCACATATTGAGGGGAGCAAATTTATGGAAACCTCATCCTTCCCTAAATGCTATACCTACTTGATTTGTTGAGGAAGTGATGTTGATATCTTTAGAAAATGGTAATCAAAAAGTTAATTCTTTCTCTTGCCTCCGTGCAAAACATTTTCAAATACTTGATGCACATGTTGAGGGGAGTTCTCGTTTAAAATATCAAAACAATTCAGTACAAAATGCTTTGATAATATATCACAAGTATCCGAATTGATTTTCAAATGGTTTTCAATTGATCCAATGGCGATGAACAATACCAAATAGACCGACCAACTTTACTTTATGTACGGTGATATAAGGATGATAAGGTTAGGTATTGGTTCCCATGATCCGCCGTAATCGGAGGGATCTACCTGTGACAATCCACTAGTTAGTGTAGAAGTCCTTAGGTATGATGATAAAAGGAGAAAATGAGATAAGGGAAGAGTGCGACTAAGACCGAGCTAGTAATCGAATAAACCCAACAAGGTTCTAGCTATGAAGTCTCGTAAGCAATCAAGGGGTTGAAGAATTAAAAGAATTGAATGAGAATAGGTGAAACAAATAGCCTCCATTAATTCAACCTTAGGCGTAAACCGGTTCAATTCATATGCTACCGATGGTAACATCGGTATTGAAGACAAGACGTCATGGACCCAAAGGACGCACCGCACTTCAACTTTCCAAACCACTCAAGTTCCTCTTAAAAGGACTTGTTTCATTCTCACGGGAACCGACATTATCTATCGACTTTCTCTTAGAGATGGTTGATATCAAGAAGGAGACCCTCCCTAGTCTCCCAAGACAGATCCAAATATGCACAAATTGAGTCTAGAGCCACGAGATCATCAATAAATCTCATTAGGACACTTTCAATGAAGACTCTCTGCTTCACACAATGTGGAAAGAGAGATTATATCTTGAGTCCCACGATTATCCTTGTGGTATTGCCGTAACATCCGAGTGATGTGTTTACATATTCACAATGAAGATGGAAAGCCTCGAGCCAACATCAAACAAGCTCCCGGTAGGTGGCATGTGAGATCTATTATATAGATCAACCATGTGACAACCGAATGTAAACAATGGGGCGATTCAATCTCTTGAATCAATCCCGGTTCAGTTATGGATTGACGGATACCTTTGAAAACCGGTCTTTGTGCTTAAAAACTCTTTTCTTTAGCACATCGACCGTACTCATTTTTCAAACCAAAAGGTATTTTTATGATTGATAATTGATTTTCAATAAAACCTTCGTTGTATTGCAAAACAATTTCTATTGAGCAATACACGATTGTTTTTCAAATCTCTTTTCATCAATCGCTGGACTTAAAATTACCGTTCACTCACTCCGTGTTGTCTTCTTTGAGATGTTCCGGCTTGAGAACAAATAGAACAACCGCGAAACCCGTCAAGGAGATTCTTAGGAATCCTACCGATCACAGCAAGATTTGTAATCGATCAACGGGAACCGCGGGTCGTGTACTCAATTCAACGAAGTGATCAAAGACACTTTCGCGCGATTTGTTGCTAATCGTTGTATGCAGTACGCCCGACGCTTGCAAATGATCGTAATGAAGCGGTCAATCCATAGCCGCATGCTCACTTAACACATTCATCTCAAAAGAAATCATGATTAGTGCATCAATGACTCGATATTTTCACACCAAGCTTCGCTACGCCGCCAATATCATGATTCAACAAAAGCTTCCGCCACTCGATGAGAAGATTTCATGATCCGTAATGTGAGCATGTCGGTCCCAAAGTCACAACATCACAAAATACCAACACCACAAAGGATGTGTCGAGATTGTTGATAGTCGATGATCTCCAAAGATGGCTCAAACTTATCATCACGTGGATCAAGAAAAGACCTCCACTTGGAATAACCAAACATGCAATGTGAAGAATCAATGACTACGAGCTTAGAGCAAAGGACTACATCAAGAATGCAAGATCAATTGTTAAATGTAATATCTATTTGTATTCAATGTAATTTTGGTACATGATTGAGGTGACCTCCTTGGGGAGATTGTTAGAATTAGAAATTCCCAGATTAAAGAGTCGGTCACCTCAAGTATATGTAATCGCTAGAAAGCTCGTAGTCGTAGTTCTTTAAGTTAAGTAGTAATTTAGTTAAGTAACACCGTGGAGGACTGACGGTCTTTACCCACCGTGATGCCCGATCCACACCCCAAAGTGTGGCGAGTTATGTAAGACTATAAATACTCTACCTTCCAAGGTAGAGAGTGGAGCTCATAATAATATCTTTCACTTTCTCTCACTAAGTTCCCTAAACCTCTAACTTTCTCTCTAGAATTCCATCTATATGCTACTTTGTGTTATGGTTTGATGTGTATGTGAAAAGTTATATCTTACATCTTTGTTTTGGTGGATTTTATAAGGTTTTGGGGTTATAAGTGTTTAGAGAGTTTGAATCATTTGGACAAATTCTAGTGTTAAAGTTTGAATTTTGTGTTTAGGATCATCATATGTGTTTAGGTTTTGAATTGGAAGGCTTAAATCATTGTGGTTTGGTTGTTTTTGATTAATAAAGTGGTTGTTTTTAAAGTTGTACCGGCTTAGTCGAGCCACTGAGTCGAGTTTCTGGAAGCGAGTTGCTTTGTTATTGGAAGCTTAGTTGGTATATGCGACTTGGCTATTTAGCGAGTTGACTCTTTATGCGACTGGGTTCTAAGCGAGTTGTTTCTTTGCCACTGAGTTCTAAAGCGACTTGGCTATTGCTTAGTTGTAATCAAGTTAGCGAGTTAGTTTGCGACTGGTGGTTGTTGAGTTGTCTCTCAGATGCGACTTGCCTATTTAGCAAGTTGACTTTATGCGACTTGGGTTTTAAGCTTAGTTGTTTATTGCTTACTTGTATTTTAAGCGACTTGACCTGCTTAGCGAGTTGATACCAAAGCGAGTTGACTGCTTAGCTACTTGTCTTTTGAGACTTGTCACTTCTTCGTGCTACATTTTTACTGTTGTTCTTTGGTTTAGTAAAATCCCGTGAAAGAATCAATTTCCGCTTAATCAAAGAATTGTAAAATCCCGTAGAACTTGTAATCATGTCAAACAACGGTTCTACTATCGCTTCTTCTCAGAATCGAGATCGCTCAGCAACCGATCGATACTCATCCACCTATGCTTGACATAACCGATTATGACTCATGGGCTCAAAGAATCAGTTGTACTCGCTTTGGGAAAAGAAAATGGGTCAACATTCTCAAATCAATCGATGAAGGACTTATCGATTGAGACTACAAGAGACATAATTGATATCGGCAGATGGAACAATGATCTTGATCGATGCACTAAAGACGATGATGAGCTCAATGATAAGGAGAAAAGATATTCGATGTCGATATCGTGGCTTCAAACATTATACTGTGGTCTTCCAAAAGATATCTACAAGCTTATCAATCACAACACCGAAGCCAAGGCGGTTTGGGATAATGTCAAGATGCTTCTCTCGTGTTCGAATTAACTAAGGAAGACATGTAATCACAAACTGATGATGAATTTGAGCACTTTAAGATGAAACCAAAAGAAAGTATCTATGAATATTATGTGAGATTCCACAAGTCGGGTGAATGATACGAGGAATATCAAATGACCATGCCAAATATTCACCGAATTCAAAGTTTGTGAACAACATGAACCCGAATGGCACAAATTTGTCACCTCTGTGAAGCTAACCAAAGGATTAAAGAACACCAACTATGAGCAACTCAGATTCCTTCCTCGCCTTAATGAGACATGCCATGTTTGAGAGAATTATTATTGATCGCCTAAATCTAAACAGGGGAATCAAGCTCATCAAATGACTTAACATCCTTTTACACCAATGTTGGAATTACCACCAAAGCTTCTCAAGTCATACCCACGGGTAATGGTAATTACAAGCTCATTCCCCGATCCAAGATATAAGCTTCCGCACTCAAACACACTCATGGAAAACTTCATCAATCAATTGTCTCTCATGGTTAGTCAAAATATTTAATTCCTCCCACACACCAAAGAATAACCTCATAACAAGATCCAACCCACACAATCAAGATACAATTAGAGATGGAAGGTTATGGTGCAACCGGCTCAAGTAAGGCAAGATGAACAGGAAGAGGTGGAGTAGGTGGAGGGTATGCGGCTAATCGTAATTGGGAGAAATGCCAATCGTGACAAGTGAAGCCAACAAGTGCTACAACCGTGTGGTGAAGGACACATTGCAAGGAACTGCACATCTCCAAAACGCCTCAAAATGCGTAGTACTTGTGGACAAGATGTCATTGCAAGCTCAAGACAATGGAGCGCTGATGGATGAAGAGTTGTTGTTTCTTCCGAGGGTAATGCCAAAACTTATGATGCGTATGTGATGAGCAACGATTCAGAAATAGGTCACAATCATCAAAATGCCTTTCAAGTTGCCGATTGTGATGCATATGACTCGATGTCGATGATGAACCCATCGCCTGCACAATCTTCATGGCTAGCATCTCTCCAATGGTCTCTCCTAAGGTCTCATCATCTAAGCAAGTCGGTCCATCCAAAGAATCAATCATCTCGAGGTATTAAAATTATATGATGAAGTTGATGAGCAAAGATACATGATAAAGTGCAATCACATGAAACTTGTGAAATGATATTGTTAATATGGGTAATAGTAATATTGTCCCATATGATCAATATGTGGTCCAAAGTGAAATGTGATTGAACCAAAGTGATGCATCTTCCGCAATAATGATGACTATGTTTTAATGAATTCACCCATGCGCCTCGATGATTCTGTTATCTCCGAACTTAATGCCTATAAAGAACACGCTTCCATTTATGAACAACGCTAAGTTTGAGTTAACCACTGTGAGCGGTGAAATGGATGACCAAATGCGCATAATTATTAGAAAAGTAACTTTAGGGAAGAAATACTAAAACAAGAGCTAGATTCCTTAAAATAAAAGCATAATAAAACGGCTAAGCAAAACAAGAACTTCAAGAAAATGTGAAAGTGCTTAAGCAAGAATTTAATGCTAAGGAATCAAAACTTTTAAATGAATTTTCCAACCTAAAAACTTTGAAAACAAACTTGAAAACAAATTGTACGCACAAGGAAACACCATTCAAACCGCTTCACATGATCACTAAGCATAGAGTTCTAAGTGACAAACATAGTGTTGCATTAGTTGATGAACCAAACCCCGAGGCCTGAAGAAAGCTAGAGAAGCACGTAAGGTAATTTATGATGGCAATGAAACTTTAAGCCTAGACAAAAACCTAGTTGCACCGAGAATACCGAGGAAGATAGGCGCTAGAAGAAGTCACTAGAAAGAAATTGGATGAAAAACTTAAGAGCCCTTCATGCATAGAAAGAAAATCGCTTATAAAACACCCAACTATGCTAAAGATAATTGATTGCATTTAACAAGTTTAGACCTCAAACACACCGACCCTCGAACAAGTGTTCGAAAAGGATATGGACATGAAAAAGTCATGAGTTTGTTGAACATAACTCTCATGTAGAGAATGCTTCGCCACCGTCAGATATCCCCCAATACACCAATGCATTTAGTCCCTAGATCTATTCCCACTAAGAGCAAGACCTTAATCAACAAGATGTCATTTATCAATTATTTGTTGATTTTGAGAAGACGTAAGAAAAGGATCGCACCCATCGGGATAACCAAGGGAGAGGGTTTTGAGCAAACTAAAGAATGCTATTTAACCGAGGTCATGCATTTCTTTAAACAATTAAAAGGTCAATTTGAGAGTCTTAAAATGGGATGGATTCGTATATTAAGGAAATGGAAAAGGAATTTGATGCAATGATAGTCGAGGTCAATGACTATGAGCGAGAATTAAAATATAATGAGATTGAGAGGAAAACTTGCATACCTTAAATGAGAATCGATTTATGAATGTATCACTCAAGATGTGTTTTACACACCACCTAATTGTTCAATTAATGCATCTCAATTTCATGAATTATCTGTTGCTCGAAAGTCTCCCATGATCGTGTCATTGAGCTTGAGAAAACTAACTCTAAATTGCATGAAAATTTGAACGGGATGATCATGATAACCCTGTGAAACAGCTTTTCTAAATTGAAGTCGAGCATCTTGCTTTGCAATTAAAATATCAACATCTAAAATAAATGTTAAAACCTCAAATATCAAGACATCCTTGGATGCTCCCGAATTTGATGCGCTTTTGAAATCAAGAACGTGATGAATAGATTCGAGCTCATTGTAACACGATCGAAAAATGAGAACCCAAATTTCACAATTAAAGGGTGAAAAGAACAATGACAGCTCCCAAATGCCTCCTCCTTTAGATTCGAAAGTTCTCGTAGTTTTCATCTTCAAACTTGGTTAATGTTCTACAAAAGGAAAATGAGAGTTTTCTAGAAGAAATGAAAAGGTGAAACAACACTTTAAGGAGTTATATGATTCGATGAAAGTCACCGTGACAAAAATAACGAAATAATAACGCCTTTACAAAATAAATTGAGAATCCGAGGAGTCGTAAAAGGAAAATGCCATTTGTCTTTAATGAGAATGTTACATCAAAGTCATCTCAGACCGCAAATATATCATGATCATAAATACATCCCTCCTCATCTTAGAAATAATGAACTTGCATTTCATAACTATCTCGCTCACCTTAAGAATAGTCTAGAATGTCTCCGTGAGATTGTAGAAGAGGATTTCATAAATAAGCCACTTGATAGAGAAATTAGGTTTGCTTGCATTCAGGCCAAACGATCTCAGGAGCTACTAGAATGTACTTGTCCTAAATCCTTAGGTGCGAAAGATAAAGCTGTGATGCCTTGTTCTATGCCTAGTGCCAAGTATGCAACCCATTCTATGCCCAATTTTAAGAAAGTGAACTCTAGAGTACCTTCAATTAGTTCGCATCCCCGCATCGCCTAATTCAGAATGCAAAGGTATCCCACCAACTAATGTTCCCATAATTCCCCACAGAGTAATCATGACACAAAAGCAAGCGGTCAAAGCCTCCAGCAATACAAATGCAAGATAGACCTCGCAAGCTAAGAATGTGCAATGGAAGAAAGTAGAAGATCACCCAAGGAACATTAAGTTTGAGTTGAATAAAATGAATCGTGTTGATTCTAGTATTAGCTATAAGCGCATCGTAATAATTCAATTTCGCTACTTTTGGCAAAACATGTAATGATGATTGTTTGCGTCCACATTAATCATGAATGTGGTGTGAATGAGTTGATTAATAATCGCTAAATGCCCTTTTAAGATAGTGAATACAAAAATCAAGCTAAGAAGGCTAGAAAGCAATGGCGAAGAAGGTTATAAACCATTGAAACTCACAGAAGGAAATTTAGTAACATAGGTTATCGCTGATACCCACCGCCGCAAATTCAATCTTAATGAAATGTGCCCTAAATTATCTAGATCAATGCCCATTAGAAATGGATGCCATCGAAGAACTATTCCTTTAAGAAGTGAACATACTTTGAGTAGGTCAACACGACACTAGCATTGCATCTATCCCCGATGATTCCATTGTTTCTACTTCGATGGGTGTTCCAATCACATTAACCAAATGGAACCCATTCGCATGGGGATCCCAATTATCCAGCTATCCATTCTTGTCTGTGTTCAATTGCGCATCGCTCAAATCGCTCGCGGGCACTCGACTCAGTTGTTCCAAGCATACGACCGAGACCGTCATGGCTCATGAACTTCGCGAGTAAATTTATCGGACCGTAGATTCGAGAATGATCATTTCGTGCAATTATGGGTTATGGAGACTATGTTGTCGGTGATAGTGTTATTCCGTGGTATATTACGCTGAAGGTCTTGGTCATAACTTATTCTCCGCCTCACAATTCGTGATTCGATCTAGAAGGCCTTCTAAAACATACTTGTTTCGTTAGAGAACTTGATGCTAAAGAACTTTAAGAGGAACACGTGGTTCAAATCTATACACCATCTCTATCGAAGATATGATGAAGTCTTCTCCAATTTGCTTGTTGTCAAAGGCTCAAAACAAAGTCATGGTTATGGCATCGCTGCCTCAATCACTTGAACTTCAAAGACCATAAATGATCTCTCCACAAAGGACTTAGTTGTAGGCTTACCTAGACTAAAGTATGAAAAGGATCATTTTGTTCAAAGATGCCAATTGGGAAAAAGCAAGAAGTATGCCCACAAACCCAACCTACAAACTCGCCATGTGTTCTTCATACCATTCACATAGATTTATGTGGACCCATGAGAGTGCAAAATATATTTGGGAAGAAATATGTGTTAGTTGTGGTTGATGATTACTCTCGATTTACTTAAGTTCTTAAGGACAAAGGATGAAACCCGATATCATCATTAAACTTATCAAACAACCGCAGTTCGACTTAATAAAACCGCCGTAATCATCCGAATGCATAATGGAACCGAGTTTGTCAATAAAGAACTTAGTGAGTTTTATGAAAGTGTTGGAATCACCATCAAAGAAGTGTTCCATGAACTCTCAACAGTAACGGTGTAGTTGAAAGACTAAATCGAACTCTTGTCAAGCCGCAAGAACAATGCCGATTTACTCAAAGGTTCCAATGTTTCTCTCGGGTCAAGCCATTGCCACCGCATGCTACACTAAAAATCGATCCCTAATTCACACCGCCATGGAAAACTCCATATTAACTTGTCTACAATCGAAACCCTAATCTCTCATTCCTTCGTGTGTTTGGTGCATTATGTTATCCAACCAATGAGGGCCAAGACTTAGGCAAACTTAAAGCTAAAGCGACATTGGAGTATTTGTAGGATATGCACCAAGCGTAAAAGGATACCGAATCTACAACAAAAGAACCCGAAATATCATGGAAACAATTCACGTTACGCTCAATGAGTCGACCGGTCAAATGGCTCCAGACAACCCAGCTCGACCCGCATCATCAAGTAGTCCCATCGCTTCTACTCTTGTATACGATTCTTCGCCAAGAACTCCTTATGTACCTCCTTCGTAAGATGACTCAAGAAACCGTTGATCCAATGTTTGATGAACACTATGAGCCAAATGCTAATGATCCGCCAATTCCATCAACAGAGGTCGCCCTATCTCTATCAATGAAGTTAATCCTTCGGCCTATGTCGTTAAGTCAAGAAGCCGCCGATCACTGCCTCATCAACAAATCATCAATCATCGAGTGTACATCATGGAATTGTTTCGCACCTGATGGAGAGAATCACTTGCTACTCCTCAAGATGCCCCATTTGAAAACATATTTGCTCTCGAATCATCATCGTAACCATCTTCGCCGTGAGAAATCAACTCGCTACTTCAGCCTCAACAACAACCACACGAACACCTTAGAAAATGGACACATGATCATCCATTGGACAACATCATTGAAATCCTTCTCGTCCGTATCCACTGCAAACGACTTGCAACCGATGCCTTATGGTGCTTCTTCAACTCTTACTATCCAAGGTCAAACCAAAAGACGTTAAACCGCAATGAATGAAGATACCGTTCAATGCCATGCAAGAAGAAATTCATCGCTTGATCGACTAGATGTATAGGAATTAGTACCGCCCCGATCGTGTATGATCATTGCTCTAAAGTGGATCTTCAAAGTAAAACTTGATGAGCATGGTGATGTTTTAAAGAACAAGGCTCGATTGGTTGCAAAAGGATACCGCCAAGAGGAGGGTATTGACTTTGAAGAATCATTTGCTCCAGGGCACGCACGAGGCAATCGAATCTTCCCGCTAACGCCGCAAGTAGAAAGTCGATACGCCAACCAACCACAAGGTTTTGTGAATCCGTGAGCATCATACTAATGTCTCGTCGCTCAAGAAGGATCTTTACGGCTTGCAAGCTCCAAGGGCATGGTATGATACGCTATCAAATTTTCTCCTATCTACCGGATTCAAAGAAAGGAGCAGCTGATCCGACATTGTTCACCGTAAAGTCGTGCAAACATTTAATTCATGTTCAAATCAATGTTGATGATATTATCTTTGCCTCGATCGACCCCAATGAATGTGACCGCTTTTCAAAGGAGATGGGCTCCAAATTTCAAATGTCAATGATGGGACAAATGTCATTTTTCTTGGGATTGCAAATTTCACAAAATCCCTGAGGCATTTTTATTAATCAATCTAAATATGCAAATGAAATTTTAAAGAAATTTGGATTTGACACTTGTGACACCGCTGACACTCCCATGGTGGAACGTATCAAACCGGATGAGGACCACTCAGT
Organism: Chrysanthemum lavandulifolium; assembly: GCA_022545495.1. Classification (NCBI taxonomy): domain Eukaryota; kingdom Viridiplantae; phylum Streptophyta; class Magnoliopsida; order Asterales; family Asteraceae; genus Chrysanthemum; species Chrysanthemum lavandulifolium. The sequence goes on from CM040238.1 coordinate 90,712,016, forward strand.
GGATCATGGTAGATCAAACAAAATATCAAGTATGATTGATCCTTGATGTACCTCACAAACCAGATCTAATATTATGTTCGTCAGATGCATGTGTGTTAGATACCGTGCTAAGCCTAGAAAAAGCACCTTGAAGCGGTTAAACGGGTCTTTCTAGTATTCCAAGGAACCATCAACATGGGTCTTTGGTACCAAGGACACCGTATGTCACTAACAAATTATGCGATGCGCACTATGCAGAGTGTCAAGATACATGTCAAGCACGTCCGAGGTGCTCAACTTTTAGGTGATAACCTTGTAAGTCGGTCTTCAAAGAAACAAATGAGCACTTCCATATCCTCTACGTAGGTCGAATACATAGCCATGTCATCTTGTTGTGCTCAAATCCTATGGATGAGATCCCAATTATCCGACTATGGCTTTGAATTCAACATGATCCCTCCAGTATTGTGATAACAAAGTGCCATTGCTCTCTTGCAACAACGCTCAACATTCAAGAGCAAAGCACATTGACATTCGACATCATTTCATTCGGGAACAAGTGGAAAAAGGTGTGGTGGAACTCTATTTTGTAAGGACCAATACCGCTTAGCGACATCTTCACCAAAGTTCTTCCTAGAGAACGCTGAGTTTATCCTTCACGAGTTGGTCTAAATAGCCTACAACCGAACACTCAAACGCCTTCAAGAGGAAGACGAGGAGTAAAATGGTTTCTTTCTTCATCTATCTCTTGTATATACTTATTCAAAAAGCAAAATACAAAATTTCAAAACCTACAAAAGAAAATATAAAATTTTCAAAAATCCATAAAAATTACCAAAAAAGATATTGTTATTTTGTCATGTTTTTTATTATTTTTTATTATTCGATATCATCTACGGACTTTGTGTTGACATTCAAAGAATGTCACGGGTTTTTAGATGTTCTTCGAATGTACATAAAAAAAAAGAAAAAAAAAGAAAAAAGAAAAAGAGGGAGAAAAATGGTGGTTTATTGTCATTTTCGAAAAGAACCCATTTTAAAAAGTAAAGAATGTGAGCCATGCTTAATCTTATTTTTCAAATCTCATGCTCGATTCTTAAAACAAATGTCTCACAACAAAAGACAAACGCTTTTCTTTCCAAATATTTTTTCGCCTAATGATTCTTCCGAAAAATATTTGCCATCTAATGAAAACAAAATTGCTTTGAAAATACCTCGTACTCTATTATTCTTGTAAATCATCCGCGCTTATCATCCGTCAAAATCTTCTATATCTCAATCAACAACTTGTGTCATTGATCGAGGGGAGAATGATTTCAATCGAATTAAAAAGAGTATTTTAAACAATTGGCACGTAAACAAGCAAGGTCTTCTTTTGGATAATCAAAATGAACAATGTTTTATATTTAATGGTTCAAGACCTTGCTAATGTTATGTTTTCAAAAGATACTCATGCATGTTTAAACAATGGAGTTTAAAGTCCAAAATCGATCCTTATCGCTAAAATGTTTTTCAAAAGCAAGTCACTATTCTCCTCAAAGCTCTCAAAATTTAATTTAATCAATAGAGATCACAACTCTCAAAGGATTTGAAAAGTGCGATCGGGAGAATTTGTGATTTAAATTGGATTTAAACCGATAACTCGATAATTGGTTTGATATGCTTAGCAAACTTCCCACCATTCATGTGCCAAACGATTTTAAATTTTCCATGCACATGTTATGGGGGCATCTATTTTAAACCAAAAGGTTTCAAACGTGATTAATTTGTTTCAAAGTGCAAGCCTTATATGTGCAAAACTCATTCAAATCTCGATGCACATATTGAGGGGAGCAATTTTATTGAAACCATATTTTCCCGAAAATATCTTTAATTGTATGTGAATCTCTAATTTTTATCGGGAAAGTAATGTCGATATTTTAGAAAATATTTATCAAAAGGAGTGAATTTTTCCTCTTGCCTCCATGTGCCAAAATGATTTTAAACATATGATGCATATGTTGAGGGGAGCCGTTTAAAATATCATAAACAATTCAGTACAAAATGATTTGATAATATATCACAAGTACTTGGATTGATTTTCAAATGGTTTTCAAATTGGTTCCAATGATCGATGAACAATACCAAAAGACCGACCAATTTATTTTATGCATGGTGTTATAAGGATGGTTAGGTTAGGTATTCGTTCTCACGATCCCGCCAGAGTCGAGGGATCTACCTGTGGACAATCCACTAGATAGTGTAGAAGTCCTTAGGTATGATAAAAAAAAAGGAGAAAATGAGAATATGGGAAGAGTGCGGATCGAGACCCAGCTAGTAATCGAATAAACCCAACAAGGTTCTAGTTATGAAGTCTCGTAAGCAATCAAGGGGTTGAAGAATGAAAAGATTTGAATGTGAAAAGGGTGAAAAGAAATAGCCTCCAATAATTCAACCATAGGGCGTAAACCGGTTCAATACATATGCTACCGGTGTTTACTAAGGTAACACTAGTATTGAAGACAAGACGCATGGACCCAAAGGACGCATTGCACTACATCTTCCCAAACTACTCAAGTTCCTCTTAAAAGGACTTGTTTCATTCTCACTGGGGAACCTACATTATCTATCGACTTTCTCTAGAGATGGTTGATATTGAAGAAGGAGACCCTCTCCTAGTCTCCCAAGATAGGAACCAAATGCGCACTATCGAGTCTAGAGCCACGAGATCACCAATAAATCTCATGAAGGACACAATCAATGAAGACTCTCGCTTCACACAATATGGAAATAGAGAATATACTTTAGAGTCCCACGATTATCCTTGTGGTATTGCCGTAACATCCGAGTGATATGCACACATATTCACAATGAAGATGGAAAGCCTTCTAGAGCCAACATCAAACAAGCTCTTGTAGGTGGCATGTGAGATCTATCCAATAGATCAACCATGTGACAACCGAATGTAAATAATGGGGCGATTCAAATTTTGAATCAATCCCGTTCAGTTATGGATCGACGGATACCTTTGAAAACCGGTCGCTGTGCTTAAAAACTCTTTCTTTGGCACATCGATCGTGTATTAATATTTCAAATATAAAAGGTGTTTATGATTGATAATTGATTTTCTCAAAACCCTCAATGTATTGCAAAAACTTTATTGAACAAGACTCAATTGTTTTTCAAATCTCTTTTCATCAATCGCTGAATCTTAAATTACCGGGTTCACTCACCCGTGTTGTCTTCTTTGAGACGCTCAGCTTGAGAACAACTAGAACAGCCAGAAACCCCGTCAAGGAGATTCTTCGAATTATACCGATCACAGCAAGCATTTGTATCGATCAACGGGAACCGGGGCCATGTACTCAATTCAACGAAGTGATCAAAGACACTTTCGCGCTTTATTGCTAATCGTTATATGCAGTACACCGACGCTTGCAAATGATCGAATGGAGAGGTCAATCCATAGCCGCATGCTCACACAACATATTCATCTCAAAAGAAATCATGATTAGTGCATCAATGACTCGATATTCTCACTCCATGCTTCGCTACGGTCTTTTTTGCAAATATCATGAATCAACTAAAGCTTCCGCTACTCGATAAGAAGAAATCATGATCCGTAATGCGAGCATGTCGGTCCACCGTCACAACATCACACAAAGTCAACACCACAATGGAAGAGTCGAGATTTACATGCCGATGATCTCAAAGTCGGCTCAAACTCATCATCAAGTGGATCGCTTAAAGACCTCCACTTGAATTATTCAAACATGGATAACATGAAGAATCAAAGACTACGAAGCCATCGAGCAAAGAACTTAAACAAGAATTCAAGAACAATCTTAATGTAATATCTGCTTGTATTCGTAATTGAGTGACCTCCTTGGGGAGATTGTTAGAATGAGAAAATTTTGTCATTAAAGTGTCGGTCACCTCAAGTATATGTAATCATTAGAAAGCTCGTAGTCGTAGTAATTTAATGTTAGTAAGAAGTTAATTTAAGATCTCGCTCGTAAATGCCGCCTTTACATCCATCTCGATATACTATCATGTTCTTACTAGCCGCATTAGCCGGAAAGATTCGATTGCCTCGATTCGAGCAACCGGAGCAAAAGATTCTTCAAAGTCTATACCCTCCTCTTGACGATATCCTTTAGCAACTAATCGAGCCTTGTTCTTCAACACATCACCATGCTCATCAAGTTTTACTTTGAAGATCCATTTGAGAGCTATAATCATAGCACGCCCGGAGCAGTGTACTAACTCCATACATCAAGACGATCAAACTCATGAATTTCATCTTGCATGGCATTGAACCAAATTCTTCATTCATGGCGGTTTTAACATCTTTGGTTCGATCTTAGATAGTACGGAGTTGAAGAAACACCATAAGGCATCGGTTGCAAGTTGTTTCCGGGTTGATACAGACGAGAGGATTTCCAATGATGTTGTCTAAGGGTGATCGTGAGTCCATTTTCCGAGGTGTTCATGTGGCGCTTGTTGAGGAACCGAGGTAGTGAGTCGATGTCTTCAAGAAGATGGTTCGATGATGATTCAGAGTAGCAAATATGTTTTCAAATGGAGCATCTTCAGAGTCGCAGGGATTAACTTCATCATTGATGCCGTAAACATTTCCATGATGTACATTTGAAGAATGATGATTTGTTGATGAGATCAAGGATCAGCAGCAGTGCTTTTGACTTAAAGATATTGAGACCGAGGGATTGACTTCATTCACCGAATATGATCATCCTCTGTTGTAGGAATCAACACCTCATTAGTAATTGAATCATACAGTTCATCAAACATAGGATCAAACAATTTCTTTACATCATCTTCGGATGGAGGTACATATGGAGTTTCTTGAGAGGAGTTTGGAACAAGGGATGAACCAATGGGACTATTTTGAAGTGCGGGTCCCAGCCGGAGTGTCCAGGAGCCATTTGACCGTCACCATCAAACGTAACGTGAATTGTTTCCATGATATTTCGGGTTCTTTTGTTGTAGATTCGTATCCCTTTTGTTTGGGGCATATCCTACAAATACCCAATGTCGCCTTTAGCCCTAAGTTTGCCCAAGTCTTGACCCTCATTAGTTGGATAGCACAATGCACCAAACACACGAAGGAAAGATAGATTAGGTTTTCTGTGTGACAAGTTCATATGGAGTTTTTCCATGAATAGTGTGAATCGTGAACGATTTTGTGTGTAGCATGCAAAGGGCAATTGCTTCACCCGTAGAAACATTGGAACCTTTGAGTAGATCAGATTGTTCTAGCGGTTTCAACAAGAGTACGATTTCGCCTTTTCAACTACACCGCTCGCTGAGGGTTCGTGGAACACTTTTTGATGGTCGATTCCAACGCTTTCATAGAATTCACTAAGTTGTTTGTTGACAAACCCGCCCATTGTCTGCTCGATAACTCGACGCTTTTGTTTAGTCGAACCCGCAATGTTTAATGAGTTTGATGATGATATCGTGGGTTTCATCCTTTGTCCTTAAGAACTTGACCTGTGTGAATCTAGAGTAATCATCAACTACAACTAACACATATTTCTTCCCAAAGATATTCTCGCGACCCTCATTGGTCCACATAAGTCCATATGAATCATATGAAGAACTTCAAAGGATGAGTTAGTAGGTTTTGGGTTTATGGGCATACTTTGCTTTTTCCCAATTGACATGTCGAACAAAGATGATCCTTTTCATACTTTAGTCTAGGTAAACCTACAACTAAGTCCTTTCGAAAGATCGTTGATGGTGCCGGTTCAAGTGATTGAGACGACGATGCCATAACCATGACTTTGTTTTTGAAGCCTTTGATAGCAAGCAGATTGAGAAGCCCTCATCATGTCATCGATAGAGATGGTGTAAAGATTTGACCCACGAGTTCCTTTTAACAGCCTCACCATTAAGATCTCTAACAAAGGTGTATGTTTTCAAGGCAACTTCTAGATCGTAATCACACTGACCAACAGAGAATGATTATGACCCAAACCTTCTACATAGTAAACTCTAGAGATGACACTATCACCAACAACATAATCTCCATAACCCATAATAGCACCGAAATGATCATTACCAAATCTAATGCCTCCGATGAATTTGCTCACGAAGTTCATGAGCCGCGACCGTCTCCAAATATATGTTTAGAACAACTCGAGTCCGTGTACCACGAATCGATTTGAACGATCTGCAGCTGAACACAGCACAAGAATGGATAATCGATAATTGGGATCCCCATGCAAGAATGGGTTCCATTTGGTTAGTAACAATGTTTGGAACACCCACATCGTAAATAGAAGCATTCATATCGAGAAAGTGAGGCAATGGAATTGTTGTGAATAGATGCAAGACTAGTGTCAAGATAGCCCTGCTCACAAGGTGATCACTTCAAGGAATAGTTCTACCAAGAGGCATCCATTTTCTAGTGGGCATTGTCTCGATTAGTCTTAAGACCAACAGTGTCCAATAAAAGCCTATTTTCTTGAATGTTCTTCCATTGGGTTTCCACCGCTTTTCAACTTTCTTCGCTTTTGCCTTTTAGCCTTCTTAGCATGAATTTTAGCATTAACAATATTAATCGGACAATTAACATCATTAGGCGTAACAAGAATAACCACATTCATGATTAGAAACAGACCAAGCAGACATCGACAAGGTTTGCAAATAGTATCGAATTGAATTAATGACAAGACGCCTATGGCTAATACTAGAATCAACACGATTCGCTTTATTCGATTCAAGCTTAAAGTTCCTAGATTGTTCTTCTACTCTTTTCCAAAGGCACATTCTTAGCTCATGAGGTCCTATTATTCCTTGTATTGTCTTGAGACTTTGACCGCCCCTTTAATGTCACCGACACTCTCTGTAGGGAATGGGAACATTAGTTGGTTTAACTACTCTTGCATCACTTGTTTAGATGTACTGGGTCCAACTACATGCAGGTGCACTTAGGTTCACTTTCATAAAACTAGAGGTACTGTGATTTGTACTCCTAGAAGGCACACTTGAGTTCTCTTCTTAGCATTGATGATCCGAATCAACTACTTAAAGGCACTCTACGGTTCACATTCAAAATATTGGGAATCAAATGCATATCATACTTAGTGTTAGGCATTGAGCATGGAATCAAAGGATTAACTCTCTCACCTAATGACTTTGGGCATATTGTGATCAAGCATTCTAAGATTTCTTGAGATCGTTTGGCATATAAGCATGCATGTCCAATTGCATTATCATGAGGTTTCTCTAGCTTATCCTCTTCAACAATCTCACGCAGACATTCTAGGCAATCCTAAGGGATGAGAAGTATGTTTGAATGGCAAGCTTGTTGTTCCTTAGATGAGGAGGACATATGTCACAGATATAAAGCATATTTATTACAAGAGTGAACCTTTGATACAACATTCTCCCCATTGGTCATTGGCATTTTCCCTTTACACGACTCTTCGATTCTCAATTTCCTTTGCAATGAAGCTATTTGTTCGTTGTTTTGTTACGAGTGACTTTAATTGATTCAAATAACTCATTGAAATGACGCTTAACCTTTTCATTTTCTTCTAGAAAACTTTCGCTTTCCTTTTGTAAAGCATTTACTAGGTTTTGAAGATGAAACGTTTGAGAATTCGAGAATCTAAAGGAGGAGGCATTTGGGAGCCCGCCATATTGTTTGTTTGACCCTTTAATTGAGAGATTTGGGCTTTCAACTTTCGATCGTGTTGCATTGAGCTTGAATCATTCATCACGCTTGTTAATTTGAAAACCGCATCAAACTCGGAGCATCCAAGATGTCTTGACATTTGAAGTTTTGACATTTTCTTTAAGATGTTGATATTTTAGTTGTAAATTAAAATGCTCAACTTCTAGTTTAGAAAATGTTTAACGAAATTGTCGTGATCATCCAGCCTCAATTTTCTCGCTTAGTTTAGAATTAGTTTTTCAAGCTCAATGACACGATCATGGGAGACTTTCGGCCACGATAGTTCATGAAATTTGGAAGCATTAATAGAGCAATTTGAGCGTTGAAAACACATCTTGAGCAACACATTCAAGAATAAGATTCTCATTTAATGTATGCAAGTTCTTTCTCTCAATCTCATTATATTTCAAGGCACGCCATAGTCACTAACTTCAACAACCATTGCATCAAATTCCTTTTCCATTCCCTTAATATCGCTTTCTATCCCTTTTAAGACTCTCAAAGTGATCTTTTAGAAGTTTAAAGAAGGGCATGACCTCGCTAAATAACATTCTTTCATTTGTTCAAAACCCTTTCTCCTTCGCTATACCAAATGGTGATCCTTTTCTTGCAAGTTTTCTCAAAATCAACAAATAGTTGAAATATAACGATTGCTAATTAATGTCTTGCTTTTAGTGGCAATTGTTCTAGGTACAAGATGCATTGGTGTATTAGGGGATACACAAATGCTCTAGGCATTTTCCAAAGGGAGGGTTTGTTTCAACAATATTTTCCGCCATTATCTAAATCCTTTTTCCGTAAGACTTGTTCGGAGTCAACAATGTCTCGAGGCTTAAACTTGTTCAAGGAAATCCAGCTTTTCCTTCTTGTAATCATGAGGGTGATAATTATGTTTTCTCTTTGCATTTGGGATCATTTTGTTTCTTATTCATCTTTTCCTAGTGATTTCATTTGATTTCTTATCTTCCTCAAAGTGCACTCAACGCAACTAGGTTTCGCCTAGGCTTAAGGATTTCATTACCATCATAAAGCACCTTATGAGCATTTCTAGCCTTTTAATTACCTCGGATTTGGTTCCTCAACAAGGGAATGCTATGCTTATCGCTTAAGACTCGATGTTCAGGTGACCATGTAGAGCAGTATCGAATGGTGTTTCCTTGTATGTACAACTTGTTTTCAAGTTTGTTTTTCAAAGTTTTCATTAGAAAAATCTCTCAAGAGTTTTGATTCCTTTGCATTAAATTCTTGCTTAAGCATTTTCACATTTTCTTGAAGTTCTTGTTTTTGCTTAATTGCTTTAGAAAGTTTTTCAAGGAATGTAATTCTTGTTTCAATACTTCTTCTAAACTTACTTTTTCTAATTCATCGTACTCACTTGGTCATCCATTTCCCGTCACGGTAGTGGTCACTCAAATTTTGCACGTTGTTCATAAATAGCAACACGCTCCTTATAGGCATTTAGTTCAAAATTATGGAATCATCAGAGCACATGCAGCTGTATTCATCAAAGACATAGTCATTGTTGATCGCAGAGATGCATCACTTGGTACAACTTCACTTTCACTTTGTTTCACGATCGATCGTATGGGACAATATTGTTATTACCCATATTTTCAACATTTGATTCAATAGTTTCATTGGTTGTACTTTTCATGCATCATTGCACATCAAGATCATCAGATAGCTTTAATACCTCTACGAGATGAGTTTGTCCTTGGATGGACCAGCTTGTGGTGAAGAAGGGACCTTGGGAGAAACCATTGGAGAAATGTTAGCCATAAAAATTGTGTGCAGAGGTCCATCATCTACATCGTAGTCGTATGCATCACGATCGGCGACTTGAAAGGCATTCGATGATTGTGACCTATCTCCTAATAAATTCGCTCATCCACATCTCGCATCATAGGTCTTGGCATTGCCCTCAAGAAGAAACACAATTCCTCTTCGCCCAGCAAAGACCATTGTCCCGAGCTTGTGCCGCTGAAGATCTTATCTCTCAAGTAATCGCATTATGGACGCTGGAGATGTGCGCTTCCTGCAATGTGTCCTTCACCACCACGCTTATAGCATTTGATTGGCTTAGCTTGACCTTGGTTACCATTTCTTCCTCGATTGCTTGCCAACATAACCTCTCCCACCCACCTCTTCCCGATCATGTCGCCTTTCCCGAATCGGTTGCACCACCATCCTTCCATCTTTAACGGTGGCTTGATCGCGTGGGTTAGATGCGCCTCGAGGTTGTTGTTGGTTTGTGGGAGAGAATTCATGTTTTGACTAATGAGAAGAGCTAGTTGATTAATGAAGTTACCCACGTGAGCATCAAAGATCGCCTTGTTTGAACATAGGATCGAATGAGTTTGTGATTACCATTACCCAAGGGTATGACTTGTGATGCTTTGGTTGTGATTCGATGTTTGAGTAGAAAGTCGTTGAGTCATTAGACGAGCTTGTCTCTCCCTCGGTTGATTTTGAACCGATTGAGAATCAATTTTTCAAACATAGCATGTCTCATTCTCGAGGAGGAAGGCATAGAGTTGCTCATAGTTTGTATTCTTCAACTTTAGTGAGCTTCACAACCGTGGACAAACTTGTGCCATTCGGGATTCATGTTGTTCACAAATTTTGAGTTCAAATTTAATGTTAGGCATAGTCATTCCGATGTTCCTCATGTCATTCACTAACTTATGAAATCACATAGTACTCATAGACACCTCATCCGGTTTCATCTTGAAGTGCTCAAATTGTCATAGAGTCGGGATTCTCTGCCTTCCATAGTTAATTCGAACCCGAGAGAAGCATCTTAACATTATCCCACACCGCCTTTGCTTCAGTTGTTATGATTGATCACCTTGTAGATGTCTTTAGGAAGACCTTGAAGAACAATGTTTGAAGCCCCGATATCTCGTGATCAAATCTCTTTTATCCTTATCATCAAGCTCATCATACATCTTAGGTCCGTCCATTCCGTAAATGTGAGTACCATCTTCATTAGTATCAAGTATGTCTCTAGTCGCCTCAACTCGATATGGTCCTTCATCAATGGATTTGAGAATGTTGACACCATTTTCCTTTCCAAGGCAATACAATCTGATTCTGAGCCCAAGAATCGTAGTCGCCTCTATCAAGCATGGTTGGACGAGTATCCGAGCCACCGCTTGTACATCCTCGACAATGTGGAGATGATAGTAGGACGTTGGTAGACATGTTAATGATTATACGGGATTTTATAACCTATGATTAAACCGAAATAGATTCTTTCACGGATTTTACTAAATCAAGAGAAACCGTAAACAATCACCAAGTCGCTAGAAGATAATGCACTAAGTCGCTAGAAGATAATGCACTAAGTCGCTGAAGATAATGCACTAAGTCGCTAAGATAATGCACTAAGTCGCTAACCCTTAATTCGCTACACCCTAAGTCGCTAGAGTCCCAAGTCGCTAGACAAAAGCAAGTCGCTAAGTAGTAACTCGCTAAGCCTCAAGTCGCTAGCAAAATTTTGGCGCAATTGCTACACAAGTCGCTAGAGATACAAGTCGCTAAAGAGCAACTCACATGCACTCAAGTCGCTACCACTGTCGCCACCCGTAGTGGAGAGTCCACTACTTGTACCGTTAATCGCTAGGTCTAAGTCGCTAGCTTCAACACCAGAATCGCTACAAAATTGTGAAGCAAGTCGCTACTAAGAAATAAACCAGATATCAAGTCGCTAGCAAGAATAACCACCTAAACATCACTTTTTAATCCAAAACAACCCAACCAAGATGATTCAAGCTTACCAAATGAAAACCTAAACACTTGTGATGATTCTAAACATAAAAGTACAAACAAAATCCAAGCTTTAACACAAGAAATCAACCAAATGATGCAAAACCACTAAACTTTTTCAAACTCAAAAACCACCTAAAACCACTAGAAAATCCAAAGATGTGCAATATATGATCTAACCATGGCTCTTGATACCAATTTTAAATATTACTTTTCACATACACATCAAACCATAACACAAAGTAGCATATAGATGGAATTTAGAGAGAGAAAGTTAGAGGTTTAGGAACTTAGTGAGAGAAAGTGAAAGATATTATTATGAGCTCCAACTCTACCTTGGGAGGTAGAGTATTTATAGTCTTACATAAATCGCCACACATCGGGTGGATCGCATACAAGGGTAAAGACCCGTCCTCCACGGTGTTACTTAACTAAATACTACTTAACTTAAAAGAACTACGACTCACGAGCTTTCTAACGATTACATATACTGAAAGGTGACCGACTCTTTAATACCGGAATTTCTAATTCTAACAAGAATTTACCAAAGAAAATCAAATGGCTTTTTCATGAAAATTGCGATCAAAGAAAATATTTCAAAGTCCTCTTGCCTCCATGTGCTAAACAATTTCTAAATCATATGCACATGTTGAGAGGAGGTTTTCAAATGATCAAAACTATTAAGGTACAAAAATTTTTGATCCGTATCACAAGTACCTTGATTGTTTTTCCAATGATTTTCAACTGGCTCCAAGAAAGAATGAGCCGCACGAAAGACCGACCATTTTACTTTATGCATGGAGTTATAAGGATGGTGAGGTTAGGTATTTGTTCCCATCGATCCGAACGGAGGATCTACCAGACAATCCATTAGATAGTGCAGAGTCCTTAGAATATTGAAAAAAAAGCAGAAAGTGAGATATGGGAAGAGTCGAGGTCGAGATCAGCTATCGAATAAACTCAACAAGGTTCTAGTTATGAAGTCTCCAGCACTTGAAGTGCTGAAGAACGAAAGAAATGAATGTGAAAAGGGTGAAAGAAATAACCCTCCACAATTCACCTTAGCGCAAACCGGGTTGAATTCATACACCGGTGGTCACCAAGGTAACATCGGTATGAAGACAAGATCATGGACGATGTGACCATCGCACTACAACTTCCCAAGTTACCTCAGTTCCTCTTACAAGGCCTTGTTTCATTCTCACGGGAACCCATTGTATATCGACTTTCTCTTAGAGATTGTTGATATTGAAGGAGACCCTCCCCAGTCTCCGCATAGGAACCAAATGCGCACAATGAGTCTAGAGCCAAGAGATCATCCACAAGATCTCATTAGGACACTATTCTGAAGACTTTTGTCACACAACGTGAAAGTAAGAATATATTAAGAGTCCCACGCATTATCCTTGTGGTATTGCCGGAAAATCCGAGTGGTATGTAAAAGTATTCACGATGAAGATGGAATCCTTCAGAGCCAACATCAAACAAGCCTCTTGGTGGGTGACATGAGATCTTTCAAAGATTAAGCCAGTGACAACCGGATAGAACGATGGGAGATTCAATCTGAATCAACCTGGTCCAGAAATGAATTGACGAATACTTTTGAAAATCGCCGATGCAAACCTTCTTTTCTAGCACGTCGAATGTGTACTTATGTTCAAACTCAAAAGTATCTCCGATTGAAAAAATACTTTTGAAAAACGCTTGATGTGCGAATCTCTTCTTTCACTCAGCACGCCGAATGTACTCTTCAAATATAAAAGTATTTATGATTGAAAATTGATCTATCTCATAAAACCGTCGTGTTGCAAAACTCTTTTCCAATACGATTGTTTTCAAATCATTTTCATCAATCGGTGAATCTCGATTATTTTTCACTCACTCGTGTTGTCTTCTTTGAGACGTTCGGTTTGAACGACTAGAAACATTGCGAAACCGCATCGAGGAGATTCTTAGGAATCTCACCGATCACAGCACTTGCACTAATCATCGAGGAACCGTGGGCGTGTACCAATTCAACGAGTGATCAAAGACACTTGCGTGTGTTTTATTGCTAGCTGTTGTTTGCGGTACATTTGGATTGTTGCGGTGATCGCATCGAGGAGTCAATCCAGCCGCATGCTCACGCATCCACACTTAATTTGAAGAAATCATGATTGGTGCATATCTACATAACCGGTTACGATATTTTTATACTATGCTACCGTCACCGCAAACATCATGAACCAATAAGGCTTCACACGATGGAAAGATGTCATGATCCGTGAAAGTGTGAGCATGTCGGTCCAAAAGTCACAACATCACATGAAGGCAACACAACCATGGATGATCTAGAGAGATTGATGTGGCCGATGATTCAATGAAGCTCGAAGATCATCAAAGATGTGGATCGCCAGCCTCCTTAAAGTACAAAACATTCGACTTTGAAGATGCACTACTAAGTACAAAGATTGCGGAATTGAAGAATTGAAGTCTCACGAGCTCAAGAACAAAGATAAAATAGAATGCTAGGATTCAAATGTAAACATGGGTGACCTCCTTAGGGAGATTGTTAGAATTAGAAAATTCCATGTTAAAGTGTCGGTCACCCCAATTATGGTCTCAGACATGTCGTTATTTACGTTATTTAGTAGTTTATTAGTTAATTAGTAACGAGATTAGTTTAGTGTAACATCGCTGAAGGACGGGTCTTCACCATCGGTATGCACGATCCACATCCGATAGGAGGACGTATTCATTGTAATTATAAATACCCTTCCATCCATGGAAGGGTGTGGCTTCCTTGAATCTAACCTTTCATTTGTTTAGCAACTCTCTCAAGAACCTCCTCTCAACTATCTTCATCTATCTAAAATGGCTTTCTTATTTAATCACAATCCTAGACCATCCGAATCATTAAACAACATAATATTCACGATCCTACACTAGGGCTCAACACACCCGGTCAAGTCGTAATTCTATTGCTACTCTCACCAGCTGGAAGTCAACAAGGTGTCAAAACATATATTAACTTAGCTAATGCTTCAGTAAATAATCTCAAGTCTCGCATTTTAAAGTCACTTATAAGAAACTAACAAATCTTTTCAAAGCTTCGTGATATTTAAAATCACTTAGGAGACTTGCAAATTCTTGGCCTTGTGAGCTAGAATCGCATTTTATAGCCTCTTGTCTAAGCAATTAGCAAAGACTTTTCAAGAAAAGCATATTTAAAGTAACTTCTAAGAAACTCAAAGACTTTTCAATCATAAAACTAGCAAAAGCTTACAAATTTTTTAAATTTTTCAATTTTGCACAATATTTTTCATTTTCTAAGGAAAACGGGTTGCAGAGTATACGACAAAAAAAAGCAAGTGCAATCAAATCAAATCAAGATTACCCACCCTGCACTAAAACGAAACATTGTCCTCAAGGTTTAAAGGCAAGGGTATCAACGAAAATCTAAAAGCCGCTATTAAGTATGCTCAAAGATAAACGTTAGTCGATAAGATTAGGATATCGGATTTCCATCAAGATCGATCATGAAACTAGAGTGGAGAAAAGACAAACTTGAGCACAAGAGTCTTCATATCGGAAAATCTCGACAAAACATCACAAACAACCAAACACGAGAAATCAAGAGGTTAACCCTTCACCTCACTTATTAGAGAAAAAAGAAAGAAATAGAGATAAGCATGGGGTGCCTCCCACGAAGCGCTACTGTTTTTGATCACCTAGTCGCTAGCCTGACTCGTCACCGAATTCATTTGTCCTTGGGGAAGAAAATGGTAGAGATACTGTAGGATCGTTATTTTATTGTGTTGATGATTCGGGTGGTCTTGGATGATCAAAATACATGTTTGCCATAGTTAGAGAGTTAGTAGAGAGAGAGGGTGTTCTTGCTAGAGGTTTACATAAAGTATGGAATATTAGATTGAATGAGAGCACCACCCTTCCATGGATGGAAGGGGTATTTGTAGTTACAACTTACACGACCTCCTATCGACCGGATCGTATACACAATGGGTAAAGACCATTCCTTCCTCCACGGTGTTACGCTACGCTAAACTAAACTAATAACTAAACGATAAATAACGTAACCGACATCGCCTACGAGCTAACATATGCTAGACCTTAATTAAAGTGACCGACACTTTATCATGGAATTTCCAATTCGAACAATCTCCCTAAGGGAGGTCACCCCATGATTTACATTTTGAATCCTAGCATTCTATTCTTGACTTCGTTCTTGAGCTCAGACTTCAATTCTTCAAATCGCAATCTTGTGCTTTAGCGGGATACTTCAAAGTCCGTGATAGTTTAGTACTTTCGGTGGAGGTCTTTGAATCGATCCACATCTTTGATGATCTTCAAGCTTTATGAAGATCATCACCATGAAATCTCCGGATCACCCTTTGTTGTGTTTCCATCATGTGAAGTTGTGACTTTTGGACCGACATGCTCACACTTTTGAATCATGACATCTTTCCATCGAGTAGCGGAAGCCTTATCGGTTCATGATATTTGCGCAGTCAGAGCGTACATAGAATAAAATATCGTAACCGTGTTATGTAGATATGCACCAATCATGATTTCTTCAATTAAGTGTGGATCGTGAGCATGCGGCTTTGGATTGACGCCTCAATTATCACCGCAACCGTCCAAATGTACCGCAAACAACAGATTAGCAATAAAACACATGAAAGTGTCTTTGACCACTTCGTGAATTGAGGCACCGCCCACGGTTCCCGCTGATCAAGACAAGCATCGCCTGTGATCGTAGGATTCCTAAGAATCTCCTTGACAGGTTTCGCAATGCTCTAGTCGTTCTCAAACCGAACGCCTCAAAGAAGACAACACGGAGTGAGTGAACCAATGAATCGAGATTCACCGATTGATGAAAATGATTTGAAAACAATCACGTATTGCTTGAAGAAAGAGTTTTGCAATACGACGAAGGTTTTATGAGAAAGATCAATTTTCAAACAAAATACTTTTGTATTAGAGAATGAGTACACATTCGACATGCTAGCTTAAAAGAAGAGATTCGCATATCGAACGGTTTTCTAAAAGTATTTTCAATCGTAGATACTTTTTGAATTTGAAAACATAAGTACACATTCGACGCGTAGAGAGAAAGAAGGTTTGCACATCAAACGGTTTTTCCAAAAGTATTCGTCAATTCATTTCTGGACCAAGGTTGATTCACGAGTGAATCTCCCATTGTTTCTATCCATTGTCACAAGTTTGATCTTACGAGAAGATCTCACATGTTACCCACCAAGAGCTTGTTTGATGTTGGCTCTAGAAGGATTTCCATCTTCATCGTGAATACTTTTACATATCACTCGGATGTTCGGCAATACCACAAGGATAATGCGAGACTCTTAATATATAATCTTACTTTCCACATTGTGTGAACAAGAAGTCTTCATTAATTTTGTGTCCTAATGAGATATTGTGGATGATCTCTTGGCTTTAGACTCAATTGTGCATATTTGGTTCCTGTGTCGGAGACTAGGAGAGGGTCTCCTTCTTCAATATCAACAATCTCTAAGAGAAAGTCGATAGATAATGTCGGTTCCCGTGAGAAATGAAACAAGCCCTTTTAAGAGGAACTTGAGTGGCTTGGGAAGTTCGGTCTGCTGCGTCATCGGGTCCATGACGCCTTGTCTTCAATACCGTTGTTACCTTAGTAACCACCAAGAGCATATGTATTGAACCCGGTTTACGCCTAAGGTTGAATTAATGTAGGGCTATTTCTTTTCTCCTTTTTCACATTCAATTCTTTTCATTCTTCAACCCTTCAAGCTTACCGAGACTTCATAACTAGAACCTTGTTGGGTTTATTCCAAGATTAGCCTGCCTCATCCGCACTCTTCCCATTTCTCATTTTTCTCCTTTTTCATCATACCTAAGGACTCTACACTATCTAGTGGATTGTCCTCGGTAGATCCTCCGGCTCGGCGGATCGTGGGAACAAATACCTAACCTAACCATCCTTATAACTCCATACATAAAGTAAATTGGTCGGTATTTTGGTATTGTTCTTTCCTTCATGAAACCAATTGAAAATCATTTGGAAAAACAATCAAGGTACTTATGATACGAGATCAAAGCATTTTGTACCTTAATAGTTTTGATCATTTAGAAAACTCCCCCTCAACATGTATGCGTATGATTTAGAAATTGTTCAAAGACAAGGAGGCAAGAGTACTTTGAAATATTTTCTTTGATCACAATTTTCATACGAAAAGCCATTTGATTTTCATGGTAAAATTCTCCCCTCAATATGTGCATAGGATATTTAAAATCGCTTTATCACATAGAGGCAAGAGTTCTTTGAAGTACATCCACAATCACAAAAACCATTAAGAAACCATTTGAAAACTCAATCAAGGTACTTTATGTTAAAACATAAAAGCATTTGCACCTCGATAGTTTCTTTTCTTTTAAAATGCTCCCCTCAATATATGCTTCGAGATTCGAAAGCGTTTAGCACATATGAGAGAGCAAACCGCATAACCTAATCAAATGATCAACTTTTATCAAATTTCATTATTAAATCACAAATTCTCCCCGATCAAAAATATCAAACCTTTGAGATTTTGGATCCCAAGTGATTTAATTAGGTTTAGAAAACATGGGAGAAAATGTGGCCTTGTTTAAATACTCATCTGGTTTTTGATAAATCCTCCTCCTCAACATGTGCATTATGTGCATTGAAATCGTTTGGCACATGGAGGCGGAGTGCCTTTAAAGGACTAAAACCAATTCCATTTAAAACAGATTTGAGATTTAAATCACGATCTCTACCCCGATCGTAAATATCAAACCATTTGAGATTTGTGATCCCAACCGATTTAAATCATTTAGAAAAATTTGGGAAAGACGGGCAAGATTCAATTTTGAAAGATGATGATAAGGACCAATTTAAGACATTAAAGATTGTTAGTGTCGTATGATAGTTTTTAAGAGATCTTTTAGTAAAATAAAACAATTTCACAATCAAACAAGAATGTAAAAATTTCATTTTGAAAGACCTTGATTCTAAAGAAAAATCATACCATGACATAACATTAAATCTTTAGATCACCACTTATATTGTACAAAGCGTAACATTTGTGAAGAAATATCATTTGAAAATATTTTATTTTAAATAACTTCCCTCAATCCATGACCGTAGTCGATAATTGAGTGACTCAAGTTTTGATAAATGAAGTCCGTGATTTTCAAAATTAAGTCCAATTTATTTTCAAAATAATATTTTTCCATTTTCAAAACAATTTAATCAAATTATTCAAAATTGTTTAAAATGGTATCCTCGCACAAAGATACGTTAGGTGGTTGAGAAGCTTCCGTTGTTGTTGTAGGGCTTGAAGAAACCGTCTGCGATGCAAAGTGAGACTTCTTCACGCTGCATTTTGAATGCCAACCGAGGTCAAATTAAGCTCCGTTTCTTCAATCACTTAGAAGAAAACCATCTGCTGATGCAAAGGAGACCTCTTACGCTGCATTTATGCCAACTCTCCATAGAAGTCCAATTAAGTTCGCTTTATTTGTCAACCCAAGATATCGTTACCCTTTCCTCATGGCATCCAATCATGTTCATATGTGGGATCCGGATCGAACATTCTTATATACCAATATACCGCATATGTTAGTGAACACATACAAATATATGGTGGTCGACATCACCCAAACAAAGAATCGACTAATAAAAGTCAATCCAACATATCAATCATATCATAAAAGGTATGGGAATAATGTGTTTATCAAACTCTAATCATCTAAACCTAACAATCTTATCCTAGGCACCTAGTCCTTCAACATAGGTTAACATCATTTTCGCTTTAAGCATTTAGGATAATTAAGAAAGCCCGTTAGAAGATATAGATTTGAAAACATTCTCCCCTCAATCAATGACTCATTTTATAAAAGATTTTAAAAGTGTCAAGTCATTGATTGAGTTTTCAATTTTATAAAACTCGAACCGATTGTTTTTGAAGCAATTCATTTACCACCATTTTGTTAAAAACACCAAATATTTTTCTCAAGAATTTTAGACGGAAAACATTTGTGTAGGAATGCAATGATCCTTCGACATACTTTCCTTGTTTTGTTTTTTGGATAAGTGCACGAATTTTGTGAAAATTGTTTAAGCGTAACGCTTTCCTTTCTTGAAAACGGGTTGCTATCGTAAATAATAGCAAGCCATTGTTTAAGCATGGGTTACAATCGACGTAATCGTAAGCCATTATTTGAAGCCCAAGTTACAGTCTGAAATAATCAGAAGCCATATTTTGAGACATGTTTAGAAAAGAATATTTACACCTCCTCGCCGAACTTCATCTATGGTCCTGCCATTATTGAATGAAATTTCTAAGACCGTAGATGTTATCGATACCGTAAGACATGTCTTGAGAAAACATATTTTGGTATTTTTCAAATTTTTCGATTTTTATGGATTTTTGTTGGTTTTATATTTTTCTATTTTGTTTTTCGAATAAGTATTTACAAGGATAGAGTAGATGATATAGTTAAAGAAGATGATGATACGAAAATTTAGATAAGGATATCGAATGACCCGTTGTAGAATATAGAAGTCATCATCTCTTAAACATTCACCACCAAAGCTTTGAGGCTCCCGAATTGAGAGAAATTGAACCATCCGAAGTGAGACTGGCGCTTCCCCCAAACCGAAAATCCTTTAGCTGAAAGCGATTCAAAGCTCTATTTCAAGCTTGCCTTAGCCAAGTGCACAGAGAAGCAAACCATTATCATGAATCATGCTGCTCCTTTGATGAATAATCACCATGATTCTTCGTTCGAGGTTATATCATCCAGTAGAACAGCAACGTATCATCCCACACATAAATAATCTTCTCAAATTTCATAACCACTGATGTCTGACGCAATCCATTCCAAAAGGTTGTCAAGAGACCACTTCCCCCACGTAGTTGAATTGATGCAGTCAGTCTCTTAGACTAGAGCTCACGAACCCGAATACACATACCCGAAGACAAAGAAACTTATACCATCGAAGTAGCAGATTAAGTCCAATAGCCAAAGAATAACCCGATGTATACTTTTCTCCCCCAAGAAAGTGTATGAAGCTCAAGAACCCGGCACCAATGCCCAAAGAGAGAATAACCGATAACATTGAAGAAGGTGTCGAATCATCGATTATCTCGCGGGTGACAATCTGCGGATGTCAAGACCGGAATAAGTGATTATATCTCCGAATCATGATTAAGCCCTCAAGTAAGACAAATGAGCATCCCAATGTACACAATTTTCTTTCCTCCGATGATTGCGATAACATCGAAATCATCACACACTATGTACCTCTTTCATCATCAAAACTAACTCTTACATCTCTTCCCCACGAGTTGGAATAAGAACACTAAACGCTTTGATGAGTAAAACCTGAGTTTCTCTGCGGTCATGACATTTGTTTTCCGGTATATCTTCAATCACTTAGAAGAATTAAGTTCATCAAGTTTACTCGCCATGAGTCAAACCTTGAGTTTCTCTCATGGTAATAACATTTGTCTTCCCGGATATCTTCAATTACTTAGAAGTATTAAGTACATCAAGTTTACTCGCTTGCAGATGCTTGTCTCCTTCCCTTTTCGGTTTTAATACTTCAAAATCAAAGAACTCTTTGAATGCCCAAATACTTGAAATTTGTTGAGAAGATTGCTTGAAGTCTTTGTGAGAATCAACATGTTTAGAATAATGTGAGTAAGTCTAATTGGGGATTAAATTCGACATATCACATTCCCCCATTAGTGCTCTCCCAAGACCGACAATCTTTTGATAAATGCCCGATTAAGAAGAAGTCTTTAGATCATTAAATGCAACACGCCTTGGTCTTCTAACATATAGCAAGAAATGTAGAATGATCGTAGACTCGACCTTCTTCAAGATTGTCCAGTTGGGAATAGATAGTTAACATCTTCATTTCACCAAAACACAAGAACATCACCAAAAGCATCCCAATTAACTTACATCTTGCAAATCCCTTAACTAGAATCCTCCCAATCAAACAAGAATGTAAAGATGTTCATCAAGGAAATCGAGAATCAGTGCCGCAACGAACACACGAAATGGTAACACCAGCAAACAATCACATCAAACAAGAATGGAAGGTTGTTCGAATCATCATGTTGATGTGCGTGAAGCATTAACCGGAAGCACTTTGTCAATAAACTCATATCACCAGAAGATGTCAACTAACGGCTTTTAAGAAGAAACTCCATGTGAAGATTACCCGATAAGAAGAAGCTCGGTTCTTACATGAGTTTAGAGCAGTATGACCATTTAAATTCTCAAATAATAATCAACCATGCGAGAATTTCACACTTCTTCTCCCTCAAGAATTGCATACGGAGTTGCCATTCTTGATTAAGCAAGTGAATATCTTCAACAATGTAGTCTTATTCACACTTCCCCCGTAAAATTAGCATGTGATGTCGCCATCGTCATTATAGTTGAGCAAGTGGAATAAGAAAACAATCAACAATAGCCGGTTCACTTGATAACCGAAAGCGTGGAAAAGTATGAAGCATGTTGATGAGAATGGTCATAATAAGAAGATTTCTCTTCGTAAGATAATGCTTGAAACGCATACACATTTCTTTTCTTTGGAGAACGAGGCATGAACTGTTGTGTACATACGTCATAAGAAGATTTCTTTCTTTCAAGATAATGCTTCGAAACGCGATACATTTCTTTTCTTTAGAGTACGAGGCTTGAATCAAGTGTCAGACGTCATAATCTCTCTATTCACTCTCTTAGCAAAACATGTAATCTGTTAGGAATTAGAAATTCCGGTATTAAAGAGTCGGTCACCTCAAGTATATGTAATCGTTAGAAAGCTCGTAGTCATAGTAATTCTTAAGTTAAGTAGTATTTAGTTAAGTAACACCGTGGAGGACTGGACGGGTCTTTACCCACCGTATGCCCGATCCACACCGATGTGTGGCGATTTATGTAAGACTATAAATACCCTCTACCTCCCAAGGTAGAGTTGAGCTCATAATAATATCTTTCACTTTCTCTCACTAAGTTCCCTAAACCTCTAACTTTCTCTCTCTAGAATTCCATCTATATGCTACTTTGTGTTATGGTTTGATGTGTATGTGAAAGTTATATCCTACAATTGGTATCAAGAGCCATGGTTAGATCATATCTTGCACATCTTTGGATTTATAGTGGTTTTAGGTGGTTTTGAGTTTGAAAAGTTTAGTGGTTTTGCATCATTTGGTTGATTTCTTGTGTTAAAGTTTGAATTTTGTTAGTACTTTTATGTTTAGAATCATCACAAGTGTTTAGGTTTTCATTTGGTAAGCTTGAATCATCTTGGTTGGGTTGTTTTTGGATTGAAAAGTGATGTTTATATGGTTTTTCAAGCTAGCGACTTAGCTCACGGATAATTTTCTTCGTAGCGACTTGCTTCACAAAATTGTAGCGAGTTATAGTGTTAAACCTAGCGAGTTAGATCTAGCGAGTTAAAGTACAAGTAGAGGACTCTCCACTCACGAGTAGCGACTTGGTGGTAGCGACTTGGTCCCAGAGCGAGTTGCTCTTTAGCGACTTGTATCTCTAGCGACTCTGTGTAGCTAATTATCGCCAAAATTTTGCTAGCGACTTGAGGGGTAGCGAGTTACTACTTAGCGACTTGCTTTGTGTCTAGCGACTTGGGACTCTAGCGACTTAGTTGGCTAGCGAATTAAGTGTTAGCGACTTAGTGTATTATCTTCTAGCGACTTGAGTGATTGTTTACGGTTTTCTCTTGATTTAGTAAAATCCCGTGAAAGAATCTATTTCCCGGTTTAATCATAGAGTTATAAAATCCCGTATAATCTATTAACATGTCTACCAACGTCCCTCATCATCTCCATCATGCCGAGGATGTACAAGCAATGGCTCGGATACTCGCCCACCCATGCTTGACAGAATCGACTACGATTCTTGGGCTCAACGAATCGATTGTATTGCCTTGGAAAGGAAAATGGTGTCAACATTCTCAAATCCATTGATGAAGGACCATATCGAGTTGAGACGACTAGAGACATACTTGATACTAATGAAGATGGTACTCTGCTTACGGAATGGATGGACCTAAGATGTATGATGAGCTTGATGATAAGGAGAAAAGAGATTCGATGCGAGATGCAGTGGCTTCAAACATTGTTCTTCAAGGTCTTCCTAAAGACATCTACAAGTCGATCAATCATAACAACGATGCAAAGGCGCTTTGGGATAATGTTAAGATGCTTCTCTCGTGTTCGTAATTAACTATGGAAGACAGAGAATCCCAACTCTATGACTAATTTGAGCACTTCAAGATGAAACTAGATGAGTGTCTATGAGTACTATGTGAGATTTCATAAGTTAGTGAATGACATGAGGAACATCGAATGACTATGCCTAACATTCAATGAACTCAAAGTTTGTGAACAACATGAACCCCGAATGGCACAAGTTTGTCACACCATGAAGCTCACTAAAGGATTGAAGAATACAAACTATGAGCAACTCTATGCCTTCCTCCTTCGTAATGAGAGACATGCTATGTTTGAAAATTGATTCTCAATCGCTTCAAAACCAACCAGGAGAGACAAGCTCGCCTAATGACTCAACAACTTTCTACTCAAACATCGGAATCACAACCAAAGCATCACAAGTCATACCTTGGGTAATGGTAATCACAAACTCATCCCCGATCCTATGTTCAAACAAGTCGATGTCGATGCACACGCTGGTAACATCATTAATCAACTAGCTCTTCTCATTAGTCAAAACATGAATTCTCTCCCACAAACCAACAACAACCTCGAATCGCATCTAACCCACATAATCAAGCCACCGTTAAAGATGGAAGGATCGTGGTGCAACCATTCAGAAAGACAGATGATCGGGAAGAGGTGGAGGGGAGAGGTTATGTTGGAAACCGTAATCGAGGAAGAAATGGTAACCAAGGTCAAGCTAAGCCAATCAAATGCTATAACATGGTGGTGAAGGACACATTGCAAGGAACGCACATCTCCAAAGCGTCCACGTATCGCCGATTACTTCGTAGATAAGATGTTGCCGCACAAGCTCGGGACAATGGTGCTGCGTTGGATGAAGATGAATTGTTTTCTTGCCGAGGGCAATGCCAAGACCTATGATGCGTATGTGGATGAGCAACCTATTCAGAAATAGGTCACAATCATCGAACGCCTTTCAAGTCACGACGACGTGATGCATACGACTGATGTAGATGATGGACCCATCGCACACATAATCTTTATGGCTAGCATCTCTCCAATGGTTTCTCCCAAGATCTCTTCTTCACCACAAGTCGGCCCATCCAAGGACAAACTCATCTCGTAGGTATTAAAACTATACGATGATGTCGATGTGCAATGATGCATGACAAAGTACAACCAACTCAAACTATTGAATCAAATGTTGAAAATATGGGTAATAACAATATTGTCCCATACGATCAATACGTGAAACAAAGTGAAAGTGAAGTTGTACCAAGTGATGCATCTTCGCGACCAACAATGACTATGTCTTTGATGAATACACCGCATGTGCTCCCGATGATTCCGTAATTTCGAACTAAATGCCTATAAGGAACGTGTTGCTATTTATGAACAACGTGCAAAATTTGAGTTGACCACTGTGAGCAGGAAATGGATGACCAAGTAAGTACAAGAATTAGAAAAGTAAGTTTAGAGAAGTATTGAAACAAGAATTACATTCCTTGCAAGAAAAACTTTCTAAACAAATTAAGCAAAACAAGAACTTCAAGAAAATGTGAAAATGCTTAAGCAAGAATTTAATGCAAAGGAATCAAAACTCTTGAGAGATTTTTCTAATCAAAACTTTGAAAACAAACTTGAAAACAAGTTGTACATACAAGGAAACACCATTCGATCGCTTCACATGGTTACGTAAACATCGAGTCTTAAGCGATAAGCATAGCATTCCCTTGTTGAGGAACCAAATCCAGAGGTAATTAAAAGGCTAGAAATGCTCATAAGGTGCTTTATGATGGTAATGAAGTCCTTAAGCCTAGGCGTAAACCTAGTTGCGCTTGAGTGCACCGAGGAAGATAAGATATTAAATGAAATCACTAGGAAAAGATGAATAAGAAACAAAATGATCCCAAATGCAAAGAGAAAACATAATCATCTCTCCTCATGATTACAAGAAGGAAAACTGATTTTTGAACAAGTTTAAACCTCGACTTTGTTGACTCCCGAACAAGTCTTCGGAAAAAGATTTAGATAAGCGAAGCGGAAAATATTGTTGAAACAAACCCTCCCTTAGGAAAATGCCTAGAGCGACCGTGTCCTCCTAATACACCAATGCATCTTGTACCTAGAACAATTGCCACTAAAAGCAAGACATTAATTAGCCAATACGTTATATTTCAACTATTTGTTGATTTTGAGAAAACTTGCAAGAAAAGGATCACACCCACTGTATAAATCAAGGAGAAAGGGGTTTGAACAAATGAAAGAATGTTATTTAACGAGGTCATGCCTTCTTTAAACTTCTAAAAGATCACTTTGAGAGTCTTAAAAAGGGGTAGAAACCGATATTAAGGGTATGGAAAAGGAATTTGATGCAATGGTTGTTGAAGTTAGTGACTATGAGCGTGATCAAATATAATGAGATTGAAAGAAAGAACTTGCATACATTAAATGAGAATCTTATTATTGAATGTGTCGCTCAAGATGTGTTTTCACCGCTTCAAATTGCTCTATTAATGCTTCCAAATTTCATGAACTATCTCGCGTCTCGAAAGTCTCCCATGATCGTGTCATTGAGCTTGAAAAACTAATTCTAAACTAAATGAGAAAATTGAATCGATGATCGGACAATTTCGTTAAACATTTTCTAAACTAGAAGTTGAGCATTTTAATTTACAACTAAAATATCAACATCTTAAAGAAAATGTCAAAACTTCAAATGTCAAGACATCTTCGATGCTCCGAGTTTGATGCGCTTTTCAAATTAACAAACGTGATGAATGATTCAAGCTCGCAACACGATCGTAAAGTTGAAAGCCCAAATCTCTCAATTAAAGGGTCAAACAAACAATATGACAGGCTCCAAATGCCTCCTTCTTTAGATTCTCGAATTCTCAAACGTTTCATCTTCAAAACCTAGTAAATGCTTTACAAAAGGAAAACGAAAGTTTTCTAGAAGAAAATGAAAAGGTTAAACGTCATTTCAATGAGTTGTTTGAATCAATTAAAGTCACTCGTAATAAAAACAACGAACAAATATCTTCATTGCAAAGGAAATTGAGAATCAAGAGTCGTAAAAGGAAAATGCCAATGATCAATGAGGAGAATGTTGTATCAAAGGTTCACTCTGGTAATAAATATGCTTTATCTGTGACTTACGTCCCCCCTCATCTAAGGAACAACAAACTTGCCATTCAAACATATTTCTCATCCCTTAAGGATTGCTTAGAATGTCTGCGTGAGATTGTTGAAGAGGATAAGCTAGAGAAACCTCATGATAATGCAATTGGACATGCATGCTTATATGCCAAACGATCTCAAGAAATCTTAGAATGCTTGATCACAATATGCCCAAAGACATTAGGTGAGAGAGTTAACCCTTTGATTCCATGCTCAATGCCTAAGGCCAAATATGATATGCACTCGATTCCCAATGCTTTGAATGTGAGCCGTGGTACCCTTGAGTAGTTCAGATTCTAGATCCGCCAATGCTAAGAAAGAGAACTCAAGTGTGCCTTCTAGGAATACAAATCCAGACTGACTTAGTTTTAAGAATGTGAACCGTAGTGCACTGCATGTAGTTCAGATCCCGACATCTAAACAGGTGGTGCAAAGAGTAGTAAAACAAACTAATGTTCCCATTCCTCTACAGAGTAATCGGTGACATTAAAGGGAGCAGTCAAAGTCTCAAGACAATACAAGGAATGATAGGACCTCGCAAGCTAAGAATGTGCAATTGGAAAAGAGTAGAAGAACAATCTAGGAACTTTAAGTTTGAATCGAATAAAATGAATCGTGTTGATTCTAGTATTTGCCATAGGCGTCATCGTAATTAATTCAATTCGATACTTTTGCAAACCTTGTACCGATGTCCGCTTGAATTTCGCTTTCTAATCATGAATGTGGTGTTACCGTTCGCCTAATGATGTTAATTGTCCGATTAATATTGTTAATGCTAAAATTCATGCTAAGAAGGCTAAAAGGCAAAACGAAAGAAAGTTAGAAAACAAAGGAAACCCACAGAAGAACATTCAAGAAAATAGGCTTTTATTGGACACCTATTGGTCTTAAGACTAATCGATAATGCCCACTAGAAAATGGATGCCTCTTGGTAGAACTATTCCCTTAAGAAGTGATCACACTATGAACAGGCTAATCCGACACTAGTATCGCATCTATTCACAACAATTCCATTGCCTCACTTCGATATGAATGCTTCTATTTCGATGTGGGTGTTCCAAACATTGTTACTAACCAAATGGAACCCATTCTTGCATGGGGATCCCAATTATCCGCTTATCCATTCTTGTCTGTGTTCAACCGCAGATCGCTCAAATCGCTCGTGGTACCGGACTCAGCCGTTCAAGCATATGACTGGAGACCTGTCATGCTCATGAACTTCGTGAGCAAGTTCATCGGACCGTTAGATTTGGTAATGATCATTTCGTGCATATGGGTTATGGAGATTATGTTGTTGGTGATAGTGTCATCTCTAGAGTGTATTATGTGGAAGGTTTAGGTCATAACTGCTCTCCGTTGGTCAATTACGTGATTCTCGATCTAGAAGTTGCCTTCGAAAACATACCGCTTTGTTAGAGATCTTAATGGTGAGGAACGCTAAAAGGAACTCGTGGGTCAAATCTTTACACCATCTCTATCGATGACATGATGAGGGCTTCTCCAATCGCTTGCTATCAAAGGCTTCAAAAACAAAGTCATGGTTATGGCATCGCTGCCTCAATCACTTGAACTTGGCACCATCAACGATCTTTCGGAAAAGACTTAGTTGTAGGTTTACCTAGACTAAAGTATGAAAAGGATCATCTTTGTTCAAAGATGTCAATTGGGAAAAAGCAAGTATGCCCATAAACCCAAACCTACTAACTCATCACGAAGTTCTTCATATGATTCATATGGATTTATGTGGACCTATGAGGGTGCATAATATCTTTGGGAAGAAATATGTGTTAGTTGTGGTTGATGATTTCTCTAGATTCACCGGTCAAGTTCTTAAGGACAAAGGATGAAACTCCGATATCATCATCAAACTCATCAAACAAATGCAGTTCGACTAAACAAAACCGTCGAATTATCGTAATGCATAATGGAACCGAGTTTGTCAACAAACAACTTAGTGAATTCTATGAAAGCGTTGGAATCGACCATCAAAGAAGTGTTCCACGAACCCCTCAATGTAACGGTGTAGTTGAAAGACGAAATCGCACTCTTGTTGAAGCCGCTAGAACAATGCCGATCTACTCAAAGGTTCCAATGTTTCTCCGGGTCAAGCAATTGCCGCATGCTACACACAAAATCGCTCCACGATTCACACTATTCATGGAAAACTCCATATGAACTTGTCCACAACAGTAAAACCTAATCTATCCTTCCTTCGTGTGTTGGTGCATTGTGCTATCCAACTAATGAGGTCAAGACTTAGGCAAACTTAGAGCTAAAGTCGACATTGGAGTATTTGTAGGATATGCATCAAACAAAAGGGATACCGAATCTACAACAAAAGAACCCGAAATATCATGGAAACAATTCACGTTACGCTTGATGAGTCGACGGTCAAATGGCCCTGACACTCCAGCTACTGACCCGCACTTCAAAAAGCAGTCCCATTGGTTCATCTCTTGTTCCAAACTCCTCTCAAGAAACTCCATATGTACCTCATCCAAGATGATGTAAAGAAATTGTTTGATCCTATGTTTGATGAACTGTATGATTCATCTACTAATGAGGTCTTGATCCCTACAACGAGAGGATGCTCATATTCCGTTGAATGAAGTCAATCCTTCATCTTAATATCTTTAAGTCAAGAAGCACCTGCACGATCCTTCGCCTCATCAACAAATCATCATTCTTCAAATGTACATCATGGAAATGTTTCGGCATCAATGATGAAGTTAATCCCTTTGCTACTCCCAAGATGCTCCATTTGAAAACATATTTGCTACTCCCGAATCATCATCGAACCATCTTCTTCAGAGATATCGACTCACTACCTCGGTCCTCAACAACCGCCACATGAACACCTCGTAAAATGGACTCACGATCATCCATTAGACAACATCATTGGAAATCCTCTCGTCCCTGTATCAACCCGAAACAACTTGCAACCGATGCCTTATGGTGTTTCTTCAACTCCGTACTATCTAAGATCGAACCAAAAGATGTTAAAACCGCCATGAATGAAGACAGTTGGTTCAATGCCATGCAAGATGAAATTCATGAGTTTGATCGTCTTGATGTATGGGAGTTAGTACCGCCCAGACTATGCTATGATTATAGCTCTCAAATGGATCTTCAAAGTAAAACTTGATGAGCATGGTGATGTGTTGAAAAACAAGGCTCGATTAGTTGCTAAAGGATATCGTCAAGAGGAGGGTATAGACTTTGAAGAATCTTTTGCTCCAGCTTGCTCGAATCGAGGCAATCGAAATCTTTCCAAGCTAATGTCGCTAGTAAGAACATGGTAGTATATCGATGGATGTAAAGACGGCATTTCGAACGGAGATCTTAAAGAAGTCGCTCACGCCACCAACCTCAAGGATTTGTGAATCAAGAGCATCCTACTCACGCTTATCGCTTGAAGAAGGCTCTTTACGGTTTAAAGCAAGCTCCAAGGGCATGGTATGATACATCACAAAGTTTCTTCTATCAACCGGATTCATAAAAGGAGCGATTGATCCTACATTGTTCACCGTGAAGTCGTGCAAACATTTGATTCATGTTCAAATTTATGTTGATGATATTATTTTGCCTCGATCGACCCAATGGAATGTGATCGTTTTCAAATGAAATGAGTTCAAAGTTTCAAATGTCAATGATGGGACAAATGTCATTTTTCTTGGGATTACAAATTTCTCAAAGTCCCGAGGCATTTTCATAAATCAATCTAAATATGCAATGAGATTTTAAAGAAATTTGATTTGATTCAAGTGACCTGCTGACACCCCCATGATTGACCGAACCAAACTAGATGAGGACCTCTCGGGGATCATGATTGACCAAACAAAATATCGGAGTATGATTGGATCCCGATGTATCTCACCGCTAGTAGACCGTACATCTTGTTCATTGTTTGCATGTGTGCTAGATACCGTGCTAAGCCTACTAAAAAGCACCTTGAAGCGATTAAACGGGTCTTCGGTATTCCAAGGAACCATCAATATGGGACTATGGTACCAAGGACACCGTATGTCACTAACGGCCTATGCAGATGCCGATCATGCGAGTTGTCAAGATACACGTCAAGTACGTCCAGAGGTGCTCGCTTTTGGGTGATAAGCTTGTGAGTGGTCTTCAAAGAAGCAAATGAGTACTTCTATTTCTCTACAGAGGTTGAATACATAGCCATGTCATCTTGTTGTGCTCAAATCTTATGGATGAGATCTCAATTATCGACTATGGCTTTGAATTCAACAAAATCCCTCTCAGATCGTGATAATAAAGTGCTATTGCTCTCTCATGCAACAACGCTCAACACTCAAGAGCAAAGCATATCGACATTCGACATCATTTCATCGAGGAACAAGTGGAAAAAGGTGTGGTGGAACTATATTTTGTGAGGTCTCGAATATCGCTTAGCGTACATCTTCACCAAAGCTCTTCCAAGAGAACGTTTTGAGTTTATTCTTCCACGACTTGGCTTGAAAAGCCTTCAACCGAACTCTCAAACGCCTTCGTGGAGGAAGACGAGGAGTAAAAGTCTATCTTCATCTATCTCTTGTATATATCTATTCGAAAACAAAATAGAAAAATATAAAACTTTCAAAATCCATAAAAATCAAAAATTCAAAAATCTTCAAAAATATTGTCAATTTGTCATGTTTTTCTTGGTTCGATAATATCTACGGTCTTTCTTGTTTCATTCAAAGAATGTCACGGACTTTAGATGTTGTTCGATTCTTAAAAAAAAAAAAAAAAAAAATATATATATATATATATATATATATATTTTTGGGAGAAAGAGAAATGGTTTATTGTCATTTTCGAGCAATAACCCTGTTTTAAAAGAAAGAACGAGCCATGTTTTAACATGTTTTCAAATTCCATGCTCGATTCTATAAACATTTATCTCATTGAAACTAAATGCTTTGAAAAATAACTCGATCTCCATTTTTGATAATCATCGAGACTTATTTGTCAAATCTCTATCTCTCAATCAACAACCTATGTCATTGATTGAGGGGAGAATGATTTCAATTAAATTAAAAAGTTATTTGGTATTAAAATTGTTTTCAAAAGATATAAATGCATGTTTTATCAATGGAGTGTAAAGTCTTAAAATCCGATCCTTATCGGTTCAAACGCTTTCATAATCAAGTCACAATTCCCTTAAAAGCTTTCAAAATCAACTTAATCAATAAGAGATCACAAATCTCAAATGATTTGATAATTGTGATCGGGGAGAATGTGTGATTTAAATTGATTTAAACCGATAATTAGGTAAATGGTTTTATAAGGATGTACGTGCTATCCTCGCCTGTGACAAACGATTTCAATTTTCCATGCACATGTTGAGGGGAGCATCTATCTTAAACCTTTGATTTGAAACGTGATCATTCATCCCATCAGTGGGTTCCTCTAGTATGTGCAAAACTTTTTCAAACCTCGAAGCACATATTGAGGGGAGCAAAATTATGGAAACCTCATCCTTCCTAAATGCTATATCTACTTGATTTGATGTGGGAAGTGATGTTGATATCTTTAGAAAATGGTAATCAAAGAAGTTAATTCTTTCTCTTGCCTCCGTGTGCAAAACATCTTCAAATATTTGATGCACATGTTGAGGGGAGTTCTCGTTCTAAAATATCAAAACAATTCGGTACAAAATGCTTTGATAATATATCACAAGTATCCGAATTGATTTTCAAATGGTTTTCAATTGATCCAATGGCGTATGAGCAATACCAAATAGACCGACCAACTTTACTTTATGTACGGTGATATAAGGATGATATGGTTAGGTATTGGTTCCCATGATCCGCCGAACGGAGGGATCTACCAGGACAATCCACTAGTTAGTGTAGAAGTCCTTAGGTATGATAATAAAAGGAGAAAATGAGATATGGGAAGAGTGCGGACTAAGACCGAGCTAGTATTTGGAATAAACCCAACAAGGTTCTAGCTATGAAGTCTCGGTAAGCACTCAAGGGGTTGAAGAATTAAAAAGAATTGAATGAGAAAAGGGTGAAAACAAATAGCCTCCATTTATTCAACCTTAGGGCGTAAACCGGGTTCAATTCATATGCTACCGATGGTAACATCGGTATTGAAGACAAGACGTCATGGACCCAAAGGACGCTCGCACTTCAACTTTCCAAACCACTCAAGTTCCTCTTAAAAGGGCTTGTTTCATTCTCACGGGAACCGACATTATCTATCGACCTTCTCTTAGAGATGGTTGATATTGAAGATGGAGACCCTCTCCCTAGTCTCCGTTATAGGATCCAAATATGCACAAATTGAGTCTAGAGCCACGAGATCATCAATAAATCTCATTAGGACACTTTCAATGAAGACTCTCTGTTTCACACAATGTGGAAAGAGATGATATCTTGAGTCCCACGCATTATCCTTGTGGTATTGCTGTAACATCCGAGTGATGTGTTTACATATTCACAATGAAGATGGAAAGCCTTCGAGCCAACATCAAACAAGCTCCCGGTAGGTGGCATGTGAGATCTATTATATAGATCAACCATGTGACAACCGAACAGAAACAATGGGGCGATTCAATCTCTTGAATCAATCCCAGTTCAGTCATGGATTGACGGATACCTTTGAAAACCGGTCTTTGTGCTTAAAACTCTTTTCTTGACACATCGACCGTGTACTCATTCTTCAAACCAAAAGGTATTTTTATGATTGATAATTGATTTTCAATAAAACCTTCGTTGTATTGCAAAACAATTTCTATTGAGCAATACACGATTGTTTTTCAAATCTCTTTTCATCAATCGGTGGACTTAAAATTACCGTTCACTCACTCCGTGTTGTCTTCTTTGAGATGTTCGGTTTGAGAACGGCTAGAACATTCGAAACCCTCACAAGGAAATTCTTCGAATTATACCGATCACAGTAAGATACATGTAATCGATCAACGGGAACCGTGGGCGTGTACCTCAATTCAACGAAAGTGATCAAAGACACTTTCGTGCGATTTATTAATCGTTGTATGCGGTACACCCGACGCTTGCGGTGATCGAATGAAGCGGTCAATCCATAGCCGCATGCTCACATAACACATTCATCAAAAGGAAATCATGATTAGTGCATCAATGACTCGATATTTTCACTCCATGCTTCGCTACTGCTGTTGCCAATATCATGATTCAACAAAAGCTTCCGCTACTACGATGAGAAGATTTCATGATCCGAATGTGAGCATGTCGGTCCCAAAGTCACAACACCATAATGGATGTCTCAGATTGTTGATAGTGATGATCTCAAAAGATGGTTCAAAATTATTATCACGTGGATCAAGAAAGACCTCCACTTGAAGTAACCAAACATGCAATGTGAAGAATCAATGGCTACGAGCTTAGGAGCAAAGGACTACATCATGAATGCAAGATCAATTGTTAATGTATTATCCGGTTGTATTCAATGTATTTTTTGGTACATGATTGAGGTGACCTCCCTTAGGGGAGATTGTTAGGAATTAGAAATTCGCGGTATTAAAGAGTCGGTCACCTCAAGTATATGTAATCGTTAGAAAGCTCGTAGTCGTAGTAATTCTTAAGTTAAGTAGTATTTAGTTAAGTAACACCGTGGAGGACAGACGGTCTTTACCCACTGTATGCCCGATCCACACCCGATGTGTGGCGATTTATGTAAGACTATAAATACCCTCTACCTCCCAAGGTAGAGAGTTGGAGCTCATAATAATATCTTTCACTTTCTCTCACTAAGTTCCCTAAACCTCTAACTTTCTCTCTCTAGAATTCCACCTATATGCTACTTTGTGTTATGGTTTGATGTGTATGTGAAAAGTTATATCCTACATAATCAACCCCATTATCATTCAGTAGGATCTTTGTCGTGACAGCTGATGGAGAAAACCCAATATGATGAATTTGACCCTGAAGTAAACTAACCCGAACTCGTGACTTAAACTTGCACATATGTAACAAAGAGCGGTCTTGAGAATTCATGCTCCATTGAATCTCTTAAGTACTCTATACTCTTCAACCAACCAACCATCAAGTAATAGGCGTACATTACCTCTTGAAAATCCACAATTGAATGTGACACTTGAGCACAACAACGTAACTCCTTAAAGTGATAGTTATTTTGTGGTAAAGAGCCTAATTCCCCGAAAAAAATAGACTCTAAAAATAACTAGATTTCCAAGTCTTCGTTTTTGGGAATACGCTTGAACAAGGATCATGAAGAATCTTCATCCATCCATCCCCGATACCTTCAGATACTAAGTACACTCGCCCGTGATAATTCACTTCAACTTCAAATAAATAATAGTGAATTAACTCCGTTGTCACATCTTCTGGTTAAAAGCTCAATTCTAGCCTCATTTGACGTTTGAAGTGAACTTTGATAATGGTTTTCATCCCGACCATGGTTTAATGAGCATAACCCCGTAAAACCATGTAATAACCAAACTGCCATGACGAATATCCAAACACGCATCCAATTTATGAAGTACACCCTTTTATCCCTTCTTCGAAACAGAGCCCGTAACACCAGCATCAGAAGATTCCAGAATTACACTTCCCTTTCTCCAGGATGGTTCCATCATTACGGGATTTTACAATTCTATGGTTTAAACCGAGAAATAGTTTCTTTCGCGGGATTTTACAAAACCAAGAATAAACCGTAAGATAGATCCGGAAATGCACCTTATTATTACCCGGATGTTTCCATTGTCACGGGATTTTACAAGTCTATGATTTAAACCAAGAAATAGGTTCTTTCTCGGGATTTTACAAAATCAAGACAAAACCGTAAACAATGTTAGCTTGAAGGTGTTATGACAACTTTGGTTTCGGTGAATAACTGTTTTAGGGGAACATGCAGCGGTTCGTCGACGGTTCAAAATCCAACATCATCAACAACATCAACCATCCAATTAACACTTTGGTAAACACATCATTCACGCATTCAGACGGTCATTCTTTGTGACCACATGGAGAAGTAAACCCGATATGCCAAACTTGAACATGAAGTGAAATTCCGATTTGTTACTTAAACTTGTACTAATCCTCGTGAAAAAAAAAGCGTGTACCCAATGTACAAAACCTCTTGACATATCCTCAACTGCATGAGACACCGAAGTGATAGCTACGTTGTGGGTTAAGCGAGAAAGAATCACAACCGTAACTAAATAGCCAAGTCTTTATCACACTCTATAAACGCCCAAACAAGTCATCTTCGCGGAAGGGTAGAAAGAAAGAAGACGAAATTAGTAATCGCGCCCGGAAACACCTCACTTCAAATTCAAATAAGAAATATCGTCCAAACAACCCCGTAGTCGAATTTGTTCAATTAATTCAAGCCGTGACAAAATATACCCGTAAAAAAATATACTCGTGAAAATGCATAAACCAAACTATCAAGCCACATAGCACATCAAATCTCATCATCACTCCAAATCACATATCACAACAAGTCTCATCATTAAAATTTATCACCTCTCATTAACACATCACACATAGACCAAAGCAAAATCTTGAGAGGCTCATCCGACCCAATCATGTGTGAAGCCCAAACATGGTTACTTGTAATAATGAAGCCTAGTTCATGAAAATCAATACAATCATCCACGTCCAATGTCCAAATCCAATTAAAACAAGTGAACCAATTAACGTTAAAGCAATTATATGTAGAAGCCCCGTATCCAAAATCCAAATTTCAAGCACGGTCCGAAAATAGTTTATCTTACCTAAATAACACAATTTCCACACTCTTATCACATACCAACAAAGTTAAGCCAAGTAATACTTGCCCTCATAAATATGAGAGTGTAGGAGCCTCGAGAAAAATTCATTAATTATACAAATAGGAGCAGCACTTGGCACATGTTGGTATGATATGTTAAAACAAAATTGTCAAGCCCAAGTGTTATGCATCCAACACACACGTAAGGTCCAATTCGTGAGCTTTATCCATGTTATAATCACACTAGGTCACGGCCCAATATAATTACAAACTCGTATACAGAAGTAACAGAACTCGGCCCTTTAGAGTGAAATACAACCTAATCCATGTTTTACCCTAAAACCACGGGTATAAATCACACAACTTACACACTTATCCAATTTTCACACACAAAACCGCCTCTTTCTCACCACAAACGCAGACAAACAAAGACCTAATTTATCTCCCAACAAAATACGCCTCCATCTGCTTCATCAAGTCGATCCCATTTTCACTTACCCTAAAAATACTCTAACAAGCATACCAAATAAAGGAACGCACATCTCCTTCTCTCCATCATCTATCATCACAGAATATATACTTGATAATGTCTAGCCACAGGGATGGCATAAGACTCAATACCACAGGGATGGTATAAGGCATGAAATGGCTTCGATAAAGCACGAATGAGTCCAGGTAGGTATTTCCTCGAACCTTGTTGTTGTAATTGAGTCATAAATTAGCCAAGATAAAGTATTAACAATATTGTTAACAACTTATTTTTAAGTGTTCTAACAACAAACTGAGGCTACGCCTCAAATAAGCATATAGATCAGTGAAGATATTCCATTTTCGTGTGAAAGACTCTTGATAGTCATGATGTATTTGAATACAACACGACAATAGAAGCCTGAGATCTAATATTTTTGAGTTCCCACCTTTGATCTATGATGTTGTGTGAAACAAAGGTCGTGGTGATTTGTTGGAGGTTGGTGTTAGGTGTAGGACGTGGTGTTGTATTTCCATTTCAGTTAGAGTCTTGTTGAGTCTTGATGATATTCCAAAAGAGTCCGAATATGGATCTATGATGTCTCGACCTTTTCGTGTACAAACCTAAATGGTTAGATGTATTCTTGAATAAAATACACAAACGAAAGTCAAACTGAGATCTATAGATGAGATTGTATTTATGTTTTGAGTCTTTGAAATATATGGAGGGTTGGTTGACTGATGATGGTGAGACACTCTTGAAGTCGAGTCTTGTTGTTTTAGTTGTTTTGGTACATGGTTGCTGTGGTCGTGGTCAACAGTCATTCTTCTTCTTCATTTCTTTCACCAAGTCGCTAACAAGTCATGAACCAAGTCGCTAGCTGTTTTCATCAAAGCAAGTCGCTACCCGTTTTCATCAAAGCAAGTCGCTACAACTTATTCAATAACAAGTCGCTACATCATGAGTCATAAGTCGCTATGTCTAAGTTGCTAAGTTGCTAGCGAGTTAGTCAAGTCGCTATTGACTTTTACAAGTCGCTATTGACTTGAGTTGATTAAAGAATCAACTCGCTACATGTCTCAACTCGCTACTCAGATTCAATGAATCTAGACAACTTGTAAAGACAAGTCGCCAGTGCATTTTGGGTTCATCAAGTTGCTAGCAAGATATTACCGTTTTCCCGATGAGTTTTCCGACTATATTTCCGACCATCTTTATACTTACCCGTAAAACATCATATGAAACGCTATGAAATATTTCATTTTGACCCATTTTTGGACTTTAAAAACTCACCATATGACCAACAGATAATACGAGATACTTATTAACCTATTAGACAATAGCTTGGACCTTAAAAGAGATGACCACTTTGAACACTTTTGACCAAAATAAGATACAAAACATTGTATAAAATCAGAACCAAAACTATAGCGAGAAAAATCCACCACAAAGGTGTACAAAACAGTTTTGACAAGAATCAAAGACCATAATAAATCGACACAACACAATAACCTTGGCTCTGGTACCAATTGTAGGATCGTTATTTTATTGTGTTGATGATTCGGGTGGTATTGGATGATCAAAATACATGTTTGCCATAGTTAGAGACTTAGTAGAGAGAGAGGGTGTTCTTGCTAGAGGTTTACACAAAGTATGGAATATTAGATTGAATGAGAAGCACCACCCCTTCCATGGATGGAAGGGGTATTTGTAGTTACAACTTACACGACCTCCTATCGGCTGTGGATCGGTATACAGATGGGTAAAGACCGTCCTTCCTCCACGGTGTTCGCCACGCTAAACTAAACTAATAACTAACTAATAAACCGATAAATAACGTAAATACCGACACGTCTACGAGCTAACATATGCTAGACCTTAATTGGGGTGACCGACACTTTATCATGGAATTTCCAATTCCTAATGATACCGAAAAACGATATCCTCATTCCGTTGGAATGAGATCAAGGAGATGGGTGGAGAAGAAAGTGTCAGGCATAAGCACATAAGGGATAACTCCTCCGAAATCATATGAGGTATATCAAGAAAGAATGATTCATCATCCGGCGGTTTTGCGGGTGGACGACGGGATGACGGATAGATAAGAGAATACTCAAAGAAGTCGGAGCTCATGATAAGGCATAAGTCGTGTTGGCTCAACAACGAAGGCATCCATCGGAGGATCCTTATCTCCAAAAATGTTTTTAGCATAAAGCTCATCTATGTCAAATATCCCGAGGTTAAAAATCTTGTCTTCACATGTGGGCTCATTGGGATAAGTGATGGTGGACTCATCAAAGAAAGGGGAGTCAAGAAATCCATCACATAACAGCACATCCCCCTCGGGGTCATCATCAGTATCCTCAATACCCGGTGGTATCAAGTCATCAATAGATAAGTCGATTTATTCCGTATCAGAATCAGTTGGCGGCTTATCAAGAATATCGTCTTCAACGACTTTAGTTGATTCATTCATATTGGGCTTCATTTCCAATTCAATCTCCATAATATCCTCAGTGTCGGATTCATCACTTTCTTCATCTTGCATATCATCACATGACCGAGAGAAAGGTCGAATACGAGAGATGGGACAAGTGGTGTGCTCGAGAGCTAGCAATATCCACCACTTCGTTGTGGTCTCCGAATCGGACTCAAAATCTTTGTCGAAAAGAGGATTAACTTCAAAAGGTGTAGTCATCACTGAACTTGAAAACTGGATTTGAGAAAATCCCAGAAGTAACCTCGGAGATGTCAAGAGAATCACATAAAAGCGAATCACAATCACCGCAAGATATATCCTCGCACTCACTTGGGATTGGGTCAAGGCTCTCAACACTAGACTATTCCATTTCCGGAATAGTGCTAAGAGGCTCGTCCCCCATTATGAGAGAGTCAACGGGTTCAACACTTCAACAATTATCGAAGAAATGGAATCATCGACCTCTTCCAAAATGACGTCACTTCTCTTAACCGGCGTGAGTGAAGGGGAAGAGTCGGAAATGATAGGCTCAGAAACGGGAGTGGGTTCAGCCGACAAACTTTCATCATCGGCTTCACTATCATCATCATCGTCAATGTAAGTATTGAGCCATCAGGCACGCCTTTCAAGTATTAGTTCTTTGATTCGTATTTCTTCAATACATTTTCAACTGAGATGCTCGTTCTTCTTCTTCAAGTAATTCTAACATAGATCTTTCGTTGACGCTTGATCTTCAACAAGTAATTCACCATAAGTTTTCCGATGAAGATCTTTTCGATACCATGTTTATCCATACATTCTTTTAGTATATTAATACATCTTTGGAGATTATCTTGAGGAATTTGCGGATGTTGTGGTTGAATCTCTTGGTATTGTGGAGGTGGGTCATAAGAATAGTCATAAGGAACTTGCTCGTAAACAATCGGATTTTGCATTTGACAATCGGAGTTAACGTGCAGACCTCCACAATACTCACAATAGTACGATTGTTGTGATGAATAAGGGTAAGGTTCACAACCAAAGGTTGAATTGTTACATTGAGCTTGACATTGAAAACCTTGGTGAGGACCTCCACAACTTAATAGGAGTATGACTCGCCTCATGGTATGGGATTGGTTAAGGAAATCGGTCGTTTCATTGTAGGGATGTTGGTCGTAGAAAACTCGTTTCCGTATTCACAATGCTACAACCGGACAATTCCCACCATTTTGAGGTCCCCCACACCATTGACAACCATAATGGTAAGACGAAGACATCGAGAAGAATTATACGAATAAGAGGGTAAATAGATAAAGAATTGACGGTTCAGAGGGTAAAGAATAATATTTTTGCGTTTTTGATAAAAGCAAACATAAAATGAAAACAAATTTTGAAAAGGAAAATCTTTTTGGGTTTTATAAAAGAGATATTTACAAAAACAATAACTTCTCGGGGAAGGATCTTCAAATGCACGCGAATCGAGACGGAATCGGAAACTCGCTACATGCCCTCCCCGGCAGCGGCGCCAAAAATTCATTCCTCGGGAAATAGATCATTTATAGAAGTGTAGTATTATGTGGGTAACTCAAACGTGTTAGGTTTGAGTCCCCGGATCGTTCCAGACAAGGGATGAATGGAGTTAAACAACTCACGTCGCGTTTCGGGAATTGAATGTGAAAATAAGGGATTTTGTTATTTCTAATCTACGATGCAAGGAATAATAAAGGAAAGCAAGTAAAACTACCGGATCTATTATGCAAACAAGGAAATTAAACTAGATATGCAAATTATAACTAAAACGCGATTTAATGTAATACTTAATTTTAACCCATAAAATGAACTACTATTTTTCTACAGCCTAAAATGATATTTGAAATTTATTTGAAAATTAAAACTATTTTGTTTTTGGTTTTTCTTGATTTATTTTGAATTAAAAACTAATTTTAAACATTTAAAATAGAGCTAAAATACTAAAAATTATGAAAACGTGCTGAGAATTACAAAACTATTTTTTAAAAATCTTAATTAACTAAAAGAATTTTCAAAGCCGAATTACATTTTTGACTTATTCTCTATTTATTATGAATTTAAAACTATTAAAATCTAATTAAATTCCTAAAAAATACTATTTAAACTAATAAAATTAAAAAAAAATACTTTTATGACTTTTGATTTTTTAAAACTAAGAAAATTGAAATTGCATTTTTCCCTTTTTCTAATTTATTTGTATTAAATGCTAATTAAAAAGGCTAGAAAATAAAATTAAATGCAGAAAAATAGCAAAAGAGCATGGAAAATATGAAAAATTTCAGAAAAATCTAAAATATTACTGAGAAGCAAGAAAAATTGACAAAATAACTTACGGAGATATGATTTGGGCTACAATCGCCATGAGAAGTTTAAAAGGAAATAAGCTAAAGGCCACTAAAAGCTACAAAAGCTACCACAAGCTAAAGCTACCCTAAACGAACCAAGAGTAAACTAATGCAAGCGATATGGGTCAAATAAGCTCATGTTAAAGGCATAAAAGCACTATATCGATTCTAAAATGCTAATTCCAAACACCCCTAACCCATCCACTTTAAGCCCAAATTTAGCCTACCTAGAAAAATCCTAAAATTACACTAAAATAGGCATGATAAAGATAGCCAACGAGATCTTAAATCCTAAATTTCAACTAAAATGGGCTTAAATTGAAGGAATTAAAATCAAAAACAAAATAGGTTTGGGACAAAAGGTGGCGATGTGCAGACCGTGGAAAATAAGCAACAAGCTCACGATCTTAACTATAAGCTACCTAAGGTGAAGTAAACTTATAATAACCGAATGCAACCTAGAACAACCTAAGGAAATCAAATCATTACCTTCTACAAGCTAATGGGCACAAAACTAAACTTATGTCTACAGTTCAAAACACCACAAAGTCGCTTTTAAGCCTATGTAAAGCTAGGAATAAGCTAGAACTAAAATTTGTAAAAATAGACAATAACTAGACAAGCAACAAGATATTAACCATGTCAAATATCGATCATAAGGATTAATATTGAACAAGTTAAAATCAAAAACACAAACCAATAAGGCTATTTGAGAAGGACATGGCAAAATCAACTTAAGAAGGCTTATTGCGGACTTAAGATAAGCAGGAAGAAGAGTTCTAATCAAGTAATGAGATACAATCCAGGTTAAAAATACTCCAATTACTACCTAAATAATCAAAAATCTAATAATAACTCTAAAGGAATAAGTGGAAAAACAAGCATAAATTTGCTGCTGCAGCAGAAGCTAAATGAGACAGATAGGGACAGAACAAGCAAGTTAAGAAGCAAATTTAAGCTATCTAAAGTACTACAAATTGTAAATAAGCTACCTACAAATGCCAAATACTAATCTAACAGCAATAAAAATCAAATTTCACTACAATAGAACCTGATTTAAACATTGGGAAAGTCTGATGAATAGAGGAAGTTGGGACATAATTATGCATTAAACTTGAAAACACAGTTAAGACTTTGGTAATTGAAAACTTGTTTTACAAAGCCTTTTAAAACAATTTATAAACCAAATAAACACAGATTTAACTAACTAAAACCATTTGAACCATAAAATCACTCCAAATCCAAACACACCTTTTAATAACTCAATTGCATTTTA
The DNA here is from genome assembly GCA_022545495.1 of Chrysanthemum lavandulifolium. Lineage (NCBI taxonomy): Eukaryota > Viridiplantae > Streptophyta > Magnoliopsida > Asterales > Asteraceae > Chrysanthemum > Chrysanthemum lavandulifolium. The sequence goes on from CM040238.1 coordinate 90,755,167, forward strand.
ACTAAGAAAATTTTGTTGAAAGCGATGCGAACCAATATGAAATGACCAAACAATACTAAAACTCAACTTCAAAACATCTTAAGACCAGATTTAGCTCACAAACGAATTTGACTTTTAAAGATGACCTTATGTTGACTTTTAACAAAAATTGAAATTAAGGATAAAGTAATGGAGCGAAGCTCCTATAAGCTATTTCAAGCTTATTTGAGCTTATATCAACTATTATTTAAGGTAAAGTGAATCCAACATAATAAGAAATTAGAGCAAAATTTAAGGTGAAAATTAAAATTTTTAAAAAAGCTGAAATTACAATTTTGAGATTTCAAATTACAACTAGAAGCAAGAAAATGCGAAATAAGAAAGTTGTAACAATTTTCTAAAAGCTATGAAAACTGGACAAATCAAATTGTGATGTAAAGGGGCTTTTATAGCACGATATGATGCTTGGGATTCTTCTAGGTCTTCTCATTCTCACCCTTGATTTCATCTCTTGTCACCATCTCAATCCATAGCGCGACACCCTAATGAGGTGTATCCTCCAATGAGATTGCTTTTTTGTACAAGCCGTCATTCCTAGGTACATGGATCGCCAACATGGCTTCGACAAGTCAGACACTTCTAGAAACTCACTTAAGTTGGGGTTAATTGGGAATGAATCAGGGTAAATGGGGAAGAGGAGATTAAACAGTAATCGGTGGTTATTTTCCCTCTTTGGCGCGCTCTGACTTGGGATAGTTGGGTTTTGACTGGTCTTGATATAAGAGAGGGTCACGATGGTGTTTTAAGGGTTCAATTGGTTTGCCAAAGGTCAAGGATTAGGATATGGGAAGGTTCAAAGAAATGAAGGGGTTCGTGGAATATGGGGTTTGACGCATTTTGACCGGGTTGTAGTGGTATATTGGATATGGATTGGGCTTTTGGTTTTATGTTTTGGATTTATGGATAAAGTGTATTTTTATTTGTGTAGTTAAAACACTAAGAACCATAAATGTCAAATTTGTAATTATAGGGACCAATAGTGTAAATTATGAAAGGGTGAGGACGATTTTGGTAATTTGGTATTATGAAGGTACGAGGGTGTTAAGGGTAAATGGGAAAGTTGAAGGTAAAATTTGTAAATTGTGGAAAGTTAAGGGTTTTGTTTAAATATGGAAAAGTGAAAGTTTTATTGTGAAAACTCCCAAAACATACCCCGAACTCCGTAAATTGATCTTTTAAGCATCAAAGTCCCATAAAATAGCATCCGACATCGGCTTTTGCATTCTTCTTTCTCATGCTCGGGTTTTGTCCGATTCGTCTGATTTGTCTTTATTTTATGTGTTTTGTCATATCCGTTCCTCGCACATGCATAAACTCAAGAAACCAACAAATATTAGCAACAAACGGCACTTTTCTTGGTTATTTTGGGTCTATTTTGGTAAAGAAATGGTATGTGTTTAGCACATACCAATAAGCTTCATCCAATATTATGTTTCTTCTTCTTGATAAATAAAACCCGCACACTTTAAGAAAATAGACGAAACCTTCGCGTAAATTGGCGATAAAACTATATATGACAAATATACTAGGATATAATGCTTGTGGAATGTATGTTTGCGCTTTTACGGAAAATTAAGACCTCGAATTTCCAAAATTTATAATTAGCACGAAACGAGAGAAATTTTATAAGTTGGTTCGCTCCTCCCGACGTCGCCGATTCTAGTCCTGACGCCGTCAGTTATCCTAACGTAAACCGATGCATTGCGTTTTACGGAAAAATTACACCTTTAAAATTTGGAAAATTACGCAAAACATCCATTATGACTCGATACAAGCATTTGACTCTAACAAACACATATATATATCATTTTCAATAATCATAGTTCTCATGTTCACGTTCTTTTGAAAACGTGTGTAATCTTCCTTACACTTATCCTTTTTGTAAAATACCTTTATATGTAATTAAGACGAGGTTAAAGACAAAATAAAGCATTTTCACAATTTCAAACATGAGAACATACAACAATGAAAAGATATATGACACACAAACAAGCAAACAATTAAGCATGGTTTGCCTCCCACGAAGCGCTTTTCTTTATTTATGAGTCTTGTAGCTAGACTTGAAGTCGTGCTCCTACGTACCTATGTAAGTAAGTTTATCCTCAAGAATGTCATAGGGATCAAACTTATCTTTTAAATTCCTAGTGGTACGCTTAGTCCGGTATGCCTTTTCAAACTTTTCTCCATCGGGGTCATAGATTGTCATCCTAATGTGCCATTCTCCATTTCCATCATTAGGTGGTCTATCCCAATTCAATTATGCTTAGGCTTCTCACTCAACTTTCCACTTGTTCATGTTAAGATTAACAGGCAAGGTTCCTAGGAACTCGATCATCTTCCTAAACACTAAGGCATCCTCGAACGGGTTCACTTCCATGTCCCTAGCCAATTGTTGCTCATGGAAAGTTGAGTCACTTACAAAGGCCTCCTCTAGATAGAAAGGTCGTTGAGGACCTACAAAATCTTTATTAGTTCAAGATCCATATTTAGATGGTTTTCTATCCAACATGATCTCGTAGGGTATTTCTTCCTCTTTGTAGTAGATATGCTTTTTGACATCATAAATTGAACTAGCACTCCTTCTCCTACCACTATCTTAGACATCTTACAATCAATTATGGCACTAGCGGTACCTAAGAATCCTCTTCCTACTAACAATGGGCATGTCGGGTCTTTATTCATGTCTAGCACATGGAAATCCTCCAAAAGAGTCAATTGACCTCGTGTACTACCATGTCTTTTATTATCCCTACGGATCGCCCATACTTCCATCCGCTAGACCTAAGATGGTTTCCGTTGGTTCTATCTTACCTAGGTTAAGGTTTCTATGGAGGACAACGGAAGAAGATTGATGCTTGATCCTAAGTCGGCTAAAGTGTCGAAAGGTTTGGAATTTCAAGCCTACACGGAAGAATGAATAGCCGGGATCATCTATTTTCTTAGGTAACTTATTTTGCACAAATGCGGACCCACGCTCTCCTAATTTAAGTTCTTGCTCATATTTTTCTTTTAATGCATTATAATAAGGCGATGAGTCAAGACTTCAAGAACCGTTTTCTTGGTGGAGTTCCTTATACCCTCTTATAGATTAGGTTTGGGTTCTTGGTTGATGGGTTTCTCAAGAGTTGGTTGGACCAACGGTTCGGGTCCTTAATACCTCATGAGGATCGCTGACGTTGACTAGGTGAACTTTCTGTGAAGGGCATGGATATGCACTCTCCCAAGGTGAGCAAGAACATGAAGTCAATGAAATCGAATTTACTTTTGGGTTCTTTATAGTGTCACTCGGAGTGCTCCAATTTCCCGGTCATTGAAGGCTTTTAAGAGGCGTCGAGCTTGGATGTCATCTCGCCTTGTCGCTTCTTGAAATCGGCTTCAAGCTTAGTCAACGAGCTTCTTGAGATGACATAAACCTAGACACCATTGCCTCAAGACTAGTGGAATTCTTGGATTTTGGTGGTTGGACCTATTGGGTGGACTAGATGAGTTTTGGGCGGGTTTGAGTTTTGGCTCCACCTAAGGTAGGGTGATTTCTCCATGAGGGTTGTAGAAATTTCCTAAGTTGTTTTGCTCGGCTTGAAAGTGTATGACTTCTCTCCCGCTCCGCTTGCACGCGTGAGGCGTAGTCCGCAGCTTGTTCGGAGAGTCTTGTGCAATCACGAGTGTCGTGGGGACCACTACATAACTCACAAGGTAGAGTGATTTTCTCACTTGGTGCGAAGACTTAGGATTCTCATAGGAGCTCATTAGGAATTTGACTTGATCTTCAAGTTCGAGCATCCTACAATTGGAAGGTTGTGAGTCAATGGGAGGCAAGGAGATTGCCTTGGCAGCTTTGGGCAACTCATCGGGTCATTCCAACTTTCGTTGTCATAGGGCAAGGTCCTCTATTGCCCCACAATTCTTCCGCGGTGAGATCACTAAGTTTGCCACCGCCGCAGGTCGATGGATTGCTAAGTTGAGAAGTTGACATGATCGTAAAAGATTTGGACTTGCCAAAGATCGATGCCGTGATGAGGGACTTTATGGAGAAAGTCCTTGAATCGAGTCCATGCCTCGTAGAGATTCACCTTGACGTGTTGGAACATGAAGATTTCATTCCTAAGTTTGTTAGTTCTCCCGGTGGGAAAAATTGGGCAAGGAAGAGTGGTGAGATCATCCCAACTCGAGATGGATCCGTGGAAGTCGCTCGAAGCCAATTACAAGCTTGGTCCCGTAGAGAGGTTGGAAGAGACGCAGCGCGTGGTCTCCCGTGTGGTAGCATCAAGGTCGATTGAATCAACGATTTTAAGGAAGTCCTTGAGATGTCGATTAGGATCTTCAAACGAAGTCCATGGAATGCACATCCGTTTTGCACCAACCGGATGGTGTCGGATCGCAGGCCGTAGTTTGAGCTTGATCGGGTGCTCAATATCGCTCCTATAGCCTTGGTGGCTTGGTCTAGAGTATTCACCAAGAGTACGGCCTCTTGGTGGGTTAATGAGTGGTGGCGGGTTATCACCTTCCATGATGAAAAGTGATGGGATTACTAACAAATTCACGAAGAAGGGGGATAGACTACAAGGAAGCTAAAATGAGAAAAAATCTTACTTGATAGGAATCAAGCAAGGGAACCTAAACGAGATAGAAATCTAACTAGCTATTCTATTCCCAGCGGCGCCAAAACTTGATGCGCTGCATAACGCGTTCGGGGTCAAAGGAACTTCCTTTCGTCGAGCAAGTTTTTCAACACCCCAGCCAAATGAACCTAATTGTTGTAGTGTAGTATTGGGTAAGCCTCGGGTATTGATATCGTTCTCTAGGGGAATAGGAATGCTAGTGAGAAGTGTACTACGCTAAGGTTGAGGTTGAGAAAGATTATTTTTTTATCTTTTTATATTTTTTTAGAAAGCTAAGGGTAAAATCTCGGGGTTTGGATTTGAGGGATGGTACTTCTACCGATTACTTCTACTATCTAATTATCAAACTATGGGTAGTCTTGTGTTTATTGATGTGTGCTTGTATGTAGATACTATTACTCCCTAGTTATCTTTTATTGGTGGTTGAATTGTCACGTCCTTATTCTTAACGCGTTGTGTTTTCTAAGGTCGTAGGGTATGCCTTTTTCGCTAACTCTTTTAGACTACCTTAAGGTTATTGTCTACGAAATCTCTAGGTAAATCATAAACTAACTCTAAGGTTATCTTTAGATGTTTAGACTACAAACCCGCTAAGTGATTCATAAGCTAAGATTCACAAAGAATACTCAAGCAATTAAACACAATGATAGCCTAGTGCACTCCTAAGCCAATTACAATTAAGATAAGAGACAACCAATCAATAATTAATAACTAGGTTTCATAGATCTAAGCAAACACACAAGAAATTTAGCCGGAGATGTTAAACACGTAAGCATACACACATTCAATCGAAGACATAATAAAATCAATGAAGTAAAACACTTATCTTGATGTAAAATAAGGTATGAGAACCCTAAGATATTGCCCAAGTCGGACTACAAACGCTTAGGGTTTTTAATCCATAAGTCTACCTCCTAAAATTTTGAAAATTCGATTTCTATATATAATTTACACATGTGACGTCGCCTTATAGGTGGGGACGTCACATCGCCATCATTAGGGTTTCGTCTTGGCCAAGTAATAGTTAGGGCGGCGACACGTTGAGTTGTGACGTCGCTGCTTCGAGAGTGACGCCTTCGATTCGGATCTAGGCCACCGGGATGAAAAGTCTTCATGACGCCTTCCTCTTCAAAGCCCCGACGCCGCTTAGGTGTATTTTAGCAAAAAGTCTGAGCCATTCTGGATTTAATTACGTATAGCGGACGGCGTCCCCTATGATTGGGACGCCGTGCAAATTCAAGACTTGAGTGTCTTCGATCTTGACTTTGCCATTTTCTTCATATATTCACTCATTTTCGTCCAAATATGCATCATTCGACATTTTACTTCCAAGAGACCTAAAAGTGAAAAGGCGAAATTAAGTAGTAACGGATATAAAAGTGGGTGATTAAGGGCTTAAATGACCCCTTAAAAGTGTACGCTTTAAATCTTTATCGACTTGTGTGTCTAATGGTATCTCATATTGTGAGAAGATCCTCAATCAAATGGTTGTGGGTTCAAGTCCCGCTCAGATATGTGAGATAGTGTATGGTTATATATCGTGAGATAGTTAAAATCGCCATTCTAAAAATTAAAAATAAATAAAAATAAAAATAAAAATTGTAAGTATACAATATATTGGCTCGTAAAACTCAAGTTATAAATGAATTTTAAAGAGTATCTTGAAGTTTAGACGGCTTGTGAAATTACATAACTTGCATATTGAGTTCGAGCTAAAGATTTAAGTGTAGAGGTGTGATTCGGGAAAAGCATGCGAGACCATCTCTTTCCTCATAGAAAACCATACCTTGGTTCAAGGTAATATGAGGGGACCACATAAAAGTGAAGTAGCGGGACTGTATTGTCGATTGAAAAAAGGAGAGTGATAAGTAAGAGAAAAGTTATTTTATTCTGTTGTCAGTGTGTATTTATGTTTTGAGAGTAATTTTAAATGATATAAAAGAAATTTATGGAAGAGAAAGAAAGTTCTGTAATGGTTGAGAAAAAATGTTTTTAGAAAGAAAAAGGCGATGTAGAGTGATGAACTCAACTCGTATTTGCCAAATTCTCTAAACTCAAGTAGCTAGTTGTTTTATGGCATTGTATATTTGTAATCACATGTGACTAGGGGTGTCAATGGGTTGACCCGACCGATCCAAACCCAATAAAGCCTTATAAGATCGAGTTGATTGGGTTCAACTTAGCTTATTGGGTTAACCTAATAGACTCGATAAATAGGATCGGGTTAGGGTCCTACTTTGTTTTTATCGGGTCAACCCAATAAACCCGATAGAATATATAGACGAAAACGAAAAATGCATACAAACGTAAAAATCGGACGAAACGTAAAAATCGGACCAAACGTGCAAAACAGATTTAAAACGTAAAAATCGGTGAAAACATAAAAAGGGACGAAACGTAAAAACGAACGAAAACGTACAAAGCAGATTTAAACGTAAAATAAAGGATGAAACGTAAAATCACGGATGAAACGAAAAAACGGACGAAAACGTAAAAACGGACGAAAACGTAAAAACGGACGAAAACGTAAAAATCCGAAACGTAAAAACGGACGAAAACGTAAAAATCGACGAAAACGTAAAAATCGGACAAAAACGTAAGAAATCGACAAAACGTTAAAAACGAACGAAACGTAAAAATAGATGAAAACGTAAAAAACGGACGAAACGTAAAAATGTATTTAAAACGTAAAAATAGACGGCGTAAAATAACGGACGAAACGTAAAAACGGACGAATGACGAAAACGAAAAAGCGGACGAAACGTAAAAATCGGACGAAAACGTAAAAAGGACGAAACGTAAAAATCGACGAAACGTAATAAAACGGACGAAAACGTTAAAATCGACGAAACGCAAAACCTCGACGAAAACGTTAAAAGCGGACGAAAACGTAAAAACGGACGAAACGAAAAATCGGACGAAAACGTAAAAACGGACAAAACGTAAGAAACCAAATTTTAAGTTATTTACTAACTACCGTTAGTATAAAGCGACTAACGTTGCAAATATGAGAGATGAAGATGTGAAGAAGTCATTATCGCATTATATTCGATCTTTGGTTTAAGATATCGATACATAAACGACTATGCTTATCGTATTTGATATTCGGAAAGACGCTTATCATTTTGACTTTTACCCTTATTATTATTATGTTTCTTTTCTTTCTTTATTAACATGAACACCTCTTTTGTCTAGCATATATCATTTTTCGTTAGTTACTGCAGTTTGTTTCATAAAACATGAAGCACAAAAAACTACAGCAAAATTTTATATATATGTACACATAAATTTAGTTTAACTAGGCCATATATTCTTCTACGAACGGATAAATTATAGTAATACACTTTATAGTAATACACTTGCTGCAGAGTCCAACATTCCCGTGAATATTATTAGAATTTTTTGGTTATTAATTTCTTTTCTTTAACAAGTAACCTGATAACTCGATAAACCCAACCTGATAACATGCAATCTGATAGACCCGATTCCGTATTGAGTCGAATTACGAGTTAGTTTTTATTTTTTCAAAACCCAATAAACCCGACCCCGATAACCAGATTGACACGCCACACGCCTACGTGACATCTTTCATTTTTCCTCGTAGACAGAAGAAAACAATAGATATGGTCTTAAAAATCAATGTTATTATTATATGTTATCTTATCGTAAATCATAATATATCTCGTATCAATTACAATATTCTAATGAATTGATTATGGTCTTAAGTTTTTTTTTTTTTTTTAAATGATTTGAACACTCATTTTTTATCGACATTCTAATTTACGATAACATATCAGATCAGATATATATCAGATTAATCCAGACATCAAGTGTCAAATCAAAAAAATAATGTGCTAAATTATCTCTCTTTTTCTTTTCCATTCAGTTTAACTAGATATTCCAGAGATTCAATTATTGGTAGGGAAACGAAGTCAATGAACCTTATCGCGCATACATCCTCAATAAAAAAAACATGTGAACAAGGTTTGAATTACGTTGGGGATTTTCATAGTTCAGCTACTGTCGCAAGGACTAATTATTATCAACAAAATTTTAGAATCACATATAAATAACAGCTTTGGACAATTTGGTTAACTGTATGTTCCCTGTGTTTCTATATTTAGTTATTTACCACTGTGTCTGCAACCATCGTTAACGAATTAATCTATCACATAGATTCGTAATATAAAAATACAACTCGAACATACTCAAAACTTGCATAGGATATATGATGTATTATTGGAATTTTCCCAACAACTAAACTTTACAAGCATTTGCAAAGGGAAACCTCCAACAGCCTTGGTCTGTTATACCAAACCGGCTACGGATCAAACAGTGTCCAAGAGTACAAAAGGTTAATTAGCCAAAACTCGTTCAATAGCAGCCACAAAGAACTCTTTAGGCATAGTGCCAACCACAGACTCACATTTCTCGCCATCTTTGAACAACAGAACAATGGGCACGGCCTTTATGTCATATTCCTCAGCAACTCGAGGCTCCTCCTCAACATTGACTGCAACACATTTGAGCTTGCCGTCATAATCAGTGGCTATCTCATCGATCGTTTGGTGCACCATCTGGCATGGTTCACACCAACTTGTGTAGAACTCAACTAGCACTGGAGTATCACTTTTCAAAATCGATGGGTTCCATGACTTGGGCGTTGCTTCAGAAACTGAAACTACCAAGATGTTTTTGCAAATTTTAGTTCACTGATGGCATACAATTTATAAAGAGCGACATAATTTGTACTGTAATAGAATTACAAAAGCACTTGATGCACAATTAGCAAGCCACAAGCCACAGTCTAATTCTCCAATATTTGACCATTATCATTCTAATACTCCGTGCCTTATAGTAATGATAAACTAAAACCATGTGCACTATGAAATTTCTAAAAAACAATTTAACTAGTTTTTAGGACACCAAAGCAGGCCTTGACGACAACAGGTATCATATCCAGGCTTAACCGGTCTAGGTAGTGAGCGTGAACGGGTTTTCTGGTCGACTATTATGAGTGACTTAGGACTTTCTGGTTTGACCGGGCTTTTGGGCATACCCCAACCCGAGCACCAATTGTGAACCTCTGCCGTTGGCAATTTGGCACGTCCGTCTAAGGGAATAAAGTGACTGAGTACTTGTTTGCAAGGTCACTGGATATATCATATGTACTAACATCGGAGCTAAACATCTACATTCATCCCGCCGTTTATTACCAAAGTATATCTATTTAAACCAAAACACATAACTTCTTTATATCTAAAGCCAAATCACATAAGCGTAGTTTATAACAATGTAAACAAAATGATACCTTGGGATTCCTGGCGCATAGAAATGACATTAAGACTACGTTGAATTTTTGGAACCCGAAAAGAGAAAGCACAAGAAATTTTAATCTGTTGTTGGGACGACAAACGTCGATAAGGTCGAGTTACAAAAGAGTAAGCACAAGAAGCAGAAGCCATTAGGATCTGTGATACACAATGTTTGAGTTAGTGAATTTTGTGGTGGTGATGAGGAAATTAGACCACAGAAAGATTATAGACAAATATGGGTCCGTTGATATTAACAAGACAACAACTGGATGGAGACATGATGAATAGAATAGCACGTTTTGTTTAATTTATTTTGAAGTTTCGCTGGCCATATGGGGTGCCACCGTGCCAGGTATTATTCATGATTGAGGTAGTAAATTAACGTACAGATATTTTGTATAGATTTATATGAATAAAAGTTAAAAAATAAAAAAAATAATAAATAGCACACCCGGTGGGACTCGAACCCACAATCGCCTGATTAGAAGTCAGACGCCTTATCCATTAGGCCACGGGTGCTTTCTTGCTGAATCTCTTTGGTTTTATTCCTATATCGTAATGGGATTGTGAAAACTCAAATGTTGTGAACACGTGAAAGCTTTAAATATATAATTTTGCTAAGCACATGATAAAATAATTAGTACTTCAGAAATGTATCTTAGTGTTGCTCTCCCCTCCATTTAAGTTAAAAAGTGAATGGTGTTTTTCTGTTTAAATTATTTGAGGAGGACAAGTATTATAAAATACATGTACACGCTGTTAAGAAGATATCTACGTAATCTTTTTACGTACCCAGTTTTCAGTCACTCCCAAAATGTATATCTAACAATGTTTAGCTTGAAACTTCTTGTGAAGGCTTCAGGCAGTTCTGGGTGTCTAACCATTGACCACTAGGCCACCACCACATTTATGTTAGTCGTAAACTCGTAATATTGTATAGCCCGATTATATTTTATTTGAGCTAAGGCCTGTATGTGTATTGTTAGGGTTAATAGGGTTAATACTCTTATATTGTATGACTAGCTTCATAGCCCGCCCAAATGATAACACATGACGAAATCTATACATATATGTAAAAGCAAACATCGTAAGATATATTGAAAAATATAATGAAGCATAAAAACTTTTTTGTACACGACGTTTGTTGTGAAGTTTCTGTAGTTATCGTCTTTATTGCAACATAACACTTTTAATCACTTCATGCTCTTGACCACAAAAACTTGCACGTAAAAGTTGTCCGAGTGAATTGTGTGCAGTGGGTTAAGTAGAAGCATAAATTGCTGGAGTTTTAATATATCAACTTACACGCATAACATATTACAATTTGATTTTGAAAAGTCGACATGAATTGTTTGAAAATAATGGACTGCAAACTCTAAGTGTGGTAAACAATAAAACTATGTCATTCTAAATGTTTCCAATGCAAGGTCTCGTCCAATATGAGTGATGTCCACCTAAAACTTAGCTAAAAAGTCTTGAATCCTAACAATTGGCTTAAACATCTTAAACAAAAAATACAAAATTAGAATTGAAGTCAACTATTTGGTCAAATTTGAATACATTCAAAGAATGCATAAAAATACCTTTACATATGATAAGCTTCAACTCTTTTATATGTTCACAATTTACAACAAACCAATTCATTACATTCGTAGCCATTGTTTTCGACTTTTTAAACGTAACTTTTTGACCACATGGCACCGCTTCACTTTAATACTCATAGGTTGACTCGTCACATTTGCATTGGTACTTAGCATTCTTGAATCTACAAAAACAAACATGCTACTTAGCTTGACAATGAACGACTAATCGAATCTACAGAAAAATTGAATAATTAATGCCTAGTAATGAAGTGTAATAAAATATAACAAAAAATGAACCTACCTAGCTTCATCAACATTCATAAAATGCAGTGGAGGTGTAAATGTCTTCTTTGTGAACTTCCATACCTTCCTGAAATGGGACTCAAGAAATTTTCAACAATGCTCAACTACTTATTGGATACTTATATGTGTCTTTACAAGCATATAGTCGCTAGATGTAATGGCGGATCATTTCAAACCATTAACTTCTAATTAGGTCGATTCGGGTCATCTTCAATATATATTTTAATTGCACAAACCTCTTAAACCAGTTAACTTGACTCGAAAAAAACTACAACCACATGAATATCTAACTTTGCTAACATATATGATACGCTAATTACTTATAGAAAAGTTCAAAAATATGTGTTTCGGGTTGACCAATACCAAAGAATTGCCCATTTTGACCAGATACCCATCCTCTTGTATCATCCGATATGTATTATGTTGGAGAATTTACAATCAACAAAAAACAATCTAGTAATTAAGTAATGAGAATTAACATTAAGCATCGCACATGTTGTTGTAATAAGAATAAGCTTACATTTCTACTCAATTCAAATATCTAATGAGATGGAAACTGAAAACAAATGGCTAATAGCCCAACAGGATGGAGCCATGTCCTACAACCCATTATTTCAAAGATTATAATCTTTGTTGCCTATTCTTTCAAGTATTCTTTTTATTATTAGTTTATTACTATCTAAATTTAAGCTAAATATAAAGATTAGAAAGAATTTGCAGATTAACAGTAAAAATATTAGATAACTAAAGAAATTTGAAACTCGTATACATGGTAAATACAACAAGGTACTGAAATTGAAGACAAAATAGACATACCAATTTGTTTGCCAAAGCCTGTAAGTCAATCCTTGGAATTAACTTCACAGTGACTCTTTGTCTAACATTATCCACATCCATAACCTGCAAGAGAAGAGGCTTCAATTAACTTGACTAATCACCATCAAGAAAAAAAATAAAGGCTATTTACCTTTGAAAGGTCCCCTTCGTATGCTCCAATCTTCATTCTGACCCAAGTGTCCTTAGTATTTGACGGTAAAAGAATAATATGTCATTAGTATTTGAGTAAAAGAATAATATGTCATTAGTTAGTTGATATTTAGCAAAGAATGGGTTACTAAAACTTTGTAAGATAAATTAGAAAGGTACCTCTCACGCCTCTAGGCTTGTTCAACACTTAAATGATGGAGCTACTCCAACTGTTGTTCCCATTATCGAGCTATGTCCATCGCACATATGTAGCAACAATATTAGTCATAGTGTCGCACTAATAAATCCAAAAACTCAACAAAGTTACGAGTAAAAATTACATTCAAGATTTCACAAATACTTTTGGCAATTTCATCAAATGCAAAACTACTATGGAAAACAACGTGTTTCAAATTAAATTCCATTCGGACTTTCACAAATACTTTATGCAAAATAAAATGTTGGATCACGACCCAATTTGTTTCCAAAATAAAATTCCCAAGCAAAGAATTCCAATTTGATGTCATATTACCAACATGATATCTCTAAATGTCATCTTAACATAACCAGGAGCAAAAGAAAGACTTTCATTAGGAAAAAAGAGCATATGCAAATGGACCTTAAGCCATGTACTGAATATCAAATGGCAGTGTTGGATCATTTCTTGTCTTGGTGATAGAACTGATGCAGTTACACAATATAAACTTATGAAATTGCCTAGACTCTCCTCTAAAACCTCTGGTTATGCTGCCACTCGCAAAAATAGTAAATAAAACGTCATCCTCCGATAAAACTGTAAATTAAACACAAAAGCCATTGTTTAGTGACAACTCAAACTTACCCCATTCCACCAAGTGGAACCCCGTGAGTTACCGATGTTTAGCCTCCACGGTTAAAAGGATCAATAGGTGCTTTCTACTACAACATAGGATGAAAGTGGCCAAATAGGTGGGTCAGACGATTAGATAATGGGTCAAAATGTGTGTTCTTTGTGGATGTTGGCTGCAAAGTAAAGCATGAAGCTATAAGAATGATGCTAAAAGACAACCCCTTAAAGTCGCATTATACTCCACTCACTTAATTATTGGAATAAACTATGTACCTGATAAAGGTCTTGTGGAGCGGTGTTCCATGCACCACAACATTTTAACCCACAGAGCACTATTGTATTCATAATAAGATTTATATGATAAAATACATTTTAACCCACTTGTGACTGGATCTGCATAGGTGATGTCAAGCGGCATTGACAATTATGGTTAAGTACCTTGTAGAATCCAGCATATCTAAAACATAATAATATTGAATTAACTAATAGATAGAAAAACAAAATAAGGGGTGTTAGGGATCGCTTATTAAAACAAAATAAGGGTGTTTGGGATCGCATATTAAAACTACTCATATAAAGTTGCCAAAATATTTCTCTCGACACGACAAACATACCAGCCGACGGTTTTATGGATGAGTCAGTTGAATTGAAGATGGAAAAGCTCTAGAATGATCAAGTACATAATGCACACCTAAAATTAATAAGCACCAAACCGATTGATTGATGAGTAGCAACAATTGAAGCATATCCAGCAATAAAGTACAATCAATGATTTAAGTTTTGAACAGATAAATCAACGCAATGGGGGCACAAATTGTTACATTAGTTACTTAGAGTTGTAGAACGTCACCTGAGTAGAAGGTCAATGGGCATTGGCCATTCGCCGCCATTTTCTTTCATTAACAACTGCAATCCTATTATACCTTGATTTCAACATCGTCAAGAATGATACAATTGATCATCCTTACACCAGCTCCTACACGTGCATTTGTACCAATCTGTGAAAATTAAAGGACCAATATATCGATTTAATCAATTGGAGATCAATTTTATTTAATGAAATGAGTTTCTTATGCAGCACTTTTTGTTGTGCATTAAGTAATGTCTTTTATTAGTTGTCCCATTATACTCATGTTACTTATTTTATACAGCTGAATTGTGTTCCATCTACGTCTCTTTTAGATATTTTTATATAAATCTTGTATACGAATTGAATGTTTTTTTTTATATAAAAATCATCATTTTTAAGAGGCTGTCATATACACTTTTATCACGATCGAAAGTTGGAGACTGTAAACTATGTTATCGATTTATAGAAACCTATACTTAAACAAATTACTCACTACGTTTGTACCTTGTTGCTGACTGTAGGGCTTCAAAGCTGGATTGTTGTCTTAGGTTAGCTGCAACGCAATCAGAAAGTAGGTTTTAGGGTGTATAATATCGAGTCAATATTGATTTCACAGATAAAATTAACAATCAAAATCTATAAATTTATACAAAACTAATTTCAATTGATCATACACAAAACTAATCCGCTAACCTAACTGATTTAATCGACAAAAGATAAAAATAAGAACTACCTTAACATAGGTTGATCAAAAGATACTTTCGATCGGTGGATGATAGTACCGATTTTTGTGCGTGTTTTTTGAATCCCACTAATTAGGGTTAAATTTTGGGTTTCGCTTTAGTTATGATCGTGGGTTTAATTTGATGATCGTGATTTGTTTGTGATTGAGAAAAGATTGAAACAATATCATAAAAATGGTACAGATTAGGTGAGTACATTTTTTGAATTAGTATGCGTCTGGATAATTGAAGATGGTAATGTTTATTTATTTTGGATTTTGACAAGGGCGAGGATTAATGGTAGATCCGAATGAGTAGGGTTTCGGTTATGTTTATTTATTTGGTAGGATTGAAGATGGTAATGTTTGAGAATGAATACCAATTTGAATAGAAGAATTTGTTATACAAATTATGGATTGGCTTCCTGGTTGAGGCGCTTTTGTTTGGACTCAAAGACCGAGTTCGAATCTTGCATGCTACACATTTTTTTTATATTATGTAACAGATGTAGTGCCATGGTGGCATTTCCACCTCATCATAGGATGTGCCATGTCAATATTAAAATGCCTAGTAAGCATTAATGATGTGGCATGCTTAGTCCCATATATATATAGATTTGGTTTTAATGAGAGATACGAAAACAATTTAACCTTCATGGTATTATGTTTTATTTTGGTTAATAAATCGATGTTTTGTCAAAATTTATGTTGTTTCCTAATTTTGTTAAAACTCAATTTAAGAGTGAAATTAAGCCGTTTCAGTGTGATCATGGTGGTAAATTTGATAACCGCTTTGTTCATAAATTATTTGCTGAAAATGGGATTCAGTTTAGATTTTCTTGTCCACGCATAATGGAAAATCCGAAAGGATGATTCGCACCATTAATAATCTAATTCGAACATTACTTTTTCAAGCTCATCTTCTTCCTAACTATTTTACTAAAGCCCTCAACATGGTCGTTTACATATTGAATAATGTGCCATTGACAACGAAGTCCCATTTACCCGCCTTACTGGCAATACACCAGATTATGGCCTTTTACGTGTTTTTGGGTGTCTTTGCTACCCTCACCTTGATGCCGATCACAAACTTGGAGCTCGCGCTACACCTTCCATATTTTTGGGTCATGCTATTAATCATCGTGGCTACCGTTGTCTGGACCTCAACACCAATAAAATAATCATTTCACGTCATGTTACTTTTGACGAAACCGTTTTTCCATTTGGTTCCATGACATCTACAGTAAGTCCCTCGTATGATTTTTTTGAAGACACCTCAAATGTCATCTTAAATATAATCAAACAGTCACCTACATCTATCACCACTTCAACAACTACTACACCTTAATCTCCACCTAACACACTTGCTCCTACTATCCACACTAATGAGCCTAGTTCTCCTACGAACGGTCCACCTTCCCAAGCCGAGCCTCATATTACCAAATTCACTTCCAACACATGTCACTAGTTCACATCCTGCAATCGAAACTAGTCCATCTAACCACCATTCCACTCTTTTCCATTTCCCAAGATCCACCAAATGACTATTAACCCCAACCCGATTTCAATTCATCCCATGGTCACACACTTTTGTCGGGACTAATCGTCCCACTCATTTACTTATCATGTGTCTTCGGTCTCCCCTTACCCGAGTCCTATAATGATGCGTTTACTGATTCTAATTGGCAAAATGCTATGTATGATGAATATGATGCTCTTATTAAAAACAAAACTGATTATTGTGCCAGACCATGAATACCAACATAGTTCGATGTATGTGGTTATTTCATCATAAGTATTTGGTAAATGGTACTCATAGTCGTTACAAAGCTCTGCCTTGGGCGAATTCCAGACACATATAGAGCGTGTTGATGTTGATGAGACTTTAGCCCGGTTGTTAAACCCGCACTATTAGACGGTTCTTAGCTTGATGTCAAGAATGCCTTTTGCATGGTGATTTAGCCGAGATCATTATATGTATCGCCTCCTAGTTTTCGGGATCCCGAACATCCAGATTATGTTTGTTTATTACGAGATCAATTTATGGTCTCAAGCAGCACCCAAGGCTTGTTTCATTTGCTTTGTCGCATTTATGCTTCGGTTGATTTTCTCATAGTCGTTGTGACTCCTCAATATTTATTTATTGATAGGGGACTGATACTGCTTATTTATTACTTTATATTGATGTTATTGTTCTCACAGCTTCTTCTGAGAGTTTGCTACAGCGGGTTATTGCTTCGCTACACAAGGAGTTTTCTATGATAAATTTAGGATCACTTAATTATGTTTTGGGCATCTCTATTACACGTGACTCTTCTAGGATGTTTTTGTCTCAGCTCAAGTATGTTGAGGAGATACTTGAAAGGGCTCATATGGTTGGTTGTAACCCCATTCGGACTCATGTTGATGCTGAGTCTAAAATAGGTGATGACGGGGATCCAGTTTCTGACCCTACATATTATATCAGAGTTACTAGACCTGATATTTCTTATGTCATTCAACATGTTTGTCTTTATATGCATGATCCTGAGCCTCATCTCTGCTCTTAAGAGTATTTTGCTATGTTTAGGGTACTTTGTAGTATGGGTTGTAGTTTTTTCCTCTTCTACCTCCTCCTGGTTGCTTATCGATGCCGATTGGGCTTGTTGCCTCTACCACTCAAGATCGACTTTGATATTGTGTTTTTCCGGCAACAACCTACTCGTGGTCCTCTACATCACAACGCTCGCCTAGTGCATAGCGAGTGTCGAGTGTTGCCAATGCTATTCCGAGACCTTTCGGTTGCGAACTTACTTCATGAGTCGCATACGCCTTGTCTTCGCCACGCTTTGTCTATTGTGATAATGTTAGTGCGCTTTATATATCTTCTAATCCGTTCAACATCAATGAACAAAGCATATAGAGATTGATATTCATTTTGTTCGGGATTTGGTTGTTGCTAGTCAAGTTCGAGTTCTCCATGTTCTCTCGCGCTTTCAATATGTAGGATCGTTGTGATGGTTGATATGGTGATTCGGGAGGTCGGGGAAGATGGAAGAACACCATCTTCATTTTTAGAGAGAGAAAGAAAAGAGAGACTGGAAATACTATGTGTTTTATTGATTATCAAAAGTAAAATACACAAAGAGTCCCACCCCTCCATGGAAGTATGAATGGGTATTTATAGCCTAACAAAACATAACTATTACAATATTACCTAACTAGTCTGTTAATACAAATAAGCCGTAAAAATGTTTATTTATATTTTACGATCTTTTAATGTTTTGTCGATAACAAACATAAAATCATTTTAACGAAACAAATAAAATACGAAATGGTTCGAAAATGGTTCGAGCCAATAGTTTACTAACACACTTACGCTTTCATATAAATCACTAAACAAGTAATAGTGTTTTCATGTTATAGTAATGCATATGTATAACAACTAGTGTTTACATAATGGTAGATATATACATACTTAGTATGTATTATAATGGGTAATATAATGGGTAGAAATCTAAGTATTTGACCCATTGACAAAATACATCAATGTAGTCAGGTAAAGCCCAAAGTCCATGATCCATACCTATGGAGCATGATTCATAACCCATGACCCATTGCATGACATCATGCATAAGTCATAATGGGTATTATCCATGACCCATGAGCTAACCCATGACCCATTGACTAGATGCATTGCATCTTCTAGATACATTGTATCTATTTCGATACCCATGGATCAAAGCCTACAAACCATGATCCATGATCCATGACCCATAACCCATTTAGGGGAGCGCCCCACGGATCCCTAGAATATACTAGACGGATCCCTCAAGCAAGGGATCCGTGGAACAAGAGAACATTTTTGTCTATAAATAGTGAGCCATTTCTTCATCAGACTTCACCCCTTTCACACACATTATCTCCTAGTGTTGTAAACTTTCTAACCTCTCGATCCAAAAGATCTTTCTATATAGTTTTGTGTTTGTGTGATACTCTAGGTTGCTCTTAAAGGCGAGATCACCACCTATTGAAGTCAAGCAAGCTCAAGTCCATGGGTTGCTGCTTTGTCATCATCAAGACTATCGATGTTATCTTGTTGATAGTTCTTTCTTCTCTCATTAGAAGTGTTGTGTCTAAGACATAGGTGAAAGGTGTCTAAAGGATAAAGTCGAAGGCATTAGTGAAAGGTGCCAAGATCCAAGTCAAAGGCATTAGTGAAAGGTGCCAAGATCCAAGTCAAAGGCATTAGTGAAGGGTGTCAAGGTTCGTGTCTAAGGCATTAGTGAAGGGTGCCGAAGTCCATGTTGAAGGCATTAGTGAAGGGTGCCTAGGAGTCGTGTCAAAGGCATTAGTGAAGGTGCCTAGGGTGTACATTCGATATGGTGTGTCGATGTACACAATATATTAATATTGGGTCAAAGGATATTGATAACCTTGTTGATGTTGTTATAAAGAGTGGATCTCCTTTGGGATAGGTGTTGTGTAGTATTGGGTAGTAGTTCCTCCTTTGTAATGGAACTCGGTATCTAGCCTTTTCCTGGATAAAGTGTAGGCGACATTGTGATAGGTTTGGTTCTACCTCGTAGAAGAACCCGGTGTCTAGCCTTGTACCGGATAAAGAGTAGAAGATGTTGTGAAGGCTTCTCCGCCACAAGGATTTTATGTTGTGTAGTGATTACGAACTCTCGAGTAGGTGGCTCTCGGGGCTTCTCCGCCACAAGGATTTTATGTTGTGTAGTGATTACGAACTCTCGGGGAGTGGATTGGGCAAGGAAGGTGTCCTTGTAGCGAACCACTATAAATACTGCATTATGGTTTTGTGC
The DNA here is from genome assembly GCA_022545495.1 of Chrysanthemum lavandulifolium. NCBI lineage: Eukaryota > Viridiplantae > Streptophyta > Magnoliopsida > Asterales > Asteraceae > Chrysanthemum > Chrysanthemum lavandulifolium. Next base: position 90,775,197 of record CM040238.1, read on the forward strand.
TTCTTACTTTTATCTTTTCTTTATTTATTTGCATGCTTATCAATCAACATCCAACACACACATTTAAATAGATTGAAATAAGTCTATCTAAATAGTTTAAAACCAAGTTTTAATCCAGAAACTATTCAACCCCGCCTTCTAGTTTTCCACAATTGGTACCAGAGCTTAGTTACCAAGTTTTCGAGTATATTATACTTTAAAAACTCGACCCGATCCATGTATAATTGAAAACTACAAAGAAGGTCTTTACAAAAACAAAACCATGTCTTAAAAACACTTTTGTAGGATGTTGATTGGATGGCAACATTATATTTTTATTTCTTATTTTATCTTACTAAGTTGCACTAACCTTTCTTGTAATTTTGCTTAGTTAAAGCTCATTTTAATCAAGCCATAGGAATTCCTTGGTAACAAGATTACCTTTCCTAAGAAGGTATCTTAATTACCATCTAGATCACAAAGGAACCGAAGTTGTCTGTTGACATTTTTCTTGTCAAAAGAAAAAGACACTCGTAATTGCATTAGATGTATGACTTTCTAACTTATATCTAAATAACATTAGCTTAGAATAAGTATGCTTGGATAGGAACTTATATGATTATATTTTCATATGCTCATGTATTATACGTGGCTTCGTTAGGAAACTTTTCTTGCATACGTGTTTCTCTTCCGTCTATAGTCTAGGTTTATAAACATGTGTTTTTATTTTTCTTAATCCAAAAATCAAATCTCTCTAATAATAAAACAAAACACAAATCTCAAACATTCCTCCTTCCCTATAAAAACCCCTTCCGCTCGTCAACTCCACAAAAACCTCACTTTTCAAATCTTCCACTTTCAAAAATTACCTCTCATTAAAACTTCATCTTCCCTCTCATCTCATCTCATCTCAAATCAAAACCAAGGAAGAATTTCATCATCATGGTTTATATCGCCGTGATCATCGCCTTGACACTCATCGCCTCGATATCCGATGTTCAAGTTTTCTCATGGAGACATGTACTTTGTGTTGTTAATCTACATTTGTATCATATATCCAATCCTTTGTATCGCTCTTAGCATTGAAATGAAATATTACTAATGTCTTAGTTTATCTCGTTTGTTTTTCATAATATGTTTATCATTTTCTTTTCATTCGTATTTTCACCTTAACATACTTTCAAAACCTACAATGCATGCTTAACTAGTAAATATTGGCTGAACACACCTTCTTTTTATAAACCTAAAAGTTTCAAAAACTGCTTTACGTCAAGACCATTTTTCTCATCACCGCATCCACGGATCCCTAAAGTTCAACTAGCCGGATCCTCTTAGAAGGGAACCGTGAGAACCGTGGAACTAGAAAATGTAATCTCATGCAATATAAAACCATTTCATAAAAATCTACCTTAAAAGAAAATCCCACTAGAATGTTAGTACAAAGTAAGTTAATCACATTGTTAATAGAAATCAAGCAAAACATTAGGAGATTATTTTCATCTATCAAATGTCCTCTTCTTTGATGCATCTCTTCATATTAACTTGCTCATACATACTATTCACTTCCATAGGTCTCGCCATGACTCATGAGTATGAATTGACTTTCAACTCACTTATGTCTACATTTCTAATATCTCCTCGAGCCCAACACACCGGCAATCATGTCCGCGGGTTCAATAATCTCGAAACTCGCCACTTCCATGAAGGACGATTGTTGACACACCTCTACTATACGAAGAAGGTATCAATACCTCTTTCCGAACCATAGACTGTAAGGCCTTCTCGGAATTAACGAAAGATTTTTCCATGGTTTGTGTTTGGATTCTTCCACAAGTTAAAATCGTCAGAACGAGGATCGATCTCTATCACTATGGTTTTGGATCAAAAACCAAAAGTTTGTCTTAACTCTTAGGAAATTTGCTCACATTCTCCGAATTCCAAATCATGGACAATGCGCCTTCATCAAGATTGGTCTCTTGATTCTCTCTTCAACTTCGTGAAGAAAATAGTCCATATTGTTCGCACATACCTTCCCCTCAAGAATTAACTCGCATGTTATGCAAACCTCGACCCTATTAATCTGACCCAAACATAATCTATACACGTGATATATGAGATGATCTTAAACCTCTCGCATTCATGCTACGTGAAAATGTTTGGAGTCTTAGGGGAAATCGAGAAATTCTTCCTGCTTGTTGTGTTCACATAATGTATTGTCTGCTAACCCAACAACCACACAATCTCGCCTATTTCTTTGCAAGACGAATTGTAAACCTTCAAGGCAACAAGAACAAGCTTATCCCATATGGAATGTTCCTGACACGCTTTATCATCATATCATGTACTTTCATCCTCAATTTCAAAGTCCGTTGTACGTACTTGTGAACAAGATGATGGAACCTCTAAACACATCTCACATCAAGTCATTCTTCATTCCTGAATCGGCAAATACTCATCATCCATTTGACGATCCATCTAGTGAAAACGCCAAGAAACCTAGTTTCCTTTCCAAATAGGTTCAATCGTTAGATTTCATCTTCTATCTTTGTAATGTGATCATTCTCATGAAATAAAACAGCTTAACGTATGATGTCTCACTTATATAGTTGTTCAAACTCTTTAGAAAACACTGGCTTTAAAATATGATACCTTGTGCAAGTCTTGCATACCTTCTGTGAAGGTACCGTTTAGCAGGAGTCGGATCCCTCACTTTGTACTAGACGGATCCCTCAACTTAGGGAACCTTGGGATCCAGGCAAACAGAAAAATATTTGCAGACCTCCACACATCAAACCATTACCCTAAAACACATCATACTAGTTAAACATGATTCTTCAGGATCACTTATGCCTTCCTCAAGATCAGTAGGTCTCACACTCACTTATAGTTAACTTGGATCACATTCAAAGTACTTTTGATTTCTTAATTCACCTAAACTCACCATATTTCCGCTCCAATGCTCACACATTGCCCCTCTCATCTCAACACATTTGGTTTTATGATTCTCTCAATTTTAGCAAACTGATTTTAGTTATCCTTACCTCAAAATGGGTCAAAAACTAGTTTTTCATTTCTTATAATTTTTAAGAAATTTTCAAAATTTATCTTAAGTTACCATCTCGATCTCTAGGATCATTTAGCACTAATTGATACTCTAATTTCCTAGTGTCATCTTTGATCATTCATTGGTACTCATAAAGTCCCATTTCCTTTCATAAAGGCAACCATTAGCTACCATCACTCATTGCCCTTGATCATTTAAGTCTACTTTCATTTAAGACACCTAGGAAGACCGAAACACTCAAGATGTATAAGACCTTACAAAACATCATTTTCTTCTTTTCTTGGTCACGAGAGCGGGATCCCTAGGATTAGCCTGAGACGGATCCCTCATTGAGGGAACCGTGGGAACCTACCGACAAATTCAACTAATTCTAGCTAAAACAATCATTTCAAGCTCTCCTTGCTAACTTTAACACTCCATCTTGCCTTAATTAAACTTCTTGATCGATTGCAAATCTGAGTTGACTCTTATGCATGCAAATCATCACATTTCAAAGGATCTTGGTGGCTTATGCACTTGCCAAATCATTCTCTTTATAAACCATCTTGTTAGATTTCTAAGTCATCATCTACAACCTCATTCTCATCATTTAGAAACCTTTACATCACTAACCTTTAATAATTTAGAAACTCTTGTGCATTCAAATCATCACATTTTAAAGGATCTTAGTGGCTTAAGTCTTGAATGCACTTGCAAATCCTTCTCTTTATAAACCATCTTGTTAGGATTTCTAAGTCATCATCTACAACCTCATTCTCATCATTTAGAAATCTTTACATCACTAACCTTTAATCATCTCATCATGAGAAAAACTCCTAGTGCTAACTCATCCACCAAAGGACCACCCAAGAAACTTGCTCGTGTTATTCACGAAATTTTTTCAACCGAATCATCTCCTGTTAAATCCACAAACTCTAGGATTTCCCCTCCACCAACTCAACCAATCAAACCAATCCCCAAAAGGATTGTTCCCACAAAACTACCAATGCCAAACACCACTATACCTCCTAAACCAAACACTCCTATTTCCACTAAACCATCACCATTAGTGCCTAGAGTTATATCATTTACCACTCCACATTCATCTCCACACCTTTACAAATTAGAGGAATTACCTTCTAGGCCCTCTCATCCTCCACCATTGCCAACATTCTCCTCTATAGAGAGGATAGCAAAACAAAATCAAGGTGTTGAATCGGCACTAGCACCCGTATCCTTTCTCCATTGAGTCTTTGGCAATAATGGTTATAATTCAAAGGATCTTTCTATTTTTTCTTTGTGTGATTCTCTAGGTTCCTCTTAAAGGCTAGATCACCACCTCTTGAAAATGTGCAAGCCCAAGGTCATGAGTTGCTAAGCTTCGCCATTAGTGTTTCGTGTTGAAGGTATTGGCGTGGTGTGCCAATTGGAGCAATAAGGTGTCTTTTAATTTAACTTCACTAGAGATGATGCAAACTCACCATTCTTGGGAGAAATTAAGTTTAAACTCCAAGGACACACCATTTTGTTTCGACAAAAGGGGAGAAGAGGTAAACGGAGAAGGTAATGTATAGGAAGTACGGATACAAGTAACTTTGACATTTTACCTTACTATTACATTTACATATATTTTGTCATCATCAAAAAGGGGGAGATTGTTAGTGCAAAGATTATGATATTTAATCTATACAGTCTCGTTTGTTTTGTTGATGACAAACATGTAACTTGTAATACATAACGTAAAATGTATAAGTTACTTGTAATTACATTTTGTCTCAACATACTCTCAACACCTCTCGACGACTCAAGTCCTTGTATGCTAAAACACAGTTCGTACATGTTTGTTATGTTATGTTATGATCAAACCCCTAACAAACCATTAAACATGTTTAGTTAAATAGTTTACAAAGCACTTAAGTAATTTTGGTTACTTACATTTTATAAAATACATAAACATAAGTAAATGTGTTGGGTAAAACCCATGACCCAAGACGATAACCCATGTCTAGATACATTGTACCTTGGTGGGCACTCAATTCCATGACCCCATAACCCATGATCCATGACCCATAACCCATGGGTAAAGAGGAGCGTCCCACCTGATACCTTGAATTACAAGGGTCGGATCCTCCGGAGGGATCCTTGGGACGTAAACATGGTTTGGCCTTTTGCCTATATATAGCAAGCCACTTCTACCATTTCTTCACACCTTCACAAATAGTTTCTCTCCACCATTTCTAGGATATTTAGATCATTAGGAAACATGTAAACCACCCTCATCTCATATGATCATAATGCTTCTAACTTTCATTTGTTGTAAGCATACTCCCGAAGTGATCCTCCAAAGCAAGCTTAGAGATCTTCCATCCTTACCTACTGAAGTGATCACCCATCACAAGCATACAAGCACATGAAGATCTTCTACAACAATCTTGGGAAACTTGTCATCTTCATTCATAGAAGACTAAGTACATCATGCTTTATGTTCTTGATGTTTAGTTTAGGATTTCATATCCATTAGACACATTGTCTTGGATCTTGTCTAGTATCATATTCTTGTATCTATGACTAGACTAGATGGTTTATGTGTTTGTGCCATAAAACACAAGGTTTGTTATGTCGGGCCACAAAACATAACGGGTGTCATAGATGTGTTGTGTATCTTTGACTAGACTAGATGGTTTATATGTTTGTGCCATAAAACACAAGGTTTGTTATGTTGGGCCACAAAACATAACGGGTGTCATAGATGTGTCGTGTTGGTCGGGTAGTGGTTCCTTTTGTAATGGAACCCGGTATCTAGCCTTGTACGGATAAAGTATAGGCGACGTTGTGATAGGTTTGGTTCTACCTCGTGGAAGAACCCGGTATCTAGCCTTGTACCGGATAAAGTGTAGGCGACGCGTGATAGGTTTTGTTCTACCTCGTGGAAGAACTCGGTGTTTAGCTTAGTACCGAAAAAGTGTAAGCGACGTTGTGTAAGGTTTTCTCCACGAGAATGGAGTTTGTTGATCTAGTGAAGTAACTCTCGAGTAGGTGACTCGGGGAGTGGAGTAGATGCAAGAGGAGCTTCATGACCGAACCACTATAAATCCTCGTGTTGGTTTATCTATCCTTTTACTTATCGCTTTACTTTTATTCTTGCTTTATATTGTTTATTGTCTATGTGGTTGATGTCTATGTTTGTGATGCATACTTGGTCTTTCATATAGTCAAAACTATATTTAACGCTTACATATTATGACACGCTTGATCAATAAAAAGCAACCGGACTAATAATGGTGAAACTTGATTTATAATGAACCATTAATCTTGCGTAATCTTATGTGATATTAAGGGTTGGCCTTACATGCCGTAATGCGTTAAATGTATCCTCGCGTCGAGATTAGCACATGCAATGGTTTATACTATAATTGATACAAAAGTTTTAAGTTTGAAACGCGAACGATTCAACCCTCTACGCTTTCCACGTGTTAAATTTTTGGGTGGACACGCTAGTGTAGACCTTGAGTTTAGTAGCGAGCTTGTTATGAAATGGGTAGCTAAAACCATTGTGCTTATGGATGTTGTTGCTAAGCAATGACCCTAAGTGTGAATTGTCGCTCCTTCGAGCTTGCCGACATTTCCAAGTTATATTTTCTATGCGACATGCTCCCCTCAGGTCTTTTAGCGTGCTCAAATTTCATTTGATGTGGCACTTTGCTCTTCCCTGGAGCGTATTGTCACTGATTCTGGACCTGGGTTTGGCGATTGGCAATGGAGACTGGACACACTACTTTTTGATTTTTGGGGGCTCGGTGTATATTCTGCAGGTGATGTCTTAAACTATGCTTTCCTTGCTTCTAGACTCCAATCTACCAATTTACAGACTAAGCTCCTCCGACATTCTGGCATTATAACTTATGGATCTTCCTTTGATGATGCCCTACATACTTTTAATGCGAAAATGGAGATCGACCTTTTGGACAACCCATATGAGATCGCTGCCCCCAAACTCATGAAGAAATTGGTAGATATATATTTCACACGTGTTACCAAAATGTCTCAATCTACCTTTGCTTATCTACTCGGCGGATGGCTTTATGGAGATCGCAAAAAGAGGACTACACTTCTAACTGGCTTAGGGTGGTTCCGATATCCGAGTTGGGACAAACCATGAATGCTATAACTTACCGATGTGTGTAATGCTACCGGTTAGGTGTCCCCTTTTTTCTGCTTAGATCCCATGCTCAGCTTGTTCCAAGGTATTTGCTGGACACATTTATGAGGTTCACGCGGTATCCTGTGCTGGTATCATTGGCATTAAACATTAGCACAATGTGGTGCGTGATACCCTTGCTGACATATGCTCTCGGTCTGGGATTTCGGCTCGTAATGAGGTTGATATTGGGCTCTGCGGTGATAGGGACAAATCTTTACGTCCTACCATATATTGCTCTATTCTTGGGACGGTGGGCGGATGCATGTGTCGATTTGACAGGGTCATCTCCCTTGACACAAACTAATATGGTTGACTTTGCACCGGGTTGTGCGGTGGTCGAAGCAGTGCAACGTAAGCGTGTCAAGTACGAGGCTAAATGTGCGGACCTTGGATACAGGTTTCGCCCCTTCTCCTTCTCTTCTTTTGGAGAGCTTGAGAAGGATGCAGTAACCCTACTGAAGCGCATCCGAAGTTTCTCGTTGACTCAGGAGATTGGCGCAGGTGCTGCTGAGCATATTTTTAGTAGGATTAACTTTGCTATAGCTAGAGGAGTGGGGGCCTAATTAGTTTCTCGACTCCTCACTAATTTCTTGTAAATCCTATGATTTCTAATGAAGAGATGTTATATATATATATATATATATATATATATATATATATATATATATATATATATATATATATATATATATATATATATATATATATATATATATATATATATATATATATATATATATATATATATATACTAGTTTTCAAGCCCCCAATGGGCGGGCATGACTTATAATTATTTGTTTGTTGTTTTTGTTAACTCAAATACATTTTTAGAATTGTCAAACAATATTATAAAACAATTGTTTCTTTGCTTTTAGTTGTTGGTATTTTTATTTTTATTTGTTAAGAATTATAAATAATTGTAAAACAAACACCATCAAATTGATAATGCAATGCATCAAGTATCGAATTTTAAGGATATAGATATTACGATAAATGAGGAATGGAGGATGGATACCTTTACAGTAAAGGTTAGAGGAATGTTGAACTTTTGGGAATTACCTTTCAACGTTGCCCACTTTCCCGTCAACATAACAAATACTAATTACCTTATACTCATCTCTAGCTAAATTAAACACCAATGAAAAGCAATAGCCGAATATTAGTCATATCATATGATAAATTCGCATATACAAAAAACATACTAACCTTTTTTTTGCCCGAATGCAATGAGCATACACAGTCAAGCATTGTTGTATTCAAATTACTTCATTTACTTTGCCTTGAACACGGTCCTGAGAGAACAATATTTCCTTCTTATAATCATTCTTATAGTCAATTTCCTAATAAACATGTCAAGAGAAAATCACTTGTTTTGAGAGAACAGATAGTTTTTCTTCCATTTACAACCATGTGAGAGCTAAACTATTTGATCATGTTATAAATTCGCATAATGGATAGAATCCTGCAGGAAGCTTGTTAGCAAAAAAAAGTTGCAATAATATAAAGAAATGGTTGTTAGGATAGGTAGTTTATAACCTCACATACTCACACATTATTATATTTTCTAAACCATGATTCATGGAGGTACTACCTAAGTACCTAACAACTCTGATAAAAATGCTCTATATCAACTTGCTGATATCTTATATACACTCGCATAGTTGCATATCTTGTTGTCATTGTACCAAGTATGTTTCCTCTCTTTATATCTGCTATATAACCCACCAGAGGAAACCATGTCTTCCATCCAAACTAACCTCCCACTTAAGCTTCTAAATTTAAAAGCGACTGTATTAGAATTTAGAAGTCCCATCTGCGTGCTTGGTGCATGATGACAATGCCTTTTTCTTTACGCAACCTAGTATCATTAGTTTACTCACTCCTTGGTGCAATCTCTTATAAACATGCAGTACTACCGCTTCTAACATTAACGTGGTTGATACACATTGTGCAATTCGAATAGATTCCTATCTATTCTAGAACTCCACTAATACATCAGATCATTGTGATTCTTATAAATTTGCATTGAATATCACATTCATTAGGGTCATTCTCGTCTTGACCAAACGTGCTCGAAATTACATATTCTTTAGAAAGCACATGTGTTTGGATTACATAACCTAAAAAAGCTTCTTCGTGTTTTAAACGCTTTTCGTGCTATTTTTCTCATTCAAATAACGATAATACCTTAACGCGTATTGAACTTACGATTACTTGTTGAACGTAAGTATGACTGCTTGTTCCTTCGTCTAGCAGTTGCAAAAATAAAATAAGGAAAAAAACATGTAAATTTGAAGATACAATTGTATAAATATCATAACGGTAAACATTAGTATTGAAAAAAAGACTCAAACTACTACACTCACTATTGTAACCCCATGGTATCACAACCCGGTTGAGACAACAAAACAAAGAAATGTACAAAATCGAACCAAGAAGAAGATGTTGAATGAGAATAAAGTGAGATATGTACCATTACGGATGCGCTTGTCGTTTGAGGAGTCACACTACCTTGAGCTAGAAGTTCTTGATTACATATTCCAAGAAAGTTTTCCTCGTTAAGAAGGTCCTTGTGGTAGCCATAACGCATTCCATTCTTTTTGGTTGACTTGACTCCTCTTATCAACTGGTATAACTACTGCTATGTTACCTACTTCCTTTAGTGTCGTTGCCTGTAAAGTTGCAGGTTCACGTAAAGCTATAAAACACAAAATTTTAACACGTAAACCCATATTGTAGTTGTTGCAAAAGTGCATACATAAGTAGCAAGTTAAAGATGAAAATACTGACACAGATGCCTGGACTTAAAGTCCTAACTGGAAAAGCTAAAAATTCACTAGCAACACTGATATGATGCCAAATGTAGTAGAGATTACACTTGAGAGTTAAGATTATGCCTTCCTTTGAGTTTCTTGTTGTCTAACACACCACGCCCTTCCCAATCTGTTGGCTCTACACATTGCAACGTGTAAGTTAAACCCGAGACCATTAGACCACAAAGATATAACTATCGCATTGGCGATCCGACACAACTTTGAACAATGAGAAAATTTTGAGTTACTACAACTACTATGTATTCTAAAATACAAATAAGCTAACGAACTACATAAATCATTGTGTTGCTACTTACTTTACTTATTGTCAATCGCATACCGAATTAAGGTGGCGTTTGGATGTTTGTACACCGCTATTGTCTCGAGGCCTTTTGGTTATGCACGACATTCGTATGCATACCGCACTGTCACATTATAGGCAAGACATGTAGTAAAAGTTAAACACAAGAAAATACATCCTAACGACATAAGAATCTACAGATTCTAAAATACTAACGGATATCACCTCTAGTTAAATGACATGTAGATGTGCACCGATTATCGGTGGGAGCGAAATATGATCCGGAAGCATATGTAACATTTCCTTGCGTAAAAACCATCATACCATTGTCACCTCGATAGATCAAACCAACGGAAATACTTGATCATGGGTTACCGTGAAACTTAATAGCATACAACTATCATCCACGCTTCTAATTTTAAATCTGCAAAAGCCCGTGTATCAATGAGTGTTACAATTGAATTAAGACAACAAAATTAAACCTCACTTTGGATATGCGAACGGGTCAAGTTTACTAAAATTCTCAATCACGAGGCAAGACTTGAAATTCGGTGTTGGTATACTAACATAAAGCAAAATGTTACAAACCATTCACAATTAAAACATATATAGGATTCATGAGTATAGATAATTGCACCCACTACCATGCCCCTGTTAGAATATCTCACGTTATGCCCAGTATTTCATCAATGTTTCACCAAGTGGGCGCATTATATCTAAACCGCCCCTCCATTTGATGCTTGATCGCTTCTTTGCCATACCACGACCTTATTGATAACCAAAATTGTCATCTTGCATCATACCACTTGATTGTGACCTTGGTCATCACCACATATAACATCGCTGAATTCAAACATATCAAATTTAAATGGAAAAAATGGAGAATTGGTATTCGGATCCGAGAGTTAACCTTGAAATTCACAGCCCATCCAATTCTCTCGCCGTTGGTTTTCTTTCGTAGCATAATCTTGATACTCTTTTATGTCAACACATTCGATGTATGCATGTTCTCGAACTCTTGATAGCCGCCAATTGTGACTTCTATCTCGAGGCGGTGAGAACAGATCAAAGTAACATTTATCAAATATTCAAAGAAAGTGACAAAGAAACGTGCAAATATCTCGATCATGCCGAAAGATGTTACCGTTATTTAGGTTCTCGCTTTCTTCTCATATATGTATATTCGGTTGTAGGTGATTGCAACTGTTATGGCTCTTCCAAATGCTTCAACAAATAGATAAGTTAGCATACTGTAACGCCAAGTACATCGGCATACAAGAATCAAGATACCGATGCTATCAAAACCTCTTTGTACTTCTTTTTTCATTACCATGCTAGGCTAGAATGCAATAAACAATACAAAAAGAATAAACGATAATTTGAATTCTGTACTTCTATAGAAAACTGATCTACTCTTGAACAGTAAAAATCGACTTCATGTATCGAAGACATAATATCATTGTTATGATCTTCCCTTCCAGTATTTGTTTACATGTGACCTTCCCATCTTCAGCAAAAAACCATGCAGACCGATCCCGCAATTGATTAGCTGAAAAGGCTTAAAAAAAATACTTACGACCGGATAGATAAAACCCTTGGCTTAATATATTCTTGACCCGTCTAAACATGGTTGTTTTATGTGCTATGTGACTCACAAAATTGAAGGATCGGAAAATGTTTTTATCAAGTTGCGTTTTCAAATCAAGGAATGTGCGGGAGCAACAAAAATCTACAAAACAATCTTTATAAGGAGGCCAACAAAAATTCGACCTTTTAGAAGAACCTAACTAAGGTGATGACAGAGTGCTACATAGATTTAAGCGCATGAACCTATATTTTTTAGGAATGTAGATCCCAATTGAACAATATTCAACTCCTAAATTTACAAAAAGAGGTTAATTTCAGTTATACCTCAACATGGTGAAGAGGCCACCAAGTACGTGTGTATGTATGCCAAAACTTGAGAATGCAAAGTATGAGAGCGTGAATTGAAGCCGACAAACTTGATAATGCAAAGTACAAGAGACATGCCGCAAATACCCACATTAAGAAAAACATTGATCGTATTAGAACATCGTGAGCATCAATTTCAAGTTGTTAAGAATGTCGCCTATGTCATATGAAAATGTTGGAGATTTTAGAACATCCAAGAACTAAACAGATTAAAACTTACTTTTGTTTCCTATAAACATATCAAGAAACTCATTCACCTCTACCATAATGTTGAAGATTTTACATGATAGACCCCACCATTTACAATGTTTATGAGTTTCTTCCTATATAGATTAATGGAAACTTTGCATAGAATAAAATGTTATAAGGTAATATGATATCAAGGTTTATGAGGTTCGAAGGTAAACATTAAATAGCGAATTGGAAAATGGGGTTTGGTGTTTCCGGTTACAAATAAAGAGTAATTCTATCTGAGAGAGTGGGGGAGAGTTTTGACGTAAAGTTGACGTTGGTGCGATAAAGTGGGGAAGAACGGTGATGGAAAGTCGACGATAGTACATAACAGAGAGTGTAGTGAGATGACTGTGATAGGATTCTGGTTTGGGTCCGAACCGTCAAGTCTAAACAGACTTAAAACTGCTCAGACACAAATGCAAATGAAGATCAGAGAATACAATGGATTCCCGGGTCGTTAAGTCCCACGGAGACTCAATGGTGTGCAAACACTGATTCAGACGATAGAATGATCACTAATGATAGCGATCAGAAAAGATTTGGATAGGATAATTACACTAAAGAAAAGATTTATAAAATAAAGCGACTTAAATGCAAATTAAGAAAATTAAAAAGTTAAAATCTATTAAATAAACGCTATCACTATTTTTAAAGTGATGAACGTTTATGATATTTATAAAATAAAATAACTTAAATAAACTATTTTAACTAAAACATAAATTTAAATTACCTAAAAACGTTACTTAAAACTAAAACGAGCGTTATTTACAAAAATAGCGCTGGAGCGCAAGATAAAACGTAAATTTTAAGAAATAAAAGGCCTACGAATGTAAAACTAATTTTATTACGTACTATATGATAAAAGAAAATTTTAGAAAAAAGATTTATATTTTTTTGACTTTTATATTTTTTATTATGAATTTAAAACTATTTTAATCTAATTTAATTATAAAAAATACTAAATGATTTTAGAAAAATATGAAAATTTCATGAGAAAATACTATGAAGCCTCTTGGTTTAGAGAAAATAAAAACTTGGGTACTACGTTTGGAAATAAGCTAATAAAAGCTAAATAAGCTATAAGTCGAAACCATTTTGTAGTTAAGTATTAAGTAATGCAAATAATGACTGATCAAAGTCCCTAGGGCGCTTGGTTGAGTGTGTTGTGTTGGGTTTGTGAGCTAAAGGTCGGGGGTGAATCCCACCCCTGGCCTTTTTGCAAAATATTTTTTTTTTTTTCAAATTTTCTTTTTGCAACTTTTCAATAAGACCAAATCCAAACTTTTTTGTGAAAACACTTTTACCAAAATCAAGGAATAAGCAGTTTAGAACTGCTTATTCTCAACAGTGAAGACAGAAGCAGAAAACAAACACCCTTTTCAGTTTTTTCAAGCAAAATGAGCCATGAATAAGTACAAGGTAATGGAAATAAGCAATTGCATAATGGAAATAAGCTAGATTTACAGAATATAAGCACTAAAATAAGGGAGTGATAAGCAGTTTAAGGATGATAAGCTAAACTAAAAGAAACTTATGCTAAAAGGAAAATGGCATAAAAGGAATTGATAAGCTATGCTAAGTAACTAAATAAGCACTAATAAGCAAACTAACTTAACCTATGGGACTAATAAGCACTAGAGTAAACCTAAATAAGCTAAAGGGAGTACTAAAATAAGCTAAAAAATTGAAAATAGCAATTTCACAAAGAATTATCTTGTGGTTTTGGGACGATTTTGGTGCAATTTTAAGCTAATCCAAGCTATCCTAGGCGAATAAGCTATTGAAATATTGAGAGGGTATGTGGAGATGTGAAAAGGACTTTGGAAAGATTTTGACCACAAATAAGCTAGGAAAGTGTGTTCAAACAAAGCTTATAGTCTGCTGTTTGAACAAGAAGACAACAGCTTTGAGCTTTTTTGTAGATCAAACTTTGCAAATATTTTTGACACAAGTAAACAAAAACTTTTGCTACTCATTCTGACCTTGAGACACTTTGACTTGAAAGTCAAAGTGGGTAAAAAGGAGATTTTGGACCTCAAATAAGCTTAAACCAAACACTCCTTTATAACTACAAAATGCATTAAAACACTGAAATTATAATGAAACTGAGCTCAATCTTAATCCAACTAAACAAAACACATTTAAACTCATCAATTTAACAAATTAAAACCAGAGATTAACATGAAATAGGGTGACTTTTGATTTTTGACTTTTGTTTGACTTTTGTTGACTTTTACTACATTGTTTGAAATCGTAATAAGAGCTTATAGAAGCTTTAATAAGCTAACATAAGCTTGTGTGAGGTAGAAATTGAGCTTTACAAGCTTGCAGTGAGAGTTTGAAACCTAATAATACAACAACATCAAATTTAGAACTTATATAAAAACTTGAGATTGGTGTAACAATACATTAAAAGGATACTTTAACTTAAAAGTGATACAAAGAACCGAGATTACAATATTTTTATTAATCTAAGACATAAATAAAAAACGACATAAAGAAAGTTTTTATAAAACTAGCTACTACTCCTTCTTCTTTCTCTTTGCTCCCTTTTATACTCCAAACTTCTCTCTCTCTCTTCCTCAGCATTTCCCAGCAATATTTAGGTCCATTGGATGTTAAGAGTGAATATTGGCCATTTGATCATTTTTTTGGCGGGAATAGATTATTTGACAGGTGGAGGGTTGAGTGAAATGGTTTAGGATCATTTAATGGTTTTTGTTGTGTTAGGGGTGTGTAGGGGACATGGAAGGTGAAGTGGAGAGAGGGGAATGGTTTGTTGAGTGATTTCAGGGATAGGTTGGGAAGAGAAGAAAACGCGCCAATGGGTTAACGGATATTTGACTTGGATGGTGGGTTTGACCAATGGGTTGACTGGGCAGTGTTTAATAATAGGGGGTTCAAATGCATATATGACGGGGTCCAAGGTTTGACAAGGGTCCAAAATGGGTATTAAAAGGGTTTATAACTATAAGGACCTAAAGTGTAAATCCCGAAAGTTCAAGGACCTAGGTCGCCAATCTTGAAAAGTTTCTCCAAGGATTGAAAATGACAAGTTCCAAAAGTATAAGGACTAAAGTTGACATTTTGCCATTTTCCGTGGACTAATTCAGCCTAATTTTCAAACTTGGAGGACCATTTTGTAATTTTCTCAAAACTTTTAATATTTTTCACCAAAGGACTAAATTTGACAAGTTATGATTTAAAAAGGACCTTTGGTGATTTTTCTTTGAAATTTTGACTCGTGGACTATTTTTGACAATTTTTGAAACTTGGGGACTGAAACGCAATTTTGCAAATTTGATATGTTTTTCATCCGATTTTGATATTTTGCATTTAAAACACATAAAACACTTGTTTGTGATATTTTGATCATTTTGATGTGTTTCGAGTGTTTTCGGATGATTTTGCAGTTTATTTTATACAAAATGATGAGTATTTAGACACTCATCAATCCCCACATCGAGATATTGCTAGTCCTAGCAATGATTTGAGAAAACATAATGGATTTTAAACTCTTTACCAAAAGCCATTACTTACGGAGTAGCCAAATGTTTTAGTTCAAGTAAGAACCATGGTACATCGATAACCATGTGATTTTGAGCAAACCACCGACTTTCAACGGATTTGATTTGTCTTTACGAGCCGTACCACTTTCCGGACTAGCCAACTCTTAGATAAATTATCAACATTATCTTTGGTGAGTGATTACCAATTATGGATTTTCCACCGCCTTTACCACAAGCCATAAACTTGCGGGCTAGCCAACTCTTCACTTTTAGGATATGGTGAGTTGAGAACCATACAATTTTGGGCAAATTGCAAGCCATATAAACGGATTGAGACATCTTTACCAAGAGCCGTTTGCTCTGGATTAGCCAATCCTTTTGTCTTCTGAGACAAAGCGGATCGATAACTCGATGAGAAAGTGTAGAACACTTACTCCAAAAAAAATTTTGGCCAAAAAGGGGAATTGGGTAGATAATATATATGAAATTCGTGAGAATTCCCCCACACTTAGAAATGAATATTGCCTCAATATTCAAAGTACCGTGATTATGCGAAACAAAGAACGTAAAAGGGAAATATTACGCCATTATTTAGAAAGTTTTTTTTTTTTTTTTTTTTTTTTTTTTTTAGATAAATATATAACATGTGGGCATTACCCCACACTTAGGTGGTAGAAAGGGTAAGAAGACGTAAATATGGGTGAAAACCCATATGGTGTGTCTCTTGTTTTTGATTTCCGAGTCGCTAGCTTGACTTCGACCCCAATTCATTGGTTCATGGGAAGCAAAGTGGAAGAAACAATCTCCATCTGGACTTTCATTCAAGATGTTTGGACAAACATTTGAAGCACGAAAGTTCCACACCGATGAGATATAGAGAGAACCGCTCATAAATAATAAATGAAAATGCCGGGATCAAAGATAGTGTCCTCACTCCCAAAGGAGTGAAGAAGAGGAAGTCACCGAGTAGGTAAAGAAAGAAGGAAGATCATGATAACAATCATGATAAGATCTTCTTCCTCAGGATCAAGTGCAGTTGCACTTATTTGGATTTTCTTGGTAGAGCTCTTAGGGTTGGAAGGCATCTCGGTGGAGAGGGTAGGAAGATTTGTCATAACTATGCAAATTGAGATTCTCTCCCCCCGATTATGATTTTTGCCATCCAAACAATCATACTCCAGCGGAGATATGATATGAGAAAGTTCACCGGCGAACTCCTCATGAAGAGAATCATTCACATGATGTGAATTTGTGAACTCTTGTTCCATTGTGGGCTCATCACTATCCTCATCCCGAGTATCAAAGAGTGGATTCTCGAGAATTGAAGTGAATTCGAGTTGAATTCAAATAGAGGATTGGTGAAAGTAGCTTTGAATGTCTGGGAACAAAGTGATCAACATTCTCGATCGATTTTGTTGGGATAAGAGGTGAGTGGGCGATCATTATCGGTGAGACTTCGGTCTCTCCCGGATCGGCTTCAAATCAAAGAGTGGATTGATGTGAGTGAGTTCACCGAGAACTCCTCAAGAGGGATCGACATCGTTGTGGAAGTGATGCCTCAACGTGCTCGATGTCTCCATATGAAGCACAATCTTCACTAAGATCGGAGAAAGTCTCAAGATGATCATTTGAACACTCAAGAGGTAAAGGGATATCACACGATAATCGAAATTCCTGTGACTCTCTCGGGATTGGGATAAGGTCCTCAACACTAGACGATTCCATTTCGAATAGTGCTAAGAAGCTCATCCCCATGTTTAGAGAGTGAGTGGGAATATCGTGTGATAACAACGATCGAGGGAGTTTAGATGGACTAGCATACATATGTTTTATACTTAACATTTGTTCTTCTCGCTAGTAATTCCATCATAGTCTTTTCTCACGATGGACCATGGAAGGAGTCTCAACCGATGAACTTGATGAATCAATATAAAATTGTAAGATATCAAGGATATCTTCATCATCATCGCCATCGAGATGAAACGGAATCGAGAGCTAGATTTGGCCGCTTTTTCTATTGCAATTGATTCCTAATGCATTTTCAAACGCAATCTGGGAATCTAATTTAGCGACCCGCTCTTGGCTAACAAAACTTCCATTGATTTTTCATTTGGATTATGGGATGACATAGCCGACTCCTCCTGTTCTTTTAATAACTCCGAGTCTTGATGAGAAGGTCCGCCGTAGTTTCATGAGGAGTCGCTTGAATCATTTGGTATTGTGGAGGTTGGTCTTGATATGAAGAGTCGTAATTGTTACAAGGAATTGGGTTCCCTGTTTGACAATCCGAGCTAGGGTGAGGACCTCCACAATACTCACAACAAAGAAAACGATGTGGTTGTGAGTGGTATGTGTTGTAGTCATAATTGGTATCGGGAACCCGCTCATAGACAAGCGTGTTTCACGATTGACAATCGAATCGGAATGTGAACCACCACAAGACTACACAACAAGACAACCGATGAGTATCACAGTGTGTGCAAATGATGGAATAAATCGGTGTAATGGTAGGAATAGGGATCTTGGTTATAGAGCGGACCCGCTTCACAGATTCCACCATGCAACAACCGGGGCAATTGCCACCATTATAAGGACCACCACACCATTGACAACCAAGAGGGTGAGGATAAGACATAGAAAGAATCAAAGGTTAACGGAGGGTAAGAAATGAAGAATCAAAAGGTAAGAGGGTAAAGAGGAATATTTTGGTATTTTTGAAAAACATGACGATAAAAACAAAGAATGAAAATATTTTTGGCTTTTAACACTTTAGGAAAAGTGTTAATGAACTTTTGAGATTTTGATAACTTTACAAAAACTTTTACAAAGGATGGGATATGTGCAAGAATGGATCCGAAAAGGCTAAACACACGCTTAAGCCTCCCGTGTAGGCGCCAAAATTGGTTTGGTCCGAACCGTCAAGTCTAAACAGACTTAAACCGCTTTCGACACAAATGCAAATGAAGATCGAGAGAATACAATGGATTCCGGTCGTTAAGTCCCACGGAGACTCAATGGTGCAAACACCGATTCAGACGATAGAATGATCACTAATGATAGCGATCGAAAAGATTTGGATAGGATAATTACACTAAAGAAAAGATTTATAAAATAAAGCGACTTAAATGCAAATTAAGAAAATTAAAAGTTAAAATCTATTAAATAAACGCTATCACTATTTTTAAAGTGATGAACGTTTATGATATTTATAAAATAAAATAACTTAAATAAACTATTTTAACTAAAACATAAATTTAAATTACCTAAAACGTTACTTAAAACTAAAACAGGCGTTATTTACAAAAATAATATTTGGAGCAAGATAAAACGTAAATTTTAAGAAATAAAGGCCTCTTAATGTAAAACTAATTTTATTACGTACTATATGATAAAAGAAAATTTTAGAAAAAAGATTTATATTTTTTGACTTTTATATTTTTATTATGAATTTAAAACTATTTTAATCTAATTTAATTATAAAAAATACTAAATGATTTTAGAAAAATATGAAAATTTCGCAGAAAATACTATGAAGCCTACTGGTTTAGAGAAAAATAAAAAACTTGGGTACTACGTTTGGAAATAAGCTAATAAAAAGCTAAATAAGCTATAAGCTGGAAACTGTTTTTGGTAGTTAAGTATTAAGTAATGCA
Source organism: Chrysanthemum lavandulifolium (assembly GCA_022545495.1). Lineage (NCBI taxonomy): Eukaryota > Viridiplantae > Streptophyta > Magnoliopsida > Asterales > Asteraceae > Chrysanthemum > Chrysanthemum lavandulifolium. The sequence continues at coordinate 90,794,883 of CM040238.1, forward strand.
AATAATGACTGATCAAAGTCCCTAGGGCAGTTGGTTGAGTGTGTTGTGTTGGGTTTGTGAGCTAAAGGTCAGGGGGTCGAATCCCACCCCTGGCCTTTTTGCAAAATATTTTTTTTTTTCAAATTTTCTTTTTGCAACTTTTCAATAAGACCAAATCCAAACTTTTGTGAAAACACTTTACCAAAATCAAGGAATAAGCGGTTTAGAACCCGCTTATTCTCAACATGAAGACGAAGCGTAAAACAAACACCCTTTTCGCTTTTTTCAAGCAAAATGAGCCATGAATAAGTACAAGGTAATGGAAATAAGCAATTGCATAATGGAAATAAGCTAGATTTACGTAATATAAGCACTAAAATAAGGGAGTGATAAGCGCTTTAAGGATGATAAGCTAAACTAAAAGAAACTTATGCTAAAAGGAAAATGGCATAAAAGGAATTGATAAGCTATGCTAAGTAACTAAATAAGCACTAATAAGCAAACTAACTTAACCTATGGGACTAATAAGCACTAGAGTAAACCTAAATAAGCTAAAGGGAGTACTAAAATAAGCTAAAAAATTGAAAATAGCAATGCCACAAAGAATGTCTATGCTGGGTTTTGGGATGATTTTGGTGCAATTTTAAGCTAATCCAAGCTATCCTAGGGCTAATAAGCTATTGAAATATTGAGAGGGTATGTGGAGATGTGAAAAAGGACTTTGGAAAGATTTTGACCACAAATAAGCTAGGAAAGTGTGTTCAAACAATGACTATGGTCAGCTTTGTTTGACAAGAAGACGTAAACAGCTTTTGAGCTTTTTTGTAGACCAAACTTTGCAAATATTTTTGACACAAGTAAACAAAACTTTGCTACTCATTCGACCTTGAGACACTTTGACTTGAAAGTCAAAGTGGGTAAAAGGAGATTTTGGACCTCAAATAAGCTTAAACCAAACACTCCTTTATAACTACAAAATGCATTAAAACACCGAAATTATAATGAAACCGAGCTCAATCTTAATCCAACTAAACAAAACACATTTAAACTCATCAATTTAACAAATTAAAACCGAGATTAACATGAAATAGGGTGACTTTTGATTTTGACTTTTGTTTGACTTTTGTTGACTTTTACTACATTGTTTGAAATCGTAATAAGAGCTTATAGAAAGCTTTAATAAGCTAACATAAGCTTGTGTGAGGTAGAAATTGAGCTTTTACAAGCTTGCAAGTGAGAGTTTGAAACCAATAATACAACAAAGAACATCAAATTTAGAACTTATATAAAAACTTGAGATTGGTGCTTAACAATACATTAAAAGGATACTTTAACTTAAAAGTGATACAAAGAACTGAGATTACAATATTTTTTTATTAATCTAAGACATAAATAAAAAAACGACATAAAGAAAGTTTTTATAAAACTAGCTACTACTCCTTCTTCTTTCTCTTTGCTCCCTTTTATACTCCAAACTTCTCTCTCTCTCTTCCTCAGCATTTCCCAGCAATATTTAGGTCCATTGGATGTTAAGAGTGAATATTGGCCATTTGATCATTTTTTTGGCGGGAATAGATTATTTGACAGGTGGAGGGTTGAGTGAAATGGTTTAGGATCATTTAATGGTTTTTGTTGTGTTAGGGTGTGTAGGGACATGGAAGGTGAAGTGGAGAGGAGGGAATGGTTTGTTGAGTGATTTCGGGGATAGGTTGGGAAGAAGAAAACGCGCCAACGGGTTAACCGATATTTGACTTGGATGGTGGGTTTGACCAATGGGTTGGTCGGGCAAAGGTTTAATAATAGGGGGTTCAAAATGCATATATGACAGGGGTCCAAGGTTTGACAGTGGTCCAAAATGGGTATTAAAAGGGTTTATAACTATAAGGACCTAAAGTGTAAATCCCGAAAGTTCAAGGACCTAGGTCGCCAATCTTGAAAAGTTTCTCCAAGGATTGAAATGACAAGTTCCAAAAGTATAAGGACTAAAGTTGACATTTTGCCATTTTCCGAGGACTAATTCCGCCAATTTTCAAACTTGAGGACCATTTTGTAATTTTCTCAAAACTTTTAATATTTTTCACCAAAGGACTAAATTTGACAAGTTATGATTTAAAAGGACCTTTGGTGATTTTTCTTTGAAATTTTGACTCGTGGACTATTTTTGACAATTTTTGAAACTTGGGGACTGAAACCGCAATTTTGCAAATTTGATAAGTTTTTCATCCGATTTTGATATTTTGCATTTAAAACACATAAAACACTTGTTTGTGATATTTTGATCATTTTGATGTGTTTCGAGTGTTTCGATGATTTTGCGTTTATTTTATACAAAATGATGAGTATTTAGACACTCATCGATTCATCGCCATAAAGAGAGGTCAATTTTGTAGGTCGGGCAATGATACTTGTAACACCAAGGTGACGAGTAACTTTTTTAGGATGGTTGTTGTCGAGCCTTGTGGAGCTATTTTAAAATGCCATCAGGCAAGCCTTTTAGTCTTAGGATTGCGCTTCTTTTTCTCTTTAGTTCCTATAGGTGTCGCCATTTTCCGCAAGTTGCGTAATTAAGGAAAAGTAATGTGAATACATTTTATTGGTTTCATGAACATAGACGTTGTTATTAAAGTCATCGTATTTGCTTTTGGAAATTTTCTATTGGTTTGTGGTGACATAGGTATTCTTAGTTAATATACATACCGATATACATGTCGGTTTGACACTTTATCACAAAAGAAATTGGGTCAAAAGGGTCTAATTGGTCAAAAGTCGATCCAACCTGTTTCAAACTGCACCTATATTTTACTTGCCTTTACCCAAACCCGTTTGACCCATTAAGTATCTATTTTACATATTTTCCCCTGATTTGACATAGAGCGAAGTAGTCACTATGCCAGTATTACATACACAACTTTCAAGAAGCCAATCTAGTATGCACATATGTAAATACACAGGAAGGTCAAGCGCACATATGTATACCAGCATTACCAAAATACACAGGAAGGTCAAGTGCACGTCCCACTGATACTCGCTCACTTGCATCATGACAAACTTCTATATTAGTAGGCTTGTTAAAATTTATGCCCCATTTTTCCATTTAGTTCATACATTAAAACAATACAGTATATTTCCTATATTCAAATGAGGCATTCATTTACCAAATAACCAAACACTTAAAACAAACTATCACATTAAGGAATATTCAGTTTTTATATTACTTGATGTGTTTGATGTCTTACCTTTTGGAGTCAATTTGCTGTGGTTTCTTTGAATTGAATGTGAAGAGGCTAGTGTCTTTGAGATGGTCATAGAACTTTGCAACCCTTCTAATAACTATAAGAAAAATTGGAAAGAGTATAATATCAGAAGAATGCACATCATCCAAACTGTGGGGGTGTTTGGTTTTTGTTATGTAGTCACTATGCGTCTTCCAAAGCACTCCATTTCATTGGAGCCGCAATACCTATGACGATGACCATTGATCAAACTTGTTGAAGGTGCAATTCTTTTACCCACAAAACACCAAATTTCACTGTAACATGGAAATATTATGTACTATTCTCGCATGAGCTCGAACTCTTAGGTTAAATACAGTGTACCGAGATTCCGTGCCAAACACCGAACTAACATTCATTTACCACAAGAACGTAGACCTCAAGCTCCCGCAAATGTGAAAGAAAATTGCATTTAGGTACAAATCTATGTGCGAGTGTTATGCAAAAGACGCCGACTTATTACCTTCAACAAATAATGAAATTGAAACCGGATCTTTCCTTTGACACGGTCTCATCTTCGAGATATATCAAAATTAAGATGTTTTTAACTTACGGTGACCCATTGATGACCGAATCGATGGCCAAAACCATAACTCGCCATTGTTGCTATATCTCAGCTCCAATATCCTACCGCTCAATAAGTGGATTTTTAGCAAGATCAGAGATAAGTAAAATTCTAGGAAGACCACTTCTTGGTATGCCACCTTCCTCATCGAAACCCGCCATTGATACCAAGCACCCATAAAATCTTTTGGTTAAGTGAAAAATATAACCGGATATGGATAGAAGATGATCGATTAAAACATCAAACCGACATGCCTTAATTGTAACATCTTCCAAGCCATCTCGCAACTATTATTCGATAGGAGGTGCAAGTTTGTCAAAGTCCATAAACCGCTCCTCAACAACTTTCACAATGAGTTTTAACCACCAAACACCATCAAATGCAAGTGATTTGGGACGATTCGCCATTAACGAATCAAAATAAATAAACCAAGACATTTAGGTCGCAGAATGGTCAAGCAAAGGTAATGACTAACATGTATGAGTTTGAACAGCGCCGGTTTAAGGTCGAGAAACCATCCATGCCGGATGAGTTCACCGGGAATACTTTTTGAACATTTTTGTTTCTTTTATAGGTATATCTTCCGTAATAAAACTTTTTATGGTCAGACGCATTATAAGAAGACATCGGTGACTTAAAACCCGCTTGATCCATTTCTTTAGATAATTTCAATTTGATCCGCTTGGAACAAAAACACAACCCATAATCGACCGCTTCAAATGGTCTATTATGAAATGGTGAGAGAAATTCATGACTACATACGGAATGTGAAATCGTGATCACACCTTGGTGCGTAAGACTCGCATGGTTCCTAGATAATTACCAAACATATACAAAGAAGCATCCCGAATGGTTATGTATATAAGTGAATAGCTACACTTTCACCAAATCGTCCGATTTATTTACTTACCCTATTAAGGACACCGATCATGGACTTGTTTCTTTTTCTTCTCGCTTATTTTGCTATAATACACTACAAAGACAAATCAATTAGCATGATATGTGGTAATAGGTATTGAAAACCATTAATATAAGAAAACTAAAATAGCAAAGCATACCTCGGTGCAATCGACTAATGAACTCACAAAATGTGAAGGTGCCAAACCCTCTTCCACAAACTCATCTACTTTCTACAGAGCATAAATACTAAATTAGCTATTTGATATACATAATGTCAATCATTAACCAACATAAAGATAAATAAATTAAATTTACTAATATATTACTAATATTAGCAAATTTATATGTCAGCATGTGCATGGAAAGTTTTAAATAAAATAAATTTAAGCTGTTGTAATTCTATGCTACCAGGGGAAAACACACATGAGAGTGAATATGTACATCACTTAAACGTCGAGAAAGAGCAGCCTTTTGGCCACACTATCCTTAACGACATCCATATTCAAGAAACAATATTCATATGATTTATTAGCAAAATTAAATGAGACTAATGAATACATACCTTGTAGATACCTTTGTGCAGAATAAGAATGAACATAGGTTAAAGGATCAAAACTTGCAACAAAAAATATACAAACATTAGTGGACTAAGCTATACATACCGGGATTCAAATATTTTGAAGATGACATATGCACACACGTAACATAATACACGTTTTCTTACAAACCTGTGATGAAGAAAACACATAAACATCATTAGATGGGATTGTGAGGGAAAAAGGATATTAGGGTGTGTTTGCATACAGAAAATAAAGCCAGAGAAAAGGAAATGGCTTTAATTCTCGTGTTTGTAAGCCAGAGAAATGGAAAAGGAGAAATTGGAGAAATTGGTGAAATGGAGAGAGTTGAGTAGTGTAATTTAAGTAGCCTCATTTCCTCGATTTTGTGGAGAAATTGGAGAAATAGACTAATTTTTTGAAAAATTGTTTTTTTTTTTTTTTTTTTTTTTTTACATTTAAAAAATATTTTTTTTAAATTATTTAAAAAAAATAAGTTTAAAATTATTTTAAAAAAATAAGTTTTTTTTAAATAAATACATTTTAAAAATATATTTTATAAAAAACAAGTTTTTTTAAGTAAATACATTTTAAAAATAAGTTTTTTAATATTTTTTTAAAGAAAGTACATAAATTTAAAAAAAAAATTTAAAAGATATATATTTTTAAAATAATTTTTTAAATATTTTTAAGAATTTTTATTTAGACAAAATATTATTTAAATAAAAATTTTCATTTCTCGTCAAGTCTCTCATTGTTACCAAACATTAGAATCGAACAAAATTCTCATCGATTTCTATTCTCCGAGATTATATTCTACTTCATTTCTTTTCTCCGAATTTCTCTACCAAACGCACTTTAGGGTTTATGAGAAAAATATAATGAACGGTATAAAGAAAAAATATATGGTTTTGAGTTTTGTTTAGGGTTACCTAAGTTGTAGGGATTCTCCTACATAATTGGTTGCATAGATTTATAATTTTGACTTGCAACATATATTCCAAAAATCATATTGCCTTAGTGGTAAACACACATGTTATTCAACAAACCAACCAAGGTTCAATCCTTGCAAGGCTCATTTTACAAAAATTTTCAAAATAATTAAATAAAATCGGAAATTTACAAAATAACAAATTAAATTAAAAATTAAAGCTTATGTGGACAACAAATGCTTATGTGGCATGAAATTTGATTATGTGGCATTGAGGCGTTGAGATTGGCATTAATGTCAATCGCTCCTATATATATATATATATATATATATATATATATATATATATATATAAGGTAAAATATACCTTTAGTCCCTGTAGTTTGGTCAGATTTCGTGTCGAGAAAATTTACTTGGCGAGTCTGAAATTTCCATTTTATTACGCGGTTGGTCCAAATTTGATAACGGCATTAGTTTTCCTCGTTATCTCACATATCACGTGCAAATAATAGGAGGGTATCTTTGTCAAACCACGTTTTATTTGTCCCTTTCAATCTCTTTTATTTACCGTTGTTATTGTACTTGCTCACACATGTACTTAATTTTTTTTACATATCCCCATTACAATTGAGCGCTCCATACTTTTTTTCACTCACTTCTTTCCATCACTCTTCCTTTTCATCTTTTCTATTTCTATCCCCAAATTTAAGAACACAAAAAAATAATGGCATGTTGGTGTGAAAAACAAGCTGTAATTCATATATCGTAGACAAATCGAAATCCTGAACGTAGGTTCTATGATTGTCCAGATCTGGTATTAGATTTTTATTTTATTTTTTACTTTATGGAAACACATTAGAATACTCAAGGTTGCAAAAATCGCTAGGTGGTAGCTGGTCGGCCGGGTACCGCCTAGCGATTAATCGGTTAGGCGGAGATTAACCGGGGATTAATCGGATTAGAAATTTAGTATATAAAATTATAAAATTTTGAAACTATATGCCCGATTTGGCCGATCTAGCCGATTTTTGGTCGATTTATGTCTCATTTGTCCGATTTCTATACGTAACCGATTTGGTTGATTTATCCGATTTTTGTCCGATTTGGCCGATTTATGCCCGATTTGGCCGATTTTTAGCCGATTAATCGTTTTGTTGACCGATTTTTGACCAAACCGATTAATAAGGCCGATTAGTGAAAATCGATGCGGTTAATCCCCGCCTAGCGATTAATCACCGATTAATCGTCCGCCTAGGCCGATTTTTGCAACACTGAGAATACTAATTACTTTTTGTTTTTGTTTACAGACTGGCACAATCCGTCATTGTGTGAAAGACTAGTTAATATTATTCCCGGTCTATTTTAGTAAAGACTAGTTAAATCGGATTAGAATTTTCGTGTATTTTAGTAAAGCAGTACAAGTTATCAGTCGAGAAGATGTTAGGCGATGAGTTTTGACATTTTTTTTTCGAAGATGTAGTTGATAATGGTGTAACTACTTTTTATTTGCTAGGTTAAAACCTTTTTACTAAAATAATTAAAAAGGGTGTGATTAAATATGTAATTTATAAAAGACATCCTAATTCATCAATAAAAGTTTCGTATAATCATAAAACAAACCTAAAATGAGTGTGTTTAGTTACCACAAGAACCTCGGAAAGTTATTTCAATATGCTAATTTGGTGTCCAAATGACAGAAAACCATGAGAAAAAATAGAAGAAGAAAAGTTTAGATGTTTTCTTATTGACAAAAGTGTTCAAAGATATAGAAAGAAACAAAACAAACGCGCCAAATATAATAACACAAAGTTGATCTAAATAACATTATATAAGAATACATTTGGCGAGGAAAACTTATGTTTCCGTGCCTAAAACGTATGGAAACGTGCTGAGTTATTAAAATATTGTCACGGGTCGGGTATTTTCGTTATGGGCGGGTCTATTCACCATCTATCACCTATTTTGGTATCAACCTTATCAACATAATAGCCGGAAACTTATCTCCATAACTTTCACCGCACCTACTTTTTCGGATCCATCATAACCGACAAGTTGTTTCAATCCTCGCTTCAATTCTTGATTCGCAAACCATCGTCGCGATGCAATTACTTTATGTACAAGCATATGAGTGACAAAACTCTTTCAAGAATCTACAAGAAACCTATTTTGAGATCCGATCATGAGCGGCGGTGATGTGTTAGGGTGTCGGGTTTGATTCTTTAATGATTTTGTATGGTACAACACTTAGTTTTAGTTTACTTGGTGCCTCGAACTGGAAACCTGTTTGGATAATGCTTAAGTAAGGTATTTTGATATAACGTGGTTTTGTTATTGTTTTAGAAAATTGCATATTCTTATCAAAATTCGTGGTGCTTACCTGAATTAATAACGGTATGTTTGCCGACTAATTTTTCATATGTAGAAGTTGTGTTAATTTTGTTTGAAGATGCAAGAAACGAAATTAACTCCACTTACAAGGTAGAAACATATCAAGATTAAAGAACCGCGAATATATGTGAGTACTTTTGGTTATTTGATTTATTTTATATTCATTTGCATTAGTTTTATTTTTAGGGTTTGATTAAGGTTATGCTCTTTTTTGTTATCGCTATGTATTTGACATTACGGCTCGGTTTTGGGGAATTGGTCCGCATAGGGACTGCTATTGTTAACGATGTATTTGGGGTGTTGCATACGCAAGTTTTTTAAATTTCGAATATTTTTTCAATTGAAGATTAGCTTTTCCGTGAGATGAACATGATCCGGGGTTTCGCTTCGCTTGGTTTTTTATGTCACTTTGGGTTTAGTCTCAATTTTTTTCTTTTGTTGATATTTTATTTGCGAATGACGACGAGGATATATTTCGCATTTTGATGTTGAAAATGAACTTGGGATAATGTTTGGAAAAGATCGGGAACCACCGAGAATTTATTGTTAGCTTCACGTTTTTCGTCTTCTTTGATAGTAACCATGGGAGGTCGATGAGTTTTGATAGTTTTAAATAAATATATTTCGGTTTATATTGAATTTTGGTAAACTTTGAATCTAATTGCGTGCTTTATTTTGTGTGGTTTTGGGTGGCGAAGAAGTCGATAATTGCTACACGATTGCACACATGGAGTGTGAGGGTGGTGTGAGCCCACGGATATCATTCTAAGCACGGTATGTAAAAGTATATATGTTTATGGGTTCCAATGAATAAGTGAAGCATATCATTGCTTGAGACCTGCCATATGCAAATGCATAGTCGAATTTGATATTGCAAGCCTACTATGAAATGGATTATGGTAAATTTGTTTACTTAATGTGCACTTAATTCAATTCTTCAGATGATGGTAAATTTGTTTACTTAATGTGCACTTAATTACGTCGACAAGGATTTATTTAATGTGTTATAAAGTGTGATTATTATGATTGGTTCTTTTATTTGCTAAAAGAGGAGTGAAGGATGGTTTTGCATGTCTTGCGCTACACGGTTGAGGCATGTGACCAAAGTTGCAGCCTGCCAGAATGAACGAGGGTATGCGTTTCCGGTTCTATTAACCTTTTTTTATAATGGGACTTTGGTTAAAATTTTTAGCATGATTAGTATTCAGTGAAATGGATTCGAAATCAAAACAATGTGTAGATGATCGAAACTTATCTGCAATTTCAAATTGTATTATGTTAAGGGATTAGTTCATAAATTTTTTTAGTTTCTAGGGACCTGTTTAGTTATTCAATATTTGGGAGTAAGAATTTAGGATTCTCTTTATTACATTCTTAAAGTTATGTGGCACGACTGAAAATGTAGATAGAGAAGTGCTTTAGGGACAAGGATGAATAGACGTTGCCAGATGTATTAGAGTCAATATTTAGAAGGAAAGTGATACGAATGCATGCGAACATAGACGATCAGCTGTTAGATAAATTTCAGATGAAATCTATTGACGGTGTCAATGATAAAGACTTTGACTCAGATTGTGTGGAGATACATGTCATAGACGAAGACAATGATAATATTTATGATGTGAAACTATAATAGCATCTGCTTCCATTCAAGTGTGATTTGATGTAGATGCTAAAAGTTTATCTTCGAATTTTAGCTATTGTATTTGTTAGTATTATTATTATGAAATTCATTGTCTTCAACTATTTTTGCCTTCATCACTTATTCATTGGTGATATTATGCAAAACTTAATCGCGTGAATCCATTTAAAAAATCATTGTCTTTGCAACCTATGTCCCCGAAATTTCTTGCCAATTCATTTGTTTCAAATTTACATGTGCAAAAAGCAACCTCACAAGCAACGCTGGTTACAACACTCGTTAATACTAATGATTGGTGGGGTGGATCTCCTAAGTTGATGGGGTAGAAACCCCCAATGCCTTAGAGAAATACCTCAGAAGAAAATACCCCAATATAGGTGGCTTAAAATGTGGAAGCGGCTCAGATTTCTTTAATCATAACTAACAATTCAATTAGAAAATGTTTTGTTGCCCAGTCCTTCTGAACCGGCACTAATTTGATTATTAAAACACAAATCACATGGGCCACTTGACTTTTACCACGATTCAAAGACAATAATACAATTGCACTTCCGAAACCCAAGTTGAATTTGTTGCAAATGAAACAAAGCTAGATCTAACACAAAATCAACTTCTCTTTAACGATCACTTTAAACACATCAACAATCCAATAGAAAGTTAAAGAAATTTGTAATGGCAGAACAGTTGTTACTTCCTTGGTTGGAAAGATAGTCAACTCATTGATTGGGAAAGCTAAAGAGGAGATTAGTTATATGTCCAACTGTTCTGAAAAAGTTGACGATCCGAAGAAAAAAATGAGAAACTAACGCATATGAGGGGAAGGGTTCAACAACAGATAACAACAGCACAAGTTAAAGGAGATAGGCTCTTAGATGGTGTGGAAGAGTGGGTGGTCAACGTTGAATCTCACATATCCAAACAAAAGAAGTTATTTATGGGTTCAAGTCGATGCCAACAAGACATGCTTTAACTTAGGAATGTGTACCAACTGGGCACCCTTTATCGTCACTAGACAGCTTGGAAAATTTAGTGCACTTGTGGGATTAGTTCACACCGTAATGGGTAAGGAGGTATGGAGAGTACACCCATAAGGTCAATGAACACCCTGACTCAATAGTGGTTGGTACTGGTAGTGCTAATTTAGTACTGATAGTGCTAAGTTAGTATTGATAGCCAGTGTTACTGCTGGTAGTGTTGGTTCCTACTGATAGTGTAGTAACTGATGGTTCCTACTGGTAGTGTTATGGTTCCTGCTGCTAGTGTAATGGTTCCTCCCGATGGTTCCTCGCCGGTAGTGTATGGTTCCTCGCTAGTGTAATGGTTCCTACCGGTAGTGTTGCAAGAACTATTTTGTAACAGACTTTGACTCATTCAATTGGTCATTATGATCGCTTTAAGACCACGTTTAATTGGTTATGTAACCACTGCTTCTATGATTATGGAGGCTTATTGTGGGTGATTAATTGGCGTTAATCACACATAATGTCCATTGATTAGTGTTGAGTGATCTCTACTATAAATAGAGATGGTCATCTTCACGAAGATATCTTGAGAAACACACCGATATCGGGAGAAACAAACGAAAAACTAAACACTTATAAGCGCAGGGGTTATTGAATTGTGCGTAATTCTATAACTACATTTGGTCTTATCCCAAGTAGATATTCATGATAACCAGGCATTAGGGTCGAATAGTTTACTTTGGAAAGTGATTACACAATTCCAAGTGATATCCGGTAACCACCTAGTAGTATTGCTGCTGACTTTGATTATCTTTACCCTGTTCTGGAAGCTACACCCACCAACAATCAAAGTAAACTATTTGTGATAATCAATGGATGCTGCTGCAATGAAACACATGGCTTCAAACTTTGCTAAGCTCGACAAGTTTGAAGGGGTGGACTTTAGGAGATGGCAGAAGAAGATGCACTTCTTGCTCTCAAGCATGAGTGTGGTTTATGTGCTAACCACACCTATTCGTAATGATGGGGATGATGCTACTGTGGAGCAGATCAGGAGGAGGAGCAAATGGGAGAATGATAACTACATTTGCAGAGGTCTAATTTTCAATGTTATGTCTGATTCTCTATTTGACATTTATCAGAACTTTGAATCTTCCAAAGAACTATGGGATTCCTTGGATGCCAAATATATGGCTGAGGATGCTTCAAGTAAGAAGTTTCTTGTAAGTAATTTCACAAATTACAAAATGACTGATTCAAGACCAGTTATGGAACAATGCAATGAACTTCTTGGAATACTTGGAAGGTTTACACAACACAATATGAATATGGATGAGGCTATAAAAGTCTCTTGTGTCATTGACAAACTCCATCCTACTTGGAAAGATTTCAAGCACACCTTGAAACATAAGAAAGAGGAGTTAACTCGGTTGAGTTAGGCGGTCATCTACGCATTGAGGAATCTCTCGTGCGCGGATAATGACAAACCAAGGAGTAGTAATGCTACTGGTGCATCTGTTGTCAATATGGTGGAGCATAACAACTCCACCAGGTACAATGACAACAAAGGCAAACGTAAACATCATGATAACACAAGGGTGATCCTAACAAGAAGGCATCACGTACTTGTTGGAAATGTGGCAAATCTGGTCACATTAAAAGGGATTGCAAAGGTGTTAAGGTTTGTGGTAAAGCCAATAGATCATGCACTAATGGTTCAGGGAGTGGTGGTTCTACCAACTCACTGAAAGGTCAGAATATGTTTAATAAGTCTTTTCAGATTTATTATGTTACATATGTATCTGAATCTCATTATGTGCAGGATGATGATGTTGCGTGGTGGGTTGAATCTGGTGCAACAGTTCATGTATGTAAAGATAGAAGCTGGTCAAGACTTATGAGTCACTGAATGATGGTTCTATTCTTCACATAGGAAATGAGTCAACAGCCTTGGTGCATGGTCGTGGTTGTGTAGATCTTAAATTTAGTTCTGGAAAGATCGTAACTTTGTTTAATGTTATTCATGTTCCTGATATAAGGAAGTACTTGGTTTCAAGTAGTGTTTTGAATAATCATGGATATAAACAAGTTATTGAATCTGATAAATTTGTCTTGTCTAAAAATGGTGTTTTTATTGGTTTTGGCTATTTGTGTAATCAAATGTTCATGCTTAATATTGTCACTGACAATGATAATTCAGCCTTTGTGACCACCAATGACCTGACTGACTATACCCTTTGACATGCTAGACTTGGCCATGTTTACTATAAAAGGATGCAAGATATGTCTAAGGATGGGTTAATCCCAGCATTTGACATGGAGACTAAAAAGTGTAAAACTTGCATGTTGACCAAGATAACTAAGAAACCTTTTCGTGAGTGTTAAACGTGAGACTAAGCTCTTGAGCTAATACACGATGACTGTGTGATTTGCATGCTACTCCTCTTTGGGGAATAAGAATTACTTTGTGACATTTATTGATGATGCTTCTAGGTTTTGTTATGTCTATCTATTACATACTAAGGATGAAGCATTAGATAAATTCAAAGTATTTAAAAGCGAAATTGAATTACAACTTGGGTCTTTGATCAAAATATTAAGGATCGATAGGGAGGTGAGTACATGGATACTCAGATTTTCGGTCATTGGTATAATCCATGAAACGATCGCTCCCTATACCCTCAAAGAAATGGTATTTTGAAACAAAAAAAGCAGTCTTGAGGAGATGGTTAATTACATGTTGTCCTATTCAGGATCGAGTCGAGGGTTACTGGGTGAAGCTATGTTAACACTTGATATTTATTAAATAGGGTTCCCAACAAAAGGAACAAAATTACCCTTATGAACTATGGACTAAAAGGAAACCCAACCTAAACTATCTCGTGGTCCGGGGTTGTAGGGTCATTGTAAGACTCCGATCCAAAGTCGAAAACTTTGGGTGAAAGAGGCATCGATCGCATCTTTGTTGGATATCTTGAGCATTCCAAGGCTTTTAGGTTCTATGTTATTGAACCTAATGAATATGTTTCGATTAACTCCATAATTGAATCAAGGGATGCAAACTTTGATGAGAATAGATTCTCATCGGTCCCTAGACCAAGTCGAGGATTCCTAATGGAACTCATGACATTGGTGTATCAGAGGTCCTTGATGAGGTTGTCGTTCAAAAGGGTCAGGACTCCATGCAAAAGGGTCAGGACTCCAAAGTCATTTGGACCTGAGTTTCAACTATATTTAGTTGAAGAAACTAGGGATGAGGTCTCTGACCAATACTCCTATTGCTTCATTGTTGAGGATGATCCCAAGACATTTAAAGAAGCAATGAAGTCCCAGGATATTGCTTTATGGAAAAAGCAATCAATGATGAGATGGATTCCATCATGGGCAACAACACTGGTGTTGGTTGATCTACCACCGTGTTGCAAACCTCTAGGTTGCAAATGGATTTTCAAAAGAAAATGAAGGTAGATGGAACTATTGAAAAGTTCAAGGCTAGACTAGTCATTCAAGGCTTTAAACAAAATTCGTGAATAGACTATTTTGATACTTATGCCCCCGTGCACGTATCGATACCATTAGATTGTCGATTGCTTTGGCATCAATTCACAATATGATTATTCATCGGATGGATGTGAAGACGGGTTTCTTAAATGGTGAATTGGATGAGGAGGTCTATATGAACCAACCTCGTGGCTTCATCTTGCCCGGCAATGAAAACAAGGTGTATAAACCGATTAAGTCTCTTTATGGACTAAAGCGGGCACTAAGCAATGGCATCAAAAATTTGATGAAGTGTTTTGTCTAATGGTTATTTACTTAACCAATCGACAAATGTGTATATAGCAAATTTGATGAATCTGGTAAAGGAGTCATCATTTGTCTATATGTTGATGACATGTTGATCTTTGCACCGACCAAAATCAGTTGACTGACAAAGGAATTTTGTCATCAAGGTTCTCCATGAAGGACATAGGGAAGGCGATGTTATCCTTTGTATAAGGATTAAACATGAAAGTAAAAGAATTTCTATCTCTCGGTCTCATTATATTGAGAAGGTGTTGAGGAAATTCAATTATTTTGATTGTACTCTGAGTACTCCTATGGATACTGTGAGAAGTCGATGCCTAATAATGGCAAAGTTGTATCTCAACTTGAGTATTCTAGGGTAATTGGTCATTGATGTATGCCATGACTTGTACAAGACCCGATATTGGTTTTGCGGTGGGAAAATTGAGCATGTATACTAGTAATCCTAGTGCTCATCAACGGCAAGTCGCTCATGGGTATCAAGTATTTGAAGAGAACTATGGATTATAGTCTCTCATATATTGGCTATCCTTTAGTGTTGGAAGGATTCACCGATGCAAGTTGGATCAAGAACATCAAGACAATTCGCTCTACCGGTGGTGGGTATTCCTACTTGGTGGAGGTGCAATTTCTTGGGCATCCAAGCAAACTTGCATCACTAGTTCAACAATGGAATCAATTTGTGGCCTTAGCAGACTCTCGGTAAAGAAGTCGAATGGTTGAAAACTTGCTTCTTGAGATTCCATTGTGGCTAAACCTATAGCACCTATTTCTATCCGTTGTGATAGTGCATCTACATTGGCTAAGGCTTATAGCCATATGTACAATGGTAAGTCTAGACACTTAGGTGTCAGACATAGCATGATTCGTGAGCTTATCATGAATGGGGTGGTATCTATAGAGTTTGTTAGATTTCAACATAATTTAGCTGATCACTTGACGAAGGGATTGGCTAGAGACTTGGTTATAAAGTCTGCTAAAGGGATGGGTTTAAGTCCAACTTAGTCATTGAATGCTAGGACACCCAACTCCTCCTAAGAAAACTTGGGAGCCGAGTTCAATGTGGAAAGATGAACATTCGACCGACCGGAGCA
Organism: Chrysanthemum lavandulifolium; assembly: GCA_022545495.1. Classification (NCBI taxonomy): domain Eukaryota; kingdom Viridiplantae; phylum Streptophyta; class Magnoliopsida; order Asterales; family Asteraceae; genus Chrysanthemum; species Chrysanthemum lavandulifolium. Next base: position 90,810,980 of record CM040238.1, read on the forward strand.
CATGTTTATTTTACATCCCAAGGTTGTGCTCGGAACCTGCTAAAAGGAGGATGAAGTCTTTACTTTTTAATGGTTAAATTTTTTTTGAAAAAGTGCTTGGCAGGAACATGAATAAAGAGGAACCACCTATGTGAATGTTGAAATTTTCTTATAACACATTTCTATACTTTAATATTAATTTAATTAATTAAATTTTATATTCATATAATATATATATTTACAATCCATTTCATGAATAAAATGTGACCTATTATCCAACCAACAAAACTACTTGTTACAAATAGCATCTTGCTGTTGCATCGAAACATAAAAATGTTGACTAATCTCGCTAACATTGAACTTGGTAAAATGAAATGATTGAATAATTGAAAAATGAGATTATTCAGAATACACATTGAATGCTTGAGATTACGCATTGAATTTCGGTAGTAGATCCATAATCAAAGAAGTGTTTGTGATTATTGCGTAAGAAATGAAACAAACGATACTGGTAGAGCTAGGACGGTTATTGTATGAGGTCTACCCAAGATTAGATGCAGAGGCGCATAATAGATCGATATGAACATTATGAGTCATCCGTAATAAAACCAGTTGTTGCCGATACCTTCTTCTCGGTTCCTTCTTCCATAACGTGAGCTCGGAGAAGGAAGAGATAGGAGGTCCTATGGAGAATGTGGTCGAAATCCATAATAGAGTCCGACCACAACGATCGAATTGATTATCTTCATGCATAAGGATACTAGATTACCTAGTAGAAAAGATTTCAAAATCATCACAAACCTCCTTTTTCTTTTCTATTGCAATTTTGGATTATTATATGATGATTTTGAAACTTTCCATATATAGAAAAGAAATAGAAAGAGATAGACTAGAAATGACATCTGTTATGTTAATGACACGAAAAGGATATTAAATGAGTGGAATTGGGATATGGATGGAATATAATGAAATAGAGCCACTTCGAGGTTCCCTATAAAATGAGGCATGGAATTCAATTGATGATGGTAAATTTGTTTACCAATAGAGAACATCATCAACATACATGTTGTAGATTTAGAAACTAATATAATATATTGAAAATTGTGAAATTTAGGTTTTGATTAATCAGAAGTTTACCTTTTTTTTCCTTCTTTTTTTCATATATATTTTAAATGAATTGAGGAATAGCTAATGTTCCATTTATGGCGCCTTTTAGGTGACTTGGTCGCTTCAAACATGTGGTATATTATCTTCTGGTCAATGCAATTAAGAAATTGAGTCGACACATAATAAATTTTGTTTCTTTGTTAGTCATGTCGTTGGTGTCACTATTTTTGTTTGTTGACGATTGTTGATTTTGTAACATTGTAGAGGTTATAGCAGTTCCTTAAGGTTTAGTTCATATGGTGACTCGGGTTAACTAGGCTTTTTGTTTTATATGGTGCGAGGAGAAATCGGTATGTGTCATAGGGTCCCGCAAAGCCACAAAGGCGATAATCGAATCCATGATTCATTTTTTTTCCTTTGATATGATAAATATTATTTGCTCTCAAGTTTGAACTCTATCTAGACGCTTACCTTAGCCGATAATAGCGTGTTTAATGTTCCGGGATCCAAAAGCGGCACAAACTTTCAAGTCGGGCCGCGTGAGTTCTGACAAAGTAGTACTTAACCATTACCGATTGACACTTGTAGTATAATGAAATAAATGTATGTATATGTTTTGAGTAGAGCGGATGTAATTAGTTTTGTATCTATGTTGTGTTATGAATATAAAGACTTTTAATGTAGCGAAATATAGATGGTTTAGCTTATACGGTCGAGTATCGAGAACACTACGAAACATGAAACAAATAGAACCGACCAAATAGATGAAAAGCACCCCGCCGCAACGCGGCGGGTTCCATGCTTGTTAAAAACAAGACGCAAATAAGTCAAATAAACAAACACTTTCAGAAAAAAATAAAATAAAAAAAATGTTGCACATGTGATGTTATTAAAAAGAAACAAAACAAACGCGTCAAATATAACACAAAGTTGATCTAAATAACATTAAAAACAAGACGTAAATACGTCAAATAAACAAACACTTTCAGAAAAAAAAAAAAAAAAAAAAAAAAAAAAAAAAAGTTGCACATGTGATGTTGTCAGATAGACCGTCAATAACAAAACACTAAAATAAAAATTTATATAGCAGTAGTAATATTAAAAAGATAACAATAAAAATAGAAAATTAAACTAGTATTCGAAAAGCACATTTCCCCCTATATATATAAACGTACACCACCATCTTACATCGCTACAATACAATGGCTTCCAATGACAACGAGATAGTCATTGATCTTGTTCCATTCATTCGTACCTACCAAAACGGCACTGTAGAGCGCCTTATCTCATCGCCATATGTCCCACCTTCACCAGAAAACAATCCAACTGATGGCGTTTGCTCCAAAGACATCACTATCTCCCCTCATGTCTCGGCTCGAATCTACCTTCCGAGCCAAGCTTTGACCACCACTACGAGGAATAAGCTCCTGGTCTTAGTTTACTATCATGGTGGTGGCTTTTGCCTCGAGTCCGCCTTTTGTGCACTCTTTGATAGCTACGTTAACTCCATAGTGTCCAAGTCAGAATCTATAATTGCAATATCTATTGAATACAGATTAGCCCCCGAAAACCCTTTACCAGCGGCCTATGAAGACTCATGGGTTGCTTTAAATTGGGTTGCTTCTCATTTTGATCAAGAAACTTACCCGAAAAACAAAGATCAATGGATAATTGACTTTGCAAATTTTGATAAACTTTATATAGGTGGAGATAGTGCGGGTGGTAATATTGCCCATAACATGGCGATCCGAGCTGGGATCGAGAAACTAAAAGGTGGTGTAAAGATCCATGGAGGGTTTTTATCTCATCCGCATTTTTGGGGCTCTAAGGCAATTCGTTCAGAGCCGAGTGAGAACCGTGACGCTAGTTGGTTATCAAGGGTGTGGAAGGTTGTGTACCCCGACTCACCGGGTGGTGATGACAACCCAATGATTAATCCATTTGTTGATGGTGCACCTAGGATTGCGGGTTTAGGGGTTAGAAAGTTACTGGTTTTGGTGTCGTCGGATAATGATGAGATGTTTGATAGAGGTGTTGACTATGTCGAACAAGTGAAGAATAGTGGGTGGGGTGGGGATGTCGAGTTGGTGGAGTACAAAGGTACTGACGGGCATTGTTTCAACCTTTTTAATCCTGGCTGTGATCACTCCAAGGACTTTATCACTCGGTTGGTTTCTTTTATCCGGTGATAGTCGTGTATCGTAATTTTCGTAAGCATGTTTATCTACGATTTGTTACAACATCTATGCTGTCTAGCACTTTATCTTTCAACCATGTAATTGTGAGTTTTGTATTGCAATCCAACTGTTTGAATGAAACTTTATACGACCATGTTTGATGAAAAGTCGAACCACAGTGTAGAAAACTTTATAGAAACCCAATCTGCTACTTTGTTTGATGAGTTAATCATAGAAGTTTTAAGAAACCCAACTGTTGGACTTTAGAAAGTCGCCTGTTGGGTAAGCATCTTCCACTTCTCACATGAACTTCAATCATTTACATGTCACATCTGCACTTCTAGGTGTGTTCCACATATTCTATAGCAGAGGTGGCAAAACGGGTTCAGATCAATCGGGTGGAATGTTTTGTACGGGTCTGGTGGGTTGACCTGAAAAAGTTCTTTTCCAAGTCTAGACCAAGCAATTCACAGCATTTTGAATTGTAGCACAAAGTATTAGCTTACCATTAACCTCCTTTAGTAGCAGAACCCATGCGTTTGTTAATGCCATTAACTTGAACTCCATAAGTTCTCTTTACTTTCACACTTTGGTTTAACCGATAATCAGGAATTTGGATGCTAAGATAGGAATTTGTAAGTAAAGATATTAAGGGGTGACTTATGAGAAAACTTAAGTTAGATGTATTGGTGTTCTATATCAGTCAGTTACTTATGGCCTGTTTTTAAGTATGTGATACTTATAATGCAGTTTTCTAATATAAGTATGTGATCACACCATGAATTTGTAAGTAAAGATATTAAGGGGGTGACTTATGATTGTAATACAAGTAGTAGCTAATACTTATGACAGTATGTGATCACACCATGAGAGTCGCTAATACACTATAAATTATGAAAACTACAGTAGTAATGCAGCTCGTCCAACTGAACTGGCGATTATGTGTCACAATGACCTTACTAATTAAGTATATATACATGTATATAAAAATTTATATCCGTTTAAAAGCACATTGTTCAGCTCAAAGTGTTCAGTTCTATTCATCAAGTTGCCGTGTGGTATCATTAGCCATAGCAGACCAGATACCAAACCTAACGATCTTTGTCATGTTAGGACATGTGGAGTCATAGAACTTGTAATCAAGTTGACCATACACAAAGGGTCCAAAAACCAAGAAGCAAAACACAACATTAGTAAGTCGTTGCATATCTGTAATGGCTTAAGAACTTGTTAGATAATATGAAACAATATGAGTTTAAATAGATGTTTTCAGTCCAGTGGGTGTGCCACTACTAAAGAGTTTGGAACTGGTCAACATCAAGGTGACATGATCGCACTTTTGGCGTTTGAAACTGGGTTGAAGTTTCCAAGTGAAGTTGGTGCCCATTTAGTATGCAAAAAGAAGTCCACGGTTCAAGACACTAGGATTACACTCAAAAGCAATGTGTTATTTATATGTGTTTATGGCATAAGCATGATTAATTCATTGAATTTAGGTGTTATAAAATGGTATTTGGATCAAGATGATAGAGATAAAGTGTCCAGTAAAAAGAACCGGCGTCTGAAGAATTGAATTTCTATCAAGATGATAGAAGTTTTTAGTCCAGTGGGTGTGCCACTACTAAATATGCATACACATATTCTAGAAGCATATACAGTCTTATATTCATGTAACCTTATGTGCAACAAGCAGAAACAAAGGACTTCAGTCATGCAGTCTTACATGTATCATATAGATAGAAGACCAATTTTACTATGTACTGATCCTAAAATGTTCCAGAAAATATTCAAGAAGATTAATAATACAAGACCCCCCCAGAATATGAACTTCAGAAGATTCATTGCCAAAATTTTACTGAATGGTTCAAAAACGGGTACTTTTCTTATATTACAATGCAAATAGTACTACTGCGTTATTTGTTAGGCGCAAGATACTTACTGTGATACTTTTTAGGTTACACGCCTAGAAGAGCAAAAGGACCCACGAGTCACAGAAGAAGTTAAGTGGCTCGCTCGTGGTCCAAATAATTTTGTGAAAAGATACTCGGGTTATCTTGTTAAAGGTTATCGCTTCCACACAAAGGACCATGAAAAATTATTGAAAACGCAGAATAGTGGAGTTGTTGTTAATGTTGTCGATGCTTCAACTCACCGAGTCGTCAATTACTATGGCAGATTAACGGATATTGTTCAGTTGAACTATTCTGGAAAATTAAGGGTCGTTTTATTCAAATGTGATTGGGTTGACATAGATAAAGGGTGCAAAACTGATGAATTTGGAATTAAACTTGTGAACTTCTCCCATCTTACCCACAAAGGTGATAACTTACTTGACGACCCTTTTGTGTTGGCATCACAAGTTGATAAGGTGTTCTACACTCATGATTCGAAATTAGAAGATTGGATGGTTGCACGTCATGTTAAAGTTAAGGATGCCTTCAACATGCAATGTGATATTGATGAGAATAATTTGAGTTCACTCCCTCACTTTAATGACATGCCTAACTTACATCGGGTTGGGGTTGATGTTGATGATGGAGTGGATGGTACACTGGTTTTGGAGTCTCAAGAGGTAGAAGATGATAAAGATGAACAAGAATAATATACTTTATATCATTGGTTAATCTGGTACATCACGGTGAGGTTACTGCTTTTCAGGTATGTTACTCTTAGCTCCTAAGTCTAATATCTATTATTACTGTATTATATAAGAAACATCAGTGGTGTTATCATGTTTTAGACCTTAGTGATAATAGTTACTGATCATTGTTAAACATCAGTGGTATTATATACTAATATAATACTATTATGTGTGTTCCTACCCTAATATATTAGGCTAGTTCCAAAGCCTTTAAAAGGTATAGATGAGTCTATACTAGATGTCGGTTCTTCCTGTGACTCGCGCTTAGACTTTCAATTCTTTGCTCCTTCAGCCTTCTCATATACAGCATATATAAGTATCATATGTGCCAAAATACTTGCAAATAATCTCTAGAAAATGACCAAAATATTACCTGGCAGAAGGCAGTGATTAATTCAGGTCTCAAAATACAAAACTTGGAATTTGCTCCTGTATAATTTGCATCACGTAGTGTGACTCTCATCAAGTCCAAGAGATAGTGCCTGAAACAAAATTTTACGCAATACATATCATGAATCAGCATATAAGGTCAAACAAAACAGAGCAGAATAACTAAAATCATTAGAAAATCACCTATCATCGCTTCCAACAAAACCCATTCAACTGGTGCATCTATTTGGAAAACATTTCCGGATCCATCAAGAACTAAAACTTCATACAGGAAAGCAGCATCAACCAGTTTACAACATAAGGAAAACACCCAGCAATAAAAACACTTCCTTTGGTTCATATTTTTCAAATAAGATATAAACTAAATCTATATTCCCCCAATATATAACAAGAAACATGAAATATGATATAAACTAAATCTATACTGAAAAAAAAGGAATGAACCTCAACGGTTGACCCGGTAGGGTCATGCGGCGGTTTTAGAGGGCTGTTTGAGCGACGGTGGCTGGTGACTCTCTTTTGTAGGGTTTGGTGACGGATCTGGTTCCAGTTAGGGTTTGGTGGTGGTGTAGATTGAGAGATAATATAAATTGGTAACTGTGTTTTTGTTTGTTTGGTGGTGGTGGTGGTGATTGAAAATTTTGGGGAAGATAGGTTTTGTGTGAAGATGGGGAAATGGTATAGGGTTTTGTGTGTGTAGGGGAAGCGGCAAATGAAAAGTTGTAATTTTGGTGAAGAGGCAAATGAAAATTTGTAGCCCGCTAAAACTTTTGGAGTTAAATAGATCGTTTATTTATTAATACCCGATGTATAAGTTAGTTAGATCGGTTTTAATCCAAATAACTGATCTATTTATCATACTTTCCCCACTTTTTTGTTTGTTAGATCAGTTTTTAAGAAAACCGCTCTATTTGAAGTGATCTATTTAAGCTTTTGTGTAGTAGTGTCCCGCCCATGTTCTTTCTCTTACTGCCACTGGAGAAGGTTATTTTTTTTCTCGGCCTTACTTCCAGATCTCTAATTTTCCAATAAGCCAAGGTGAGCAGGTTGTGGTATATGGTTATCATCTATATTTGTTTTTCCAACTTTAGTACGTTAGTATTTATTGGTAATAGTTACTGATCATTGGAACTTGACGTAAAAAACTGGTATGGTTTGTAGCAAAATGTCAGTATTTAATGGTAATTATTGTACAAGGATATAATAGGTAAGGTATGTTGCTATCATGACTTACGAGTGATTAAAGTGACTGTTTATACATGTTTTTAATTTTTATGTCATTATTTTTTTGAGAAGCTGGATTGCTTTCTCTCCATTTTATTTCTAGTTTGGCGTTATATCAATGTACTTAAAAACTAGAAATATGCATGTCACTTGATAGGCATGTCACTTAATAGTAACATGATAATTACAGAGATTATAGGCATGTCACTTGATAGTTACTGAGGAACCCAAAAGGTAGTCAAGATCCATCAGAATGTGTGCTAATAAACATTAGAAAAAGGTAGGAGCAGAACCGTTGAACCATAGTTCGATCATATTATATCTGTATCGGAAGCGTTGATGTTCTCCATTTGAATTCATTATAATTTCCATTTAGGATTCACTAGAGATGATATTAATATGATTCATTGGCTTGTTATCGTTTGTTCTCTGTTCCTAAATTTCCATGTTAATTACAGACTATCACCTTCAATCTTAAACGTGCACAAGAAGATTCTCAACAAGATGTTTGCTGAAAAGGAGAGCCCACTTTGGTGGCAGGCGTTAAAAGATGGACCATGATAGAGTGTAGAGAACTTCTAAACATGGAAATTTGATATTATTATCTCAGTTTAAGCTTGTACCTTGTAGCCGTAAGTGTGATAGTGTTAAATGGCAGATTTTTTGTAGTATCAATCGGTTCTTATTCAGGACTATAAAGCTTGATGACAGATTTTTTGTAGTATCAATCGGTTTGGTGATTGTTCTATGCGGTATTTTTTGTAGTATCAATCGGTATTTGTTCAGGACTATAAGCTTCATGGAAGTATCGTGGGGCATGGCGCAATTAACTTGTACATCATAAAGTTATTATAATGGACAATCATATGATTAATGAAGATGTTCGCAATTTGTACATCATATAGTTGAAGTGAAGAAAAATGAAGATCTTGTCGTAAACATATCGATAGGTCATATTGTAGTACAAAGAATCTAAGCAAACAAACACGAGAAGTAATTTGCTAACAAACCCGACCCGATAAACACCTGAACCTGACAAACCCGATTTCTTATGGGTTGCAGCCACTTTTTAAAAACTCGAAACCCAACCCGATAAACCCGACCCAATAACACCCCCAAATGCAATTGTATGTAAGGATATTAAAATGAGTGCTGAAACTCGGTATTAAAGAAAACTTATCACTCTCCACGTCACTCTCCAAATGCAATTGATGTTCAGTTTGAGGCTATCAGTGCGGAGTATGTTCTCAAATGCGTTTAAATACTTATACAAAGCTATTTTGTTAACTAAACATAATGTGCACATCAAGTATTTGATCCTAATTTTGTTACTGAATAAGCTTATTTTGTTTTAGGATGCTAATTTTGTAAGCTACATATGTCGAATCAGCTGTATGAGTCGATAGTTTTAGTTAGCTTATAGAAGATTGTTTCACAAGTTTTACAGCACACAAAGTGCTTAATGCTGATTTTGATGTTATCACCGCGAATATTCTTGTACAATCCAGCTGTAAATAGTATATATATGACCTAGTTAGCTTACTTATACAAAAAAGGTGAATCAGTTGTACGAGTCAATGATTTTGACTTTAGAGTTTAGACATAGCAGAAAAGTGGATGATGTTGATTTTCGATGCCAAAATTAGTATATGTCTATTTTTACAACATACTTATACAAAATAGCTTTGTATAAGTATTTAAACGCATTTGAGAACTGATTTTGATTGCTTTTACCATATGTTGACCAACTGATTTTGATTGCTCTAGTAGTCTAGAAGGTTTCTCTATGACATTATTAAGAACTAGCGTTTGTTACATAATATTTGTCTGCTGCCACGTATTTTTAATAATCCTCTCAATAGTTAGTTACTAAAGTCAACATTCCATATATTTCTATATTTCTAGTTACCAATGTGATTTTGAATTAGCTACCGAGTAGTAAAGTTTTTATGCCTTAGATGTTTCGTTTTCGTATACTTACATTCTGCATCTGATATTACAATATCTTTGGATAGCATATGATATTACAATATCTTTGGATAGCATATGATATTACAATATCTGATATTACAATATCTTAGATGTTTTAGATGTGAGTCGTGCAATGAACAACAATGGATCACTTATCATTGCGCTTATATCTAGTTATGCAATGTACTAATTTATATCTAGTTATGCAATATCTGATATTAAAAAAAGTACCCACTTCAATAGATTTTGTAACATCAAAAGTCAAAACAAAGGAAATCCACCGTACAATTCAATTTCTATTGCATCAAGATATTAAGGTTGCTTGATGACAGAAAATTAACACTAATCTGGTTCGTTCGTGAAACTAATCACACCTATATTGCTATAATATACACAGGATGGGTAAACGTAAAAGGCTACACATCATCTCTGTTAGTGAAGTGCAACAACCAACTGAAGTGGAGCAAAGTAATCTTTTTCATCGCTTATATCTTTAACTTAATAATACATTCATAGTTTTCTTATGTTGTTAACTATGTATGTTATGAATGAAATCTCGACGCAAGATATTGAATTATACATTTCTAAAAATCATTGTAATAGGTTTTCCCAATCCTGCTGAAGCAAGTAGTTCTAGTGATTAGCAACCGTATCACTTAAACTGTAGACTTCCAACCCAACATTTAACTTGCATCGAGTCATCATCCAGTAACAATTCCAATCTGCTACTAAATTATCAGATTCACTTCCAATCTGCTAGTTCTTAGACCAGGGCTCTCTAGGTGCCAATTAAAAATGAAAAGATAAGCATCATAGAGCCATCAAAACTATGATATTAACTTGCATATACTTTTTACCAGCTTAAAAGAATTTTTATAACATTGTAAAACCAAAACCATTGTTCTCTTTATGTTTTTTATTTCATGTTACCATTCTGTAATTCTATGTTAAAATTGACATTTTATAAAAAAGTCTATATGAATCTGATCTTATCCATTAAAAATTTGTTTTATGATATTGCAGACACAAAAAACGGGTGTTGCACCGTCACGTGGAGGGTTGTACTGCATAAGCCGTACACGTAAAAATGGAAGTATTTCGAGTGTACCGGCTGCTAAAGTTATAGTATGTAATCTGAGTCTTTTGTTAAACTAAACATGTCATATACTTAGTTTAACTTTCTAAGAACATGTAGGATGCATTGAAGAATATCAGCAACACGGCTACTAGTAGTTCACATGTAGGGCTTCTCAACTGGAAAGATGACGACTTGGCGAAGGTTAAAGGACCAGAAAAAAGAGGACATATACGATGTAGGGGGAAAATCGTAAAGGCCATTCGCAAAGGATCTCATGCTTCACAAGTACCACAACTGAAGGCTCGTGTTAATGAACTTGAAAATGAAGTAAAGGAACTGAAAGAGACACAAAGGAAATGCTTCTTTTATGGCTTCTTTTAAGGTACTTAATCTAATCTTTCAAACATCTTTAATGGTTTATACTTTATATACACATGTAAATATATATACAAGTTTGGTAGTAATTTTGAGATTTGATATGTTTTGAGTTAATGATGATATATTTTAATGTAAAATGATATCAGGATGCTAATGCTTGTCCTCGTGGAAAATCGACAATATCTCGTGCAAATTCCTCTCATCACTGTCCAGGTGGAAACCCAACATCATCTCATTTAAATACTGATATGAATTGCCCTGGTGAACACTCAACATCCTCTCGTGCAAGTGCCTATAAACATTGTCCTAGTGGAAACTTGACATCTCGTTCAAGTGAAGATTATAATTCTGGGTATGAGTACTAACAACTAAGAAATAGTCCCCTGTTTTATGGTTGAGAAACCATCATAACATCTAACAAGGTCTTTCTAACAATCTGCAGGATGCTCTTTTGATTGGTTGCAAATTAAGATAGGACACGATGAGGTTACTGCTTTTCATTTCAGGCAAGTATTTGTGATGTAATGATATCGTGTTCTTGGGCTCATCATTTCTTTTTCTATATTCTGCTCTTTTTAATTGAAGGGATTAGCATAGATTTTGCAGCCTAGTTATATTAGATGAAACGGCTACTGCTTATAAATCTGTAGTGTCTCCGATAATGGTTCAAGAAACAATAAACTTGTAAAGTCTCATTAGGTTAACAGCTTATAACTGTTGAGTTTATAATACATGATATAGAATAAAACATGTAGACATCAAGAGTACACAAGGAAGACTAAAGATCATAACAAATAAATTAATTAACTGAATAGATGAGTAACATACCTCTTGCAATTGTCAGATCTTTTGAACAAAACAGAAGAAGTGGTTTAAAGAGTTGTCCCTTACCGCTTTACAACTCAAACCAATTAGGTGTAAGAATAGTGTCTTACTACCACGTTCTTGTACACACGAATTAACCAACGAATCAAGCGATTGCTAGATCTAACACACGTCCTTGTTTTATGAAAAACAAAACCAAAACACCCTTGGAGGAGGGTTTCGGCGAATAGGGACAAGAGAGGAGGAGAGAGAGATCTAGGTTAATTCAATGCACAAAGTAATGAAAACCCTATACCCTAACCTTTGTATTTATAGTGTTTGTAAATCTTTGGGAACAAGTTAGGGTTTTGGCTTGTGAAAGCCCCTATGGCCGGCCATCATGCATGCCTCAAGGATACCCATATCTTTTCCTTATTAAGATTTTACACTACAAGTCCTTCTCTTTATAGTTAACGATCGTTAGTTATTTTTCGTTAAATACTTAACGATCGTTAAATGGACTTTATGTGCAATAATTAATCGTAAACATTAAATTAATTATTTAACTTTAATTCTCATTCGCTAATGTGTGCAATCCCGTGGTTACGAGTTCGAATCCGGACATTTACATATTTGTAAATATATACATTTCCAACAGCTCCCACTTGGATATGTTTACAAAACGTGAAATGACATTGGTTAGCGTCTAGCAACACGCCAATGCCCCCGGTACAACTCGTGTATGGTTTTCTGGAGAAAAACCAAGTTTTGATAATTCATCATCATATTCATCCTTTTGTTTCTAATACCATGTTAATAAGAATATGGATCTCACTCATTTCTTAATTAACTATTCTGTTTCTCGCTTTATGTGATTGATTAAGATTACCAATTCTTCCGAACAAATCCTGAAGACCTTGGGCATGGCCATACAAACATCTTAACAACCCTACGAGGGCCCAAGAAGTATTATACTTCAAAATAAATTTGAAGGAAACAAATCCCATTTTGACTACAAGCGGGATTCATAATTTCGCAACACTTCGAAAACAACCCTTATAACTACCAGCCACGTATAGCGTTAGATTGCTTCACAAAATGCACTACATCCATGACATATCTCTTGTATCTCAAGTCGGAGGATAAATATTCATGATATACTTAATGACTAAGATCCATAAAGTATTATCATGCGGTGGATAAGTCCTATACTCAATTCATTGAATATCATCGAAATTAGTCATGCTACGCATCAATATACTTTCAAGTATATTCTAACTAATACTCGATTTGTCTTAATTCAATATCATTCCCATGTTATTGATTGACAATGGACTATTTAGAATAACTTAAGTTATTCAAGGATTTAAACATGCAAATATAGGATAACATCATAATAAATGAATAATAAACATAACAAAATACTTTATTTCATTTCAACAATAATGTTTACAATATCCTTTATCTAAAATACTTAGTCACGAGATGGGCATGAAACTACTAGCTAAACGAAGTCCAAACTTATCGACAAATGATTAAGTTTTTCACCGTGTAAGGCCTTCGTTAAAGGATCCGCTAGGTTATCATCTGTGTGAACTTTGAGCAACTCAATTTCACCTATCTCGTTTGTTCTCGAACATAGTGATATTGTCTAGGATAGTGTCTGTGCCCTTCATGACTCTGTGTTCATGGACAAAAGTTATTGCAATTGAATTGTCACAATATACTTTAATAGGATTTTCAATCGACGGCATAACACCAAGCCCGAAACAAACTTCCTTATCCAAACAGCTTCCATGGCGACCTCGAGGCCGCTATGTACTCACTTTCATAGTAGTGAACATCGCAAGTGTTGTCTGCTTCTTGCTCTTCCAATCCACGCCTCCATTGATGACAAATATGTAACCCGTCTTGAGACTTCGTATCATCTTTGTCACACTTCCGGGATGCATCGCGAGAACTCGTAATGCACGCTTACTCGGATTTCCTCCATACACTATGAACATATCTCTTGTAGCCCTAAGGTACTTGAGAATATGTTTAACAAAGATCGATGAATTTCACCGGATTCGTTGATACCGATCGGTCAAGTTTTGAGCAAACGCCACATCGGCCTTGTGCATCGCACCGCATACATGATAGATCCTATAGCCAAGCATAAGGAACTTTCTTCATACTGCCACCTCGCGGTGTTGAAGCACGACCTTGGTTGCTCAAACCATGATTTACTTGCATTGGCAAAAATCCCTTCTTGAAATTTTGCATATTGAATCTCTTCAATATTTTGTCAATGTAAACACTTTGGCTTAAACCAATTAGCCGCCTTGATCTATCCCTGTAGATCTTGATTCCGAGTATGTATGCTGCTTCCCCTAAGTCCTTCATCGAAAAACACTTACCAAGATAGGCTTTCACCTCTTTTAGACTTGGTATATGATTTCCCATGATTAATATGTCATCGACATATAGAACAAGAAAAGTAACATGACTCCCACTAGCTTTGTGATATACACACGGCTCATCAAGATTCTGAGTAAATCCAAAACTTTTGATTTCTCCATCGAATCTTTTATTCCATTGCCTTGATCCTTGCTTCACCATAAATGGACCTCTTAAGCTTGCATACGGTTAGGAAATAATGGATTCACAAACCCTCCTACTGTGCCATATAGATGTCTTCATCTAGATGGCCATTCGAAAAGCGATTTTGACATCCATTTGCCAAATCTCATAGTCATAGTGTGCAATATAGCTATGAGAATCCTAATAGCTCTTATGTCCGCTACAGAGAGAATGTCTCCTCGTAGTCAATGCCATAGGTTTGAGTAAAACCTTTAGCCACTAGACGAGCCTTGTAGGTGTGTACATTGCCATCCATGTCGGTTTTCTTTTGAAGATCCACTTACTTCCAACGACTTTAGCATTGGGATGAAGGTCAACTTCAATCCGACATCATTATCTTTCATGGATTGCATTTCCCCATTCATAGCAATCGCGATTTATCCTTTTCGTGATCGACCATGGCGACCTTATAGTTAGCGTGTTCATTAAGATCCCAACCATATTTTCCTCCACCTCTACGTTAAGACATAGACGGTCAGTGCACGATAGTCCTTTCGGACCTACGAATGGGAACAACTTCGGGAGGAGCACCTAAGCTTTCGTGTTCTTCTTGAAGTTGGCTAGTATTTTCGAAGGTGTTGTATCTTCTTGATCATATTCCGGATCATATACTCTCCCATCGTGTTCTTGAGATATGAGATTCCTTTCAAGGAAATCTCCATACCTAGCCACTATGACTTTGTTCTCATTGGGTAGTAAAAGTAGTAACCCATAGTTTCCTTAGGGTATCCTACAAAGATACACTTAACAGATCCGGCTTGGAGCTTATCGGTGTGTCACGTTTAACAAACGCTTCACATCCCTGCACCTTTAAGTAAGAAAAGTTGGGAGCTTTTCCCGTCCATATTTCATATGGAGTTAACAACCTTCTTTGTTGGAACCATATTCAAAATGCGAATAGCGCTTTCAAGGGCATAATCCCAAAAGTAAAAGGAAGAGTCGTAAGTTCAAACATTGATCGTACCATGTCAAGTAAGGTACGATTTCTCCTTTCAGATACACCATTTTGTTATGGAGTATAAGGAGATGTGAGTTCTTGGATAATTCCACACTCGCCTAAGTAATCTTTGAACTCTTGACTTATATACTCACCACCTCTATCGGATCGAAGAGCTTTAATCTTCTTACCGAGTTGTAATTCTACTTCACTTTTGAAAACCTTAAATATTTCAAAGACTTCATGTTTATGTTTAATTAAATAAACATAACTGTTAATACAAATATCGTCATTAAACGTTATTTATATTTTTGATCTTTGCCTAAGTTTTGTTAACGACAAAAGTAAATTTAATTTATAAAAGCTTAAAGCTTGTCAAGTTTATTAGATATTAAAACAAGCTTTCTTAAACAAATATATTCATCATTCAAGCATTTACATTTATGATTAGTAACATCTTGATATGACTCTAATCATTATGTATGATAGTAGTTTGTAGAATGTGTTAGGTTCCTAAAACCAAACACTACTTAAGCATTTGCATATTTCTATTAATAGTAATACAACATTTGACATCATGTATTACATCATGGGAATCATTTGTAGATTCCATTAGATATTTTGTGAAGATTTATACTCTCCATATCTTGCACAATCTCTCTTAGATTGAGTTGACTTTAAGCAAGATTTGATATCTTGACTGTCGAACCGTGGTACCAAAATGGTACACGGCGGAACCCTTTAAGGGTCCGCCGTCCGTGGACGCCTCTGTCCATTTTGGCTATAAATAGCAATGCCAAGCCAAGTAGTTTCTCATCCCTTTCTAACATACTCTCATACATATCTTCTCTAACCTTTCTAACTCGGTTGCATATCATATTAGTGATCTCTTTTGTAGCAAAGAAGATCAAGTCATATTCAAGCTTCAACGAGAAGTTGGAAGTCTTGTTTGTTTAGTGTTGTATGATCTAGTGTTGATTCATACTTCATTGTTGTATCAAACCATCATAATCTTGTGAGTGTGAGTGGTTAGTATTTTAGTCCTCAAAATACATTGTGTGTGGGAGTAGTTGTACCCTTGGAAAGAACTCGACATCTAGCTTAGTGTCGGAAATAGTGTAAGCGAAGTGTAAAGGTTTTCTCCGCGGTGAAAGGAGCTTGTTGACTAGTGAAGTTAAACTCTCGAGTGTGAGACTCGGGAGTGGAGTAGGCAAGGAAAAGAGTCCTTGTAGGCCGAACCACTATAAACAACTTGTTGTGGTTTGATCATTTCTTTCCTTATTTACTTATTACATATTGCTTGCATATTTCATTAACGTACTTAAGATCAATATAAATTGATCTTTCAATAAGTTTCAAAACAAAGTTTTTAATCGGTAAACTATTCAACCCCCCTTCTAGTTTTCTACAATTGGTACCAGAGCCTCGTTGCTCAAGAATTTCTAAAATAACTTGTATTTTATAAACTTGAAACGATCCATGGATTCTGAAAACTTTAAAGAAGGGCAATCTATGCAAAGACCACCACTCTTTGAAACCAATGGATTTATCTATTGGAAAAACCGTTTTGAAACATATGTAAAATCAAAAGATATAGATCTTTGGTTTATTATTGTTAAAGGAGATTTTAGTTCTACAACAAAAGATATTTCCGTTGATGAACAAAAGAAATTAGTTGCTAAAAATAATGAAGCTAAAATGATGCTTTATAATGCTTTACCTAGAAAAGAATATGAAAGAATTTTTATGTGTGAAACCGCTAAAGATATTTGGGAATCTTTAATTGTTACACATCAAGGTAATTCACAAGTCAAGGATAACAAAATTGATCTTCTTGTTCAACAATATGAACAATTTGTTATCCACGAAGATGAAACCATTGATTGTGGCTTTGCTCGTTTTAACACTATCATTACATCACTTAAAGCACTTGACGAATCTTTTCGTAGTAAGAACTTTGTCGAAATTTCTTAGAGCACTCCATCCCAAATGGAGAGCTAAAGTGACCGCTATTGAAGAATCAAAAGATCTCTCAATAATGTCACTAGACGAGCTAATTGGCAACCTCAAAGTTCACGAAATGGTAATGGAGAAAGATTCGAGATCATCAAAGGAAGAAAGGAGAAGATCAAATCCGTTGCTCTTAAAGCAAAGGCGGAATCAAGCGATGATGGTGAATCTTGTTCCGATAGTGAAGATGAGGAGTATGCCATGGCCGTTAGAGATTTCAAGAAGTTCTTTAGAAGAAGAGGAAAGTTTGTAAGACAACCTCGAGAAGAAAAGAAGCCATTCCGAAAAGATCGGGATGATAAGAAGAACAAAGGTGAAAGAAAGTGTTTTAGATGTGGTGATGCAAGTCATCTCATAGGAGAATGTCCCAAGCCACCTAAGAGCAAAACTCAACGAGCTTTTGTAAGCGGTGCTTGGAGTGATAGTGAAGACGATGAAGAATCAAGCAAGGAAGAGATCGCTCTAATGGCACATGAGTCAAATGAGGTACTTTCCGATTCTTCTTATTCTTCCATAGATGATGACACCTTGCAAAAACAATATAATCAATTGTGTGAGCTAAGTCTAAAAATCATAACTAAAAATAAATTTCTAAAAACTAAAAAGGAGTTTTTGGAAAATGAGGTATATGAGTTAAAAGAAAAAGCTAAACGACTTGAAAAAGGAAAAGCAAATGACAATGATTGTAAATCATGTCAAGAGCTAAATCTTGAAATAGAAAAACTAAAGCTCACACAAGAAGTTTTAATAGAAAATAATTCTAAGTTTAAAAGGTTTAACAAAAACATCGCTATTGCCGATGAAATAGTTAAAATCCATAAAACACCAGGAGACATGAATGGGCTAGGGTTTAATGAAGTTTTAATACCTAAGAGTCAAAACAAAACGGCCGAAAAAGACGAACATTCTGTCAAATCTGTCAGCAGACAAGACGGACCGACGGAACCAAAAAGGGTTCCGTCACAGTAAAACGGTACCATGGTACTTCAAACGTAATGAATGTTCGCAATACGGACCGTCTTGAATTTGTTAAAATAACAAAGAAAACCAATGATAATGTTAAACTAAAACCAGCCATTATATCGAGTAGGACTTATTAAAATGAATTTAGATCAAAACTACTCAACAACGACATAAAACTTCTTTTGCCAAACGCCTTTCCTAAGAGCAACCACAACGTTCAACATAACTACCAACACAACGGTTGGAATCAAAACTTTCTAGACCATATCAAACTCCAGATTACATGCCATGGAACCCTTATCAATCATTTCCATACATGAATCAAATAAATGGTATGTTTAACCCAAACGGACCCATGAGATATTGGGGACCAAATGTTTGAGTTATTCGCTTCTTAGGTATGTTTGAAAGTTGGATTGGAACCGATGAATGGATAAAAGATAGTGGATGCTCACGACACATGACGGGCAACAAAAGTCTCTTCTCATCATACCAAGAGTATGACGGAGGTAATGTCACTTTCGGTAGCAATCTCAAAAGCAAAATCATTGGCAAAGGTACGATTGCTCATAACTCTCTAACCATTGAAAATGTTGCTCATGTGGATAGGTTAGGATTTAATCTACTTAGTATTAGTCAACTATGTGATAAAAAGTATAAAGTACTATTTGATGAAAATGGTAGTAAAATACTAAAAGATGGTATCACCATAGCTAAAGGAGTTAGGAAAAATAACATATACGTCATGAAAATAGATAAAACATATAATGACAAACTTTGCCTAACAACATTAGACGATAGCTCATCTCTTTGGCATAGACGCTTAGGTCATGCTAATATGAGACTTATACAAAACCTATCTTCAAAAGAGTTAGTTAGGAATTTGCCAAAACTAAAATATGACCAACACTTTTGCGACGCTTGCAAAATTGGTAAACAAACACATAGTAGTCACAAATCTAAAAATATGATATCTACATCTAAGTGTCTAGAATTATTACATATGGATTTGTTTGGACCATCCGCTATAAGAAGCTATGGAGGCAACTTATACACTTTGGTCATAGTAGATGATTACTCAAGGTTTACTTGGACGTTATTTTGAAAACCAAAATGAAGCTTTTGATAAATTTGAAATACTTAGCAAGAAAATTCAAAATCTTCTAGGTGTCAAATTGTGTCGATCCGAACGGATCATGGTCGTGAATTTGACAACGAAACTCAATTTGGAAACTTTTGTGATGCAAATGGTATAACACATAACTTTTCCGCTCCACGAACACCTCAATCAAATGGAGTAGTAGAACGTAAAAATAGAACAATTCAAGAAATGAGTAGAACAATGCTTAATGAACAAAACATTCCTCAAAAGTTTTGGTGTAATGCCGTTGATACTTCTACATATATTTTAAATAGAGTCCTAATACGTCCTTTCCTAAACAAAACACCATATGAACTTTATAAAGGTAAAAAGCCAACATTAGGATATTTTAAAGTCTTTGGTTGCAAATGTTTTATTCTTAACACTAAGGATTATCTCACCAAGTTTGACCCAAAGTCTTATGAAGGTTTTTTTTTGGTTACTCTCAAACTAGTAAAGCTTACATTGTCCTAAATAAAGAAACAATGATAGTCGAGGAATCGTTGAACATAACATTTGACGAAAGTCCACCTCCCTCTAAGACATCACCTTTGGTAGATGATGACTTAGTTGAAAGTCAAATAATTGAAAGTCAAATTAATAATAACAAGGAAGATGAACCATTAAATAAGGAAATTGTCAACATAAAAGAATCTAAAAGTCATCCATTAGAAAAGGTCATAGGAAAACTTAATCAAAGAACCTTAAGATCACAAGCTCAAAATCAAAGTAATCATTTTTGTTTTGTATCCACCATTGAACCAAAACCATAAATGAAGCAATAAAAGATGAATCATGGGTAATGGCCATGCAAGAAGAATTAAACCAATTCATTAGAAATGATGTTTGGAAACTAGTTCCAAAACCTAAAGATCAAACTATAATTGGAACAAAATGGGTCTTTCAAACAAAATGGACGAAAATGGTATAGTATCTAGAAACAAAGCTAGGCTTGTTGCACAAGGTTATAATCAACAAGAAGGAATTGACTATGATGAAACTTATGCACCGGTAGCTAGACTTGAATCTATTAGAATATTACTTGCTTATGCATGTGCTTATGATTTCAAATTATTTCAAATGGATGTTAAAAGTGCTTTTCTTAATGGGTTTATTAACGAAGAAGTGTATGTTGCTCAACCTCCCGTTTTACCGACTTTGAGAAACCACATCATGTCTTCAAACTCAAGAAAGCATTATACGGCCTTAAACAAGCACCTAAAGCTTGGTACGACCGTCTTAAGACTTTTCTTATTGATAACAAATATACTATGGGATTAGTAGATAATACTCTTTTTACTAAGAAAAAGAATCGCAAATTATTATTGTTCAAATATATGTTGATGACATTATATTCGGATCAACTTGTCAAGAACTATGTAATGATTTCTCTAAAATCATGCATGACGAGTTTGAAATGAGTATGATGGGTGAGTTAAACTTCTTTCTAGGACTTCAAATTAAACAACTAGAAGATGGTATTTTCTTTAACCAATCTAAATATATAAAAGACATGCTTAAGAAATTTGGTCTTGAAGATTCCAAACCAACTAAAACACCCATGTCTTCGGACACTAAACTCACCAAGGACGAAGAAGGTGAATCAGAGATAACACTAAATATAGAGGAATGATTGGTAGCCTACTCTATCTTACGGCTAGTAGACCCGACATTATGTTTAGTGTTTGTCTATGTGCTCGCTTTCAAGAAAACCCAAAGGCATCACACTTAGAAGCATTAAAAGGATTTTAGATATATTAAGGGAACAACATGTTTAGGATTATGGTATCCCAAAGGAACGGGTATAGAAACCATAGTGTATGCCGACTCGGATCATGCCGGTGATTATGTCGATAGAAAAGTACAAGTGGTATTTGCACTTTTGTTGGACATTGTCTCACCTCATGGTTTGCAAAGAAGCAAACGGCTTTAGCCATCTCTACTCATCAAGCGAAATACGCCTCACCGGAAAAGCATGTCAACAAGCTCTTTGGATGAAGCAAGCTCTCGTGACTATGGAATTCATCTCAACGACATTGTGATACTTTGTGACAACAAAGGAGCCATCGATCTCAAGAAGAATCCCGTTCAACATGCTCGTATAAAGCACATTGAAATCCGTCATCACTTTCTTCGCGACAATGTTCAAAAGGAAACATTTCAATCGAGAAAGTATCCTCCAAGACAACATTGCCGACATCCTTACTAAACCTCTTAAACGAGAACCTTTTAATCTTCTTAGACTTGGTTTAGGGTTAATGGAACCAAGCATGTAGAATAAACATAGCCTAAAACATTAGAATAGTCAAACTTTTGTCTTGTTTCGCCATCAGAGCCACGGCACCAACGACAACACGGACGGAACCAAAATTTTGGTGCCGTCGGTCCGTGGTGTCTCTGTACAAAACGACTTTAAACATAACATCTTCTTCCTCACAACCCACTTTACCAAAACGTGTAAAACTTAAACCAAGCTCATTATTGTCATCTTCCCACTCACTAATCATCAAGATAACATCATTGTAAGTATCCTAACTACATTTCATCTCTTAATTCGAGTCTAGGATTCTTATTTATGCACAAAACTATCACAAATCATTACATGGGGTTCTATGTATGCTTTTATACCAAATATGAATTCAATTGGCAAATTGCATAACTAGTCATTCAAATTAGGTACTACATTATCATATTGCATAAACAAATCATGTTTCCCACTAATTGATAGATAATAAATATAAGGCCTTATTCAAACAACCAAACACCCCATGTCAAAAGTTTTGAAAAGCTTCTCACTTATAGGAAAATATTTTCATTGCTAATACAAATAGAAACGTTAGAATTTTCATCACTTGCATGCTCTTGAATACTAAAGGTATTGCATAACTAATATGCACTCCCGGGTATATTCAAATGTAGCCACATTGAATTAGGAGCATTTGGGTTATCTCATGGTATTTGCCAAACACTCCACTAAAACCATTTTGTGCATAAAATGAGTCGAGATAACCGCAACTCCAAATTGTTTTCATATAGACACACACTAGAATCAAAAATATTAAAATTCATTTTCATTTTTAACATGTTAATTCTTGTCCTTAGGAATAACCATGGTAGCCGCAAGATTCTATGATCACAAAGACACCCTTAACTACATTCCCAAACACCACAAAACCAAAGGACTCACCAAGGAACAAGTAGAAATATTTAGGGTCTAGAATCAAGGTATTTCCACGAGGTAGAACCATTCACTCATCCTTCCTTGAGCATACCAATCTTCGTGAAGAACTAGCCGCCATTCAATTCGATTGTCTTCTTGACATTGATGAACCAATTTGTCCTAGGTTCGTATTAGAATTCTATGCTAGTGTGACCGGTTTTAGTGATGAAGATGATGAGTTTTGTCTTAGCTTTAGAATCAACCAAAATGATTACACCATCACTTTAAGTGACTTTGCTAGAGTACTAGGAATTCCCAACCGTGGAACTTGTGTCTACACGGATAAGTGGTCACTCACCGCCCTTGATGCAATCAATGACCGCTCTCTCCCCTACGTAACCCGTTTAGCCGATAAGGATGTCATCCGTGAACACCTTTTTAACCCAAAAACGGATACAACCCGAGTCACCCGAAAGGGAAAAGAGGTAGACCGAGATCCATATGGAATGGAGCTCAATGAACTTAAGCACGAATTTAAGAAATGGGAGGAGTTACTTAGAGCAAACGTCATTAGCACCATAGGGAATAGGGATCACATAAACGCTTGTCTTTGCCACATGCTTTACAACTTGTCCACACCGACAACCATTCAACTTAGCCTACTACATAGCTAGGAGAATGATTGATATTCCAACTCAAGGATCCGTTGCTCTTCCATACGGGATGCTTCTCACCCGTCTTTATAGAAATTTTGCTCCAATTCCACCAACCCCAAAAGGGATGCACCTTCAATATGATCTCATCCTCACATCTTTGTGCCTTTGAGTGATGCTCGAGTTGCTAAGACTAAAGGCAAGAGAGCTAAACCTCCAACTCCTTCATCATCATCATCAAATAGCTCAGGATGGTCTTCCAAGCTCTCGTCTTCCACCTCAAGAGTATTACACATCTCTTCCCGAAATTGAGAATGAATCGGAGAATTCAAGCAAACTAAGGGAATGTTCAAGTGCCTTGGTAGGATGATGAACAAGATTTACAAGAAGTTGGACAAATAAGGGTACTTTAAGGAGTGTTTGGAACAATGCATTATCGTTAATGTTTGATACTATTTAGTTGTTTTTATTATGTAGGATGATAATATAACTTGAAACAATGGTGTATGCTAACAATCTCATGCGGGGATAGCACAAGTATGCTATCAATTTTACCCATTTTCACTATATTGTGAAAATCAATAAGCCTTGCTCTTAATCTATGCTCCACTATGTTTACATATGTGTTATTTACTTTTCCTAACTAGAAATGTTTAGTTTAACAGTTTTGAGAAAAATTTTGATTTCGGAAAATTCGCTTTTAGGAAACTTTCATCCAAATTTCAAGACTCCACGGATCGAGACGGCACCCTTATTTTGGTACCGTCCTTTATGAATTTTGGTACCGCCATATCTGAGAGAGCGACCAGACGGCACCCTTTTGGGTTCCGTCCGTGTATGATTTTGGTGCCGTGGATCCTCCGTAATTTTCTCAATTTCGACTCTTTCGTAATTCCAAATTATCTTCCATCACTCATAAATCAATCTTAACTAGTTTATACTGTTATTAGAACTAGTATTACTCACTAAGGAATGTAAGAAAACCATTTCCACCAAAATTCAAAATTTGAAAAATCCACCCAAGGAGCCCTTTTGCATAAAGGAAGGAACCAAAATTTTGGTACCTTCAAACCGTGGGTAATCAATATTAGGAAATTCCACTCACTAGAACACATTTATTGCATATCTTTTCTTCTTCACTCCATCTTCTTTGAATGGATTGACTTGGGTGACATGACTAGCATTCAACCCACTTCCAAATCATGAGGAACCTCATCTCTTCAATGGTTCAACATCAAATCAAACACATCTCTCAACATTTTACACCTCTATAAATTGAAAGGCTTTACCATGATCATCCTCACACCTTTCTTATTCTCATTACTATCTAGCAAATCAAAACCCAAGTTAAAATGACTAAATCATCACCAAAACCTTGCAAGAAAACCGCTAGAATTAGCGTAAGGCCTTGTTGTCTTACTCATCTTAGCTCATCATCCGACTCCTCACCACTTACAATCTCATCTCCCATTAGAGATGATACACACCTTACCTTGGCTACACCTACTTCATCACACATTGTGATCACCACTCCACCACCATCAAAAGCACCTACTTCACCTCCACCGCACCCATCCAAACATCCAAAACACCATCACCACCTTCACCAAGGTCTCCCACTCACACCCCATGGAGTTATTCTCAACTCCACCAACATCACCAAATCCTTTCCTAGAGGACTTGGAAGACTTGCCTCCTAGGCCAAGTCACCCACCACCATTGCCATCCTTTGGCACCATTGAGCGAATCGCTCATGAATCACCTCGGTCATCCATTGACCCAAACGCCCATTAGGGCCAAGACCTCTCCTTTTCCACCCCATTCACAAGGACATTCATGGTCCTTTATACGGGGATCATCCACTTCCATCATCAATGTCCCCTCACATTGAGGACATTCCGGAGAGCATGTGGGATGACAATCCCACTAGAGAGGAGATTCAAGCCGAACTCCACAACCTCCACCAATTCAAAGGCATGGTGGATTCTCACTTAAGTGAGACAATGCAAATGCAAAGTGCTTTGCTTGCATCCATCATGACCACTCCAAACATCCCCAACACCACCAACACATCAACCATTCCACCACCACAACCTCCGCAAACTTTCTACCCTCCAAGGCACGGTTGCTCAACTTGTGAGCAACGGGTCAAACCGTGAAACGGACCCGGATTATGGTCCATGACTTCCACGAGGAAATGAGGTTCATCCTCAACCATATTCTTGAGCGCCTCAACGCTCTTTCCCATCCACCATCTCTTTAGGATGGTTTTAGAATAGTCTTTTATTTGTTTTTGTTTTTAGGATAATTTTTTTTCTTTTCTCTTGTACTAGAAACACATCATTGTGTTCTCTTTTCATGACCTTTACTCATGAAAAATTTTAACAAATGAATGTTGTTTATTATGTTGTTGGTGTCATTACATAGTGTTTGGAAATGCTTGTGAATGATCATTATTACTAACATTTTTTGTAGCTTTATTTTCACAATCCATGTATCTTCCCATTAAAGCACCCAATTTAGGGGAGCTTTGAACAAGGGGAGATAATAAGCTCGGCTCATTACATTCAAGATAGCTTCTTCTTTTGTTGAGACAAAAGGGGAGAAAATATAGAACTTGAAATTATTTATATTTGACTTTTCCGAAAAAGTCAATCGCGCTTACAATTGACTTTCTAAAAGTCAAACAGAACCCTCATTGATAATACTTGACTTTTCTTAAAAGTCAAGCGCATACTTTGACTTTCGAAAAAGTCAACATCATGCATCAACTAGTGAATTCTTTGACTTTCATAAAAGTCAAATTTCATACACTTACATTATCATTTCCTTTTCAAGTTCTAAAACTAATATTTTTATAACTCTTGTACAAACTTTGTTTCTTTTATAAAAATAAAATTTATATTTTGTCCTCAACAAAAGGGGAGATTGTTAATACAAATATCGTCATTAAACGTTATTTATATTTTGATCTTTGCCTAAGTTTTGTTAACGACAAAAGTAAATTTAATTTATAAAAGCTTAAAGCTTGTCAAGTTTATTAGATATTAAAACAAGCTTTCTTAAACAAATATATTCATCATTCAAGCATTTACATTTATGATTAGTAACATCTTGATATGACTCTAATCATTATGTATGATAGTAGTTTGTAGAATGTGTTAGGTTCCTAAAACCAAACACTACTTAAGCATTGCATATTTCTATTAATAGTAATACAACATTTGACATCATGTATTACATCATGGGAATCATTTGTAGATTCCATTAGATATTTTGTGAAGATTTATACTCTCCATATCTTGCACAATCTCTTTAGATTGAGTTGACTTTAAGCAAGATTTGATATCTTGACCGTCGACCGGCGGTACCAAAATGGTACACCAAGGAACCCTTTAAGGGTCCGCCGTCCGTGGACGCTCTGTCCATTTTGGCTATAAATAGCAATGCCAAGCCAAGTAGTTTCTCATCCCTTTCTAACATACTCTCATACATATCTTCTCTAACCTTTCTAACTCGGTTGCATATCATATTAGTGATCTCTTTGTAGCAAAGAAGATCAAGTCATATTCAAGCTTCAACGAGAAGTTGGAAGTCTTGTTTGTTTAGTGTTGTATGATCTAGTGTTGATTCATACTTCATTGTTGTATCAAACCATCATAATCTTGTGAGTGTGAGTGGTTAGTATTTTAGTCCTCAAAATACATTGTGTGTGGGAGTAGTTGTACCCTTGGAAAGAACTCGACATCTAGCTTAGTGTCGGAAATAGTGTAAGCGAAGTGTAAAGGTTTTCTCCGCGGTGAAAGGAGCTTGTTGACTAGTGAAGTTAAACTCTCGAGTGTGAGACTCGGGAGTGGAGTAGGCAAGGAAAAAGAGTCCTTGTAGGCGAACCACTATAAACAACTTGTTGTGGTTTGATCATTTCTTTCCTTATTTACTTATTACATATTGCTTGCATATTTCATTAACGTACTTAAGATCAATATAAATTGATCTTTCAATAAGTTTCAAAACAAAGTTTTTAATCGGTAAACTATTCAACCCCCCTTCTAGTTTTCTACAATAACCATAACGACTGAAATCATCCGTAAAGGTTAAGAAGTAGGAAGCACCACGTTTTGACACATGTCTAAGTGGACCACACACATCAGTGTGTATCAATCCAAGTAGATCAGAAGCCCTTTCCACTTGTGGTGAAAAAGGTTTCCTTGTCATCTTCCCAGCTATGCAAGACTCGCATTTGTCAAATGATTCATCATTGACCGTTTGTAAAGCCCATCGTGTTGCAGCTTTTCCATGCGTTTCTTGCCTATATGGGCAAGGCGACAATGCCAAAGATAAGAAGAGTCACATTCGACTTGCTCTTCTTATTGCTAATGCTATACAACTAATTATTTTCATTGGATATACAACCATCCATATCAATTTCAAACACACCAAGCATAGGAATTGCATTAAAGTAAAAACATTATTTAAAGAAATTGAAATTCCATAACGGTAAAAGTGTGCACAAAACCAATATCTTTTAACAAAGAAACGAAATAACACCCCTAACAATGGAGGGTGCATAATGACAATTATTTAGTTCCAAAATTAAGCCCAAGGCAACACTAAATCAAAAGTCCCTATGGCTTCGACAACCGCACGCTTTCCATTTCCAACGTACAAGTATCTCTCTCACAGTCGACTTCTTCACCCTCTAAGTCCTGCGATGTATTACAAATGTGAGTACCACATCCCGTATCATATATCCGTGAATTTTGCTTATGAGGAAAAGAAAATAATTCAAACATAAAAATACCGATGAGCTAGGCACCATCTTATTTTTATTCAAGGCACTCATTCGAGATAAACCGGATGGGCCTCGCTTCCGGTGACCGGTGAGTTGCAAGCAGTGGCAAGTTAAATCCTTCTTAGGATTCTCCTTTTCTTTCCGGGGTTCTTCTTAGGAGTCAGGGATGACAACTTGTTTCCTTTCCTTTCCTTTCCTTTCTTATCCGCTTGCGGCTTTGGCTTATTCACCCTACCACCTGTATTGCTAGTACAAACAGTGTAGGAGCCTTCTTTGGCAATCTCTTCTCGTAGTCTACAAGCATTGCATGTAACTCATTCATTGTCTTCCCGTGCAATGCATGTTAAAATTGCGGACAAAATCACCAAATCGTTCCTGATTAAGGGAATGATTGATGAGGCCGACACATACATCATTCGAGTAACCACAACCGAGCTTCTCCAATTGGTCCAAGTGATGTTTCATCTCGAGGACGTGGTCGAGACAGTTGCCAACCTCCCGCTTGCGACTATGAACCTTTTCAATCAATTCATACAGTTCGGTGCGGTGGCTTCTCAAACATACGTTTGAGTTCATCTAGCATGCTCATAGGCGGATAGTGCTCAAATTGTTTTGCAATTGAGCAGACATCCCCGAAAGCATTAGACACGCCACATCATTGTGCTTCTCATATTCAACACGATATGCCTCTTGTTCAAGAGCAGTTGCCGTGTTGAGAGGAGCATCAGGGAGAGGTGTAGTCAAAATTTCAACCCTTTTGGCAACACGAAGGATGATCCTAAGTGAACGATGTCAATCATTGAAATTAGGGCCAGTCAGCTTGTCTCTTCCAATCATATCTTTGAAAGCAGCACTCATTAAGCTCATAGTGTTTTCTGGTTGATGAACCATCTACAGAAAAAGTTCAAAAAACCATAATTAGTATTTTGATAATTTTCCTTTTCAATAAACAATTAAATACCCAAGGTTCATATTCATATAACCAGTTAATCATTATTGAAAACTAGGATCCAAATTGTCATAATGTCATCACGTCGATTGATCTCGCTAGTAATGAACCTTATACAAAATGGTAGAGCTTTTGCTCAATTGCCAATATCAATTGCAATTCCTAAAGTTATGGGATTTACATATAGCCAATTTCAATCGCCATGTAAACATGTTTTATCCCATCTTATGCCTTGAGTTGCCGCCTCACGCCTAACTCAATTAAGTTGTCCAACTTAAGAAACTGCAAAATCGTCCATGCCCGTTCTCACGACACGTGGACATTTTACCCTTTGATTACGATCTAAGTCACGTTCTCACGCAAATAAAAGGTAATCTTAGGTGTTTCCGTTTCGCTGGATGGCATATAACTTAAATTAAAGGGTAATAATTTTGATGTCAAATCAAAATATGTACAAAGATGTCATGCATTCATCTTCGTAACATAGGTTTTATTAAAACATTTATATCTTGTTTTAATGTATAAGCTTTTCATCATCAAACTTTAATTGAGGTATTGGATTCACTAATCAAGGAATTTAGTGTTAATTTTCATCCATTATACCGTACTTTTGCATAAGTGTAAACACTTAGTGTTTCGGTAATTACCATCAAAGTGGGGCATGGAATTAAAACTAATTCGCCTTAAGATGAGCTTGCACATTTAATGGCTTACTAAGTAGCTCCATTCGAACTTACAGGGGGAGGACCGTGTAGCGCTAAAGCATAACCTTAGACATCCTTTCACCGTGATCTGTATGCACTTCTTTATTAACCCTTTATAGTTCATTCAAGTGGGTGAGCCGTTCGGACCATTTGTACCAAAGTCACCAATCAATTAAACGATTATGATTACTATGCTTAAAATACATGTTTCACCATTGTTTAGGTCGGGTTTATTTTTCTTGTAAAATACCCTTGTTACACATAACAAACAATCAAGTATTTAAAAATAAACATATAAACAATGAATGCATAACAAAAAATAAGTCATGCATATCAAATAGCCACATGCAAACCTTTTGATAAATCCTATTAATAATCAATTCTAGATCATCAATATGTACATGTTTAATTAAGACTTTCACCCTTTTGACATAATGTACAAGGTGAGCCACATGCATCGATTCATCAATTCGTAAGTCAAAATTAAACACATACCACATAGCACATAATTGATTAAATTAATAATGATTGAGGTCTTCCCCAATTTTAGATCTATCATAATTTAGTGTATATCACTTAAACAAGAAAGACATACAATTAAAAACAGATCCATGATAAAACATGCATGTAAATATGTAATTATCATGGACATAAATTACACTTAACAATTAATGCAATTATAACAGAGTTACGCAATACACATAAAATTGCATGCATCCTAGGGTTTCTAATCCAATTAAAACTTAAGTTTACAAAACCCTAATTAGGGCACCAAAAAAACGCCCCCCTAAAAAATTAGGGTTTAGGTTTTGCAAACCCTAGATCTACGTATAAAAATAATAACACAATCATGTTTATTTTAATTATGTGTTTCAGTAATTAATTACTTGTTATACAAGGCTCGTGATGCCACTGTTGAGTTTATAATACATGATATAGAATAAAACATGTAGACATCAAGAGTACACATGGAAGACTAAAGATCATAACAAATAAATTAATTAACCGAATAGATGCGTAACATACCTCTTGCAATTGTCGATCTTTTGAACAAAACGGAAGAAGTGGTTTAAAGAGTTGTCCTCACCGTTTACAACTCAAACCAATTAGGTGTAAGAATAGTGTCTTACTACCACGCTTTGTACACACGAATTAACCAACGAATCAGCGATTGCTAGATCTAACACACGTCCTTGTTTTATGAAAAAAACAAAACCAAAACACCCTTGGAGGAGGGTTTCGACCGAATAGGGATAAGAGAGGAAGAGGAGAGATCTAGGTTAATTCAATGCACAAAAGTAATGAAAAACCCTAGACCCTAGCCTTTGTATTTATAGTGTTTGTAAATCTTTGAGAACAAGTTAGGGTTTTGGCTTGTAAAAGCCCCCTATGGCCGGCCATCATGCATGCCTCAAGGGATACCCGAATCTTTTCCTTATTAAGATTTTACACTACAAGTCCTTCTCTTTATAGTTAACGATCGTTAGTTATTTTTCGTTAAATACTTAACGATCGTTAAATACTTAACGATCGTTAAATACTTAACGATCGTTAAATGGACTTTATGTGCAATAATTAATCGTAAACATTAAAATTAATTATTTAACTTTAATTCTCATTGGCTAATGTGTGCAATCCCGTGGTCACGAGTTCGAATCCGGACATTTACATATTTGTAAATATTTACATTTCCAACAATAACTTCAAAGACATTGTCCTAAATAATACAAACCATAAACGAAACAACGAGCAATAGTGCAATACCTGTAATGAGGTGAGGCTAGTAGAATAACTAGCACATATATATTATTTCCAGAATGTATACTGAAACAGCTAGCAGCAGGCAAACAAGAAGACGCTTTCATGAACATTTATCTAGAAATATATCAGTGGTATATAGATAACATATTAATGCTTTACTTTTACTGATTTACCTTTTTAATGCCTTCTGCAAATGTCATTTGTAGATGTGTAAGTGTGTAACAAGGGGCAATGATTCAAGTTTGGTTGTATTGTAAGGAGGATCACAATGAGCTATGCTTCGCTATTGCAGTTAAGAGAGCTAATTAGATGATTGCTTAAAAAGTTTGTGAATCTGATTATTGTTACTTAGTATTATTTCTTTTGTGAATCTTCTTATAAGGTCATATGTGAGATCTTAAGGTTCTGAATACTTTGTGCTTAGTTTAACATGTGGGAACCATTTGACTCATATGTAGATATATACATTTTGGAAATGGTTGAATTTGAGTTTTTTCGACTTGTTTTTGGCAATAAAGTTACTTTGTGGTTTCATATATGTAAATTCTTTGTTTTATATAGTTTGTAAACATATTCAGTATAAATGAAAAAATGCAGTGGAAATGGGTAAAATGCAGTAGAAATGAAAAAAAGGGTTAAAGTTTTTTAGTGACTGAATAATTCAGTCACTAATAAATTGTTTCAAGTGTTTCTTTCGGAACTATATTGACACATAACAATCAGTCACAAAATTTGATAGACCTTTTGTGACTGATATTAAGCTTTAGTGATGGTTCCTTTAGTGTCTTTTTTTCTTTCGGTGGGAGGTGACCAAAATGCCTATAGTGACTGATTTTTTGCTTTTCGTGACACTTTTATCACCACTAAATGTCATTTATCTTGTAGTGTTAGATGAGCGTAGTGATATGGCTACTTATAAGTGTATTTGTATCGTGATATATGGTAGGAACCACGGTTTGCTACAACTTTCGATATGTATGTGTATACATCTTGTGTTGTTGAAATCTATAGCATATTTTGACCTTCTCAATAAGTGTTGTGGTTGTGACAAGAACGATAACTTCACCAACAATACATTTTACCTATATTACATTTATTGGGATTGTTATGAATAGTAACTTTGGGTTTTTTTTATTTCCTACGGGCCCCGTAGTTTCTTTTCTTTTGCCTACCCGAACCGCTGCTATCCATCTTCACTCACAAAACACGCTTATCTTTTAGATCCGATTGGGCGTGACTCCCGAGAAATATCCGACGAATTTTGGCTCCGAAAAGGAAGAAATTATTCCTTGCTACAGGCGTTTGTGAGAGGGCCATTGTTCGTATCAACAGTATTTATTATTTTATGTTGAATTTGTGGATAGCCTCTTGCCATTTGTTCCCTGCTACAGCTCATGTTATTTTTCCTCCACATCTTTTTTTTGTCTTCGTATATTGCCTCATTGTTGTGGCTGAAGTTAGGTCGATCAATTATATGTGTTGAAAAAAAAATCCCTCACTCTTTGCGCCGTTTCATGCTAGGTTTGATGTTCTTTCTTTTACTTTTTTACTGTTTTTGTCGAGGTTTATGCTTTTTTTTGTTATTTTTTGCGATTGAGTTGGTTGGTTGTTATTGTGTTAGGTAAATGATTATTAGGTTGCTTTATGTTAGTTCCTTTTATTCTAGATTTGTTGTGTTTAGTTGTTAGAGTATTAGGATACTTTATGTTAGTTCCTTTGATTCTAGGTTTGTTATGTTTGATTGTTAGGGTCGTTGAATCTTGATATGCGGTTTGTGGATGCATTTTGTTTTAATGGGTCTTTGGGTTGAATGCTATCTTTATTGAATGCTTTTACCTTTTTGTTACTTACTTCTCTTAGCTTCCACCTTTTGTTATCTTCGTGTTTCCAAAATATGGATTCAAAACTATACATGCCTCTCAAAACATTTGCGTGTGGTCATGTGAGAACCTTATACAAAACAATGTTGTAAATATGCATGAGTTTACTGGATGTCGAATGTGTGAGGTCATTGCACCCGTTGTGTCTGCCTGTGAAGTGTACGTGTTTCGGTCTTTAGTTGCACCAAACCATTGCTGTGGCACGGTTAGGCTGGCTATTTTGTTATTTGTTTTCTATAGACTTAGACTTATTGTCATGTTTATTCTCAGAACATTCATGCACTTATGTTTTTTTTTCGTATGCAGGTGTTGTTCAGTAACGGCTCATGCGTAATACGGGCTAGCAAATGCATTTATATTATAGTGGTCATGCATGAGCGGGCTATGCACCAGTGGGTTTTTTGTTGTGGGTAAATGGCAATACCGCAACCAGTTTGGAGGCGCATTTGCCAAAGGCTCCTTTATATGCCTGTTCCTGATTAGGAATAATAAAGTGGGTTTTTTAATTTTTAACGGGCCCCGTGGGTTATTGGTGATGCTCTGGCGTGGTAGGCTTTCTGAGGTGGCAGCCATAACAGTCATCTGTATCTTGGTGGCCTTTGATGGCCATTTCTGGTGAGCAATGTTGTTGCAGGCAATCGCATGTTCATTTGTCTCTATCCTGGTGGAGCACGGTTGTCAAAAACATTCATTCCATTAATGCAGGTTGCAAATAGAAAGAAGGGTCAATGAATGTTACTTTATCATGATACATGGTTGCCGTTTGTGTTCCTTTTGAAGGTTTGTGATGAATTGGGATCTATTCGGTAAATATGAGATGTCGAAGATCTTGGCGGTGGTAACGCAGATTATTGCGACCATGGCGGACTATCCTTTTGCCCGAATATTTGCCCATCCGAGCCACTGTTCGTGACACCCCACTACGTGGTCAAACCCATTGTCGCCTGTTGACCGTTGACCTTCATTAGCTGCAGTTGCCAAGGATAAAATTGTTGTTTGTGTTCCTTTTTGAAGGCTGTGATGAATTGGGATCTATTTGGTAAATGTGAGATGTCCCGTATCTTGGCAGGGTAACAGCGGCCTGTTGCAGCCATGGCGGGTCTTTCCTTTTTGCCTGGATATTTGCCCATCTGAGCCACCTGTTCAGCGACATTCCCACTTCTGTGGTCAGACCCATTGTCGCTTGTTGAACGTTGAGCTTCATTGGCTGCAGTTGCCAACGATAAAATTGTTGTTGGCTAGGTTCGTTATTCTTGCTCTTTATGTTTACTTTGTGAGGTGAAATGGTTTATAGCAATCGTGGTTTGGGTTTGCTTTAGTTTTTTTTTTTTGGGTTTTACAAAATTACCTTTCGTGTTTTCCACTTTTTTAAATCTTTGTGTTTAATTTGTGAGGTTAAGTGTTTTATACTGATCTGCGTTTGCATTTGGTTAAGGGTTCTAAATTTTTTAAATTATTTTTGCCGTTTTCCATTTTGAAGTTTCTCTATTAATTTAATGATGATCATATTAACTCCTCTTTTGATAGTCATTGCCTATTTAATCTATGTAAAAAAAGGGTAAGCCATCTGCTAATGCGAGTCAAATTAGTTCTTATACAGTGGGTTTAAACATTCTTTGACAATCAGGTTTTACCAAAATTTTATAACATGTGCAGATGTTTGTTCGCTTCTCATGCTTTCAGGTGACGCTGTGGCAGGATAGGCTTGCTGAGTTGGCATCCATACCAATAACCTGTATCTTGGTGGCCTGTAATGCTGCTTTTCTTTGAAAAATATAGTCATGACCAATCGACTTTTCTTTTGCCATTCATCTTGGCAAGATGCGGTTGTCGGAAACTAAATGTTATTTTATCCCGATTAATAGTTGCCCTTTGTCTTTCTTTTGGAGGTGTGATGAATTGGGGTTGTTCGGTAAATATGAGATGTCCGTAGCTTGGCGGGGGTAACAAAGAACTGCTGCGACCATGGCGGTCTATCCTTTTCCCGAATATTCACCCATCGAGCCACCATTCGGTGACATACATACCTTTAGATGCATCTTCTGCTTGGTGGTTGTGGATTTAAAGCGAAGTGCTACCTCAATGATATTCAAACGTCTATTTGTAGACATTTGTTCTAATAACTCTTGGATATAAATCGTTTGACAATAGTTGATATTTCAAAGATGGTATTTGGTATGGTAAAAGTTTCACGGAGGATACAATATTCACGGCTTGAGCGATAATTGAAAAAATGGCTACGGAGTTTTATGCGGTATTATTGATGTGGAATTGAAGTGACGTTTCACGGGTGGACTTCTTTATCTTTGAGGCGATGGTTGGTTGGATGCATGTCTCAAGATAACTTGTTAGAACATATTATGAAATTTGAAAATCGGTTATAATCGGTAAGGAGTTACGTTGTAGTGCTCACGGTGTGTAACCATCACTTTAAGGAGTTACGTTGTAGTGCTCGATGTCACACGGCGTTGTGGATTGTTCAAAATTTAGAACAAGCGAAGAAGTCAAGTTGGGATGCTCACTTCCTTTTCAAGTTAGTCGCACGGCTATCTCCATATGTGGTCATTACATTTAGCGGTGAATTCAAAGGAGGTTCGTTTAAAGGTTGGTTTGAGAGAAGTAATATTGAGAGTATTTTTCGACATATTCTCACGGAAATTTGTTCAAGCTATGATGTTTGAAAATTGCATCAAGAAGGTAATCGGCATGTACGCAACATTGTGATGATTCCGATAGCTCGCAACCATCGGGAGGAGAAGTTGGTACTTCATCTTCCGTGTTTGGATTACGAAGGATTTTGCTTAAGGCGAAGAAGGAGAAGTAGTGTGGTGTACATCGAGGTTTTTACCAACTTGGATGCAATACTAAGTGAGTTATGTTGATGTTCCCGAGCGACAACCACCGTGCTTCAAGAGTTTACTTTCTCCATTGCGTGTCGAAGATTAAAGGCGTGTTGGAAGAGTGTTGTCGGTTCGGGAAGGAGCGTAAAAAGAAAAAAGGCTCACTAGTTAGGAGGGTAATAACCTAACTAGACCGTTACGATTGAAGTTCGAGCTACAAGAAGATCATTTGCCGAGGTCATCGGAAGGAGAACTTCAAGTTTGCCTCGATATCTAGACTACGAGACTACGCACTTCAAGAAAGTCAACATTGTTCATTACTATTGTAATTTACTTTGTTTTGTATTTATAGGTCTCATTGTAACCATTCACGTGTGGCTATCTTGGAGGAGATTGTTAGCCTCGCTTTTCTAAAGATAACGTCACATCGTGAAATGGACTAGATGCATAGAATACTTTGCCCTTAGGGACTAGTATCGTTTAAGTGGCAAAGATAGAGCCTATAAATACCCCTCATGACTCTCCATGAGGGGTGAGGTGAATCATTTGGTCATTGTATTCTTTTGTGTTTATCTTAATAAAACCTTGTTTTCTCCTCCCTCTCTCTAACTTTCTCTCACTAAAAAGGATGAAGATCTTCATCTTCTTCCACCAACCTAGACCTCCAAACCACATAAATCTTATAGTATTCGGTCCTGACAGTGGTGAAGGCCAGCGTGGTTTCTTAACTGTTGTGCTTCATTAGTTGGACTTGCCGAGAATAAAATATTTGGTTGAGGTGATGATAATGGCTGTATGCAATTGGATATTTGCCTCACGTAATTTGATGGTACTAGGTATCTTGGCGAGGTAGTTTTGGGTTGCAGCCATGGCCAGTTTTTTGTTTCAGATTTTACGTGTGCAGGTCTGAGCCTTAAGGTGAGATTATGTGCGTGCTACCAGGCTAGCCCATAATCGTTGCAGCCATGTTCGGTATATTGTTTTTGGCTGCAACTATTTTCGGATCAAAATATCGCCGGATAATTTTCTAGAGGCGCGCCTGATTGGATCTAAAAGGTAAGCGTGTGTTGCCAGTGAAGATGAATAGCCAGCGGTTCGGCTACGCAACAACAAATAATCCTAGGGGCCCGAGAAAAAAATAAAAAAAACGACACTACTATTCATAAAAGGGCAAGATAAATGGAATGGATCTGCCGTTCTAACCAAATATCGATATCTGCTGCCATGAACAAATACGATACATATGGGTATTGTGTGAATCTTTCGTTTGCAGCATCTGTCAATACTAGCATCTTGGCGGGCGGTTTAGACTGCGAGCATGGTCGGTATTTTGTTTCAAGTTTTCAATGTGAAAAATTTAAGCATTACGGATACTTGGTGAACCATATGCTCACATCAAATGCATGTATCCATTAGCCCTTCTTATGAATAGTCTTTTTTTTTTTTTTTTTTTTTTTTTTTTTTTTTTTTTTAAGAACGTTCACTTTGGGTTAATCTTTTGTTTGCATCACTTGTTGGTGCTCGCATCTTGGCAAGGCAGTTTGGAACTGCAGCCATGACCGACATTTTGTATTGGGTCAAGCATATGGCATGTTTGCATACCAACATGCTCCTATTTGGTCCTATGCAACACCATGAAACACTGGTACTCTTATTGTAAAACCCTAAAAATCGTGAACGCGTCAAAAGACTATTATACCCCTCGAGTAAAAATCCGTAAAATTAAATCAGCTCGATAATGACGTTAAGTACTTATGATAACCAAGAATAATGGAAGAAATAAAACTTATATAACTTGCTAATAATTATGTAATACCTTAAAATGTTCCATGTACAATATACTTTTTATGGACAAATAATAAATATGTGTACAAGTTATTTTGGAAGGCAAAAAATTAAATAGGTAAATTGGTATTTGATTCCCTAATGATCGGCTAACATAAACGCCTAATCCTGAATTGTAGCCTTTACCGCCCATTCCACCATTTAAAGACTTACCATATCTCTTCTATGTGCATTCAAAATAAAGAAAACAAAACCCTAGCCTCGAATAAAAACATCGGCAATCATTTTCGCATCTTCCATCCTTGTTTTCTGTCGACATACAACCAGGTCAAGACGAGTTTGGAGGTCCTTGTAAAATTTTTTATATCACGTGTTTGGTGCGAGGTGCTTGGGTGCTTTGAATCGTTGGGTTCTTGATTTACATCGTTGGTAATAAGGGCACAAAAAGGAGTGCGTTGGTTCGGTTTGTCCATTGTCTCTTCTCCTCACTCATTACAAAGGTAACCGTTACAACTCTCGTCTCGTCCTCTTAATTTAAATCGATTGTGTGTCTTTGCACTTCATGCATATTGTTGAACCAGGAATCATGTTACATGAATGATTAAAACAAACCATATATATTGCTACATAAATCATTACTTAAACCTATATGTATATGTCGAGTAAAGGTACATAAATCTGGTCCCCCTTGAAATCTGTTTTGGAAGTAGCCATGCGCATGTCTTATAAAATATTAAGCATGAGTTTATTAAATCATGTTGTATATGATTGTGTGTGTTATATAAATGGAGGCATATTAACGTAGGATGGAAGAGTTGAGATCAATATAGAACTCATATTTGTCATAGAACAAATGAACCAATCATAATTCTCCATTTTTTATCTAAATTAATACAAAATCATTTTCCACCTTTTTTTTAAAAACAACATATCTTACAAACGGTAAATCTTCAAAATATAAAAAATACACCATCGTGACGAGAATTAAATTATCTTTCTATAAATATGCACTTTTACATATTTTCGACAAACATTTTTTTTCAAAAATTCCGTCCGAAAAAATCATATATGATTTTGAGAATCATATATGATTTTAAAAATCATGTATGATTCGATTTTCTGAATCATATATGATTTTACAATCATATATGATTCTCAAAATCATATGTGATTCGTAAAATCGAATCATATATGATTTTCATAAATCATATATGATTTTGTTGACAAAATTTTGAAAAAAAAAGTTGTTAAAAATATATAGTAGTGCATATCTATAGAAAGATAATTTAATTCTCGTCACGATGGTATAATTTTTATCGCGTAACGATTAACGGTTTGCGAGATATTTAATTTTTAAAAAGGGTGAAAGTTTATCATAATAAAAATGAATGACTATTATTGGTTGATTGGATCTATGGTAAATTTTGGTTCTATATTGAACTTTTGCCTAGGATGGAATCTCGTATTTTTTTACCATATTGACATGCATTTCCTTGGTTATTATCAAACTAATGAATAGACTAAAAGTGTACATGTTTCGATTTGGGAAGGCCGGGCGGAGCTAGGAATTTCTATTAAGGGGGACCGAAAATTTCGAGATAGTAATAACGTTTTTTTTTTTTTTGAACTAATGATCGGACAGGTAAACCTGTTTGACCTCAAATGATAGACTTGGATAATTAGAAGTTTGTCTTTATCGTTATAAAAAATATATAACATGAAACAAGGGAGGTGATCGGCACACTAACATTTTTTATTGACACACTTCAGTGTATAACCAGTTAAAGCATGTTACATATACAGTACAACTGTCTAATACGTATAATAAAGTGTGCCAATAAAAAATATGAGTGTGCAAATCAATTCTCATTGTCAAATACTCAAATCACCTATTTTTCATAAAAGATGCTAAGATAACTTGTCGTCAACATAGCTAAAATTATTATTATAAAAAAAAATGTATCACAACTTAAAAACTCAATCTAACATAAAGAATGAACAATATACAATTATATCTCTTTCTCATTCTCCTTAAAGAATATACAACATAGCTAAGGTTATTTCATAAATCCGTCATCGAAGCTAATAGGTCAATTAAGTCAAACAAATGAAGTGAATCTAACACGTCGCACAACACCACTGGTAGAAAAGCATTAACATTATACAATGAGTGTTGAAATTTTATTATAATTTTTTAATTATTTCTCAAATTAAACATATAGGATTAAATCGAAGTGTATATAAATAGACTAGATTGTTCGTAACTACTTTCTACTTGGCTACAAATTATCATTGAATTTGAAAAAATACTACTATTATCTATTCTATAGCTAAC
The DNA here is from genome assembly GCA_022545495.1 of Chrysanthemum lavandulifolium. Classification (NCBI taxonomy): domain Eukaryota; kingdom Viridiplantae; phylum Streptophyta; class Magnoliopsida; order Asterales; family Asteraceae; genus Chrysanthemum; species Chrysanthemum lavandulifolium. Next base: position 90,851,261 of record CM040238.1, read on the forward strand.
TAAAGAATTTGAAAAAATACTACTATTATATATTCTATAGATAACTAAAGAAACTTGGGAACTTAAAATTTGAACAAAGGAAAAGAGACCAAAATCCTTTTATAAAAAAAACAAAAATGATTAGAAAAATAGTAAATATTCAGACTAGTACACTACTACTTTCACATTTACCCAAGATTTCATACACTTTCACGTGAACCCACAAAATCCTTTTATCTTCTTCATGTGTCTTCTTCGTTTAAATATTGTTCCAAAACAACCTTCAAAAACTAAAACTGAACTAATGTCAGTTATGTCCTCTTTAGCACTTCACTTGGCCGGTTCCTGGAGAGCAAAGCAGCCAAGGTGTTCCCAACAGATTTTCAAGTGTTGGGGTGGCTCATGCCAAAATAAATGAAACATGGCATGAAATTCAAACTATTAGCCGGAGAAGTTAGGCGGTTGGGGTGGTGAGCACCGCTAGCCACCCCACTCCGCCTACAGGGAAGGCTATGTCTCGACACAAAAGAGTTCACACAAAGAAATAATATTAACTTGTATAATCACATCTAAATGGTAAATAATGCATATGGTAATCATGAATAAAACCTCGGGTTGTTTGGTCAATATAATGGGTCGTATGGTTTGTTGGACATATATGTTTCGTTATAAAATTAAATCACCTAAGGGTTGAATATGTGAATATGATGACTAAAGGGACTAAATGAGTAAAATGGGAAAATATAATGTATTTACACTTAAGACCCTAAAATTTATAATATTTACACTATAGACCCTAAACTCGTATAATTTGGCTTAAATGATCCTTAAAGTATATAAATACTCACTTAACCTAATATGTCTTCAAAATGAATCCTAAATGGCTAAACTTACTAAATACGGAAACTTGCTAATTATGGAAACCTGCTAAAAATAGAAAGCCGTCTAAAATGAGTAATCCGACTTTAATAAGCGTTATCAAATTCATATAGGTTCCGGACGGCGGGATTGACTCATCGTGTGATCGTACTTTGCTTGCTTCGAACGAGGTACAGATATTCTATCCCTTTTCAGTAGGGATTTCTCATAACTTTTCGATCCTTGACTTTACTTCACTTATGATATTCCTTTGCTATGATTTCCTTATGCTATGATCCTTTTGATATGATTCCGACATAATCCTTTGATATGATTACATTCGCTATGATATTCGTTTGTTATGATTATGAATTTCGATTATGAACCTTATGATTATGAACCATCGATTATGAACCTCGATTATGAACCTATGTTATGGAAATCGATATGAACCTTTGACTTGAACCTTTGATATGAACCCTTATGATATGATTATGCTTTGACCCTTGGTTTGATACCCGAGCCAAATATGTGTTCCTAGTCATGAAGGTAACATGACCGTGTCATTGATGCACCAATGGCATGACTCCGGTGTGTCGAGTGATGATACACACGTCCCCATTATGATATGATATGATTATGAGCTCACTATATGTATATGATTTGGCCACTATGATATGTTCCGGGGCGATGGATGCATCCTAGATATGTTATGATTCGATGGATTTGATCGATATGTTTGATATGATATGATTTATATGGTGAATGATGTAGGTGTGCACGCTGCGTCTTCACATTCGGAGCTAGCTACTTCATTGGTTCTTGAGGTCTCCCTCCTATTATGTATGGTATTCCGAGGTCACCCTCCGAATACAATGGTTACTTATGATATGATATGATATGTTCGGGCTCGTGGTAGATTTCGACAACCACACACTTTTGATATACCTATATTGTACCTTCACATTCCCCAACGCACCATATTACTGTGTGCCTTATATGACTCACTCTACTACCAAGATATATATATTCCATTGCCTTGATCATCACAATCTCATTCCGTTAATTCCGATTATCGTTCCATTCACGTCTGGGGTTATTATATGTTTATGGGATTTGATTATGCTATTCATGTTTTATATGACTACCGATTTCCTAACTGCGATATGATTTCTATACGGTTATCGATTTACTGTTGTCATCTGCTTATATGTGATCTCACCGTTATGTGACCCTCGATTATCTGGTGACCATGCTAGTTTGTAATCGATAGTTTTTGTCTTTATCATGTATACTTCGTTCGATTAATTTCGTGGACTATGATTATCCGATAGTATCCTTATCACGCTTGTTGTTGACTGCCATGTTGCATTTCGGTTTATGCTACGGTTTGATTGGGTAAATGGTTCACTTGTGACGTCGGCTTGTTAATTTGTTTAGTTGCTCTGCTATGTCTTTAATTCATTTAATTATATCTTTATCTTGTATTCCTACTTATTACGTGTATCGCCATGTGTTGATTCTTTGTTAGTACTTAATTTATTATAATCTTGGTTATGCTTTCAACTAAGGGTTTTGACTGTGTGAATTGCCATGCTCACTTATTAACTAATTGCTTCCGCTTGCCTTTAGATTTCTTTTGATTTGTATGTCTTGAGTTCTGAATTGATTGTATGTCATTTATATGTTGTGTGGATACGATGTACGCTATGCTTGCTTATGTTTCATGCTTGTATGCAGCTTGTATGTGCTTGTATATATGTCATCGATGCTTTGCTTTGCTTCATTCTCCTTGTTATCATTCTTTGGATATATGTATAAGTGTGTTCTGCTTGGATCCTCCTTGACTCATTGGTTCTCTTTCGTTGCGACCTTGTTATCGGTTCATTATTTCATTTCGCATTTGATTTTATTTAGCTTTCATTTTGTTATATCATTCCTTTGGGCTTTTTAAGCTCAGCCGCATTTCTTTTCCTGCGGCAGGTTTTAGGTTGGAAGATGGGCTTTGTTGGGCTGAGAGTTGGAGTATTTTGAGTGGACCAAACCTAGTTACCTTATTATTTGAACTTATTTCGACGGGATATTGTTTTGAAACTTCAGTTTATTTTAGACATCTTGAATTTTGTAATTTTCATTGTAATCATTCTTTTATATGACTTGGTACGTTATTCTTCAAGACTTCCGCTTGTTAAAATTTTATTTGTATGTTCTGATATGACACCAGAATGTGACACTTCTACCCTTGTCGGGTTGGGGTGTTACACTTATACCAGTCAGTACATTAAATCTAATGTATGTTTTACAAGGTTTGCCAAGATTTTTATGCTGCAAATTCTTGCAACAGCCATCCTTGCAAGCTTATTACTTTCGCTCCTGCTATCTTCGACAAAATATGTGACTTGCTAGCATCAGTTGATGCAAGGAGGAACTATGTGTAGGACAAGTTGTATGTGAAAACTGCTTGCATCAATTGGTGTGTAGATTCGTTGCATCATTTCGCATGTAAATGTAGAAACACCTTAACTATGTATGTACGTTTACATCCATGCTTCAAAGAACACACCACATTTGTGTTCATTTTTCTAAGGCTATGATGAATTGGGATTTCTTTGGCAAACATGGGATGGCCCGTATCTTGGCAGGGCAGCATTCAACTGTTGCAGCCATGGCGGGCATATCCTCTTTGTTTGAAAATTTGCCCATCTGAGCCACGTGCCCAACGACATGTGCGATTTTGTTTTGAAACTCGAGTGCCCTCTTGATGTTAAACTTAAGTGCTTGCATCTGCGGAGAAAAAGAAGAGGTTGTATGCGATTGAGTACTCCCTTCTGAGTCTCGCTTATAGTGGTGCTAATGTCTTCTTTCCATATGGTACCTCATTACATATGCTCCTTTTTTTTTCTCATTGCATTTGCGATTCTTGAAATAAAAATACGTGTGTGATTCTGGGTTTTCATTTTTGTTGGTGAAGACAATTGAAAAGATGTCGGCGATACTTTTTAAATGGTGTCACTTTTCTCTGTCTTTTACACCAAGCTTATAGCGGATGTGAAGAGTCTTTGAAAAAGGTTTGCAATTTAAGATGCTTATACAACTATGTATTATACTTTGTTTTTGGTTTATCATCGGTCATTGATGCAATGATTTCTATTTCACCATGTCTGCGATCAACGACCTTATTGTAAGAGATCGCAAATTTCACCGCCATGAGAGCCAACTACTTATGGAACACATCATAAACTTACAAGATCGATCAAACGCTACATCGCTAGAACATCAACATAGTAGCACAACAACATACAATAAATATCAAATGCAAGTATGTTTCACCAATATTAATATGCTCCATAAAACTTAAATTAATCAGCCAGTAAAATGTATGGAAAAAAAATTAAAAAAATAATTAAAAATAAAAAAATAAAAAAATGAAGAGTGTTCAAAGATCCAAAAGCAGAAATATTAGCAAGTGTTAGTCAGCATGCCCAAACACCCACACCCATCTAGAATGTTGTCGCACCCAAAATACATTTCAAAAACACCAAAACTAGACACATCAATACACCATCCCTTAAGCTTTTCAATGAATGACAAAAGCTCACATGCTTGGTTCCGCTTCTTGCGGCATTCACGAAATACCCTCGCCTTCATTCAAATCCTCGGTTTGCGACTTGCTAAGCACTAAGATACTCGCACACAAGAATCGAATGGATACAAAATCTCCAACTCTCCAATCACATAGTCTCTCGCAGCCACACGATCCTTAATTTCTTGAACTTTTTTCATCAATTCTCCTTCATCTGCCATGCTCGCAGCTACCTCTCTTTGAAATTGAACAACCATCATATCCCTTACAAGGTTAGATCCAGCAACTGCAGCAAGCTTATCACAAAAAGGCGTTGGTGTATTCATCATTTTTTTTTTCGAGGTTTTTTCCTTTTTTTTTATCCTCTCAAATACACTCTCTTTCCTATATGTGTGTTTTAAAGGACAACTTTGCTTTAAACTATTATTTCTATAGTGTGAAGGTGTATCAATTATAAAGGTCTTTCATTTGACTGCACTAGGCAGCCTTTTACATGCTCATTACTGTTTCCAAATGACCTTCCATAAATCACAGTGCCTTTTATTTTCTTTTCTTTAAAAAAAAAAAAAAAAAAAAAAAGAGGAAACCATCAAATAAGATTTAAAAAAATTATTCATATATCGAAAAAAACAAAAATGATGCTCACAAATTTTAACCATTGTACATGCGAATGAAAGCTAACATATCTTAAATGCGTGTCAATGTAACCGTCATAAAGCATTTCTTTACTTACAATCCACTTTGTTGATTGAATGGCATGTCAAACATAGGGTCATTTGTGCAATTCTGAGATCATCCTAGATCGACATGTCATTCAATCGACAAACTGAATTGCAATCAAGAAACAATATGAAACAAGTCGCTTGGACTTGCGACGCATCGAGACCACGAAAACAGTGCATTACATCAATGAACACAAGTGTCGCCTCATGCATACCATTACCACATAATTTACAAAAGTAACGATGCTTACTGGTTCATGAGGTGCGGTTGTTTTACCATAACATGTTAACTTTATTTCATTATTGGTTTTGCTAATTGTGTCCGCCTTTTTTTTAGGTTCATAAACACACTTTCCATCGTGCTATGAATATGAATGAATATCCACCAACCAACACCACTCGCACATTGGTTCTAAAGTCGAAATTCTTGATTTTTTAGTTGCCTGAGTATGCTCGCGCCTGGAACGCTATTGCACATAGGATGCCTTATCGCATACCAAGGTCTTTCAATGTTGTGGTGAGTAATCTACCTTCAAACTTTGATCATACTGCTGACCATGGTTCATAGGCGTATTGTCATAATTCTTTTCAGTGCCTACTTATCACTAACAGCCTCGACATTTTAACATGCATTTTTTTACACCCAACCTTTATTTAAAGGATTCACCGGTTTCTGAATTTTAAAAAAATGCACAGTACTTTAACCAATAAACTATGAGTCACATCCAGTCCCAGAATTGTTTTCTTAATTGATAATACATATTGATATTAAATTTGATCGCCAAAACGGTCCTTGCTAATAATAGTTTATCCTTGCCTTATTGTCACTAACCTTCTGCATACATGATTTACAGCACGTATAAGTCTTGCAATGATTAAAAAACATAAAGAATTTATAGTAAAAAAATGTTCGGTATCCCATAAAGGAAGTTGCACTTGCCTCTACACATTATCCAAATAAAACACAATTGACTCGGTCATATCACGACTTTTCTCCACCACGTGAAAACACACATATGCAAAATCGCTAGACCACAAACAAACGTAACTTTTATTCATATTCGACATAAGTTACAACCATACCACCAAAGATTAACAACACCCTGTTAATCTAAGACATAACACCATACCATTAAACATAAAGACCATGAAACAAGACATCACAGACACACAAAGGATACTACCCTAATCATGCAACTCCATTGTAAACACATGGCGCCTTTTCTCGATGTGCGCTTCCCTAGCCAAATCAAGGACCTGAATCAGCGCAGCGAGAATCTGATGGTCCTTGTCCTGTGCCTCCTCCAAGCATTCAACAGCGTCACTTGCAGCATCATCATCACCACTCAACCAACGTCCCTCCTGCAACAATTCAGTCCTGCTCCCAAGTCCGCGGTGAACATCATCACATTTCTCTCCAAGCAGCATGATGAACCCCTCATTTTCACCTTGCTCCTGTAAAAAGAGAAACTTAAACGTGGACCTCATTGGAGCCACATGCTTCTTTGAGTTGGTTCAAGTTTGGGGTATGAGCCATTTTCTTGACAGATTTAAAAAACTCACAAAGTGCAAAGGTAGCTATGTCAAGCTACAAAAAAAACACCTTATATAGGCACATAAAAAACTGTAGCAGCAGCTTAGTGTAACCAAACTGGTACAGTATACCATTACTTATCATTCCAATGAAATATTCCCAAACAACCCAACACAGAACTTAGGGTGACCTAGGGGCATCTTTAAACACTTCATGAAGCAGCCACTGATCTAAGATTTTCCACAAAACATTGGCTAAGTAGACAATAATCTAAAAGAAACTGCAACATGAATTCCAACAACAAAAAGGTTGCTCTCTGTCATTTCAATCTTTATATCCAAAGCACACATCCTAACTTTTATTATTTCATTTTATCTACAGAAATCATCCAATGGAAAGCCTACTTTCCGGTAAAAAGCTATGTGTCAGATTCTAAAAAATGAGACGTGGGGAAGCTCAAAACTTCATGCATTTATGGGTGGCTACTACGGTCAGTGGCTTTTATCTATAACCTGGTCACACTGCTGCCATTAATCACTAAATGCATTTTTATACTTCCTTTTGCTATATGGCTATGACCAAAATTCATGAGAATTTGTGATACTTACTTATGGATTTCAATACATGTTTTGCTAATTACAATTTTAATATTTTGCATGTCATGACGAACGACGTATGTTCTGCTGCATCAAGAATAAGGTTTGTTCTCTGTTACATGCTACTTGATGCTTCATTTTTATAGGCCAGTTAGATAAACTCAGTTTCTAAGAATGGCGGTGTTTATGTGGCAGCACGAGAATGACTCTATCCCAGTTTCTCACCATCGCTTGACAACCGAGTGGCATCAATTTAAAAGTTAAAATGAATAAAAGTAGAGGGGCCATAGATGTATTAAAGTAGCCATTGTTGCAGTTTTAACAAATACGCACGATGCTTACAGGTTTATATACCCATCTTAATATTGCTCTTGCACTTATATTTGTGGCCTCAACCTAAAACCATTATGGTTGTAAAATATGATTTAGAATTCTGAATTTGTCTTAAGGTTTAGGTTTCTTTTCGTCGCAGCTTTATACAGCAGCTGGAAATCATCTAGGAACGTCAACATTGCTAACATTGCAATTAAGGTGATCACTACCACCACCCACATGTGTCGTGATTGTTTTAGTAAAATAAAAAACTATAGTTCATTTTTTTTTCTTCACCCATAGGCTGCACATCTATGCATGTTCTGGTGTCAAAATATGCTGACACAAAAAAATGAAATATAAAATGTATGTTGTCTGCTTTGGTGACATGAACAGCCTATATATTGACTACTTTAATCAAGTATGCAGCTTTTGAGACTTACACATTGGCTGCACATATTCCACTCATAAACCACATTTTCATTTAAAATTCCAGCTATAAAAAACATCTCCACCAAACATTGATTCACCAAACAATAATCTAAAAGGAACCACATCATGGATTGTAACAGCAGAAAGGGTTTTTCTTTTTTATCAGAATCTTGATATCAAAAAAACATGGCATTACCAGATATGCTGACTGTTTCAGCTTTTTTATGTGCAGAGACCATGGACAATTCAAGCACTGGATCAAACTCAGAAACTGATGACCTTCCTAGCCCATGGAGCATCTACTTTCCGCCTGGTTATTGTGGCTCAGGATCCAAAAGAATATGTTAGGAGGGTTAAACTTGCGGCGACTTGCCAAAATAACGGATGCCACCATGCACAAACCGCAGCGATTGCAAAGGAAGCTTCTAAAGAGATAGGTGTTAAGCCATTTGCCAAAGGTGGGTCAAAAGGAAAGGGTAAAAAAAATAGCCGTTACTCAAATATAATGTGTGTCGGTCGTTTGTCGATGGCTTAAATGCCTTTGAATTAAAGTATGTGTTTAATGCAATAACTATTGTCGTTCGATTTGCTTATTGTGAACTCGATCAAGCATTGATAATATTGCATGTCGTCGGCAAGTTTGTAGACGGTTTTCACCGCACATTGTTGCATGAACTATCCTTCCAATGTTATGACATTCTCTTTGCACAAATGGTCTGCGGAACTTTGTATTTTTGTGGTGAAACTCAAACAAAAACATAGCGTGCTTGCATAGCAAGATGCTCCTATTTTGTGGTATGCAATAGTATTAAAAACTTCTACTCTTATACCAATAAGCACATGTGAGTCGATGTATGGTTTACAAAGTCGAGACAAGATTATTATCTACGCTTCTTGCAAAAGCTATCCTTGCGCTCTTATTACTTTCGCCGTTCCCATGCTCAAGAAAATGTATGACTTGCTAGCATGCATAGGATGCTTGCATCAAGTGGTGTGTAAGCTGCTTGAATCATTTGGCATGTCAATCTAGGAACACCTTATCCACGTATGTACATTTATAGCCATGTTTCATAGAACATACCGCGGCAACGCGCGGACACAATCCCTCGTATACTGTTGTGTATAAGGATCTCAAAAAGTTTCACTTTCATGATGTATAAAGCTGATAATTGCAATTTGATTTAAGATCATTTCATGAAAAAAAATTTCTTTACATACTTAGGGATCAATCTCCACCCTTCATTTTTATTAGATCTAATAGATGAGATTAATCCAAACAATTAAAAAACCACTTTCATCTTTTTTTCAAATATAAATATCTTTCAAACCGTTAATCGTCAGCGAAAAAATATACCATTCTGACGAGCATTTAATTATCATTCTATAGATGGCACTTTGATATACTTCGACAAAAAAAAAATCATGTTTTTCACTTTTTTTAAAAGTTTTTTCGTTTTTTACGTTACTGAAATTTTCATGAAAAAATCATATATAATTTAACAGTAATTTGAATACCACATGTGATATTAGTGTTAAATCTGTATATCATATGTGATTTATCATATATGATTTAACACTATTATCACATATGATATTACATATCATATGTGATTTAACACTAATATCACATGTGATCTTCAAATTAGTGTTAAATCATATATGATATTTCATGCAAATTCCAGTTTCGAAAAAAAAGGGAAAAAAAAAGACCAAAAAACGTGAAAAAATGATTGTTTTTCCTTTTTCGAAAGTATATCAAAGTGTCCGTCTATAGAAAGATAATTAAATGCTCGTCGCGATGGTGTAATTATTTTTGCTTAACGATTAACGGTTTAAGAGATATTTAAATTACAAAAAATATGTGAAATAATAAAATGCTTTTAATCTCAGCTATTGATTTTTTTTACATGGATGGTGGAGATGATTCCATTTGTTTATAAAAAAAGTTTGCTATGTAAAATAACTCTCCTCTTGCAATTTTGCTAAATATATTCGCATAACATATTTTTCACCTTTTTCTTTTTAAGTTTTTTCTTTTTCTTTACATACTAAAATTTACATTAAAAAATCATATATGATTAAACACTAATTTGAATATCACATGTGATATTAGTGTAAAATCACATATGATATACATATCATATCAAATGTGATATTACATATCATATATGATTTAACACTAATATCACATGTGATATTCAATTTAGTGTTTAATCATATATGATTTTTTCATGCAAATTTCAGTAACGTAAAAATACGAAAAAAAGATGAGAAAACGTGAAAAACGATTTTTTTTCTTTTTTCAAAAGTATATCAAAGTGTTCGTCTATAGAAATATAATTAATTGCTCGTTGCGACGGTGTAAATATTTTCGCTTACCGATTAAAGGTTTAAGAGATATTTAAATTATAAAAATAGGTGAAATAGTAAAATACTTTTAATCTCGCCTATTGATTTTTTTTAGATAGATGGTGGAGATGAATTATTTGGTATCGAGAAAAATTTGTATGTAAAATAACTCTCTCTAACATATTAACACACTTTCATCAATTGTTTACTAAGTTTAACGTTATCAATAGTCAATCATGTTTATTCATTTTTAATTTAATTTTGAGTCAAAATATTTTTAGAACTATCCGCCCATCAAGCGGGTCTTAACACTATGCTTGTTCTGTTTGTATACTAATATATGCTAATAAAAATTGATGTGTGCGCAAATCACCTTTTAAACATAAACCAAGATCAAAATACTAATTTCATAAAGGCCAATTATTCACAATAAAAATTCACTACCATTCTTTAGCTTTTCTTGATGACGTATATATTGACTAGGCTTTATCAGTTTTCGCAATTGGAGATGATTTGCACACTCTCATAGATGATTGTGACACTCAAATTTAGAGTGTTTGAACATTTATACCTTTACAGGATGTATATGAATAAAAGTAATGTGAGGATATTTATGTCAAGACGACACTCTAAATTTGGTGTGCCAATAAATTATGAGAGTGTGCAAATCACCTCTCTTTGACAATGGAACTGAACTTGAAATATAGTAATTTAATTAAACGGTATTTGGACCAAGAGAAAGTATTCGGAAGTCCATTTCCACTTGGCCTTTTGGACATAGTTCAACCCATTAAAGAAGCCAGAGTTGTACTTTTACTTGTTACGAGGGTTTGGGTTAAATGAAATGGACTCAAAATAAAAGAAATTGTTTATTTAGTATCCATAGGTTTGAAAATGGGACTCACACCCTTATGTAAGGGGTTTTAGAAAAAAAGCAAATTACCTAAATAATCTTTATACATAATCGTTTTATGGATTCAAACATTTTCTTATATTTTACCAAAATGAACACAATCGTCAGTAATTATACTTTTCATCTTTTTAGTGTATCATTCTCGCCCAAAAAGCTTTTTTTTTTCGCCTAACACAAAATAAAACACCCAGCTTAATTTGTAAGCAAATTGAAATTAACTTTTCATACGCCTAGCCACTTGCCCCATTCTCGACTAAAACCTTAAAAGCATCCCTTGTATATAATCTAAGTACATTATTTTAAGTTCTTGCTTCAACTTCCAAAACTTTTCATAAAATTGAAAAGTAAAGTAACTATGAAATTAAACAAAAAGTAGAGTATAAAGGAAAAAGTAAGTCATGGATATACGGGAATCTGCATGTATTTAAACACTCTATCTTGCCCAACACAATCTTGGACTATATATCACCCTCAAGCACAAACTTGGACTATATATCACCCTCGCCCAGGAATCCCTCGCCCACAGCCTCGTCTAACAGCAACTCTCCACTCTCCCATCTCGCCCAACAGCAGCTCTTCACTTTCCCAGCGCCCCCCAGCTCGCCCAACCACACCCCAGCTCGCCCATCGCTTTTAAACTCGCCCACACTCGCCCCAACTTATCGCTATACTTTTCAATCGCCTATAATGTCGCCTAGAAAAATGAGAGACACGTGCAGGGTTCAAAAGTTGTCATGAATTCAATCTAACGGATCATATGCAAAAGTTCATTTTCGTATAATATATAGGTGAAGTTTATTTTCGTAAACAACTAGTTGTTATGGTTCATTTAAAAAAAATCTCTTTAAAAAACCCATTAAAGAGGCCAGAGTTATACTTATTCGCTAACAATTTCTTTCTCGCCTACTCTTTTTCCCTTTCCCTTCTTTCATATCTTTGTCCTCATGTAATAAAGGCCTCTTTCCTTTTTCGTCTTCATGTGTTAAATCAAGAGCCATACAAAATTAATTCTTAAATATTAAAGAAACCAAACATCAATTTGCAAGCTATAAAATCTAATTCTAAACCAATCACTTATTAATTAATGCCTACCAAACGGGCCCTTACTTTATTATATAGAACTCTCACAAAATAAGGAAATGATTTACACACTTTGGAATTGATTTGGACACTTATATGAGCATTAAATACTTATACAATATCAAATATTCTCTTTAGCTGTTTGTATTTTAAGTGTGCAAATAATTTTTAAAGTGTGCAAATCATTAGCCATAAAATAATTGAGCCAAACAAACCACTGCACAAAAAATGCTTTGCTTGTGGTATGGCTTTGTAAAATATCTAATTTGAGAGACACTTGTAGATCGGAGGAATTTTAAACGCTTACTTATTATTTTGATGATTATCGAGAACAATCCTCACCATCCATATACTTAAATCTAATAGTAGGATAAACCTAAAATTTAATATTAAAACCCAAGTCCATGTTTTTTTCTCTTTTTCTTTGTCTTTTGTCTTTCTTATTTATTAACATTTTTTTCTTTTTCTTTTTATTAATTTTTTTGGAATTCACGTTTTCATTTTATATTCATCTTTTTTTTTTTTTTTTTTTTTCACGTTTTTTATTATTTTTTTTAAGGCAAAAATGCATATATATCCCTCCCAACGTGAATAATTGCATATATATCCTTTGTACAAATTTTTTATGCACATAATACAATGCTTTTTATGCATGCTTTGGATATATATGCAATTTTGCATTTTCGGGAGGACATATATGCAAAGCCCTTTTATTAATTTTAAATTCACATTTTTTTATTCAAGTTTTTTCCGTTTCATACGTTTTCATTTGTATTCATACGTTTTCATTCGTTTTATATGTTTTCGTCCGTGTTTATATGTTTCGTCCTTTTTTACGTTTTAAATCGATTTGAGACGTTTTCGTCTGTTTTCATCCGTTTTAAATGCGTTTACATCCGTTTTAGTCCGTTTCGGCGTTTCGTTACATTTTCATACGTTTTTATGCGTTTTCATACGTTTTAAATGCATTTAGACGTTTTCATACGTTTTAAATGCTGCTTACGTTTCGTCCATTTTAGACATTTTAAATACATTTCTGAGACGTTTTAAATCCGTTTTATCGTTTCGTCTATTTTCATACGTTTTCGTCCTGCTTTCTTACGTTTTGCCCGTTTACTTCCGTTTTCATCGTTTAAATACATTTTCTTACGTTTCGTTTGTTTCATACATTTTGTCCATTTTCTTACGTTTTCGTTCGTTTTCATACATTTCGTCCGTTTTCTTTCGTTTCGTCCATTTTCATACGTTTTCGGGCGTGTTTTACGCTTTCATACGCTTTCGTCTTTTTCTTACGTTTTGGCCATTTTCATACGTTTTGTCTTTTTTAGGTTTTCATGTATTTTCGTCCGTTTTATATGTTTTCATTCGTTGTCATCCGTTTTTACGTTTCATTCATTTTAGGCGTTTTCGTCTTTTCTAACGTTTTCATCCGTTTTATATTTTTTCCGTTTTCATCGTTTTCATCCGTTTTTACGTTTTCGTCAGTTGTTCAACTGAAAACAAGAGATGTTATGTTACTTTTGTTAGACTTGTGGTGGATTTTTCTATTTAATGGATACATTGCGCATGTTTTGATAGGTTTTATAGCGGGATTTGAAAATATCTATGGTTGAATCAGCAAACTAAATGAGCTATAGTTGAAGATAGCACACATCTTTATAAACAAACTGAAGAAGCTCAAACACTTGTGATATCACCTCACTTGTGATATCACACGTGATATCATGTGTGATAACACCGTTGATATCACTTGTGATATCATGTGTGATATTACCGGTGATAGCATGTGTGATATCATAGTTTATATCACTTGTGATATGACCTGTGATATCATGTGATATCACCTGTGATATCATGTGATATCACCTGTGATATCACAAGTGATGTGATATCACCTGTGATATCACGTGTGATATCACAGGTGTTTGAGCTTACTCAGTTTATTTATAAAGATGTTGCTCTTCTTCAACAATAACTTTTTAGTTTGGCGATTCAACCATAGATATTTTTAAATTCGCTATAAACTATCGGCTATCATGCACATAAATCCATTAAATAGAAAAATCCACCACAAGTCTAACAAAATTTTCATAACATCTTTTGTTTCGATTAAACCTTTTCTAATATTTCATATTATCATAAAACACAAAAATCTTCCTAAATATTTTAAAAACACAAATAAGAAAATGAGCAGAATCATCACGATAATATAATAAGTGATGTTTATTATCATTTCTTTCATATATACTTGATAAAATACTAAATTCTTATCACATTTGGTATGAATTTAATAGTTCACATTCTTAGTTGAGTATCATAACCAATAACACATATATGATGAAGAGTGTAATACTCTTCATCTTTCTTACAGTGTTAATAAATGTGTTATATCACAAGAGATAAATAAGTGTCACTTAAAAATATTAAAATAAAAAGGAAACAAACTATGAAAATAGAGACTTGACATATTGATGAGTGTGTAAATACTCATCGTTTTAGGTCAATCTGAGCTAAAGCGTTTAAAATGCTCGAATGCATCAAAATCTTGAAAATATTCCAAAATTGCATTTATATGTTTCGGATGCAAAATGTTCAAAATCGGATGAACAATGAGCAAAGTATGCATAATTGGCGCTTTCAGGTCCCCAAGTTTCAAAAGTTGTCAAAAATAGTCCACGAATCCTAATTTCAAAGAAAAATCACCAAGGTCCTTTTTAAATCATAAGTTGTCAAATTTAGTCCTTTGGTGAAAAATATAAAAAGTTTGAGAAAATTACAAGTTTGGTCCTTCAACTTTGAAATTTGGCAAAAATGGCCCCTGGAAAATTGAAAATGGCAAGTTTAGTCCTTGCATTACTGAACTTTGTCACTTTTAGTCCTTGGAAGAAACTTTGATTGAATTGGCAGGATTGGTCCTTGATTTTCAGAAAATTACATAACTAGTCCTTGTCATTTAAACCTTTTGGCCTTGTCATTTAACCATTTTGGACCCTGCCTAACCTTGGACCCCCTGTCATAATGAATTGTGAACCCCCCCTTCTATTATTACCCTCTGGTCAAAAGCTTGGTCAAACACCCAATGGCGCCAAAGTCTCCTCTCCCCCTCCGCTATCCTGCAACAAAGCCACAACCCATCCCACTCCTCAATTCCACTCCACCATGTCCCCCACCTACAACTAACATCCAAGGATCATTAATTGCATCTCCCCTCCTCACTCAACCCCAATTGTCAAAAGCTCATTTTGGCGCCAAAATCTGTTTAAGCGGCTAGGATCATTTTGAGCCATCCAAAGGTTGAGATGAATCTTGGGAATTGGTCGAAAGGAGAGAGAGATGTTTGGTTTATAAAAGATAGCAAAAGGAAGCAAGAGAAGAGAGTAGTTTTAGTTTATTTTTCACTTATGTCATTTTTCATTAAAAGCTTTTAATTTAATGTAATTTCTGAAATATTTTGTTTCTTAGTATCAAAGTAAGGTATTTGTATCAGAATTATCAACTTTTAAGTATAAACTCAAGTTATTGTTCACATTTCAAATTTGTACACCACTGTTGGAAATTTCAGTTTCTATTTCTTGCATCCAAGCTTCAATAAGCTCATTTCTCAATTCCAATAAGCTTATACAAGCTTCTAATAGCTTTCTATAAGCTCACATTTAAGATTTTAGCAAAATTGAACTTTGGTCAAAGAAAGTCAAACAAGGTGGATTTGGCGAAATGGAAATGGAAATGGGTTGATTCGAGTTATGGATTTGGGTTAGTTCGAGTTCATTGGGTCAAGTTGAATAGGCTAGTGGTCACTGGTTGTTGTTGCAAGCCATTGTGGCTTAGGACCACTTGTAAGTTATTTCCAAATTTTATAGCATAATCGCTCTTGTGGTTTATAATAAGTTTTATCTGTTCAATAAAATTTGTATTTAGGTTATATAGATGTATCTGGATCATTGATACAAGTTTGAAAAGTGTTTGTCTCTTTTAATCTTCATATGATAAGATAAAGGTGTGTTTGGGTTTCTTGATAAATCATCTCATAGGTTTGTTCGATGAATGCTTCTTGTTGGATCATGTTTGTGTAGCATATTTGAGCTCATATCTGTCAAAGTCTTGTGCTGCTAGCTCAAAAAGTCAAAACATCAGTGATCTGTCTTAACTTGTTCCTTTGTTGTGGATTTGGATTAGCGATCCTTGTTTTGTGTTTAGAACTGTAAACATATATTACATTAGCTTTATTTGATCATAACACTTCATAATCGATTGCTTAAATTGTATCCAATCTCATCAAAGTCAACATTTGGCTTTTTGTTCAAAAGTCGAAACATAAAAAATGGATTTGAGCTAGATTAGAAGGATTTTCATGGCTTCATTTTTGAGCCATTTTCGGTGAAACTTGGCATTCTAAAAACTTCAACCGGTCTTTATCCTTATTACCATTTAGTAGAATTTTACAATTTTCTTAAAAGCTCTAAACAGGCTTCTCTTTTGGGTGTCAAGTGCCTGCTTCACAGGGTTTATTATAATGAGGTTTCCTCGGTTTGTCGAGGTTGCATAGGGCTCATATGAGCTCACCCAGGTCTGAGTTTTGGTTTGCTAGGTCTTACCAGTGCCTTTAGGTTCCAATTGGTGTTTTTCGGTTTAGCTTAAAGTGGAGCTTGTGCTTATGCCCAAAGTAGACCCCTAAATCTGTTTTAGCTTATTATCTCAAATCATCTAATCTGGTTAATCTTGAAAATCAGAGGTTAAGACTTGTTATTATTTGTTGCATTTAGTTCTATTAGCGGTTTAGAGCTTACGTGAAAAGTTGGTGGCTTGTTGTTTCCATTTGCTTATTTAAGTGCTTATTTCACAGAACTTGCAACATCGTTCCTATTTCTTGCACATAACCCCATGTTTTCTATTTTCCTAGCTTCCTAATATAATTTTAGAGTTTTTCTGAAATTTTAGATTTTTCAAGCTTGTTTGCTATGTTTCTTAATTTAAATTAGTTTTAAGCATTTTAATTAGCTTTAAATACAAAAATTAAGAAAAGGTTCAAAAAATAATTTTCATTTTATTAAGTTTAGATAAATATAAAAAGCCAAAAAAGTATTTTTCTAGATTTTCCTAGTTAAATTTGTATTTTTAAATAATTTAAGTAGTTTTAATAGTTTAAAATTCCTAGAAATTAGAAAATAATCGAAAAAATACAAAAATAGTTTTGAAAATTCTCTTTTGATATTTTAGACTTTTCCAAGTCTTAATTTTATTTTTCTAGCTTTATTTCCTATTTTCTTGTATTTTAGGTAATTATTAAATAGTTAAAATAGTTTTAATTAATAATAATTAATTAATTAGTCATAAAATAATTTTCTTTTTCTATAAATTTTCTTTTATCATTAGGTTTGTAAAATGTATTTTTCATATTTTTAGGACTTTTATTTCTTAGATCTCACTTTTTATTTTGTGCGCTTACGTTATTTTATTTAAGCGTAAGTTTTAAGTTTTAAGTTTTAAACGTTCATCAATTTTAAAAATAGTGATAGCGTTTATTTAATATTTTTAATCTTTTAATTTCCTTTAATTTCCATTTAAGCCGTTGTAATTTGTTGGCTTTTTCCTTAGTTATAATCATAATTCAAAATCCTTTTCGTTCAAATTCCCGATCACTTTACGTTTGATAATCCATTGCATAGCTCATGGGACATAACGACCGGGAAACACTATACTCCTCGGATCTTCATTGCATTCGTGCTTAGGCGGTTTAAGCTTATTACGGTCCGCCATTCACAAGTGGCGGACTTGGTGATTTAACTTGACTGCTCGGGGCGCATCAAATTTTTTTGCGCTGCCGGAGTCAGTCTTGATTATCTTCCGTTTAAGCAGTTAGTGATTTGAATCCTCACTCTTTGTTCATATCATCCATCCATCTATATATATCTACATATTTTCTTATAAAAATTTTTCAAAAACCCAAGAACATCTCAAAACCTATAAAACACAAAAATATTTTTCTTTTGTTTCTCTATATATGTATAACCATAAAATTCAAAAATAATCTCCTTTCCTCATTTTCATAATTCCTCTCCTTAACTCTGAGTTCCTTAGAGTTAACTCTAGTGCATGCGCACTCGCTCTTCTAGATCATTGAGTCCTTTGCGTGATCTAGCGAAATTCAAGAAGGCGTTCTCGTGACGTCTTTGCCCAAATAGTCGAACCCGAGATTCGTACTATTTCAAACAACACCATGGCGATTTAGCGTACTATGGCGGAAATGCTCCGAGGCACCCACCGAGGGTTATGGAGATGCCATCGTTTACCAAGAATCAACTCGATCACTTTGAATTGAAGCGCATTTGATCCAACTTGTGTCTACAAATCAATTCCACGGGTTTGATCGAGAAGACCCGTATGCACACATCCGTTGGTTTAACAAGTTAACCTCAACTATCAATTTCAAGGATGTACCACAAAAGTCATCAAGTTGATGCTTTTTCCATTCTCACTTGAGGGACGGCCGGTTGGGTGGAAAAAGAACCCCTCGATCTATCGAAACTTGGGAGGATCTTGTTCAAAAGTTTGTGAATTATTTCTTTCCTCCATCAAAGACGACTAATCTCAAAATGAAATTTCGGATTTCGTCAAAATTTCGATGAAAACTTTGGAGGCATGGGAGAGATTCAAAGATCTCCTCGAGAAATGCCCCATCATGAATTCACTGAGCTTGAACAAGTCAATATCTTTTACAATGGGTTGAATGGTAATGATCAAGATTCCTTGAATGCAGCCGCGGTAGCAATATCTTGAATCGTAGACCTAAAGATGTGATTGAGATTTGCGAGCAAAATCAAAAGTTCCTATTTCTGCAACAAAGTCAATACTCCTAACCTCCTTCTTCTTCTTCATCCAAGAACTCTTACGAGTTAGCGGCTCCGATAATTGCTCTAACGGATGCCATCCGTTGTATGATTAAGGATGTTAAGGAAATCAAAAGCGAAATTCATAAGCTGAACCGGTCAAAGCCGTAAACAAGGTGTGTGAAACTTGTAGTGGTCCACACGCGTATTATGATTGTCAAGCAACCGATGCTTCCTTTTACCAAGCTCCGTGGCTTGGTAAACCACAATCAATACCGACCACACTGATCCTCATTAGCGTGCACCTAGCGGTATGACACCACCGGTTTTCCTCCTGTGCAAAACCATGGCAATCAAAATCGCTTTGTTCGAATCAAGGACAAAATTTCAATAACTCTCAAAATTTCAATCAAAAGCGGAACAATTTCAACCAACCTCAACCATATCAAGCTCCAAATCATCAAAGTTATCAACAACCTCCTCAAGCTCCCATGCCAAATGACTTCATGAAAATGGTAGAGTCAAACATGCGTTCAATGCAAACTCGGATCAATAACATGAGAGTTGAGCTTAAAAGGAAATTGATACCACAATGTCTCGGCAGACAAATGAGTTAAAGAATATGATGAGCGGTTTCATGAACATGAATATGAACAAAGCTTCATCATCTTCCGGAGGACTCCGTGCAATACTATCCCTAATCCCAATGCCGAGTTGAAAGCCGTCACCACTCGTAGTGGTAAGGCGCACAATGGACCTTCGACTCCTGCCCCTCCTCCCGTGGCATTGAGTCAAGTTACCAAGGAGACAACGGACAAGGTGCATTATTCAAGCCGAAGTACCAAGACGTCCGCGCCGGTAGTCAACCTTTAAGTCCGGAACCCGAAGTTCGAAGAAAAATCTGAGCGAAATGCCTTCCATCCCGGCTCAAAAGTCTAGTCGACTTCCTTACCCATCAAGAATGAATGATGAGAAGCTCAAAGACAAAACAAAAGCAAATGGAAAATTTTTCCAAATCTTCAATGAGCTACACTTTGATATAAGCCGTTGATGCTCGTTCTAATGCCTAAATTTGCATCCACGCTTAAAGGCTTACTCACCAACAAAGATAAGCTATCGAGATGGCTAAAACACCTCTAAATGAGCAATGCTCGGTGCCATTCTTAATAAGCTTCCGAAAGCTTGAAGACCACAGCGGTTTTAATCCGTGTGATTTCTTGGGATGTTTCAATGCTCCGCCTTGGCGATCTTGGCGCTAGCATTAACCTCATGCCACTCTCGATATGGAAGAAACGTCCCTTCCTAAACTTTCATCCACTCGTATGACACTCGAGCTAGCGGACCGTCTGTGACTCGTCCACTTGGGATAGCCGAGGATGTCATGATGAAAGTGGGAAAGTTTCATTTTCCTACGACTTTGTTGTTGTAGACTTGATGCGGATCCTAGAGTTCCCTCATCTTAGGAGAGCTTTCTTGAGAGCAGTCGTGCTCGATTGATGTGTTCTTTGAAGAGTTGACCATACGGGTTGACAACGAAGAGCTCATTGAATATCAACGAACTCCAAACCTCAGTACAAGCAGTGTTGCCACAATTGATCAAAGATCCGAAGATTCAATGCAACACTCTCAAACTTCACGGTTAAGAGGAGTTTTCAAAAGCGTGATGAGCTCAAGCTTTGAAAATCACCCCGGTTCAAACAAATGGTTTGAAAGCATGCCGGGGAAGTCAAGAGTGTTCTTGATGATGATGACGATCTAGAATCGGAGACTTCATCGGAGTGGTGAAGCTGCTAGCTCTAAGAGCACACCACTTGTCCCACCTCCGAATCGGTTTGTCGCATCGAGATTGTTAACTCGTGGATGAAACCAAACTCTCTTACATTTCATCCGAATTGGATGATGATTGTGATCCATGGGAGACATTTTTCCGTTGATGAATTGCTCAAAAATGATCCATCATTTTCTAGTCTTATTCCGACTCTTCCATCCCTTCTCTCACTCGATGAGGAAGATGACAACTTTGGAATGAAGTCGATGCATTTCTTAGTGATGAGTCAATTCCAGCGGAATTGATAACACTACTTTGATCAGGAGGAGACATCCTTTTACGGAAAGTCATTGATTGAAGAACCGTTTCCCCCCTCCTCCGGACATCTTCTTGACAATCACCATCTAAGCTTCAAGTTTAAGCTTAAAGATGTCCAAAGCGGTGATTTGCTTCTCTCTGAGAGAATGGACATGCATTCTCATGTGCGTCTTTATTCCATTCTTCACGGATGGTGTGGTTGCTCTTTCCTTTTCTCTTTCGGAATGAGGACACCATCTTTGACCCCGGTATCATCCCTTATAGTTTCTACTATTAACAATACCGAGGTTATATCTGGTCGGTGTGGAACTTTCGATGTTCATATGTTTATTAACATTGTGAGCGAAAGTCCGATCGAGATTGGTTTTCCACGTTACTTTCCCGTGAACAAATGAATTCGGGTCGAGTCAAGCTAGCGACTCGGTAATCAAAAAACAATAGCATGCAATATGGGTTTTCACCCATATTTCGACTTCTTTCTACTTTCTACCACCCTAGTGTGTGGGGGGTTGCCCACATGTTTTGTATATAAGTCTTTCAAAAAAAAAAAAAAAAAAAAAAAAAATCTTCTTTCTAAATAATGGCCGTAGTATTTCCCTTTACGTTCTTTGTTTCGGCATAACGGTAGGTACTTTGAATATTGAGGGCAATATTCATTTCTAGTGTGGAAATTCTCACGAATTTTATCATGTAAATATACCGCCTAATTCCCGTTTTTGGCCAAAATTTTTTTGGAGTAAGTGTTTTACACTTACTCATTTGGTTATCGATCCGCCATGTTTGATAAACAAAAGGATTGGCTAATCCATGAGCAAGCGGCTCTTGGTAAAGATATATCAAATCCGTTGACGGCTTGCAATTTGCCCAAAATTGTATGGTATTCATTCGCGTATCCTAAAAAGTGAAGAGTTGGCTAGCCCGCAAGTTTATGGCTTGTGGTAAAGGCGATGGAAAAACCATAATTGGTAATCGGCTCACCAAAGATAATATTGATAATTTATCTAAGAGTTGGCTAGTCCGAGCAAACGGCTTACGGTAAAGACAAATCAAACCGTTGGAAGGCGGTGGTTTGCTCAAAATCACATGGTTATCGGTGTGCCATGGTTCTTACTTGAACTAAAACATTTGGCTACTCGAAGTAATGGCTTTTGGTAAAGAGATTCAAATCCATTAAATTTTTCTCAAAAGATTGCTAGGGACTAGCAATAGTTTAGTATGGGGATTGATGAGTGTGTAAATACTCATCATTTTTGGTCAATCTGAGCGCAAAACGTTTAAAAATGCTCGAAATGCATCAAAATCTTGAAAATATTCCAAAATTGCATTTTATATGTTTCGGATGCAAAATGTTCAAAATCGGATGAAAATGAGCAAAGTATGCATAATTGGCGGTTTCGTCCCCAAGTTTCAAAAGTTGTCAAAAATAGTCCACGAATCCTAATTTCAAAGAAAAATCACCAAAGGTCCTTTTAAATCATAAGTTGTCAAATTTAGTCCTTTGGTGAAAAATATAAAAGTTTGAGAAAATTACAAGTTTGGTCCTTGACTTTGAAATTTGGCAAAATGGCCCTGGAAAATTGAAAATGGCAAGTTTAGTCCTTGCATTCTTGAACTTTGTCACTTTTAGTCCTTGGAAGAAACTTTGATTGAATTGGCAGGATTGGTCCTTGATTTTCAGAAAATTACATAACTAGTCCTTGTCATTTAAACCTTTTGGCCTTGTCATTTAACCATTTTGGACCCTGCCTAACCTTGGACCCCCTGTCATAATGAATTGTGAACCCCCCTTCTATTATTAACTCTGGTCAAAAGCTTGGTCAAACACCCCATGGCGCCAAAAGTCTCCTCTCCCACCTGCTATCCTGCAACAAAGCCACAACCCATCCCCCCTCCTCAATTCCACTCCACCATGTCCCCCCTACAACTAACATCCAGGATCATTAATTGCATCTCCCCCTCACTCAACCCCGATTGTCAAAGCTCATTTTGGCGCCAAAATCTGTTTAAACGCTAGGATCATTTGAGCCATCCAAGGTTGAGATGAATCTTTGGGAATTGGTCGAGAAGGAGAGAAGATGTTTGGTTTATAAAAGATAGCAAAAGGAAGCAAGAGAAGAGAGTAGTTTTAGTTTATTTTTCACTTATGTCATTTTTCATTAAAAGCTTTTAATTTAATGTAATTTCAAATATTTTGTTTCTTAGTATCAAAGTAAGTTATTTGTATCGTAATTATCAACTTTTAAGTATAAACTCAAGTTATTGTTCACATTTCAAATTTGTACACCATCGTTGGAAATTTCGGTTTCTATTTCTTGCATCCAAGCTTGATAAGCTCATTTCTCGATTCAATAAGCTTATACAAGCTTCAATAGCTTTCTATAAGCTCACATTTAAGATTTTAGCAAATTGAACTTTGGTCAAAGAAAGTCAAACAAGGTGGATTGGGCGTAAATGGAAATGGAAATGGAAATGGGTTGATTCGATTATGGATTTGGGTTAGTTCGAGTTCATTGGGTCAAGTTGAATAGGCTAGTGGTCACTTGGTTGTTGTTGCAAGCCATTGTGGCTTAGGACCACTTGTAAGTTATTTCCAAATTTTATAGCATAATCTTGCTCTTGTGGTTTATAATAAGTTTTATCTGTTCAATAAAATTTGTATTTAGGTTATATAGATGTATCCGGATCATTGATACAAGTTTGAAAAGTGTTTGTCTCTTTTAATCTTCATAACAGTAAGATAAAGGTGTGTTTGGGTTTGCTGATAAATCTGTCTCATAGGTTTGTTCAGTGAATGCTTCTTGTTGGATCATGTTTGTGTAGCATATTTGAGCTCATATCTGTCAAAGTCTTGTGCCTGCTAGCTCAAAAAGTCAAAACATCAAGTAATCTGTCTTAACTTGTTCACTGTTGTGGATTTGGATTAGCAGATCCTTGTTTTGTGTTTAGAACTGTTAAACATATATTACATTAGCTTTATTTGATCATAACACTTCATAATCAGTGCTTAAATTGTATCCAAATCTCATCAAAGTCAACATTTCAGTTTTTGTTCAAAAGTCAAAACATAAAAAATGGATTTGAGCTAGATTAGAAGGATTTTCATGGCTTCATTTTTGAGCCATTTTCGGTGAAACTTGGCATTCTAAAACTTCAACTGGTCTTTATCCTTATTACCATTTTAGTAGAATTTTACAATTTTCTTAAAAGCTCTAAGCAGCTTCTCTTTGGGTGTCGAGTGCCACATTCACGTGGCTTATTATAAACCGAGGTTTCTCGGTTTTGTCGAGGTTGCATAGGGCTCATATGAGCTCACCCAGTGTCTGAGTTTTGGTTTGCTAGGTCTTACCAGTGCGCTTTAGGTTCCAATTGGTGTTTTTCGGTTTAGCTTAAAGTAGAGCTTGTGCTTATGCCCAAAGTAGACCCTAAATCTGTTTTAGCTTATTATCTCAAATCATCTAATCTGGTTAATCTTGCAAATCAGAGGTTAAGACTTGTTATTATTTGTTGCATTTAGTTCTATTAGCGTTTAGAGCTTCGTGAAAAGTTGGTGGCTTGTTGTTTCCATTTGCTTATTTAAGTGCTTATTTCACAAGAACTTGCAACATCAGTTCCTATTTCTTGCACATAACCCCATGTTTTTCTATTTTTCCTAGCTTCCTAATATAATTTTAGAGTTTTTCTGAAATTTTCAGATTTTCAAGCTTGTTTGCTATTTTTCTTAATTTAAATTAGTTTTAAGCATTTTAATTAGCTTTAAATACAAAAATTAAGAAAAGGTTCAAAAAATAATTTTCATTTTATTAAGTTTAGATAAATATAAAAGCCAAAAAAGTATTTTCTAGATTTTTCCTAGTTAAATTTGTATTTTTAAATAATTTAAGTAGTTTTAATAGTTTAAAATTCCTAGAAATTAGAAAATAATCGGAAAAATACAAAAATAGTTTTGAAAATTCTCTTTTGATATTTTAGACTTTTCCAAGTCTTAATTTTATTTTCTAGCTTTATTTCCTATTTTCTTGTATTTTAGGTAATTATTAAATAGTTAAAATAGTTTTTAATTAATAATAATTAATTAATTAGTCATAAAAATAATTTTCTTTTTCTATAAATTTTATTTTATCATTAGGTTTGTAAAATGTATTTTCATATTTTAGGACTTTTATTTCTTAGATCTCACTTTTTATTTTGTGCGTTTACGTTATTTTATTTAAGCGTAAGTTTTAAGTTTTAAGTTTTAAACGTTCATCAATTTTAAAAATAGTGATAGCGTTTATTTAATATTTTAATCTTTTAATTTCCTTTAATTTGCATTTAAGCCGTTGTAATTTGTTGGCTTTTCCTTAGTTATAATCATAATTCAAAATCCCTTTTCGTTCAAATTCCCGATCACTTTCGTTTGATAATCCATTGCATAGCTCATTTGGGACATAACGACACGGAAACACTATACTCCCGGATCTTCATTGCATTCGTGCTTAGGCGGTTTAAGCTTATTACGGCCCCGCCATTCACAAGTGGCGACTTGAGTGATTAAGCTTGACATTCGGGAGCGCATCACATATTCTCAAACTCAAACAAGTGTTGCATTAAATTAGCATTTTTTTGAACAAAATAAGAATTCACCTAAAGAGACTTTAACTATTTTATTTCTACTAAGAGTATAATATCACAAGTGATAGATAACATTGGTTGCATTAAAAAATATCGCTAGTCAATTGCGATGAAAGACACAAAACTATCTTTATGGCGAAAATTATAAAAATATTAGAAAACACATAGGTGATTAATATATAAAAATATACATAGCAATGAAATATCTCGGGTGATATTAAGGTTAAAAACATACTTGTTTGTTTATGAAATATCACAAGTGATATTAGACATTAACTTTTTTATAATAAAATATAACAATTGACATTAGACATGTAATATAATAAAGTTTAATAATAAGGATGAAAACATATGAAAACATATAAAAACTGCAAAAAAACAGACGAAAATGTATGAAAACGGGCAAAAACGTATGAAAATGGAAAAAAGTGTCTGAAAACGGATGAAAAAGTATAAAAATGGATGAAAATGGACGAAAACGTATGAAAACAAACGAAAACGTCTGAAAACAGACGAAAGAGTCTAAAATGGAATGACGTAAAAAGGGCGAAGTGTATATAAACCTATGAAAGCCGACAACAACGGACAAAAGCGGACAAAACGTGAAAGCGGGCGAAAACATATTAAAGCGGACGGCGTAAGAAAATGGGCGAAAAGGTATGAAAGCGGAAAAATACGTGAAAGCGGACGAAAACGTAAGAAAGCGAGCGAAAACATAGGAAAGCGAACGAAAATGTAAGAAAACGGTGAAACGTAAGAAAGCGGACGAAAACATATGAAAGCGGACAAAAAGTAAGAAAGCGGACGAAAACGTATGAAAGCGGACGAAACGTAAGAAAACAGAAGAAAAGGTAAGAAAACGAATGAAAACGTAAGAAAACAGACAAAAACGTATGAAAATGGACGAATATGTAAGAAAACGGACGAAAACTTATGAAAATTGACAAAAACGTAAGAAAACGGATGAAAACGGACAAAAACGTATGAAAACGTAAGAAAACCGACGAAAACGTATGCAAACGTACGAAAACGGACAAAAACGTAAGAAAACGGACGAAAACGTAAGAAAAAAGACGAAAACGTAAGAAAACGGACGAAAACGTAAGAAAACGGACGAAAACGTATGAAAACGGACGAAAACGTATGAAAACAGACGAAAACGTATAGAAAGCGGAAAAAATGACAAAAACGTATTTAAACCGACCAAAAAAAAAAAAAAAAAAAAAAAAAGAAAAACTTGGGTTTAGACATATTAAATCTTAGGTTAATCACCATCATTAGATCAAACTAGATGGAAGGTGAGGATTTATCGCTTAAGTATCTGAGGATTTTTGAGATACTGAAAATAAAGTGAGTCAGATCAGATCAAGGTATCAAGTTAGGATTACTAAATGGTAAATTTTCAAATGGGATTTACTACATAATCTACATTAGTACATTATGCATGAATAATTACTACAGATATACCATTATTGCTTTTGATGTTGTGTTTATGTGATATACTGATATATCTGCTGTACAAAAACGAAACTAGTGAAAGATTGTTACATAACGTATCAACAACTAAATAATGTCCGTGCAGGGAGTGTGTATGATTATACATTTAGACGATTCAATCAAAATCAAGTTGATTATATTGAAGCGATTTGGTCGGTCTGAAAATTCCCTATTGCATTTGCCCGGTATGAAATTGTATAATGTAATTTCCTCCATGAAAGCTCTAATAACGAAATTTCAATTTTATGTTTTTTATTTACTTTGATCACATTAAATTTGATGGATCGCTCTTTTTTATATGGCATCAATTTTTATTTTATTTTATTTTTTTTTTCTGAACGGAAATATCATAATCTAATTAGCAAGGAGCTACAATTTCTTTATACAAGTAGAATACGTATCACAAGTCCAATCAAACCACATTGATTTGTAAGTTCTATGCCTACTGAGAATCTAAGAATGCGAGAAAACCTTGATGTCGTCCATGAAAGAGTCATTCCTAGGCGGCTTCAAGCCAAAGCAGACCTGGTTTCTAAGCTGCCAAAGAGCCCAAGCCACGTGCTTTGAGCTACCTCATTAAAGCAAACTTTGATTGATATGCAAGTAATAGAGTTCTTCAAGTCTATATTAGCGTAACCGCACCAAAGCTGTGATTTGGACCTAAATTTTTGGATATGTAAAGCCTGTAATTCCATTATATTTTTCAGGCAGATGGCGGGTGGCAAACTGGCAATGATTATTTTGTGTTACACATCCAAAATTCCTAGATCCGCCTTTAGTTATCGTGTTGGAGCCTAGTTGAGAAATACTCTTATCAATTCACATGTTTTTTTTTTTAAAAGAAAAAACAAATATAACTAGTAACTACCCAACTAAGATCGGAAGATTGAGGTATGGAGGGGAGCAAGGTGCACGAGAGTTCACGTGGTCGTGTGGAGGGGACCATACATATGAAAACTAAATTGATGGATATACATTAACGGGCGAATTTATCATCCCAAATCTAATGGTGATAGACGTGATCATATGAATCATTAGCAGCCATATAATGGTGTTGTACAACAAGCATTAAGGTGCTTTGCGGGACCTTTTGTTTCATGAATCGTCTATTTCAACGGTTATATCATCCAGAAAATTCGTTGAGCACTGTATCATTCCCTAGTCTGTCCGCCACCCTTATCATATTAATTGTCCTGAGAAAGGCTTACACATGTTCAATCTCTTATCATAGAAGATACGAAATAGACAATCAAATATTTAAAGATTTTTTAATTGGACAAATAGGAGAGCTCGGTTTTGCTACAGTCCGAAATTTGAAGTGAAAATTTTGATTTGTCCGTTCTTAGTCGTCATAGGAAAGAAAGGCAGAAAGAAAAATAAAGTTAATCGCATTGGATAACAAAAAAGTCAAAATTAAAATAATTTTGGTCAAACCCATCTAAATGTCACCCCGAAAAAAATATGTATAAAAATGCATGTATTGATTTTGTAAAGAAATTTTAAAAAAAAAATTAAAGGTAATTAATAAAACTTTAATTGTTAAATTTTAAATGAATTTTATGAACTTAAGTAAACTTATCAATTTTCATGTTTTTTAATAAGTATATAAATTTAATAAATACCTCGTAGACTTTATATATTTTTAGAAAAAATAACATATGTTATTTATAAATATTATTATTTATAAATATTATTATCATTATATATTAAACTAACATATAAGGGCAAAATTATAATTATCAAAATGAAAAAACTAGTTATTATATATTTTAATGAATATACAAAATTGTACATATATGAAAAACCCATGTTACTTTTTTATGAGATTAAGTAAGGATGCTCGAAAAAAATATTATTATCCACGTTCAATAACAATTGATATTAATTCTCTTTATAAGTTTAATCCAGACGTACACGAGTTTAAAGTTAAATACGGCTAAAATTATTATTAACATAAATTTTAATATCAAAATGAAAGCATGACCTCACGAATTACCGTGAGATAAAAACATAAACTTGATATTATGCATATAACAACGACGTATATAATTACTCTTTAAATTTTAAATAAAATTAGCCAGAAAATCATTTTTTAAATGTTATTACATGCTATTAAACACGCATAGTGTCTAAAACACGATATAAATAGTGAAAAATATCAACGTCAACACCATTCCAGTTAACAAAGTCAAATCATCCGTCCAAAAAAATATGTAAAAATATTAATCGATATTAATACATGATGAAAAATTTATGTAAAAAACCGCGTGTGCACGTGTATTATAACTATATCAGTTTAAAAGATTTTACATAATCTTATAGAAAAATCTTATTTAACAACTCCGTATATAACCTCGGATAGACTTTATTGTGCCAAAGTAGAAATTATAAGATAAATATTTATATTCTTAACCAATTGTATTATTAAAATAAAATAATATACGATTTGTATGCACAAATAATTAAAACATAGATTTATTATAACTTATATCAAAACATTAAGTAAGACTTATGCCAAAGTCACGTGTGTACAAAGCCAAAGGTATATATAACTAGTTTTATTAATAAGACATGACAAAAATAAAGCAAATCTATATCTATATCTATACTATTTATAAAGCATGTTGACACTTCCCTCCTATTAATTTTTTAAGACTTCCTAAAATAGATTTTTAAGAAAATACAAGTAAACAAGCATCATTTACAAGTATTTGAAGCACAAATAAAACTAAAAAAACACAATTCAACACATACAATTAATACATGATTTAATTAACCCCTTCACCAAAATATACAAACTCATAAAGCTAAAGGTACAATCATCATAAACACAAATTTTTAATATCAAATAGTAATTAATGTAATTAAAATGTGTTGTGAAAAGAAACGTGGTAGACATTCCCAAGCAATATTTATGTGTATATCGTTTTATGGGCCCAAGCTATGTTATAACCAAAAAATATTTATAATGTAATTGTCTTGGTTGAAAGTCACTATATGTATGTGTGATGCATACATTAATTGTATATGTAGCTTAATTAGTTGTATTTGCATAAATTAGATTTATATTATCATTTATTTGTATGATTATTGTTAGAAAGAAACGTGTAACCGTACAACATTTATTCACCACAGAATAGTCACAGGGTATCCGCCGTCGCATCGCGCGGGTACCCTGCTAGTATGTTATAATGATAGTAGAAATTTCACTTACTTAAATTTATAGTATCATTCAATTCTTTTAAAAGCTCGGGGTACTAAAAATTTCACTTAGAAAAGTTCTAAGTACTAAACTACGTAAATTCAAGTTGAAATTTAATCGAGGGATCACTATAGTAGGAATATGTCAAATGAGAAAAATAAGCAAAACATACAACATGTAGAGATCTTAACAAAAAAATGTTCTTCGGTGAATGAAGCTATACTAAAAGAAATTTGATGAGAAAATGACGGGGACAAGATTTGGAGCAAAGGCCAGATGTTTATTATTCGCTACGGCTTAACACTCTCAACCTTGTTATGTCGTAGAGTTCTCGAATTGGATTTAATGTTTTATTTATGGGTTAATAGCACTTAAAGATTATCTTGTAAAATATAGCGATTCTGCGTGTGACTAAAAACAATCTTTTGACATTAAAGTTGACGTTTTATGCTTTCTTTAAATATTATACTATATTATGACCATTTTACCCTTTCTAAATTTTTTTTGAAATACTTTTTTTTCGAATTTTTTTCCAAAATATTTTTATATTGAATTTTTTTTTCAAATACTTTTTTTTTATATTTATGAATTTTTTTTCAATTTCTTTTTTTTTGAAATATTTTTCGAAGGGTAATATGGTCATAATCTTTAAAGACAAAATGTCAATTTTAATGTCTAAAAGAGTTAATTTTTTAGTTCATTTATTTAAAACCCGCTTATTTTGATTTTAAAAGTATAGTCTTTAAAAGGTTATTAAAAGCTTTTATTTATTTATTTATTTATTTATTTTTATTATATTTATTTTCTATTTTTATAAATTTTTACTTTGTAACAAGGTTTTCCTTGTTATGCTGTAAAAGCTTTTCTTTTCACCTTGCTTCCTGCGTCCCACCAACATTCGAGAAAAAAAACTAGCTCACAAACTCTGGTCTATGAATAAGATCAGTCTTACTAGTATCCACACTAGCACTCAAGCAAATCCTATAGCTGCTAGGCTAGAGTTAATCCATGTTGTACGTAACAAAGAAAGACCAAAACACGAACACACATGTGTTCTTGTGGTGTACTGGATTTGACTGAACAGAGAAACACGAGGGGAGGGTTTAGGGTTTTTAATTGCATAATAGATCATATTCATTTAACTTATATTTATACTAACCTTGTACCTTATCCAATAAGTTAAAGATAAATACTAAATATAAAATAGATTAATTACTATGAGTAAGGATCCGGTAAGAAAAATAATTAAAATGAGAAGGGTGAGAAGTAATTCTAGCCACACATTTTAAATTAGGAAAGAAAATTTGAGTGAATATGCATCTACTTTTGTAGGTGCATTTAGATTATGTGGTTGTGATTTCATCTCATTCTTCTCATTTTAATTATTCTTATCATTTGATCCTAACTCTAATTACTATATTTAAATAAGAGATAAACTCCTAATATAAGTAAGATAATTACCTAATATTAAATAATAATTATCTTGTTAAACAAGATAAAGATCACCCCCTTAATCAGTTCAAGCCTAACTGAAAACCATCCCTATGGCCGGCGTGCGTGTAGGCTCACCAGGCTTCTTTGTTCAGTACAAATTAAATAATTTTTCATTTACCCATAATCTTAATTAAGCTCAATTGCTAATTAAGCTTGTTACGTAAATAACCCATTTAATATTTCTCTTATAATTAGCTCTAATATATATGTATACAATACATATATATTATTCAAGGTTCTCGCGCTATATGTGTGTGACCAATATAAGTTTGTATTGTTTCGTCTTGCACACACAATACCAACAGAATGGTGTAGATATTATTAAAACCAATATTGTTTGTGGAGTATGGTCTGGAGAGTACATGGATCATGATTTTACCAAATCAATGAAAGAACTTGACAAGATTTCCATTATGCTAGAAGACCTACGTTCTGTGATCGTATGTGGAGCATCGATCTACAGGAATTGTGAGGGTAGCAATTATGGAAGTTCAAGAATTCGTCCAACCATAGGCGGATCTATCGACAACCGAAGGTGTAACCAATCCTCGTTTACAAATAGGAGGGTTGATGAATTGGAGGAGAGAAAGAAGGAGTGTTGGTTATCTACAACCAAGTTATCCCGTTCGAAAATCCTAATCAACAATTGAGCATGTTCTTTGTTTGTTAATGCTTGTAGGTCAAATATATTGGCTTCAAGAAAATTTGTAGATTTTTTCAAATTACCAATGGATGTTTTTCCAATTTAAGGATATCAAGTTTGTAAGGTTTCGGTGACCATAGGAAATTTTTATAAGGTAGAAGTACTTTTTATTGTGGATGATATTGACGAGTGTCATATTTTGTTTGGAAAACCCTAGAGACGTGAGATTTTAGGCGTGTAAGATCTTCAAAAAAATCTTTATCTTTCTTATGGGAAGGGAAAAGAATTGTTATGATTCCACCCGAAGTAAAACCTCAATTACCAAAGCCCGGGGTTAAGGTTGAAGAAAAGATTTCAATTTTATGCACAACATGAATGTAACACCCTCAATTTCGTGATACGCAGCGGAATTCAAACTGGGTGTTACTTCATGGCACAACAATCATAACAATAGAAAACGAACTCTAATGGAGTCGTTTTAAAAGATTTATCATTCGATTTATATAAATATCAGAGTTTACAAAAATGAGGTCCCAAATGGTTCCATGTTTACAAAATACATTAAATTGGTTTTCGAATGATAATAAAATTTTATAGCCTTCTTGAGTATCCGTGTTCCTCCGTGCCAACCTCGTACATTATGGACCTGAAAATACATGCTTAAAACTGTCAACACAAAGGTTGAGTGAAATTAATAGAGTTTAGGAAATCAGTTGAACACATAATGTTTGTAGTGTGAGCTATAGACTCACACCAATGGTTTGAAAACCAAAACAGTTATTATTAAACTAAGCATCATGCAATCAAGGCGTTAACGTGTTCCAAAATTAATTGGAGAAAATGTCGGTGCGTGCCCTATCAGGTAAAATTGCCTTTTTACCAATGTTACTCAAATATAGTGCGTTTGTTTACGGACCGGTCAACACAAACGGATTCGTCAATCCCATAGATCTATTCACAATATTCGCGCCACTCTCACATAGTGATTAGTGATTCATGATTAAGGGACTTAAGTTTGGCAAATGCGGTAACTTAGTGCTAATAACAATCGATAAGTATATAGTTTGAAAGCAATGTGTTCGGTTTAAAATAAAGCATGTATCTCCCCCAAGGGTTTGTAAAACAATTAAGTAATAGAAAGTGGGGCTATGAACTCACCTCAGAGTAAATGATATCAAATGTATAATGAGAATGATGGATATGTCGTGAGAACTTCTACGAGCAACCTAGAATAGGATGTTGCGACTTAGGTTTGAAATAATGATGCGAAAGAAATAACAAAACTATATACGTCTCTATGTTGATCATGATGTAATACATGGTTTTTGTGTATGTCGTTATAGAAATGGTCTAGTTGTGAAAACATGTTTAGTTTATACATATCGTACTACCGTTCGGGCTATCATAATTCAGATGTCATGTAGTAAACGTTCGAGGAGCTAGGACACTTTAAATCGTAAATCCAACAACTCGTCGATGTGTTTTACTCAAATGAAACCCCTCACATGAAGCTCCCTAGTTGTGTAGCACTTTAATAGATAAGACATATGTTTTGTTTATATTTCATAAGTGTCAAAAATGTGCATATGGTTTGCAAACATAAGTTACATGTTTGTTTGGTTATGATTAGGAAATCATAATGGTTATCAAAAGTATCGTTATAATTTATGTCACAAGTGTTTAAAGAAAAGTTTACAAGTTTTCTAAATTGTAAAGTTGGTTATTACAAGTATAGTTTCATAGTTTATCAAGGTAGTAGATCCAAATTGTATTGTATACATTTAGGTTTGTCAAGGCTAAGGCCTTTGGTTTACGGTCTCGGCTAAATAAGTCTTGAGGCTTTAGCCATGGCCTTGCCGTGGCTTTGTTCTAGGCTACCATGGTCTTGAGACTCAGCCTTGACCTTAGCCATAGCCGTGGTCTTGGGTTATGGCCATTAGGCCTATTTGTTTGCCTTTTAGTTGTGACAAAAGTATAGTTGTGAAACTATATATAGGGCAGTTTCAGTTTTTGAAAGATAATGGCATGTTTAAGCGTTTTCAAGGTCCGAGCTTCTTAAGTATTGTAGGAAAATGTCGTTCCGGACAACTTTCGTGTTTTAACTTTTTGATGATTCGGAGCAGAAGTACCACTTTTAACACGACCAGCTACTTAACAGCTTGTGTTAGGCAGTTTCGGCGTTTTGGTTTCGCTAACTTCTTTTGGCCATAACTTTTGACTCGTTTGTCCGTTTCAGGTGATTCAAGTTGCTATGTTTACCTTTTTATCTTGTCTACCATAGTATATAAGTTAGAAAGTCCATAGGTTACTGATTTTAATGGTCTTAAATGTGTAGAATATGACTAGTTTACTAGTTTGTTACTTTTATGACAATATGTAAATTAAAACATGTGATTGAGTATATGTACATCATGAATCAACATAGTAACTATATATATAGCATGAAATAGTTAAGATTATGAATAATAAAGATGAGATGATGGTGGTGATAAGTTGCTTACAACTTTTGGCTTTCAATAAAGAAAGGAGTAACAAGTAAGGATATGACTTTGATTGATCACTTAAGACTTCGGATTGAGCTAGCTTTCTACACCTTGGCACCCTTGCAATCTTGAAGAGTTGGTGATGAAGTACTAAGTGACTTGAGTGGATCTAAACTCAAGAAGATCACTTAAACTTGCTAGAGATTTGATGTAGTAACTTACTACTTGAAACTTCTTTGCATAAACTTGGAGTTTATAGATCAAATGATGGAAGATATGTATGATTTGTGATATGAAAGACCAAGAACATAATATGAGGGTTCTTAGGATGCATTTTACTTGCTATTTATAGGAGGGTAAGTTTGGTTAACCATATATTGGGTTAATTATTAACCATGGTTAAGTTAGGACACTTGTAATGATCTAAATGAACCATGGTTAGGATGATGCTACCAAAATGATGACTTCCCCCCCCCCCATAAGTCGGCCAAATAGAGATAAGATGAGTTAGGTGGATAGTTTTGGTCTTATCTTGAGTTTAGAGCATGATTTGGTTCCGTTAAATGCCAACCGTAAGTTGTTAAGCCATAAAACGTAAAATCGGGTATCGTAAAAATACGAAACTTGTAGGAATGATGAAACTCATCATTATACTCCATATAAAAATATAAAATGGGTGATAAGTCTCATTGGGTGCAAAACGCTTAAAGTCGGAAATACGGGTCAAAAACGCGAATTCGCAGTTTATCGGAAAAGAACGAAATTTCGTGGAAGCGATCGTGAATTTATTTAGAGTAGACTAAAATTAGTCTAAAAGTGATATGAAATGTAAAAATGTGATTTTAAGTCATACGCGGGATAACTTTACGCTTATTCGTGAAGTTTAAAAGTTACGCGATTTAAGCAAAACGTAGAGCGTACAAGCTTAATTTCTTTATGGTCAAAGGAGGAGGAAATATGTTTGACTTTTCCAAAAATGTAAAAGTGTCAAAACATATTAGAAACACAAGTCAGAATCGTTAAGTCCGGATGTAAGTAGAATTGTTTAAAACGTAAGTTTAGTTTCGTTCAAAGAGGTTTATTTGGTAACATAAAAATAAATCTTAAAAATTCTCAAATTAATCATGAGTGATCTAAAATTTATCCGATGCGAGGAAAATTGATGATTTGATTTTCAGTTATGCGCGTGATGTTTAAATGGTGTATCAGTCCAAAACGAAACTTTAAAATGATGTTTTCTTAATAACTTTTGCGAAAATGATCTAACGATTGTCGAAATCTCAGGTCATTACTAAAATAATTTATCTTACGAGAATGTGAAATAAAAATTTTATGGGATGAATAGTGAAAGTGAATAGTAAAAGTGAATAGTAACTTTTCAAAAATATGAAAAGTAACCCGAAAAATGCGCGTTGTTACAATGAAGACAAAGTTTCAACTTTAATGTTGGAAACAACAAGTGAAGTTGGTACTTTGAACTTTTGAAGACTTGTGAAGAAAAAGTTATGGGTTTTAATGATGAAGATGTGAAGGGTTTTGATTGTGAGCTAAAAACGGATTCCGAATACGTCGCTGATTGAAAGGTTTGCTATTTAGATTATGGATTAATTTTAAAGATGATTATCAAGAATCCAATTAAGTTTTCAATGGCGAACAAAGTAGTTATTTTTATTGCAATTGGAAACTTGGCGGTCATTGATAAGGAGTACACAACACGATATTTAAGGGTCATGGGTTGATCGTTGTGAGTGTGGTAGGCATATTAAAAAAGATAAATGTTCTCGAGTTGATGTGAAGAGCAAAACTACCAAAGATAAGGTTCGTCGTGAGAAGATGTTTAAGGTAGATGAAGCCATTGATGATGAGAACTCGAGGGCGAGTTCTTCTTAAGTGAGTGGGAATGATAGAGACAAGATTTGGAAGGGTCTTGAGCAATGGCCACATATTTCTTATTCGCTACGGTGTAACACTCTCAACCTTGTTACGCCGTAGAGCTCTCATATAGGATCTAATGTCGACTTTTAAATTGTTACGTTGGAACAAGGTTTTCCTTGTTACGCCGTAAAGGCTTTGACTGCAGTTTTTTCTTTTATGTTTAATTTGTTTTTTAAAGAAAGTGCTAGGGTATGTTTAGGATGTTTTTAATTCTTATTAGGTTTCTTGTTCTTTAAGTATTATATAAACATATGATACATTATCATTGTAATTAACTTTTGGTCATTAATAAATATGTGTTTTAGAGTTTTGACTCTTGTTAGCGTTTTATTCCCTAGAGGTTTTATCCTCGTTAACAACTATTAGATTAGGGTTAACTCTATTGTGAATAAATAAATCGAGATGCCATTGAAAATTATCAACTACCAAATCAAGATAGTCAAGAGACTCTTGATAAATTTACAAACGATAAAGGCATGTACCGCGAATTTCTGATTTTCGGATCCCAAACTTTAAGTGTACTCGTAACGTCTCCTTTTCATAGAATAATAAAAAAAAAAAAAAAAAAGATCATGGGTTTTTCTATCAGCATAAATATACTCTCAAAGGAGGAGAAAATAAAAAATGGAGTTAATTACATAATTGGTCCTTAAGGTTTACCGGATCTTGCAGAGAATGTTCATGTGTTTTTTTTTGATGGGTCATGTCCTCGTGGTTTTGATTTATTACGGGTTTGGTCCTTTGACCAATAATTCTGTTAGTTGACCGTTAATCTGAAGAGTATTTTTGACTTTCCACATGTTTTGGCAAACCACAAGAACGATTTATGTAACTAAAAAAAAACTTTAAAAAAACATTTAAAAAAAATATTTATTATACTTAAATTTGGGCTTATGTATAATGTGAGGGCTTAAAAAATTTATTAAACAGTTTTTATACGTTTAAAAAATATTTATACGCATTAAAAAAAATTTATACGTTAAAAAATTTATTAATACTTAAAAACTATTTAATAAAAAACGAAAGCGTATAAAAATTGATAAAACGATATAAAACTTATAAAATGAGAAAACGTATAAAATGGATGAAAATATACAAAACCGTACAAAATACGCATTAAAAAGTTTTTTTTAAGTATTAATAAATGTTTTAACCTTTCACGTTGTACATTAGCATAATTTTTTAAGCCTTCACGTTGTGAGGCCTAATTTTTTATTTTCATTTTTAAAGTTTATTATACTTAAATTTTAAGCCAAAATTTAAGTATAATAAACTTTTTAAAGTTTTTTTAAGTGTTAATAAAAAAATTGAGGCCCTCATATCATATAAGCCCAAAATTTAAGTATAAAAAAAAAAAAAAAAAAAAAAAAAAAATTCTTAGGCTCTCACATTATACATAAGCCCAAATTGAGTATAATAAAAAAAATTAATTTTTTTTTAAAGTTTTTTTATTTTTTTTTTACATAAATCGTCCTTGTGGTTTGCCAAAACATGTGGAAAGTCAAAAATACCCTTCAAGTTAACGGTCAACTAACAGAATTATTGGTCAAATGACCAAACCCGTAATAAATCAAAATAACGAGGACATGACTCGTAAAAAAAAACACAATGACATTCTCTGCAAGATCCGGTAAACCTTAAGGACCAATTATGTAATTAACTCTAAAAACGCGATAAATGATCACTACTAAAGCAAAAAGAAGAAGGCTTATAACAACGACAAGAAGAAAGATAGATTCCTTCAAATCGTTATAACATGGTGGAGAGAATCTCAAAGGAAAACTCTAGAAAGAAAGCCCTAAAAACGCACTCTGTTCCCGAGTATAGAACTGAAAGAAAAGAAATGAAGAGGGGAAAAAAGAGAGAAACGAAGAGGATAGGAAATAATTTTATTTTTTATCTTGTGTTCCTGAGTTGGAAAGAAAATAAGAGGGATATAAGCATATAAAGGCTTAAAAATCACTTTCTCTCCAAATCATCCCAATTTGGGAAGAAGATTAGGAGAGAAGTTTTGCCTTAATTTCCTCTCCTCTTCTCTTCTCTCCAGAAAAAACTCGAAAATGCAACTTTTTTTTAGTTTCCTCTCAACTTCTCTTCTTTTCTCTCCAAATTAAAACTCGGGAACACAGTTTAAGGTTTATGTTCAAAGTTAACTAATTGTTACTTTTTCTTTATATCATAAACCACACACACATTTATTATACACATCTATAGGGCTGAGCATCGGTCCGGGACCGGACCGGACCGGACCGAGACCGACAAGACCGAGACCGAATTAAGGTAAAAACCCGGACCGAGACCGAGACCGAATGTGGTCGGTCCGGTCCGGTCCGGTTCGGTCCGGTCCGGTCTTCGGTCGGTCCGGTCCAAATAGGCAAGATTTTCGGTTTTTTGGTCGGACCGACCGGACCGGACCGAGACCGACAAGACCGAGACCGAATTAAGGTAAAAATTAGGACCGAGACCGGACCGCCGGTCCTTCGGTCCGGTCGGTTTCGGTCCGGTCCGGTCGGTTTTGTCGGTCGGTCCGGTCGAAACGGTCGGAATGCTCAGCCCTACACATCTATACTACATTATAAAGTAATTTGAGACTTTACTCAAATAAAAGTTTTAAAATATTAAGCCTACACGCTTATTTATTATAGAAATGTGTTTTAAACACCTATAATGTAACTAATAAAACACTCCTACATAAAAAATACAACTAATATAACAGATAGTACAAATGATGAAAGTTACTAACTAATTGAACACCTACAATTATATGAAAAACACAACTAATAAAACAAATAGTACAAATGATGAAAGCTATTAACTAATTATATGGTCATCATTTATTTGGCATGTTACAAACCAACCATATGTTTTCTAATTTTACAATCACTTATTTTAACAAAGTGTAATGATCCTTAAACTACCTTAACAGTTTATGCGTAATGATTATATGTTTTATACTTTTCTCTTTATAGTCGTTTATGCCATCTTTCTCATCTTAATGTATTCTTTTTAGCCACCTCTTGTTACATTTATTATCGTAAGAAACAATGGTCGAGTACCGATGAACTCAATAATACTATCCACATTCGTCAAGGAAAACATATAATCAGAAAATATTAGTAGCCGAAAATTTTAATTACATGATAACCGCCGCCGCAACGCACGGATACCTTGTTAGTGTTTTATAAGTGGGACTTAAACCCTGATTAAACACTTGGTTTAAGAACACCTTCTTGATACATACCCTGGACCAAATACCTTCGATACTAAGTTAATTTGACAATTTGTTAAACATCATCTATCTAAGTCAATTAATTAAACATTCCTTGATTAAGGGCCCCTATTAATTTAGTGTCCCCATCTCCACAAATCCAACTTATTATTACTACCTTTAACTTTCTAGGCTAATCTTATTGATTTGATGTTACTATTGGCAATCATGGATTTGCAATAATTATAGTATGAGACATTTGTGTTTGTATCCTTAATTTTTTGTGTTGTATACTTATATGGCACGTGTCATCCGTAATAGTTACCTTGTATGTGATTCGTTGGACTGATTCGATTTGTAAAATGAGAAAAGTTCAATACGAAACAACATTTATCTAAAGAACAAATAACAAGATCTCAACCATCCATCTTTCTTCCATCCAGCGGTTTAGATTAAATAACAAATATATTGATGGGGCATTTTAGTCATCTCATACTTCTACCTAACCACCTAAACACACATATACACACACTAACTAACGTCTCTCTCATCTCTCTCTCTCTCAGATCTCATACCTTTATCATCTCATATCCCATACCTTTATTAACCGAATCAACCGTCATACCTTTATTAACCGGATTTTAAGGTGAGGGTTAGAGGTGGAGGTGGAGGGGGTTGTGACGACGTGGCGTTGCAGGAGAGTTTAAGAGATGGGCCGGAAGTGAAGTGGGTGCGGAGGAATAAGGAGAGGTTGTTGGAAGGGTGGTGGTGAAGGCGGAGAGGAAAGGGAGGCCGAAGACTGCGATTGGGATTTTGGCTGAGAAATGGATTAGGTTTGGATTCTTGTTGTGGGATTTGGAATGCATCAGGTATAGTTACGAGCTGCTTGGATTTGATTAATCTATTGTATTAATTAGATAAGACTTATAATCACTCCTCATGCCATGTAAACTAGAATCAAGAAATGAAAATGTTATGACCAAGTCATTCACGTATTTCCGCTTTGTTCTCAGATCTTACGATTTTTCTTTCTTTCAGTTCTTTTCACCTCTTTCAAAAGTCAAGGAGGAAGAAGATGGGGTGTTGGAGTTGGAGCCAATTCAGAACAACGAGAGGTACAAGTACCACAATCTGATCTCACCTTCACCTTCACCTTCATACGAACTAGTTATAAACTTGTAATTTTGATGTATTATATACGCGTACACGAGGTGTTCGACGAAATGTGCGAATGAGTTTTTTGTTTTGTTTAAAACGTTGTGAATTGTTCTTTGTTTAGAGTATAATCCAAGTGTTCGTTGAAATGTTTGAGTAAGTTATGTATTTTGAAAAAGTATAATCTTGATCTTAAAAAGATTCTTTTCTTACTGACAAGTATAATCTTAATATGGGTAAATTAGTAAACTAAAGGGAACTTGCAACTTTTATGACCAACAAGATACTTAAAACTTAAAAAATAAAGATTAATGTCATGATGAATGCATGAAAAAAGCAAATATACTTAAAGTCATCAACCAAACTGGATGTATTCATTTCAAACATGGCTTCCTGTAAAAGTCCACCTGTAATCTCATCGGATTATACAGAATCCCATGGGATTTATACAAAATTCCATGGGATTTATACATATCACAAATGAATTTTTTACGAATCCCGTGGGATTTTTACGAATCCCGTGGGATTTTTCTGGACGGAAACTTTGAAAAGAAAAACGTTCGTATTTTTACGAATCCCGTGGGATTTTTCTGGACGGAAATTTTGAAAAAAAAAGTTCGTCTTTTTACGAATCCCGTGGGATTTTTTTACGAATCCCATGGGATTTTTTAAGAATCCCGTGGAATTTCTTTACGAATCCCGTGGGATTTTTCTGGATGAAAATTTTGAAAAAAAAAAAGTTCGTCTTTTTACGAATCCAGTGAGATTTTGTTACGAATCTCATGGGATTTTTTTACGAATCTCGTGGGATTTTTTACGAATCCCGTGGGATTTTCTGACGAAACTTTGAAAAAAATTGCCTTTTTACGAATCCCGTGATTTTTCTAGACGGAAATTTTGAAAAAAAATTCGTCGAAAGTATATAAAGTGCATATCAATAGAAAGATGATTTTTTTCGTCGCGATGGTGTATTTTTGTAGAACAAGATTTACTGGTTTGAAAGATATGTTGTTTTTAAAAAAGGGTGGAAAGTGGGTTTTATAAATTACATTTCTACCATTCCTTCATAATTTTACTTTGATCTCATCCATTGGATTAAAAGAAGATGAATGGTTGAGATCTTATGATTTGTTCTTTAGATTAGATGTGTTTTGTATTGATCTCACCTCTTTGTAAAATATCAGTGAAACTATTAAAGTTTGATAAGACAATTTAGTAGCACAAGCCATCCAAATTAATTAGGTATGTACCAGCTAAACGTACGCATTAACTTTTCGATTTCACTAAGGATACATCACCGAGATTGAACTTAACGTACTTTTCGATTTCAATCAGGATACGTCACTGAGATTAGTTAATCGTGCATGGTCCATGGATGATGGATCACGTGAAAAATTGTACATCATTGTTCGTATCAAGTTTTACTTGGATAATAATTGGTCAAGTCAGATCGTTACGTACCTAGCTTTACCAGTTAGTCTACTATTAATATGCATATAGTGACCTAGAAGTGTATTAAAATACACCAAAGGTTACTCCCCAAATAGCACATGATTACATTGGAGTAATAGAAAGATCAAATAAAAAGACAAATATCCGTAAA
Organism: Chrysanthemum lavandulifolium; assembly: GCA_022545495.1. Classification (NCBI taxonomy): domain Eukaryota; kingdom Viridiplantae; phylum Streptophyta; class Magnoliopsida; order Asterales; family Asteraceae; genus Chrysanthemum; species Chrysanthemum lavandulifolium. The sequence goes on from CM040238.1 coordinate 90,894,363, forward strand.
AATATAAAAATTGTGAAAAATTCAAACAAATTTCACAAGATCGGGATGATGGTGCATTAAAAAGTTGTGAAAACTTTTTCTAAAAGTGGATATTTTTCCGAAAAAATTATGAAAAAATACGTTTCTTTCATTAAATCGTTTTTTGTGCGATCAAAATTGGTTTTGACCCAACTTCTTTTCGACTTTTTTCATCAAAATAACATTAAGATCTAACTAAAACAAGTTGAAAATTTTGTGCATCAAAATTCGTTTTTTTGTGCATTAAAAAAAATGTATCAAAACTCAAAATTATAAAAAATGTTTTCACAAAAGTTTTATGCACCAACATACCCGATCTTGTGGAATTTTTTCGGAATTTTTTGAGAATTAAAAAAAAAACAAATATTTTTATTCTTTTTACTGGATATTTGTCTTTTTATTTTAACTTTACCCATAGAAACAAGTGTAAATACTTGACAAAAATGTAAGAATTAAATAGATTTAGGGTCCGTTTGATTTATAAGTAGGGCTGGAATATGATTTGAATTTGGATTTAATTTAGATTTAATATTGGTTTAGGAGAGAGAAAATATATTTGATTGATTGAAAATAAATTATTTAATAATTATAATTGAGAATAAAAAATTAATTAATAATATTTTGTAATACAAGAGAGAGGAGAGAGATATACTCATTGAAAAAAGGGACCCTACTGAATTATTAAAACCCACCCACTTACACAAGATTTGATAAAAGAACATATTTAGCCACGATGTCCAAATATTCGGATTAAGATTTTAACCAAACATATTTTTTACTTTGAGTCCAAAAAGCAAATCCCAGCACCTCCAAGCAAACAGCACCTTAGGTGATATATTCGTACGACTACTGAATGACATTCGGATGTGCCATGTTTTTAGAGTCAGATTTTTGGAAAACGATTGCATCAGCTATGCATGAATAAGACACTACGGAGTATTAATTTGTGAATTTCAATTTGAACATGACTTCCCCCAAGTACGATCAATAAACAAATTCGTACCAACCACTCAAGTTACTATCAACAACAACATACTCAATCCCGCCAAAGCGAGGTATGAGAGAGGTAGAATGTAGACAAATCCTACCTATATCCCATGATAAATCAGAGAGTAGAGAGACTGCTTTTAGGGAGACCTCCGACAAGTGCAAATGTGCGGGTGAGGGAGAACAAAAAAAAGTGCAAAGAGCAAGAGAGCAAACAAGTAAAAGCAATCAAAAAACAAAAGACAAGCAAACAAAGCAGAAACGCAAAGAACCAACAAACAAGGAACATAAGAGAAAAAAGGCTTAAACAAAATAAAAAAAACACCGCAAGAGCATATAAGCATTCAAAAAACAAAAGCAAAACAAGCAAACATACAAAGCAGGAAACCAACGAAAGGAACAAAGGAGATAAATGACAAAAACAAATAATAGCAAACACCGCAGAAGAAGCACATAAAGAAAAGGCAGAGCGCAAAAGAGGGAGGGGAGCAAAACAAACAAAGAGACGAGCAAAAACGCTATGAAGCAAGAGGACAAAAACACCTAGGAAAAAGCAAGCAAAGAAAAGAGTGCAAAAGTCAAAAAGGGAAAACTAAGACCAAAAGGAGCAACACCGAAACAAAGCAGGGCAACGCAAAAGGGCCTAAAGCTAAGGCAAAGCAAAAGAAAAAAGAGAGGTCACTAGACTCCTGAAAACCTAAAGGGAAAGAGATAAGGAACCACGAACCTAAAACGCAAAGAATCACGGCAACTAAAAGAAGTCTAACACGACTTAGACGCAAAGACAACCTCCTACCACTCAAGTTACTATATATATATTAGTTAAATACGCAAACTTGTATACCGTATGCTTGAAGAAGTAAAGTACTACAAAGTGTAATGATAACACGATTAACAAACTTTTTGAAACAACTTTTGCAATGAAATGATCACAGACAAATCATATTGATAAGTATTAGCAATAATGAAACAGAAAATGATCAAACACATGAATTTTATTGGCATGGGATAGACTATTTTCCGTGATTCCAGGTTTGCTTTTGTGGATATTTGCTTGTTGCAAACAGAATGTATATGGTATTAATACTAAAGGGCAACAGACCAGGCGGTCATGTTTAATAATAGATCGATCGGAATTCAGAACGAGTACTTTCGTACACGTCAAAACAAGTATTGTTGGGATCATTCACAAATGCTTTTTTTCCATGAAAAAAATATATTTGCTTATAAACACCATATCAACACAGGGGAAATATATTTTGAATAAAAGCAGTTAGATGTCATATACGCTAAAGATAAAATATGGCTGAGATTGAGTCATTACTTGTTAGTCTTCGAAATAACCATCTTCTTAACAAAGAACTTAATTATCACATTATGAAAATAAGAGGCCATGTAAATGCAAAGTTGATAAATCATATTGGTGATTTGTTTTATTGGACCATGCCACTAGCATTGTTGTGAACTTGTGATGGCTAAAGTGGACACACCAAAGGATATCCATGGCACAATTTTATAGGACACTCAAAGATAAAGGGTCTATTTAGTGTGGATATACAAGCCAAGGTATACAGAAAATCTATCTTAGCCATTCATGGTGTGATGTGACTACAGTAAATGCTCAACTGGTCCTAACTAAACCTGAATAATTCGGCACTAAGGTTCCTATTCATTCGTCACACTGATACTACTAGATAATATTGTCATTGTCGGCTGAAAAGCAAGTCATTAAGTACAAAGTTGGTTACCTAACCAAACTGGTTGATTTTGATATCACCACATACATTAACAAATTTCTAAACCGTCCGCAGGTCTCAACGACCATGAAGGATTGCATTAAGTCGGTCTAGCCTCTAACTAACATTTACAAAAAGTACTCCAGTTGAATTGTTGGCTCAAAATCCTTTTTCGGCCACCCAAAACCTTGTTAGTAAGGAAAAACAAAAATTAAATCGGACTATTTGGGCCATGATACAAATATTCAATTTAATTGGGTCGTGGTTCAAATCATGATACATTAGTACATATGGCCATTCATGATGATCCACTGAGTTGGATAATTGGGCAAATGACCATAGCCGGTCTGATCCAAATTACATCCATCAACAGGTCTAACCCGCATCTATGTCCCAAGGATGTTATATAAAAGAAAACATGGTCGGAAGAGCGCAATTATACATCGAGAGATTCTACAATACGTAGTTCTGAATGCGGTAAATTACGAGCCCCTTCTAGATGATCGACATTTGTGTACTTATTGCGAGAAAAATCATGAAGTCGACCTTAAACCTTCCCACAATAATTCATTGTGGGCCACGTTAAGTGACATGCATTTTATGCAATTAGTTTTAAACCACACAACTCATATTTCCATTTTTGTTTGCAAAAATTATTTCCAGAAATAGATGTTTTGCTTAATTGAGGTCAACTGGTGTTTGATAGCAACATAATGGAAGTCGGTCAGAGGAGTTCTTGTTTGATAGAAAAAATGGTGCCGCTAATTGGTTTAATTTGGAATTGAATGGGCCATGTATAGTAACGAAATGTAGCTCTGCCAGCCAATTTATTCATCATAATCACGTCACACTTTAGTTATTATTTTTTTATTTTTCTTTGACACTAATTCTTTTTGTTGCTCATCTTTGATTCTAGCCTTCAACTTACAAACACGTCACACTTTACTTATTCTCTTTTTTATTTTTCTTTGATACTAAGGGGCCGTTTAGTTGGAAAGAAATATTTCATTTTCCAGAAAATTTTTCATGTGAAAAGAGAAAAACTGAAAATCCGTTTAGTCGCACTTTTTTCCAATAATTTTCCAAAAATATGAAATTCTCATTTTCCAATTTCTAATAGAAAAAATGAAAATACTATTACACCCTTCTCACTTTTTTCATTTCCCAAATAATAACACCATTTCCTTTTACCCTTCTCACTTTTTTCATTTCCCAAATATAACTCCAACTAAACGGATTTTCAAATTTCTCAACTCTTCTCTAGAGAAGAAAAAACATTCCATTCTCTAGGAATTTAGAAACAGAAAAACATGAAAACTTTTCACCAACTAAACGGGCCCTAAATTCTTTTTGTTGCTCATCTTTGATTCTAGCCTTCAACTTACACGCACTAATATTTTGCGGTGTTTTATTTACCACTAAATTTACATACGTTAACGTTACGATTATTTTTTTTTTCCGACTATACAATAGAATGCATCTTTTTTGCATTAACCATTTATTTATATCACCTCACAATTTAAAATTGATGTAACTCCATTTACAAATCAAAATAGTTCATTTGATCTTAATGTATAAAAACATTTAGACTTCTAATTCAGTTTTCTTACCTAGATTCAGGGTACTAATCAAACGTTCATTTTCATTCGGCATCTTTGGTTCATTCAGCATCATGATTCATTCAGCGTCAAATCATATTGTTTTATCAAACATGCTTAGATTCTCAAGTCCTTTTACATGCAACAGTTGGTCATTATTATGTTATAGAGATCATAATGTACAAACCATCAATATTATGCAGGAAAATAAGGGTACATGTTATGCAGTTTAAGCTTTTACTTGACATACAATACAACTAGGGGCGGATCTACCTTGTACACAAGATATGCACATGCATATCCTGTCAAAAATTTTAGCTGTGCAAAGAAAATTTGTTTCTACAAAAGTTAGTATAAAATACACTACAAATTTGTGATTGTACACCTTCTAAAATAATAAAAAAAATTATCAGTGCATACCTATAGACTCCAAAAAAAAATGAAGAAGAAGAAAAAAAAACTCCACTGTTGCATTAATTTGAGTATGTCGGTTGCATGTTGAAGAAGAAGAAGACGGTCAAGACGTCAATAGGTTTTAATGTACTTACTTTGCTAGTTGTAGTAGTTGTTAAGTAAAGTCAATTACTTCTAACTTTATTTGAGCTTACCTATTTCCCCTCTCAAGCCCAATCCACTCAAAACTATAACTTTACCCATATTGATTTTATCACTTTATTAGTTTTGTCAAGTGTTTTAGTACTACTGTTATGATGAAAAAAATCGAGATCTTCTATTTCTACTTCTTGTTTTTATTACTTTTATTTTATCTTTCGTGTCGTAAATTGGGAAATTAAACTATTTGAAAATTTGATTTTTTAATTTACATGTTAATTTCTAGGGTTTTTTTTATAGGATTCTTAAATGTGAAATTGTGAGCTTACTGTTCTTAGTGCTGCAAGATTAACATTAGTTTAGTTTCACTTATCGTCGTTTATCATTTAGGTTTGAGTTGATCACATTAACTAAAATATGAGAATTTAACATTTTATGCTATTACAAAATATTAGGTGAGGTGTCCTTTTAGGTTTATTAGATTAATATCAAAACAAATCTTAACTGAAATGTTGGATGATCTGAATAACAAATATAGTCGCCTATTGACTCAAATTTGATAAACCAAATCAACTGTAAGCTCGGATACAAATGAACAAAACAATCGCGCATAATTTGAATCTCGGAAATCCGACCCGCAAAACCCAACCCAAGAATCCAATATAATTAAAAATTCTACTATAAATGTGCATACCTTAATCCAAATTCCTGGAGTTCTCTATAATTTGGTATGTTTAACAAATTGATGTCTGTCTTAAAAAGATCTTCACTAGGTTCTTCTGCTTTTTTCCTGAATCGGCATTCATTGTGTGAACGAAATGTTGGAAGTTTCTTTCATTATGTAAATAATTATGAGCATAGTCCAAATTTGTACAGGAAATTTCAGGTCAACTAGTATGAAATGGTTTGAAGAACTAACCTGAACTTGCTGGAACATGCTTATTTACTTCATAAATCTTGGTAAATTATATATATGGTCCTCGTTATTACTTGTACTAATAGATCAATCTGTTGGAAAGCTACATCTACATAAAATTGTCATGATAAAACTTTATCCATCCCAAAATAGATTCTTGTTATAACATCCAACACTTTAGTGAAATGAATTATGAATATCTGTCCTTGTTAGTGCAAAAGAATCAAATGCTACGTGAATGTAGTAAAAACCGAAAAGGTAAGTGGCGGTAGTTCACTGTATTATATGTTGGATACGTACATGAAAAATAACGTATCTGGTAGTTTGCCTATTTCATTTAGGATTTCGGAATGAGTAGCAGATACGTAAGATGTAACTAGAATTTACCGGCCTCTTGGGGTGATACTGAAACATCTATTCTGGCTGATCTATTTCTATATAAACCCCATTAGCCCTTCACCCTCTCACTAAAAGAATCCTTCCAAGCACGCATCCTACACAAGATTCGCACGCCCAATAAAAAAATATTAACTCAAAGAGAGAGAGAGAGAGAGAGAGAGAGAGAGAGAGAGAGAGAGAGAGAGAGAGAGAGAGAGAGAGAGAGAGAGAGAGAGAGAGAGAGAGAGAGAGAGAGATCCGTGTATTTCCATGAAGCTTTTTACGACAATTTTCTATTTAATGATCTTTTTATCTTCTCTATTGTCTTATATTTTGTTCAAGAAAGAGAAAAGGAGGAATAAACAAAGAGCTAGGCTTCCCCCGGGTTCAATGGGGTGGCCTTGCGTTGGAGAGACTCTCCAAATGTACTCACAAAACCCGAATGTGTTTTTCGCCTCAAGACAGAAAAGGTACGTATTTATAACACCCATGCAATGGATCTTTGGTCTCTACTTTTGACAAACAATAAGAACATTTTTTTTTCAAATCATGTCAGATATGGAGATATATTTAAAACTCGTATACTTGGATACCCTTGTGTTATGCTAGCAAGCCCTGAGGCGGCTAGGTTTGTGCTGGTGGAACAACCTCACCTATTCAAACCTACCTACCCAAAAAGTAAAGAAAATTTGATTGGACCTTCAGCCCTGTTTTTCCACACGGGAAATTACCATGCTCGCATGAGAAAGCTGGTTCAAGCCTCATTTTCTCCAGAAGTAGCGCGAAAATTGATTCCCGATATTAATAGACTAGCGATATCCAGCCTGGAATCATGGGCCAATGGTCAAGTCATTAGCACCTTCCATGAGATGAAGAAGGTATGTCTTCATTCTTCAAAAATATTATATACCAATCTATATAACTTACGTTATTAGGTATTCATATTTTCTATTTTTTATACAGTTTGCTTTTGAGGTAGGCATTTTGTCTATCTTTGGTCAGCTGAACAAGACGTATACAGATAAGTTAAAGGAGAACTATAGCATCGTAGAAAAAGGTTACAACGGTTTCCCAACTAAGCTACCAGGAACAGCATATCATAGATCTTTAATGGTATACAAGATAATATTTCTAAAAAATTTCATGTATAATATGCTACTCTTTTAACTAAACCTCTTATTAACATGGTTATATAAATATGCATGTGAAGGCAAGAAGAAGGCTTAGTCAGATTTTTGGTGAGATTATGCAAGAAATAAAGGAGAATAAATTGTTCGCAAACAATCTCTTGGGTCATCTCTTGAACTTCAGAGACGAAAATGGAAACGCGTTAAGTGATCAACAAATAGCAGATAACATCATTGGGGTATTATTTGCAGCTCAAGATACAACAGCGAGTGTCCTAACATGGATACTAAAATATCTAAGTGACGATCCTAAACTTTTAGATGCTGTTAAGGTAAGTTTCTAAAAGTGATTGTAATATATCTTTGATAGCTTAGTCTTTGAATAATTTACCTTTTCTTTAACATATGTAACTACATTCACAGGAAGAGCAAAAGGCAGTATGTGAATCTGAAGACGGTGAGAGTCAGGCTTTGACTTGGTCAATGACAAGAAAAATGCCATTAACATATAGGGTATGTACTGATTAAAAAAAGGATTTTAGCGCTAATTGCTTTGTTATATTTTAAAACGCATGTTAATCTATGCGTAAAACACCAATTTCAGGTAATATTAGAGAGCCTAAGGAAGGCGAGTATCATATCTTTTACTTTTAGGGAAGCGACAGTTGATGTTGAATACAATGGTGAGTACAAGTTCAGGTTGCATTTTTTTAAGCTCAGACTCATCTGCTGAATGGTTTTATATTACTATTTACTAATATATACGTATTATGTAAAAAACAGGTTACCTTATCCCGAAAGGTTGGAAGGTGATGCCATTGTTCCGGAACATTCATCACAATCCTGAGTTCTTCACTACAAGAAAAAGGCTTTTTAGCGACATTTTTTAGCGACATATACACTCATGTCGCTATTTGGCGACACGCTAGCGACACTTTAGCGACTCCAACTTCGTCCATGTCGTAAACTGTGCCGCAAAGTAAGTCGCAACATTTGTAATCGCAAACTGTGTCGCAAATTATGTCGCCATTTTTGCGACATTTAAGAAAACATCGCAAACGGAGTCGCCAATTCGCGACACCCAAATAAACGCGGCTAAATGAGTCGTTAATTTGCGACTTCGGAAAAACAAGTCGCTAATTGTGACGCAAATTGTTTGCGACGTACTTGAAAGTCGCTATTTATGTCGCCAACTTAATGTGGATAATTTTTTAATTACATCATAACGTATATGATAAAGGATTCTTTGGAATTTTTTTCTTCGCAAAGGTATGATAACGTAACTAATGAGTATTTTAATAACTTGATATGTTAGTATTGATTCAACAGTACAATATTCTGATAACCAGCATTTCAACAATTGTTTTATCTGAAAAACTAAAAATACTAAAAGGGTATATTATGTAACTTATCTCTAAAAATATTATTAATTCATATATTATAAAATAATATAGGATAAAAAGTAAATAATAAGATACTTTTAAATAATTCATTTTATATAAAAATATTATGAAATATTTTAGTTTTTTTTTTTTGATGCGTAACTTTCCAACTTGTGATTCTGGCCCTCAAATCGAGGTCAGAACCACCACATCGACTGGACTATGCTGTTTTAACCGGTTCATCGCCTAGCGACGATGTGTGGCTCTCGGTGTCGTGAGGAAACCGCACCACCTCCACACAAGTTTTCCTTCACGGAGTAACGTCCGGATAAAACCCCGACTGCTGATTCGAACCCCCGTGAGCTTGGTCTAAGGGCTCAAATCCTCGGGCGTACGCGACCACAGTGAGGGACTTCCCAGAGGCCACCCACCCAGATTACTTTCACTCACCGCTTAATAACCCAAGTTTGTGGCTGGTCGCATGCCTTGATATGAAATATTTTAGTTGATAAAATAAAATTAAGAAGATACTTTTAAATAAGCCATTCTATCGGCAGTATTTTTTAAGTGTTTGACGCTCAAGTATTAAGCCATTCTATCTGAAAATACTGCCCTTTCACAAACTCTTAAAAATGGATCTCGGAATAACATCACTACCGCTCGGATAACATCACCGCTACACCACCGCTTCACCACCGCTACGCCGCCGCAACATCTCCAATCGATTATTAGGTAACCACCGCTACATCACTGCTACGCCACCATTAAACCGCCGCATCATCTCCAATAGATTATTTAGTGTTTTTTTATTTATCGTTATATACTTCAAATTTTCAATTTCCAATCGATTATTTAGTGCTTTGCTTTGCAGGTGTCAGCTTAGCTCATTCAAAAGCAATTGGAAGGACTCACGTCATTTATTCAATTTAACGCACGGTCAATTTGTAAGTTTAATCACTTTTTAACTGTTAATTTAACGCACGGTCAATTTGATGTGTTAGTATATGCATTTATGTTTTTGTATAATTTGGGGATTGTGACGATATGATGTTTAGCGGAAGTTGTTTCGTAGGTTAGCTAAATTTACGCTGAGATATACTTAATTGTACAGCGAGGTTTGTGATATAGACGTTTATTTGTGAAGGAAATGGCCGCATTGGTACATAAGTAACACGTCGAGGTTTTATTTGATATGTAGTTAGTGATAATACGTTCGTGGTGATAAATGAATGAAGTAAAAAATACTGATGCGACGATGAATTGTAAGTAAATTAAGCGAGTTTAAATAGATAAGTAATACACCCAATGGCCAATGTAAGCAAGTCATATCACCATGACATCACTAGTTACCAGCGCATCTGTAGGAAGTCAAATTTGTTATGAAGTTGTTTAACATATTAGTTGCTTTGGAGGTATTAGTGAGAACAGAATCTGATTAAAGGTGTAGATTGTCTTATATACAAGAAGTTGTTTTACTATTTGATTCAGACCTCTGTTTAATCATAGTTGATAATGTCAATAGGTTGTCAGTTTGTCACAACCCTGTATGGCATAAGATTGCCTATTTTGACCCGGACATATTTTTACTCATTACCCCTGCTG
>CM040238.1:91504758-91659758 GCA_022545495.1 Chrysanthemum lavandulifolium
TATGGAAACATCGAGTACGCTGAGGCATCACTTCCACAACTGATGTCGACCTCTTCTTGAGGAGTTCTCCGTGAACTCACTCACATCAATCCACTCTTTGATTTTCAAGCCGATCTAGGGAGACCGAAAGTCTACTTGATAATGATCGCTCACTCACTTCTTATCCCATCACCAATAGAGAATGTTGATCACTTTGTTCCGAAACATTCAAAGCTACTTTCACTAATCCTCTATTTGAATTCGACTGAATTCACTTCAATTTCGAGAATCCACTCTTTGATACTCGGATTGAGGATAGTGATGAGCCCACAATGGAACAAGAGTTCACAACTTCACTTAATGTGAATGATTCTCTTCATGAAGAGTTCTCCGGTGAACTCTCTCATGACATATCTCCTCCTAACATGATCATTTCTATTTTGATCTTGAGGATGATATTAGCTCGGAGGAAGGTGTACTCTATCGTATGAGTTTGCTTATTAATGATACTACCTTCACCCTTCCTCCCGATACGTCTACATTTGAGGATGAAGAATGGATCTTGATTGTTATCAAGACCTTCCTTCCTTTCCTCAAATATCTTGTGATTTCCCTTCATCTTCACTCCTTTGGGAATGAAGACACTATCTTTGACCCCGGCATTTTCATTTATCATTTTTTTGAGCCGGTTCTATGTATATCTCATCGGTGTGGAACTTTCACATACTTCAATGTTTATCCAAACATCTTGAATGAAAGTCCGATGGAGATTGTTTCGTCCACTTTGCTTCCCCATGAACCAATGAATTGGGGTCGAGTAAAGCTAGCGACTCGGTAATCAAAACAAGAGCTAAACATGGGTTTTCACCCATGTGTTCCACCTTAGTGTGGGGAGTTGCCCACATGTTATATATATATAAGTTTAAAAAAAAAAAAAAAAAAAAAAAAAATCCTTTTAAATAATAATGGCCGTAGTATTTCCTTTTACGTTTTTTGTTTCGCATAACCGCTGTACTTTGAATATTGAGGGCAATATTCATTTCTAAGTGTGGGGGAATTCTCACTAATTTTATCATGTAATTATACCGCCTAATTCCCCGTTTTGGCCAAAATTTTTTTTTTGGAGTAAGTGTTTTACACTTACTCAATTGGTTATCGATCGCTTGTCTAATAAACAAAAGGATTGGCTAATCCAGAGTAAACGGCTCTTGGTAAAGATATCTCAAACCGTTGACGGCTTGCAATTTGCCCAAAATTGTATGGTATTCAACTCACCATATCCTAAAAAGTGAAGAGTGGCTAGCCCGCAAGTTTATGGCTTGTGGTAAAAGCGATGGAAAAACCATAATTGGTAATCACCACCAAAGATAATTCGATAATTTATCTAAGAGTTGGCTAGTCCGGATGGGTACGGCCTCGGTAAAGACAGAATCAAACCGTTGAAAGTCGGTGGTTTGCTCAAAATCACATGGTTATCGGTGTACCATGGTTCTTACTTGAACCGAAACATTTGGCTACTCCAAGTAATGGCTTTTGGTAAAGAGATTCAAATCCATTAAGTTTTTCTCAAAAGATTGCTAGGACTAGCAATAGTTTAGTGTGGGGATTGATGAGTGTGTAAATACTCATCATTTTTAGTCAATCTGAATCGCAAAACATCTAAAATGCTCAGAATGCATCAAACACGAAAATATTCCAAAATTGCATTTTATATGTTTCGGATGCAAAATGTTTAAAATCGATGAAAAATGAGCAAAGTTTGCATAATTGGCGCTTCAGTCCCCAAGTTTCTAAATTGTCAAAAGCAGTCCCCGAGTCCTAATTTCAAAGAAAAATCACCAAAGGTCCTTTTAAATCATAACTTGTCAAAATTAGTCCTTTGGTGAAAAATGTAAAAGTTTGAGAAAATTGCAAAAGTGGTCCTTCAAGTTTGAAATTTGGCGAAATGGCCCCCGAAATTGGAGAATGGCAAGTTAGGTCCTTATACTTTGTGAGATTGTCACTTTTGGTCCCTTGGAACAAATTTGCGAAATGGCGAGATTGGTCCTTAACTTTCGATTTTACAAAAGTAGTCCTTGTACTTAAACCCTTTACACCCATTTTGACTTGTCAATAAACCCATGTGACCACCACCCTTTTGACCCGCCATATTACCACTTTTGAACCCCCATTTTAATATTACCGGTCAAACCTAAAAGTCAAATAAACAATACAACCCTACCCGCCTTTTTACTGCCTTCCCAACACTAGCCCCGCAACACCAAACCTACCCATCCCCTCCTCACCTTTCCACCTTTCTTGTTCCCTCCTCAACATCCTTCCAAGGGCATTAAATGCCTCCCCTCTAGCACTCAACCTTACCCATTGTTAAAACTTTTTCCCTTAAAACCAATCAAGGCCATGATCAACTCTAAGACATCCAAAGGTCCAAACAAGTCTTGGGATTTGGTCGAAAAGAGGAGAGAAGTGTCTTGGAGTATAAAAGGAAGCATGGGAAGGAAGATAAAGGAGTAGTTAGTTTTATAAATTTTCCTTATGTCGCTTTTTTAGATTAATGTCTTAGTTTAAATGAAAATGTTGTAATCTCGACTTTCATGTATCAACATTAAGTTAACAAACCTTTGTAATGTGTTTTGAGTTCTCAATCCAAGCTTTCAGATAAAATTCATGTTTATGGTTTCATCGTTGAAAATCTCGTTTCATTCTCTTATTTATAAGCTCCTATTTGAATCTTTTAAGTTTAAACAAGCTTATTTAAGCTTACTTTAGCTTTTGATAAGCTTGTAAGTCGCTTTCAATTAATTTTGTTTCATGGTCAATAAAAGTCAATTGTTGGTGCAAATTGAATTGGAAATGGTTACCGGTGATGCAGGACTTGATTTGGGTTAGAAATGGTTTAGTATAGTGGTTATGGGGTTTGGTTTACTTCGCAACAACATTTGGATACATGTAAGTGAGTATTTTATTTTCACTTTTCAAGCATTTTGCATATTGTGATTGTATATGTATCGTGGTCACCAATGATCGAGGTCTGTTTAATTAGTTGTTTTAGGTCTAGTAAGTTTAATTTGATCAATATCTTAAGTTGGTTCAAGAGCTATCTCGCTTTTAGTTGCAATTTAGTTGTTTAAAGAGGTGTTTGGATTGACTGTCAATTCTATCTTAGAGACCTATGCAGTGGTTAGAACTTATGGTATTATGTTTGTTTAGCTAAAGTATACTTATCTCTGTCTCATCTTGTGCCTGTTAAGCTCATAAGTCAAAATTCCCTTTCAATTGATCTAGCAGCTTATCTATTAAGATTTTCACAAATCAAAAGTTAGTTTTGTGTTTAGAATTCATAAACAAAGGTTGCTTTAGCTTCATTTCATTCATTAACATCTAGTTTAGTCCAAAAATTGGCTTCAAAATTCATTTTAGTCAACTTTCCACTTTTTCATCAAAAGTCAAAATTTGCAAAATCGCTTTTAGCTCAACTAGAGGAATTTTCTTGAGCTCGATTAAGGCCAACCGATAAAACTTGTTGTTTCTTAAAGCCCTCTTGGTCTATTTTCTTATATCTATTTTAGTATAATTTTTGAATTTTGTTTAAGCCCCAAGCGCTTTTCAAAATGGCCTAAGTGCCTCGTTCATAAACATCGACTTATCTTTGAGTTTTGCAGATCTTGCAGAGCTTGTGCAAGGTTCATGAACTCACCTAGGTCTCGATTTTTCGCTATGCATAGCCACCCAGTCTTGTTTAGGGTTCCATATTTGGTTTTAGGTTTTAGCTTATTGGTTAGCTTATTCCTTAGCTCAAAGTAGCCCCTCAGATTCTGTTTTTAGCTTAAAGCTCAAACAATCAAATATGTGCTAGCTTGTGATTTAGAGGATTAGGATAGTTAAAACTTGTTGCATTTTAGTTCTCTTAGCTTATTATAGCTTCTGTTTTGGTTTGGTGGCTTTTGGATTCCATTTGCTTATTCATAGTGCTTATTTATAAGCACTTTCCACATCAGTTTCAAATTCCTCCAAACAAGCCCTTGTTTTCCCATTTTTCCCAGATTCCTAATATAATTTTAGAGTTTTCCTGCAATTTTCAGATTTTTCCAAGTTGGTTTGCTATTTTTCTTAATTTAAATTAGTTTTTAAGCATTTTTAGTTAGCATTAAATACAAAAAATTAAGAAAAGGTTCAAAAAATAATTTTTCATTTTTCTTAAGTTAAGATAAATATAAAAAGCCAAAAAAGTATTTTTCTAGATTTTTCTTAGTTAAATTTGTATTTTTAAGTAATTTAATTAGTTTTAAATAGTTTTTAATTCCTAGCAAATAGAAAAATATTCAGAAAATTACAAAAATAGTTTTGAAAATTCTATTTTGTTATTTTAGATTTTTCTAAGTCTTAATTTTATTTTTCTAGCTTTATTTCCTAATTTCTTGTATTTTAGGCTATTATTAAATAGTTAAAAATAGTTTTAAATTAATAATAATTAGAATAATAGTCATAAAAATAATTTTCTTTTTTTATAAATTTTCTTTTATCATTAGGATTGTAAAAATGTATTTTTCATATTTTTAGGATTTATATTGTGTAAGTTTCACGTTTTTATTTGTACGCTACGTACTTTTTAATTTCGGTTTGTAAAACACAAAACAAAACATCATATTAAATATAGTGATAGCGTTTATTTAATATTTTTATCTTTAACTTTCTTTAATTTACATTTTAAGCCCTTGTAGTTTATGTACTTCTTCGTAGTTATAATCATTCCAAATCCTTTTCCGCTCAAATCTCGCGATCACTATCGTTTGATGATCCATTGCATAGCTCATTGGGACATAACGACCGGGAAACACTATACTCCCAGATCTTCATTGCATTCGTGCTTGAGCGGTTTAAAGGCGACACGGATCCGCCATTCACAAGTGGCGGGCTTGAGTGATTTAGCTCGATTGTTGACACGCAGCATCAACGTCGCTAACCTTTTTCCCAGACAAAGCTAAATACCGAGTTCTTTCACACCAAGGCGAACCACACCTAACACAACGTCACCTACCCTTTATACGGTGCTAGGCTAACCACCGAGTTCTTTCACACCTTAGAGAACTAATCCTTCACAACGCCTTTACCCTTTATTGGGTACTAGGTTAAGCACTAGTTCTTTCACACCTTAGGTGAACTACACCTTACGACACAACACCTAATCTCAAGGAGATCTACTCCTTGTTACAACACCATCAAGGATATCACCATCCTTGTATATAAACAAATACATATATGTATAACGATGCACCTCATCGATTATACGACCCCAGGCATTCTTCCCAAATGCTACTTGATTTGATTCTTTGGCATTCTTCACTAATGCCTTTGACACAACGCTTGGCACCCTTCACTAATGCCTTTGTCTTGACACCTTTAGCATCCTTCACTAATGCTTTGACACGGATGATGAGCACCTTTCACTAATGCTTTCATCTTGACACTTTCGGCATTCTTCACTAATGCCTTCAACCCAACATCTATGGAGAAAGGAAGAACTATCAACAAGATAACCTTAGTAGTCTTGATGATAACGAAGCATGGCAACTCATGGACTTTGAGCTTGCACGTCTTCAAAAGGTGGTGATCTTTCCTTTAGGAGGAACCTAGTAGATCACACAAAAACAAAAGACAAACTACATAGATCACTTAGATCCGAGGTTAGAGGTTAGAATACTTGGGAAGTATATGTGAAAAGCACACCTAGAGAGGAAGAAATGGCTCTCTATTTATAGAGGAAATTCTCTTCAGATCCCGGATCCCACGGATCCCTACCATAAGGGATTCGGCTAGCACAAAGCTAGGGATCCGTGGTCCGCCTCTTTGCCCATGGGTATTTTGGTTAAGGGTCATGGGTCATGGGTTATGGGTTGATCCATGGTTTCTTTCTAGATACAATGAACTTGGTTAAGTGGTATATATAAAACCATGGGTTATGGGTCAAAACCATTTGCTAGTATTTACCCATTTAGTATATACTTGTATTTACCCAATTTAGCATACACTTAGTTTTACCCATTTTAGTATACTTAGTTTAAGTATATGTTTAACCCAATATGTAAACACTAGTTGTTGTACATATGTATCTAAATCATAAAATCACTTATACTTGGTTTAGTGTTTTATGTGAAAGCGTAAGTGTGTTTAGAAAACTATTAACTCAAACTATTTACGTACTTTATTTGTTTCGTTAAAATGATTTTATATTTGTTATCGACAAAACATTAGAAGATCGTAAAATATAAATAAACGTTTTCACGGCTTATTTGTATTAACATTGGGGTCGAAAGAACTTATTGTTATTCAACTAGTCATAATCATTTTGTGTATGGATGATTGTTTTTACCCATTATTATTGATTACACAAAGGAACTAAGGTGTGGTTGTAATAGAAACACTTTTTGATTATCAAATTGGATTGGTTGGAAACATCTAAATGGTCGTAAGATTAGTTGTTGAGAATCAATTGTAGCCTTTGTCTATGATCGGTTACCTTTGTATTGACCATTTCTTAAGCAATTTGATGAACAAGTGGATGTTTTGTGTTTAAGTTTATGTATGTAGACTTATGAAACTTGAATTGATCTTGAATTGATTGGTTAAACATAATGCTTGTTTTATGAACTAAAATCTTGTGAAGGTTTAACTTGTAAGAACAATAGATTAGTCTTCCGACTAATTATCACAATCAAAATGTTAAGAGGTTAACACAATCACATTAATCTATGATATTAAACTAGTTTAAGCAAGTGTAGTTTTAATCATCCGAATTTCATTATATCTATTTGCTTTATTATATATTTTGGATAGACTCCGTTAATTCAAACTTGTGTTTAGATTCACTCAAATCCTCGAACGATCCCGACTTACCTTCATAACCTTGCTATAACGGACGAGTATACTTGCTCGTATGTGTTCTTGGTAATATTGGTAATTCACCTTTATAATTTTAAAACTTGTACACAACCAACACATCAAGTTTTTGGCGCACGCCGGGATTTGATTGTGTTTCAACAAGTTTTGAATTCCCCAAAGTCGATTCAACCAAAAAAGAAAAAATTCTCGAA
Source organism: Chrysanthemum lavandulifolium (assembly GCA_022545495.1). Classification (NCBI taxonomy): domain Eukaryota; kingdom Viridiplantae; phylum Streptophyta; class Magnoliopsida; order Asterales; family Asteraceae; genus Chrysanthemum; species Chrysanthemum lavandulifolium. Next base: position 91,511,829 of record CM040238.1, read on the forward strand.
ACCTTAACGGATCCGGTTGCCCTCAACCGAATCGGTTCTTAGTTTGTCCATCAATCAATCGGTCTAACCGATCGGTCGCATCCCGCAACCGATCCGGTTACCTATTCGACCCATAAAAGCTGTTTTCGTTGTTTGTCGTGTGTTTAGATATTGCACGGATTCTCTAGGACATTGTATGAACACTCGAGGGCGGGAATAGAACCAATTTCACCTCTTACCAACCCCGAACGTTTGATTCGAACAAGAAGGAGAACACGTTTCATACCATTAGAAAATCGTTTACCAAGAGTACCAAACCCACCATTTGATAACCTCATTGAAGCCAACGTTGTTTACAACCCTTTCACCAATTTACCTTTTCCCATGGCGGACGATCAACCCATGTGGGAACCAATCGAACCGTAGCACCAACCCCGAAAGTGCTATTGTTGCTATTAACCTTGGTGACAACTTCACCATGAAGGGACATCACCTTTCTATGATCAAAGACCGACAATTCGATGGCGTGCGTGGCCGATCCGCATAAGCACATTGTCAATTCATCGAAATTTGCGGCATGTTCCGTTATGGCGACACCGATATCAATGCCATCAAACTCAAACTTTTCCCATCATCACTCACGGAGATGCTAAAGTATGGTATAATGAATTAACCCGTGAATCATCAAGACTTGGAGGAGATGAGGCAAGCTTTGTGAGCCGATTCTTTCCACCGCCATGTTTGATCGATTAATGGGAGAAATTCGTGCTTTCAACCAAAACCCAACGAATCACTTGTCAAGCTTGGCGAATGAAAGATTTGCCGTGGTTGTCATGGACATGGACTATCAAAAGGAACCATCATCCAAATCTTTTACCATGGGCTAGATGAAATCTCTCAAGGCATCCTTGATCTTTGGAGGAATTTTCTCTATAAGACTCCCAACGATGCACATCAATTGCTCGAGGATCGAGTACTTCTCAAACTTGATTGGTCCAAAGATTCCAAAATCAAACCTCTCCGGAAAACCGTTGCTTTTGTCGAAAACACCGACGCCTCAAACTCATGGAGAAGATGGGCGTTAACCTCAAAAATCAACTCGCAATATAAAGATATCAAAGATGAAATAAAAGAAATGCGAGACGGATGCAACAATTGTGGAGGAAATCACCCATCGTCCGAGTGCGACGATAAACCTATGGGTGGACCAAAGGAAGGAGAAGCGAATTACGCTCAAGGAGGATACCGTGGAGGAGGATATCGTAGTAATTATTACGGTCAAAATCGGAAATTGGCAAGATCGCCGACCAAGGGATGACAACCGTGATTCTCAACCACGAATTGACGATCCACCACCACAAAATCACGACAAAAGGCGGAAGAAACCAAATTCGAAAAAACCATGAGAGAATTCGTGGTCGGTCAAAATCCGCAAATGATTTTATCAAAATCAATTTTTCAATTTCAAAGCCAAAGTTGAGCAAGGCGGAAAAATCATCAAGCATCTATCCAAGATCTTGAAAACAAGCAGCGAGACTTCGACCAACATTCCTCTGACCATCGGTTCATTGCCAAGTAACACTCAATCCAACCCAAAACCATCAAATGATAAGGCGTCATCCACCACAAACAAGAAATGAGCATATCAATGTTGTTTTCACACGAAGTGGTCTCTCGTATGATCCACCACCTAATCCTAATACTCATGTCACCTTTGATAGTGAGGATGAAAACGAGGAACCAAACACAACTCAAACCACCAAAAAGAAAAACATTCCATCCATCAAGGCGTATACACCAAAAATTCCTTATCCTCAACGCCTAAAGAAAGAAAAGATGGAAGGGCGTTATAAAAGTTCATCGAAATAATCAAAGAGGTTAGACTCAATGTTCCTCGTTGATGTCTTAGCCTAATGCCCAATTATGGAAATTTCAAAGAACTTCTTAATAACAAAAGCAAGCTTGAGCAAATATCGACTTTTCTTAACGAAGAATGCTCACTATAGTTCAAAACAAAATCCCACCAAAGCTCGGAGATTCGGGAGCTTTCTTATTCCATGTACTTTCGGGAATAATGTTGAATGCGATGCTTTGGCCGATCTTGGCGCAAGTATAAATTTGATGCCTTATTCACTCTATTCCAAGTTGTGCAACAACGACTGAAACCAACAAAATGAGCATCCGATTGGCAAATCATTCCTATTAATATCCTGTGGGAATCGCGAGAATATGCTTGTTCAAGTCGGTAAATTCATTTTCCGATGAACTTTGTGATCTTGGAAATGGAAGAAGATAGTAAAGTTCCACTCATTCTAGGAAGACCTTTCCTAAATACCGCCGATGCAATCATCAAAGTGAAAGGAAAGGAACTCAACCTTAGAGTTGGGGAAGATCGAATCACTTTTCTAATCTATAAAGCAATGCGCTACCCACATTTCAGTGATGACACTTGTTTTAACGTCGATATTATTGATGAAGTCACTTATGAGGAATTAGATGCATTACTGAACGAATCCGAACCGTTCATGACTACTTCTGAAAAAATCAATGAAACAAATTTTGATAAAGAATTTGATGATTTCATGAAAGTAGAATTTGAAGGAGAGAACTCAGAAGAAGAAGAAATGGAGGAAGAGGAAGAAAATTTCAAGAAATAACTTTCAATAACGAGCGAATTAAATCCTCTATCAAGAACCACCCACGGATCTCGAACTCAAACCTCTCCCGGATCATCTTGAATATGCTTATTTGGAGGAAAACTCTCTTCTTCCGTAGTCATATCTTCATTGCTCGAGGATAATGAGAAAGAAAGTTTAGTTTCGTCCTCAAAATCACAAACAAGCTTTTGCTTGGAAAACATCCGACATCCCAGGGAATTAGTCCCAATTTTTGCAAACACAAAATCAATTTTGAAGAAGGAATTAAACCTGTGGTAGAACGTCAACGTCGACTCAATCCCAACATGAAAGAAGTTGTTAAAAAGGAAATCATAAAACTTCTCGATGCTGGAATCATTTACCCAATTGAGGATAGCCGTTGGGTAAGCCCCGCATAATCGTGTTCCCAAGAAAGGAGGAATGACGGTTGTAACTAATGAGTGAAATGAACTAGTTCTAACTAGAACTATCACTGGATGGCGCGTTTGTATTGACTATCGTAAGTTAAACAAAGCCACCAGAAAAGATCACTTTCCGCTCCCATTCATGGATCAAATGCTTGAAAGACTAGCAGGAAATAAATTCTTTTGTTTACTCGACGGATTTTCGGGATATTTCCAAATTCCCATCGATCCTAACGATCAAGAAAAGACCACCTTCACTTGTCCTTTTGGAACCTACGATATCGGCGTATGCCTTTTGGTCTTTGCAATGCACTGCGACTTTTCGAGGTGTATGATCGCCATATTCAAGACATGCTAGAAACCTCCATGGAAGTTTTCATGGATGATTTTCGATCTTTGGAGACTCATTTGAAGCTTGTCTTTAAAATCTCGATAAAATGCTCGAAAGATGTAAACCGCACATCTTGTTCTCAAGCTGGGAGAAATGCCACTTTATGGTAACCGAAGGAATTGTGCTTGGCCACAAAATCTCGATCTTTGGAATGGAGGTAGACAAGGAAAGGTCGATGTCATCTCAAAACTTCCACCACCAACTAACGTCAAAGCCGTTAGAAGTTTTTAGGACATCTTTGGTTTACTACCGATTCATCAAAGATTTTCCAAAATATCTCGCCCAATGACGAAACTTCTTGAGAAAGAATCTATCTTTGACTTCATCGATTGCATAAAAGCTTTCAAACATCAAATCTCAACTTACTAGTGCTCCGATCATGGTCTCACCTAATTGGTCACTACCCTTGAACTTATGTGCGACGCAAGCGATTTTGCTATTGGGTCGTCTTAGGACAACAAGGAAAACACTTTCGGCCTATATATTTTGCTAGCAAGACATTGAATAATGCCCAAGAAAATTATACCGTCACCGAAAAAGAATTTCGGCGTCGTTTTGCATTCGACAAATTCGATCATACCTCGTGCTCTAAAAAGCGGTCATTTTACCGATCATTCGGTACTCAAGTATCTGTTTCACCAAGCAAGACGCTAAACCACGTCTTATTCGATGGATTTTACTACTCCAAGAATTTGACATCGAAATCAAAGATAAAAAGAGTAGAGAATCTTGTCTGCGATTACTTATCTCGCCTCGAAAATCCCAATCTTGAGGAATTAAAAGAAGAAGAAATCGATGATTATTTTCCGATGAAACTCTCATGACCATCGATGGAAATGACGATCCTTGGTTTCTTGACTTTGCGAATTACCTCGCGGAGGAATTCTCGAAAAGGTCTAACTCATGCTCAAAAAGCAAATTCTTTTGAACTCAAATACTACTTTTGGGAAGAGCCATATCTTTTCAAAATGTGTCCGATGGGATGATCCGAAGATGTGTTTTGGTTCGAAACCGAAAAATTCTTGACGAATGTCATCATGGCCCAACGGGGACATTATGGTCCTTCCACCACAGCTAAGAAAGTTTTTGATGCTAGATTCTATTGGCCAACAATATTCAAAGAAGCACACACACTTGTTCAAAATTGTGACGCTTGTCAAAGAACCACCAATCTCTCTCGGAGAGATGAAATGCCATTAACAAGCATTCAAGTGTGTGAAATATTCGATATTTGGGGAATATATTTCATGGGACCTTTCCCTAAATCCCACAAATTGAATACATTCTCGTTGCTATAGATTACGTTTCCAAATGGGTGGTCAAGCTTTACCAACAAACGATGCTCGTGTCGTCGTTAATTTCCTCAAAAGCTTTTACTCGTTATGGAATCCCCAAGGCATTAATAAGCGATCGAGGAACTCATTTCGCAACCAACAAATGAATAAAACCATGAAAAGATATGGAGTTCATCATCGATTTGCGACAGCCTATCATCCACAAACCAGTGGTCAAGTCGAAAATACCAACAGAGCTCTCAAAAGAATACTAGAAAAACAGTGAAGGACAATCCTTCGGTGTGGGCAAAGAAACAGACGATGCTCATGGGCATTTCGTCTGACTTATAAAACACCAATTGACACAACTCCTTACGGACTCTTGTATGGAAAGACTTGTCATTTGTCGTTCGAAGTTGAACATCGTGCTTATTGGGCTCTCGAAATTGTAACACCGATCTCAAAATAGTTGGAGAAAAGATTCACGCAATTGCATGAACTCGATGAATTAAGACTCAAGCTTATGAAAACTCCAAAGCGTAAAGCCGAACAAAAGCTTATCACGATAAAAGCTACTTAATCGAAAAGAATTCAAAGCGGAGATAAAGTTACGCTTTTAACATGAAATTCAAATTCAAAGCTCTAAGTTACAACCAAATGGTTTGGACCATATGTCGTTAAACATGGATATCCATCCGGGTATGTCGAACTCTATGACAAACAAGGTGGAAGTTTCATTGTTAATGGACACCGAATCAAGTTATACTACGACAAGGAGCAAAGCGAAAGAAGTTTCGACCATGACGGTTTCTGGCGACACCATGAGAATGAATTGAAACTATCACCTTTGTAGCACCATTTCCGTGAAGAATCCCACAAACTGTTCCATGGAAACCATCTCACGAGTTCGTATGGGACGATATTGAAGCTCTTGGTGAAGAATTCATGTACATCCCGAACTTTTCAAAATGTTCAAAGTCGCCTCATGCTTAATAAATTCAAGTAGACTCGAGTCGGTGATGACTCATGTAATAAACAAGCGCTTCTCGGGAGGCAACCCGTGTGTTTTGTGTTTTGATGGTCACTTCCCAAAGTTTAAACCTTCGGTTGAACTTAAGTGTGGGGGAGTGCCATCCTTTGAATAAAACCTTTTGTTTGTTTATAAGATTGTGTGCAGGTGATGATTTCTCAAGTGAAGGACTGGAGTGAAGAAGAATTTTAAGCTGATAAACTCGTTGACATATCTGGTTTCATCTCTATTTTCCCTATTTCTATACTTTGAAGTTCGATCTTTCAATGAGGACAATGTCTAACTTAAGTGTGGGGGTGAATAGGAAAATTAGAGTTTTCATGCTTAAATTTAAAATTTTGTTTGCCCTTGTGATCTAGTTGTTTTCACACTTTTAAGATTATCTATTAGAATAAGCGGATCATTCCAATCGGTAAAGCGGTAATATTTGAAACTTGAGATGTGTTCCGATTACTATTGCAATCCATTCGGGATCGATAAACATTTGCTAGCACATATTATACCCTTTCCACTAAATTGTGAGGATTTGAGCCTATTTCTTATTAGCATACATCTTTTATGCTTGGATCTTTGCTATGAGTGTGCGGTGATTTTATTTATTCTAGAACTTGTGCTTGTAAATCATTACCAAACCGCGGTGAGATTGCATTCGTGTGATATAAGTAAATTGTGTGATAAAGAGGCACCTTAGGATTTAACCCAAATGGCCTTCCATTTTACATCTAATGATATATTAGCTAGCCTCTTTGGTTAGTTAACCACCCACATGGACCCATTTGTAGTGCTCATTTTAAGCACTAGATACCCTAGTTACACCTTCCGAGCCATCCCTTTCATTTTGCTTCACCCGAAAATACAAAAGATTTTACACTTTAAACCTTAGCCTATCCCGTATCAATGTCTAACGGTTGGTTGCTAGTCGCCGGAAAGTGAAGATTGTTCAAATGATTATGAGTACCACATCCTATGTGATTGATTGAGCCATGCGTTATGTTGAGTTAAAAAAAATTGTTGAAAGTATGGAAATAATAGCCAATGTGCTATGATCGAAGAACAATTGTCATGGCAAAGCAAAGAGCTGTGGAAAGTGGAAAAGAAGAAAGCAAAGCTATAATCGTTTATTTGGTTCGAGGAATATTTGGTAACTAGCAACTTGGGTGTTAGACTTGATTTCATCTTTATTTTACACCAATTTCATAAAACATTCCCATGCCTTATCCATACCCTTAACCCTTAGCCATATCATTATAACCCGAATAAAAGCCCTCTTTAGATGTTTTACTTGGTGCTCACGCCATGTCGGTGGAGTTTTGTTTCTTGTACAAGCTTATGGTAATAATCTAATCATGGTGAGCAATGAGTGTGATTTATCTTGTTACTCCCTAAAATGAGTGATTGAGTGAATTATATTTCGTTCCTTTTTCGTGAGGTGTTTTGAAATGTTAATCATGCAAGAAAATCATTGGATATTGTCAAACGTCTTGATTTTTCACCTTTATAAAGCATAATTGATGAATCCTTTCTCGTATTTATACTTGGTTGATTTGCATCACATTTTCATAATCACGATCTTGTACCGGTGAATGTATTTTCCTAGATTTGCTTGAGGGCAAGCAAAGTTTAAGTGTGGGGAATTTGATAACGCTTTCAGTTGTGTATGTTTTAGTAGCGTTATGTGTACTTTTATATACATTATTTGGTTATATTTGCGTGATTATAGTACTTAAACGCATCAATAGATGTTTGTCTAGTGTTTATAACCAAGTGTGGAAACGGAGGAAAATGAAGAAATGTTCAAGAAAGCGTAGATTCCGTTTGATGAAGTCTAAATCGATGTCTCAAGGACCTTTGAAGACCATAGTGATTGAAGAACCAAGTTCTACAAAGCAAAGTGAAGAAAGATCAAGTTTCGTATCTCGGAAGATCAACCGGATCCGGTTACAACCGTAATCGGATCGGTTGAAAACGCCAAACAATGTTTTGACCATCGCCATGACCGATCGGTCGCAACCCGCAACCGGATCAGTTGGCTAGTTGTTATTGAAGACCAGCCGGATCGGTTGGTCGTATGACCGATCCGGTTGGAGAAGCTGCATCTGGCAATCTTCATCACTAAGCTTTCCCTTTGCTTCCAAACGATTCTAGGCCCTTCTCTTGGTGTATTCTAGTCCCTTCCTTACTCCTTGGAGGCCAAGTTCAGCATTTAATACCCTAGGCCTTGGAATTAGTATAAATAGAGGCTAATTGTGAGCATATGAGACACACACCTAAAATACAAATCTCTCTACTCATCAAACAAAGCCTTAAGCTCTCAAAATTCGTCCTTAGAAATCCAGAGAAGTTTGGAGTTCCAGAAGTTCCACATTTCGAGGCCAAAACACCAAGAAGTCTACCTCAATCCTTTGGGAATCATTACTACACCATTTGTAATCTTATTCCAAGCATTGTAAGACTTTTAATCATGTTTTCTAATGTTCAAAGTTCTAAGTTTATGTTCATGTTTGCTATGAGTGGCTAGTTTCTTTATACACTTGCTTAAATGATGTTGATTATCATATGATTAGTTAGTGATTGTGTTAACATGTTTTAATTCAATTTCAAGTTGATTCTAAGATCCAATTGTGCTAAAGTTTCATAGTGACATTTGTTAATCAAGTTTGGCTAATTGATAGTAAGCGTTGGGGTCGAAAGAACTTATTGTTATTCAACTAGTCATAATCATTTTGTCTATGGATGATTGTTTTACCCATTATTCTTGATTATACAAATGAACTAAGGTGTGGTTGTAATAGAAACACTTTTGATTATCAAATTGGATTGGTTGGAAACATCTAAATGGTCGTAAGATTAGTTGTTGAGAATCAATTGTAGCCTTTGTCTATGATCGGTAACCTTTGTATTGACCATTTCTTAAGCAATTTGATGAACAAGCGGATGTTTTTGTGTTTAAGTTTATGTATGTAGACTTATGAAACTTGAATTGATCTTGAATTGATTGGTTAAACATAATGCTTGTTTTATGAACTAAAATCTTGTGAAGGTTTAACTTGTAAGAACAATAGATTAGTCTTCCGACTAATTATCACAATCAACATGTTAAGAGGTTAACACAATCACATTAATCTATGATATTAAACTAGTTTAAGCAAGTGTAGTTTTTAATCATCTGAATTTCATTATATCTATTTGCTTTATTATATGTTTTGGATAGAATCCGTTAATTCAAACTTGTGTTTAGATTCACTCAAATCCCTGCGAACGATCTCGACTTACCTTCATAACCTTGCTATAACGGACGAGTATACTTGCTCGTATGTGTTCTTGGTAATATTGGTAATTCACCTTTTATAATTTTAAAACTTGTACACAACCAGCACATCACTTCTATTTTTCTCACTTTGGATGAAAAATCCACATTTGTTTTATTTTTGGGAGTATGCTCTTTAATGCTTGTGTTCTCATGATCACATGCCTTAAATTCATATCTAATCATTAGATTTTAATCCACATTTTGGGTCAAGCATTCATTACAATGCTTTGTTTTTCTTTCTATATAGAACTCCCAAAATGCTTGCATAATCCATCTCATACTCACAAACACAATACACCATGTCATCCACAAACCCTTTAGATGAATCACCTAGTACAAACAATCATCTCCATGAAACTCAAACCTTTGTACTTCCACCTTCCAAAATACCAAAATCAAACTCTAGGATATCCATGCGGATTAACATCCGATCTTGTTGCTTAGGAAAACCATCATATGGCTCATCACCATCAACTAACTCGCCACAAAATGCTTCCATTATAGCGCCTCCTCATCACCAATGAGTACACCAACTTCATCACCAAATCATTCATTACCTAAAATCACTCTTTTGGAACTCCTTACGACTCCATCAAGATCTCCACAACCAAAGCAAAAGAATTAGCCTTTTGACACCTCCAACTTCTCCAAACACAATATTCAATGATCTTGAAACATCACCACCTTTAGCTCCCATTAAACTACAAGAACATCTAGGTTCTTTCCACCACCACTTCCAATCATTCGGACTTTGATCCGTATTTTCCTATTTTCCACCACAACTTCCGCAACTCACAAATCAAAACAAACCGGAATATTTCCGTACTCATTACCCACATCACCTACATTGTGAACATTGCCAATCCACTAGGAAATTGCAATAGAAGTTAGGAAGAAATGCGATTCATACTCAACCTCATTCTTGATCGCATCAATACCATTACTCATCCAAACCTCCATCCATAACCTTATGCAAGCATGGAAGGAATCACTACTACTATTTTCTATTTTTAGTACTTTTTCTTTTGAAGTCATTTTCAAGAACAAGTCTTGTTCTTATTTTTACATGCTTGTAGATGGCATATATACCACTACAATTTGTTGTTTTATTACAAGGCCTTGTTTACATACCTTGGCTCCCAATCTTGATTCTCGGCAATCACAAGATTATTTAAGCATGTTACTAACCCTTCTTTTTGTAGGGTTTTTTTTTTTTTTTTCTTCAATTGGCGCCCAAACTAGGGGAGCTACCGTCAAGGGAGTTAGCGATACGTGGACTAATGTTTCCATACTTTTATGTTTATTTCTTCCAGGTTAACTTTTTGTTTCGACAAAAGGGGAAAAAGTAAAACTTAGGGCTTTTAAAACTTACATCTATTCTTAAGTTTTACTCATCATAACATTATGTTTTGTCATCAACAAAAGGGAGATTATTAATACAAATAAACCGTAAAACGTTTATTAACATTTTGCGATCTCTTTGTGTTTTGTTGATAACAAATATAATGTTATCTTAAGTATAATTACAAGGATACATGTTATTTTGTAAAGCATTTACATATAGCCATTTAAATACAAAATGTAGTAATTAAGCATTTGTTGTAATAGTTTATTATGATGGGTAAAACCATAACCCATGGACCATAACCCATGGATCATAACCCATACCCAAGTTGGCTAGATACAATGTATACTTAGATACATTGAATCTAAAGAAAACCCATGGACCAACCCATAACCAAAAAACCCATGGGCAAAGAGGAGCGTCCCACGGATCCCTACGATTACACTAGACGGATCCCAAGTAGGAGGGATCCGTGGGATCTGTGGAACAGAGGAGAAATTTGCCTATAAATAGAGATCCATTTCTTCATTCTAACTCACCCCTCTTCTTACTAAATCTCTCAAACACTCTCATTCTCTTCTAACATATAGATCACTTGATATAGAGAGTTGTTCTTATTTCTTTCTATTGTGATTCTCATATAGGTCCTTCTCTAAGGCGAGATCACGAGCATTCTAAGTCATCCAAGCAAGGGGTCCTTGATTGATTTGTCACTCGCAAGATTTACGTAGCAAAGATCTTGTATTTGATATTTCACATATTTGTTGTGTAATAGTCGTGTTGGTTTGGTCCACCGTGCTACTGGACTCGGTATCTAGCTTTGTCTTGGAAAAGTGTAAGCAACGTTGTGAAGGCTTCTCCGCCAAGTGAAGGAGTTTGTTGACATAGTGCTTGAACTCTCGAGTAGGTGACTCGGGAGTGGAGTAGGCAAGGAAGGTGTCCTTGTGGCGAACCACTATACATCGGTTGTGTCTTTTCTTTCCTCCGATTTATTTTATTTACTTGCTTTATCATTAGATCTATACTTTCTCTACATCCATAAGATCTCACATATTAACGAATCTAGAGTTTTTTGAAACTAACTTAAAATCGGCAAAACTATTCAACCCCCCTTCTAGTTTTCCACACATTCCTCTTGGGATTTGAGTATGGTGAAAGATGTGAAGTATGGTAATGTCTGGTTGATCAATGCCAAGTACAACTTCATCGGCTTTTCCTTAATGTACTCACCCCATACTTGGGTGGCTACTAACAATGAGTCTGTGAATACTTTAATTCTTTTATTTATATTTTTTTGCTATGCATAAGCCTGCTAGAAACGCTTCATATTATGACTCGTTGTTCGAGGCAACAAAGTTGAACTTCAGGGCATACGTGAAGTCGTGCCCTGACGGGCTTGTGAGTACTAACTCTGCCCCTGAATCTTGTTTACAAGACGCACCGTCAGTGTTTAAAGTCCAGGTATCTTTATCGTAGCCCGTGGGTATTGGTTGTGTTTTTGAATTCTTGTCTGGTATCGTCGGAGGTGGTATGTCAAACTCAGTGAGAAAATCTTCCTTATTTTTCCCTTTGATTGAATGCCCCCATAAGCGATTGCATGTTCGCTCAGCTCGATCATCCATTTTGACATTATGCCTGTGTAATCTTAGTTTGATAGAACATGTTTCAAGGGCTTGTCTGTTAGGACGTGGATCAGATCCTGGAAGTATCTTATGAATCACCTAGATGACATTAATAGGGCAAATGCTAGCCTTTCTAGTGAACGGTAGTTGATTTGTGCGTCTTGCAAAATCTTGGTGAAGAAGTAGAGTGGCTTTTGAACCTTGTTCCTTTTTACTAAGAGTACTAAACTAATTGCTTCATTGGATGCTACTAAGTACATGTGAGGGTTTCACCAGGTACTAGAGCCGACAGGGTGGGTAATTCAGTTAGGAACACTTTGAGGTCCTGAAATGCAGCTTCCTTCGTCCACTCGTACACTTTCATTTGGTTGCACTCGATCAACAGTTTAATGAATTGTAACTATTTTCAGATACCCTTAATAGAAACCAGCTGAGAGCTGCGAGTTTCCCGTTTAGGATTTGTAGTTTCTTCAAGTTCTTGGGCGGAGTCATGCTTAGTGCCGCCTGAATCTTTTTGGATTCGTCCTGATTCTCGTGGCATCAATTATGTGACCCAAGAATTGACCTTCTTCTACCACAAACGTAGATTTGGCTGGATTTAGCTTCATGTTGATGCGTCTAAGGTTTTGAAATGTTTCAATGATATAGCGCATCAAGGCATCTTATGGTTTTCTTTTGATGACCATGTCGTTGACATATACTTCAAGATTAACGCCTACTTATGATTTGAATTCTCTATCTATCGGTGCATGGTAGGTAGCGCGTGCATTTTTTAGACAAAGGCATCTTGGTGTAGCAAAATAGACCTTGATTGGTGTAAAACGCAGTTTTTGTTTTCGTCAAATTCCTCCATTATGATATGGTAATATCCTTTATATGCATTAAGAAAGCACTTGTATTTAAAATCGGACAAGGATTCCACTTTCCAGTCGATGGGAGGCAGGGGGTTATTGTCTTTCGGACATGCCTTGTTTAGGCGAGTGAAGTCGACACACATACGCCACACATAGTTGGCTCGTTTAAGACGAGGTGTGATATTTGATCGGACGTAATATGCCTGCATGGGTTAGGTTTGTGACCTGAGAATCCATAGCCTACGACTGTTCTACAGAAAGACTGCGTCTTTTCTGCCTTATAGCTGGTGTGTAATTGTTTAGGCCTAGGCTATGTTCGGCTAATTCTTTGGGAATAAGATTCATGTCTAAGGGTTTCCAGGAAAATACATCCAGGCTAGTTGCTAATAATTGTACCAATTGGTTTTGAACATAAGGTGGGAGGTTAACTTCGATCGTGATGGGTTGATCTAGGTATTCGGGGTTTATGATGACTTGCACCTGTTTGGCATTGTCTCCCGGAATAGGTTCCCATGAGATCTCTTTAATGTTTCTTTCTTCCACCGCGGTGGCTAGGCTTGCATCCTTTCCAGGGTAGTCTCTTTTGACTATAGCGACTCCCGCCCTTGTTGGAAACTCTACCAAGGATCTAATGGTCGAGACTTCTATGCTGAGCTTCTGAAAAGTTGTTCTTCCGAGTATTACTTTATACTTAGATGTAGATTTGACAATGTGAAATTGTTGCATAAGCATTCTTGACAACTGGTGTGTTCCTACTGTGAGTTATAGAGTGACTACACCCTCAGGATAAGATCTTTCTCCTGAGAATCCAACCAATGGTGTGGTTGGTGGTTTAAGGTTTGACCTGATGTATTATGGGAGTTTGTTGAAGCAGTGTTCGTACATTATGTCGACTGAACTCCTTTTGTCCATGTATATTCTACAAACCCAATGTAAGGCTATCATTGTTATGATGACAACGGGGTCAGACGATGGTATGAAGGTATCCCATGGAATGCTTCGCGATGGGGTACGCTGCCAGTCTTCCATAACCTCGTTACCTCTTTTTGTGCCTGAGTGCCATGATTGGATCATGTGGACACTCCCTATTTGTTCCCTGAGAGTTTCCTGTTTTGTTTGATTGTTGTCTACCCTGGCTAGTCTATCAGGGTGAAAAGGTTTGTTTGTCCATGTAATGGGGTTGTCCTAAGAGTTTTTTCTTTGGAATGTTCAGGTTTAGGTAGACGAAGAAGATGCTTTATCCTAGCCTCTGTGGGTGCCCTAGTGTAAGATCTGACTATCTATGTGTTTGTAGTTGAAATTTGAGTTAAGTGTAGAGTAGGGTGTGTATTACTTTTAGAGGAGGAGCTAGGTAATGAAGTTACGGTGTCTTTCTGAGTTAGGCTCGTAGTTGTGTTATACTTAGGATGAGTGCTAAGTAGTGCTTTAGCCTGACTGTTATGCGTAAAGTAATACTGAAAAGGGTAAGTAGGTTGGAATGCATTTACCTGATAACTAGCCAACCATCTTGATTTGCGAGTTATTCTAAGTAAGTTGACGTGGTGTGGTATGACCTGGATGGCTTGCGGCTCCTTTCCCGACGCCTTCTAGCGCCCTATACGCTTCCCTGAACTTTGAATGCTTGAGATGTTCGTGGTTGTAGAGATGGCATGAGAACATAATTTTGTCACGGGACCATGTATTTTCTTTTTAGGAAGGTGACGTGTGCAGGTTGACATGGTCGATTGCTGCATGAACTTCCTTAAAAGACTTTCTTGTGTGGTTTCTAAATGACCGGTGAGTATTTTTTTCGAGTGTTTGTTGAATCTTCTTTGTGTGAGGAGGGTCGTCCACTCGGATAGGTCCGAGGTGCTGGTTGGATATGTCCGAAATTTGAGGGGTTGTTCACCAGACATGTTTGGTTGAGAAACTTGTGTAAAAACGAAAAAAAAATAAAGATTTTGAGTGAGAAATAAGTGAAAATAGGTGAAAATTTTCAAGAAATTTGAGGCTACTTCATTTCGTGTCCCCATGGATGGCGCTATGTTTACGTATGGTATGTAAATCGGTTTAAGAGATGGGATGAGAATGGTATTGTTGTTTGGTTTCTCGTGTAGAATGGTAAGGACCCGATGAAAATGATAAAGATCAAGAAGCTCGGGTAACACTTAAACAAAGACCATACTTGACTGTTGTAAAGAAGTATTTCCTAAGTGTGTGAAAACTTGTTGAGTTTGTATGTGTTACATTCTATTTATAGAGAGGCGAATAGGGTTTAGAGATAAATCCTTGCGGGATGATCAATGGTTGTCAGGGGGACAGGTGTGTTGATCATCCGAGGTGCAACAAGGAGGAACAGGTGGACTGCCCTCCTTATATAAAACTAGAAGTTAATATGAATGTTGAAACCAAAATATATTACAGACTCAAACCTTATTAATAAACCAAACAAATTCAAATACGTTACTAATGGACACGTGACAACACCACAAAACTCGATATTTCATGTAAATATTAAAAATGCTATTGCAAAACTCTCTTATAATAGATAAAATAGATAAATAGATAGATTCTTCTTATATTAGATAAAATAGATAGATTATTCTTGGAGTTAATTTCATAAATGGTTCATATGATCTGTCGGGTTTAACAAAAATGGTCCTAATCTTTTTTTAACGGATCCTCTCCATGTAGTTCAGACCCCGTATCGGTTTGGTCCCTTGACCACTATTTCCATTAGTTTGACCGTCAAGTGGAACTGAAATGACATAAATACCTTTAAAATCAAGGTCCCTATGGTTTGTGGGCTATAACGAATTTAGTCTCTAATTTTTTTTACAATGCTTTCGACCGTTTTTATACGTTTTCGTCCGTTGTTCTTACGTTTTCATAAATTTTTATCCGTTTTAATACGTTTTAGTCCGTTGTTATCCGTTTTATACGTTTTCTTACGTTTTCCTACGTTTTTATTTGTTTTCATCCGTGTTTATTCGTTTTCATCCGTGTTTATATGTTTTCTTCCATTTTATACGTTTTCATTCGTTTTTATATGTTTTCATCCGTTTTTATACGTTTTCGTCCGTTTTTCCTACATTTTTATCCGTTTTCATTCGTTTTATAAGTTTTCGCCCGTTTTTATACGTTTTCATCCGTTTTTATATGTTTTTCTTACGTTTTCATCCATTTTTTACGTTTTTATCCGTTTTCATCCGTTTTTATACTTTTTCGTCCGTTTTTAGACGTTTTCATCTGTTTTCGTCCGTTTTTATACGTTTTCTTTCGTTTTCTTATGTTTTCAATCGTTTTACGTTTTCATACATTTTTATCCGTTTTAATACATTTGCGTCTGTTGTCATCCGTTTTACACGTTTTCGTCCGTTTTCATCCGTGTTTATCAATTTTCATTCGTGTTCATACGTTTTCGTCTATTTATATGTTTTCATCCGTTTTTCCTATATTTTATCTGTTTCATCCGTTTTATACGCTTTCGGCCGTTTTTATATGTTTTTATACGTTTTCGTTTATTTTTCTTACGTTTTCGTCTATTTTTCTTACGTTTTAATATGACTTTATACGTTTTCTTCTGTTTTTATACGTTTTCATCTGTTTTTATACGTTTTCCTCCGTTTTCTTATGTTTTCGTCTGTTTTCATACGTTTTCGCCTATTTTCATACATTTTTATACATTTTAATCCGTTTTATATGCTTTTGTCTGTTTTCTTATGTTTTTGCTCATTTTTATACGTTTTCGTTCGTTTTCATCCGTTTTTATATGTTCTCACCCGTTTTTATACGTTTTTGCTCGTTAGAAACATATGAAATAATAAGAATACGTAAGAGAATGTATGAATACTTAAGAAAACGGGCTAAACAAACTGATGAAAACGTATAAAAATGGATGAAAACGTAAGAAAAATGGACGAAAACATATAAAAATGGATGAAAACGTATAAAAACGGACGACGATGTATAAAAACGGGTGAAGACGGATAAAAACATAAGAAAAATGGACGCAATCGTAAGAAAAATGGACAAAAACGTATAAAAATGGATGAAAACGTATAAAAACGATGAAAACATATAAAAACGGGCAAAAGCGTATAAAACGGATAGAAAACATAGGAAAACGGACGGCGTATAAAATGTATGGCGCGCATAAAATGGATGGCGTATAAAACGGATGATAACATATAAAGGCGGATGAAAGCGGATAGCGTGGATGAAAACGAATAAAACGAGGAAAACGAAGAAAATGGATGGCGTATAAAACGGATGACACGATTAAAATGTATTAAAGCGGATAAAAGGTATGAAAGCGTAAGAAAACGAACAAAGCGTATAAAAGCGGATGGAAACGTAATAAAAACGGACGGAAACATTATAAAAAATATGGACTAAATTTGTAATAGCCCACAAACCACAAGGACCTTGATTTTAAAGGTATTTATGTTGTTTCGGTTCCACTTGACGATCAAACTAACGAAAATAGTGGTAAAGAGACCAAACCCGTCTGGTCGAACCGGGGAGAATCATAAGAAAAGATTATGGACAATTTTCGTTCGTCTGATGCATACATGGTCCATTTATGAAATTAATTCTTATATGGTATATATTCATGTTTTAAAGGTTGATTATATAAGTTTATTTGGGGGCTTATATAAACCGAATCAAGTGTTTTAATAAGCTTACATAATTTGGCTTGTGAGCTTATGTGGTAGGTTTTGATAAACTCAAAATTTTTAGCTTATTTAATTGATGTTAGCTGATGTAAATGATGTTATAGCGAAAGACATATAATAAGTTAAATCGACTACAAAATTTAGATTTACGAGCCGGTTATTTATAAGTTTTTGGATTTAAGGGATGGGACAAATTGACATAAATGTCGTTATGAGTTTCGAACCGGGTTGGATTTCATGTTATTATGGTTTAAATTGAATTGATGTTCAGGTATGATCTTTCTGATATCTGATGAAATGGGTTTTATTTTCATTATCGTCTATGAAAGAATTGAATTTGATTCAAGAACTTGGTTTTATTTGGTTTGCTCCTAAACATCTTTCGTTTAGTGTTATCGTTAGTGATTTAACATTTGTTACTTTATATATTGGAACTTTTTATAAACCACTCGTGATTTATCACGAGTCTATAAGTTCGTTACTTATAAATGAGCAAAGCTTGAGCTCAACTCTGCTTTAAGAATCGATGTGGGCCGCGAAGAAATTAAGGTGGTTCTTCGATTCTATGCCAAAAAAAGCTATTGTAGTTATGCATCGATTCGAGTCGAGTCGGATACAATTTAACACAACTTTAACCAATGTTTAAATAGGTTCATTACCGGTATTAGCAAAAACGCTAACAACTAAGTCCTCTTAGCTTCCTCTACCTTATAATAATTCATGCTTTGTTTTGTGAAATACTAATTCTATCTCGTATGTCATTTCCAATATACTACTAACACGAAGTGGACAAGCTTACGAGGATGGTTTAGATGTTAAATACTTGACCCGTTTTTAACGTTGATTAAGAAACATATTTCAAACATTAAAATGGATGAAAATAAAAAGTAAAAACATAAAAAAATGTACATAAAATTTTGGTGGACACGACCCAACCACAAGACCATGATGCATGACTTTGGCCCATTTAAAATTTACTAGATCCAAAAACAAGTAATTACGATTGCTTTGTCAGAAATAGGGGTATTCGGTAATATCCACACTAACCGAAAATCGAAACCGAACCGAACCGAAAATAACTGAACCGAATTGGTCAAAATCGAACCGAACCGAACTAAATGTTTGGTTATCGAGTTGGATATGGTTTTGGCAATGAAAACCGAAAACCGAATTCATATAAAATATATTTTTTCTATGTATATATGAAAAAATCACTAAAACTCTTTTTAGTATAAATATAACATGATTTACGCTTGAAAAATATTTTGTGCTAAAATATATATAATTAAATAAAAATAATTAAAATTGTGTAATTCGGGTTATTCGGTTCGGTTTTCGCTTATAGGGGTTCGGTTTTCGGTTATTCGGTTCGGTTGAATCAAATTTAATTTCGGTTCGGTTCGGTTTTCGGTTATACCTAGAAAAAAAAATTAACCGAACCAAGCGAACCGAATAAACCGAATAACCCGATAACTGAACCGATGAACACCCTTAGTCAGAAAGTCATTTCCTATTACAAATACTTTTGTCTTTTTATCTTTATCCCAACTTCGTTTTTTTGGAGGCGGACTTTAGTGTCTCCCAAGAAAATGAAGTTAAATGAAGATAAGATAAAACTAGTGAATATTGGTTAAAGTTGTGTTAAATTGTATCCGACCCGACCCGAATCGATGCATAACTACAATAGCTTTTTTTTGGCATAGAATCGAGGAACCACCTTAATTTCTCTACTGGCTCCGCCACTCTTGAAACTAGTGAAGCTCAAGGTCAAGCCCGAGTCAACCCGTTTACTCATATAGCTTAGGATGACACTCAAAGTTAAAACAATTTAATAATTTATCATGTACTGTAGTTGCTAACTAAACCAAAAAGCTTTTTGTCATCGTTACACAAGTCAAATTTGTTCTCAAAAAACTCAAGGCGTGCTTGGTTGGGGGTTAAGGGGGTGGGGAATGGGTGAGGTATTGACCACTTCACTCATTATTTAGTGTTTGGTTAGGGAGTCAAAAGGATTGATTATCCGTAATGGGTAATGAGCAATTATAGAATAAATTGAGGGGTAAGGATTGATTACCCACCACTCATTCGCTTCGTTCCTTCCTCTCTCAACCAAGCCGTGGCCTCAACTTTAAATACTCAACTAATTACTATTATTTTCCATTATTATTCAACTCCTTAGCAGTCTTTTTATTGCTTCAGTCAGCGTTTATTGATACTCAAATACAAAGTCCAAAAAAAGAAAAGATATATTCAAACACGTTAAATCAAAATTATGGAAAACGCGTTCAATAATTAATTACACGTGAACACATATCTGCAATATATAAATACTCCATCCATTCATAAACAAACCTTCACTTCAATTATCATCATCACCATCGTAACAACTCTTTTTTTAATGGCGACTCATCATTATGGCATACAAGGCAATCTTCTTGAAGTTACTGGTAATTACACCATAATTAAACAAATCTGTTTATGGGTTTTGTTTATTTTCTAAAGATCTAACATGGGTTCGTTTTGTTTTTGTAAATAATATATAGTTGTTAGCTGTAATAAACTGAAGGATACTGAATGGATATCAAGACAAGATCCATATGTTTGTGTTGAATATGGTAGTAACAGATCACGTACTCGTACTTGTACAGGTATTTACTCTAGTTTTTTTTAACCTTATTAAAGTTTTTATATAATTTTGTGTTTACTAATTAAGGGTTTATTTTTTGTGTAATTTTAGATGGAGGAAAGAATCCCACTTTTCAAGAGAAATTTGTGTATACTTTGATTGAAGGATTAAGAGAGTTGAATGTGAATGTTTGGAATAGTAATACTTTGAAGCATGATGATTTCATTGGCAGTGGAAAGTAAGTGTTGTTTTCGAGTTTTGTTTACGGTTTTTTTGGTGGTGGTTTATGGGTTAATAAGCTTGTTTTGTGGTGTTAGGGTGCAATTGGCTAAAGCGCTTTCGCAAGGATTTGACGATAGTACTTGGCCGTTGCAGAGTAAAACTGGAAGGTTTGTGTTTTGATCTTTTTAGTCGAATTAGTTGGATTGTGTATATATGTTGTGGTTAAATGTGTCTGAAGTAATTAATAACTTTGTTTGTGGTATGCTATGCGGTTCGTGTGAATGTTTGTTGCGGATATGTAGTTTTGGCCTTTGCTGACGAATTTGATGGTTTGCGAGTACAAGCAACGTATATGGAGTTAGGGTAGTTAAGAGAAGTCATTCATGATGGTTTATATGGAACTTGCAACTAGTTGAGTAGTATGTGGACGGTTCTTGACACAAGCAAGTGGTTTAGAACGAGGACGTTTCGTTAGGAAAATAAATGTGGTTTTGTTTAGGTCAATAGATGAATGACCACCTCCTCATAGTTGAACAACCAACAAGAAAGCTTTAGAAGTTCGGCTTACGATTTTTTTTTTCTTTTACAATTTATTGAATTGCATAAATTGGGAGTGATCTTGCTGGTTATAAGGTTTAGCTTTTCCCGATCATTGTGGACTAGCAATCCAATGACCAAGGGAAGTGGTCATCTTATCAAAGTTTTCATTATTGACAACAGTGATAAAGGCTGTTTGTTTTGTCTGGATCCAAGGACTTTTAAAAACATGATACAGACATTTAACGTATTGATCACCTTTTTCTTGGGCACATTTTTCAGTGTTTGCACCGGGACGCATGCTACCAATTGGTGCCTAGGGTTAAAATGATAGATCAACACTAAGAAGCTTGTTTTCCAATAATAGATAGAGAGTCCACTAAGGGATGTTTTATTGTGCAGTGCAAATAATCTGATCAGTGACATACATTTTCTAACACACACATACTCACGTGAAGATGTTAATCGTGACGTAGATATTGCTAGGCCATCTCTATCAGTGCAGCTGATGCCATTAAACTTGATAAATTGATGGATAATAGGAGCCAACATGGAATATCTTCCAGAAAGCCTGCTGGCAACTCTATCAGTGCAGCTGATGCCATTAAACTTGATAAATTGATGGGTAATAGGAGCCAACATGGAATATCTTCCAGAAAGCCTGCTGGCAACTCCACAGACCATTAGCGAGCTAATATAGAAGTTTCGGTGGACTTAAAGAGACTAGAATAATAGGTGTAGAGTGTTGGCCCAGTTTTACGGATCTTTAATCAACGATATACCAAAATAACAATAAACGATTTGAATCAAGTAACTTTTCTTATTTATCAGTCATATTTGTTTGTTCTGAGTTTCTAGTATTTATACATAATGAAAGCGGTACAAAGAAGCATTGTGTCGTTTGGCCTTAGAATCGCCAAAGTAAGTTTTCTTATAAGCGCCTTATAGCTGTCAAAAGCGTCCGAGTTGACTTCTTACTTTCGTTGACTTTTGTTGACCGGGTCATAATAGGTGTTGACTTGGGTGTTGGGTTGGGTCGATTAGGATTAACCCAATATTCTCCCCTTAATCACAATCACGTGACGTAGGTCTTTAAGTCTTGATTCATCTTCCGGTTACATCCACCGTCTCGAGCTTTTAATTTTTTTGTGATCATCCTTATGTCCGGTAGATCAATTTTCCTTGATTATTTCTACCTTCTTCCGTGATCTTCATTATGTCCATGTTGATCCGGTTATTTCCACCTTTTCTTCCGTGATCTTCATTATGTCCATGTTGATCTTGGTTATTTCCACCTTTTCTTCCGTGATCTTCATTATGTCGATGTTGATCGGTTATTTCCACCTTTTCTTACATGATCTTCATTATGTCCATGTTGATCATGTTCTTACGGTTATTTCCACCTTTGTTGTTGTGATCTTCCTTATTTCCGGTTGATCATGTTCTTACAGTTATTTCCACTTTGTTGTTGTGATCTTCCTTATTTCGGGTTGATCATGTTCTTACAGTTATTTCCACCTTTGTTGTTGTGATCTTCCTTATTTCCGGGTTGATCATGTTCTTCTTCAACAGTTGCCATAAGCAATGTTGGTTCTAAATCTTCTTGATGAGATTAGATTCTTCTTCCTTCTTTGATGGACATTTGTTTGCAAAATGGCCATACTCCTTACATTTAAAACACATCACCTTACTCTTATCATGAGTAAATTTATTTGAGTTGCTTTTGATTTTTCCTTGAAATTATTTTCTTGGTCTCATGACAAATCATGTCCGCATTTTTCACAATGTCCGTGAGTAATGTTATTCTTGTGATGTGTAAACAATAACTTATATTGATCGTTATTGTCCTTGTTCTTCTTAAACTTTATTCTTTCCTCGCACGTCTTGAGTCTCCCAATTGCTTCTTCCATCGTCATTTCACTTAGGTCGGAGTATTGCTCTATTGATGCAACTATTTGTAGATACCTATCGAATCTGACATTTAATAGTTTCCGTACTAAGGTTTCATCTTCTATGGTGTGTCCTAGACTAGCGGCTTTGTTTACGAGAGTTGTAAGTTTTGTAGCAAAGGTGTCAATTGTCTCGTCTTCTTTCATTTGTAACATCTCAAAATCGATTTGAGTGTTTGTAGTCTTCTTGTTGAACTTTGTCTTCGCCAACGTGTCTAGTTTTCAAAGCATTCCAAATGTCCTTCGCGGTTTTGTGCTTTGTTATTTGAAGTAATTGTTCCTCGGGTAAGGCTTGATAAAGGAAAGCAATAGCGGTTTTCTCTTTTGTCTTATTGGGTTGAGTCGACTCAGTCGGCTCTATTGTTTCCCATAAGTTATTTGCTTCGAGAATGATTTTCATGCGAATTGCCCATAATGAGTAATTCGCGGGCTTTAGGATTGGGCATTGAAATTGAGTTGTACTATTTGTAAAATTAGTACTAGGTTCTTTATTTCCACTTCCTTTCGTCATATCTTAAATATATTGATAATAAAAAATATCTCCAGAAATTTAACACGATGTGTGTTGAAAAAATGTTTTATTTTTCCTTATAGGCTATAAAACTTTATAAGACTAGTTTTAAATCCAAAGCGTCCTCGGAGATTATATTTTAAAAGCGAATAACCTAAAGTTAATTCCACTTTAAATGTTATTCCTAATCAGTATACTAGGTTAATATACTATCCAAAATATGATAAGATTTTAATAATTTTTAAAATAACTTATCAAAATAAAAAGCAATATATATCAAAGTATATAAAGTAAAAATAATGAAAGGGGTTTTGAAATCTTTTGGAACCTGGAGGGGTTGATAGTTTAACCCGATGCCTTAACAAAATAAAATCCCGTGTGTGTGGCCCTTTGTTTATGCACGCGTCCTTATATTTATTTATCTCCTTTATTCGTTTTGAGATAATAACCCACGCACTTATTTATTTTTCTGAGACACTGTCTTTCAGTTCTCTCTCTCTTCAAAGAAGATAACCTTTTATCTTCTCCTTCTTCTCCAATGAAAACAACGACGGTTGACCGGCCTCTTTTGATGGCAGTGGTTTTGGACCGTCCCTTCTACTTTCTCCGGTGTGGTGTTCCTTTTCGAGCACTGTTAATCCTCCAATTTGAAACCTAGGGTTTCGACTTATTTGGGGTTTTCAAATCCGTGAGAAGTATTATGATTGGAGTATGAAAATGAATCAATTGGGTCTCAATTGATCCTTACGGCTTGATTCCTTTGAAGAACGGTGTGTTTGTTCTTAATTCGAATCTTGACTTGTGCCCTAATTGATGACTTCGTTTGGTTTTGTTTGAATCAATATATAAACGATTTAATTCGTTTTCTTAATCCTATTGGATTGGGTAAAAAAGAAAACTATTTTCGGAAAAAAAATCTTTGCGAATGATTTTCTGATGCCGGGTGAGAGTAATCACGGTTGTGATTGTTCCCCTGTTGCGACAGAAATAGGAACACAGAAATGATGTTATGATTTGTGTCCGAATTTATTTTGCAAAAGTTCCGAAACAGTTTTTTTCCTTTGATTCTGAAACTATAACGAATAGATTGGTATATGATGATTGTGGCTCTGATACCAATTGTTGGCCCAGTTTTACGGATCTTTAATCAACGATATACCAAAATAACAATAAACGATTTGAATCAAGTAACTTTTCTTATTTATCAGTCATATTTGTTTGTTACAGAGTTTCTAGTATTTATACATAATGAAACGGTACAAAGAAGCATTGTGTCGTTTGGCCTTATAGCGCCAAAGTAACCGTTTTCTTATAATCGCCTTGTAGCGTCAAAAACTGTCCGAGTTGACTTCTGACTTTCGTTGACTTTTGTTGACCGGGTCATAATAGGTGTTGACTTGGGTCGCTGGGTTGGGTCGATTGGGATTAACCCAATATAGAGGTGCACAAAATTCAACACATGAGTTGCATAAGATAAGTTGTCGTAGAAACTAGTCATGATGTGTACTCTTTGTCTGATATCTACTTAGTCAACTGTACAAGTTGCTTCTAGTTTTGGGTAAGAACAAGTCTTGGCCTTTTGGATAAGATATACACAATCTTAACATCATCTTCCTCAGAGTACAAAATATTGTTGCGCCTTATGGTGGGGGAACGCGTGTCTTGAGTGACCAGGCTCACAAATCATTTCTACAATAATACAATTGGCTAAATAAACAAAACATATGACACAAAATTTGGGAACAAAGTTCATTTTGGAAAAATCAGGATTTTTGACAAACATTTACACTAGGAGGCAAGTATCCATGGGGTTACCGTGAACCTCCGGAAACCCCCTTGGGTCCGCCCCTACCCTATGGTAGGGGTCCTATTCATGGTAGTATATTCGTAGAATGCGATTGTTCTTTTCCTGTGTCTACCTGTTGTCGATTCTCATTCCCTGCCTAATATAGTGTTCTACACTCGTTGAATATAGCTTGTTTTATTATGGTAATCACGAATATTATTTATATAAAGATGCAAAATGCAGGAAATCATTAGATAGATGGACGATGCCCTGTTTTCTAATGCACCACCTCTGTTATGCAGGCATGCTGGAGAAGTTCGATTGATTATACATTACTCCAATGCCAATGTAAGTTATATTCATCCATCAGTTTACTCTTTAAACAACGGTCAAATTCTAGTGCTTGTTGTTTTGACGACCTAAACACAGAGTTTTAAGATTCTTATATAAACAATTTGTGTCACATATGATTATAAAAGTAATGTTTTCAAGGATAAGATATTCTTTTGAACGTAATATTTAAGAGAGATTATGTATTTGAAAATACATTTTGGTCAAATTTTGACCAGCTCAACACATATGGACTTAACCTATTTTTTGTTTTACCCATTTAACCTGTTATTCTGTTAAAAGGTAGAATATGAACCGAACTCCCGAAGTGAACCCACTTCTAACATATGGCATCTGTAAATTATACAGATATATGGTCATTTTGGTTTCGGGTTAGGGAGACAGTTTCTTGTCCCCCAACCCTTGCAAAACCAAGGAGACTTGGTTCACTAGGTCACTCTTATAACTTTTGGGGTCTGACTGGTCCAATAACTTCATTTATGTGCAGAAACCAGCAGGTGGTCATGCAACTCATGCTCCAGCAGGTCAACATTATGGTGCACCCCAGGCGTCACTGTACTCAGCACCACCACCACATGCATCAGTGTCGTATCCTCCACAAACGACTGCAGGTCAATACCCACCACCCGGAGGCTATCCTGCACCTTCTCCTTACCCCGCATACCCACCTAACTCGGGTGCTTATCCACCTCAGTCTGCATACCCACCTCAGTCTGCTTATCCTCCTCAACCATATCCACCAAATTCAGCTTATCCTCCTCAACCATATGGATCCCAATATCCTCCTGGTATGTCCTTATCTGTTTGCCTTTATTGTGCTTTTTCTCTTCAGGTGGTAATTTTGACCCGTTCTTGGTAAGCGGTCTGAATTGGTTTACTTTGTCAATAATGGGTCATTTTAAAGTTGCTAAAACATGAAATGGTTGAAGGGTTGAAAGTTACCAAAGTGTATATAAAATTATAAAACCTTCTAACCACATCAATTGTTCCTAAAATTTAAGACACAGAAAACTGATTGTGGGTTATCTCGACCCATTAAAAAGTTACCATTACCAATCCATTTTGCCACCTATGCTTTTTCATCATGCTAATTGTTCACTTTTCTTTGTGATCAGGTCCTCCATACCCGGGAACATATCGTCCACCTTATTGAAGTAGAATTCCTGTCCCCTATATAACAAAGATGCAACGAAAGGTGTTAAGTACTTAAATCTGCAAGGTTGCAAGAAATACTTAAATCTGCTAGTTATGGTGAAACTGTAAATTTCTTTCGTGAGTGCCGACTTATAGTTTGAGATTTGCTAGTTGTGGTAATGAATTCTTTTATCTGTTCTAGTACTTTTTTTCAGAATTTTATCCTATTATGTCACAATACTGCTTTGTTGATATCACTGATGGATTAACCAAACACCGATCCATTGTAAGTATTGGCAGGCAGTGTCCATGCATGTGTATATATTCCGTCTTCCAGTAATGTTATCTAGTAGTGTTGTGTAATGATGATGCATATTGTTTTATCTGTTTTAGTTTTATAATGGTGCAAGTTTTCGAGTAAATATTTCCCTTCTGAATTTAACAGAAAACTAAATGTTGAATAAATAGTGCAAACGGAACTAAAACTCTTCAATATAAGGAGAACCGGTGATGGACCATGTCGGCGCACGACCAGAAATTGGAACACATTGATTCCGCTCTCAAACCATATATTGACTATTTTAATCCTGAGGCCTAAACCAACATATATCATTATTAGTTTCATCATATGCTTTCTCTCTTCTAATTTTTTTGACTGATATCCAACTCCTTGGAAAATTGTGAGAATCAAGTGTATACAAAACCTTTCCTCTCGAAATCTAGGAGAGTAAAGCTAGCCAGCGAGGCTTTTAGGCAGCTTTCAAATGTTCTTCATCGATGGGGAGCAAGCTGGAAAAGAAAGAATAGTTATCTCCTCAAAGAAAAAGGCTAAAGGGTGCTTGCTTTACTTTGAGAAAGAAGGTATTATATACGTAACATAATTTTATAGATCTCACATATATTGAAACCAATGTCCCTTTTTTCTGTCGTTCTCATCATTTGGTTTCGTCACACCACTAGCAACCAAAAAATCCTTTAACACATCCAGAATTGTATATACTTGAGCACAAATAACATTATAACATATTAGTAACATCAGTGTCTTATTCGGAATGAATGAATAATATATAGAATGGGATATGATTCATATGAAGTAATTTGATACTTAGATAATAGAATGAGGCATGATTACAAGGGTGCTGCCTTCTTCATTTCTTGTTTTAACAGAGTTAATACACCCAGTATCAATAGCTTGTCGATCATTCTTTAATGCTTCATGGATGTATATATCAAACTGAGATATGAAGTAATTTGATACGTATTTTAGATAAGAAACTGTCAAATTCTGTATGATATCGATAAATTATACTTTACGATGAAACGGCCAAATCAAAACACGCAGCTTAAAAACACAGATTTACACAACTTGCGTAAATGCTCTCGAACTTTGCAAGTCGTGGCACACAGCAACTTACTTCTTCATGCAGAAAGATTTAAGTCGACTCACACTTTGTTACAAACAATTCTAATTGCATTAGCACACGAAAAAACAAAAAATTGATTTCACGTAAACTAAAGAAAAGATCTTACTATTCACACACATGCTTTCACAATCATATCAAGTAGTCTAATTTAACCAATCATATCAATTAGCCTAATTTAACCTCTTCTAATTGGAAATGTACATGCATGATTAGTGTGTGACAGTCTAACAGAGATGTGGAGAATAATACAGTAATGATACAGAAATCTTAACATTACAACTTTTAATGATAATATATTGTGTAGTTTTATTGAAGTATGACAGCAACTTTATGATATCATTACTAGAATTATACAGTATAAGTTGTCATTTTGGATGGCCTCATTATGGCATTAAGCCCTGCCAAACTTGTTGGCCCGACATATAAACTTAGGGTGTGTTTGTTTCATTAAGATGTTTTGGAGTGCGACTACCATTCTGGCATCTACTGGAAGAGGTGGTTGAAAAGTCTAAATCGAACGAAATAATGTTGTTTGTTTTGTATAATTGTCCGAATGATTTTAAGTGCTCGTTTTGCAATTTGTTTATTAAACCCTATGATGCGATAATAAATAACTTATGTAAATATGAAACAAGACTTTTATCATAAATATAACATAGTTAATAAACAATCAAATATATTATATAAAGTTTTAAAGCGAAGTAAGAAGCGAATAAGACAGCCCCCACTTCTTACCGAGTAAGATTTTATATGTCTGGCGGGTCTTACTCGAAAAGAAAAATACAAACAATGAAACGTCGCCTCCTTTTCTTTGGTAGAGTAAGAGGAATTTAGTAAGACTTTTTAAAACAAACACACCCTTACCATTAAGTCACCAAACATTTTATACTTGGGAAAGGCTAGGATAGACAAAATTGGGTATGAACTACTAGAGAAAAAAAAAAAAAAAAAAAATGAATCAAGCTCCAATGTACGATAGACCATAGCAATGTATACACATTATGCAAAAACACACATATAAGTTATGTTTGGTGTAATGGGTTGAAATTTGAAAGAAATTAAAAATTTGAAATTGTGGCTTTTATTATAATAGAAGTTGAAATTGTATTTATAAACTCGTTTGGCAAATGGGTATAAACTTAAAACATTATTATCAGAAATTACTAAAATAGCGTAATTAAATGAGTTTTATATATGTTAGATATTTTTTGGTTAAATAAATAATTTATTGTTCGAGAACATGATTTCGTGTTTCGCGTAATAACGAGGCTTATTATATAATGAAACTTATTTTAAAAGATGCGCTCATAAAACCCCGTAAACCCTTCACCAAACACAGCCATAGCAAGTGTGAGTGAGCTTCTAGATGGTAGGTCTGGTCGATCACCACGACACTAGTCTAACAGTTGGGGGCATGCAACTCTAGTACGAAGTTAAAATGTTTAAGTCAAGACGCGATTTACCATTTGATTTTCGCTGGAAATGAGTCTAGGGCCATGGACTTACAAAGTGAGAAGCTACAATATATATTCCCCTTAAAAAAGAAAATTAGCATAAATATAACATTTATTATGTAAGATATATAAAGTAAGGACAAGCGTGACATCCGGTCTTATAAAATCTTTTCCTTTTCTTGTTTGTGTTTTTTGAGAAGCGAGTCTTCCCTTTCCATATTCTTCGATGGATACATATAGAGAGAGAAACTAGTGAACACAAAAAGAACCAATGGATGCTACTTCTTCACCTTCATCTTCATCTTCTTCATGTATCTTAGATACATTTTTCTTATGTGAAGAGCAAGACCATTCATGGAACCATGATGACCATGATGATGAACATGATCATGAAGTTACACAAACCATCCTCCAAGATTCCTCACATTTCCATCTTTCTACCTTAAACGACCAAGATTTCTTGTGGGAAGATGAAGAACTTGTGTCACTCTTCACTAAAGAAAAACAACAAGAAGTGCTAAAACACACCCTTCTACTTTCTCTTTTGACAAAACAGACCTTTCACTTTTGTTGGCTAGAAAAGAGGCTGTGGAGTGGATCATAAAGTCAAGTCACATTTTGGATTCACTCATCTCACTGCCATTTTATCTATTGATTATCTTGATAGGTTTCTTGCAAGTTTTCATTTCCAAAAAGATAAGCCATGGATGATGCAACTTCTTGCTGTCTCTTGTCTTTCACTTGCTGCTAAAGTTGAACAAACTCAAGTGCCACCCTTGCTAGATCTTCAAGTATGTTTCTTGTACCATATGCATAAAAACTTCTTTTTCTCCTTTTTTGGATTTTTGATGAGCTTCTTTTTGGTAACCATTTTTTTTAAAGTTGTATCTTATTCTGACCCATATCATCATTAACCACAATGTTATGTAAAACATAATGGGGATGCTTATTGACTTGTTAATCAACTTAAGTGCTAGAACATGGGATGTACTTTGTGCTGCTAGACTTGTGCCATGTACTTATCATAACCACTTGAGTAAATATTTGTTATAATGAAATTGGTTTTTTGTTTTTATGTAGGTGGAGGACACAAAGTACTTATTTGAGCCAAAAAACATACAAAAAATGGAACTTTTGGTTATGTCAACTTTGAAGTGGAAGTTGAATCCAGTTACACCTATATCATTTCTGGATCATGTTGTAAGAAGGCTTGGATTAAAGACTAATCTCCATTGGGACTTCTTTAAGAAATGTGAAGATCTCATTCTATCATTAGTCTCTGGTAATCCATAAGTCAAAAGCCAAAATATTCACTCATTTAGACCAAAAGTCAATGTTGCATATATTTATATTCTAAATGTTTTTGTTGGTTTTGTTTTGCTTTAAGATTCAAGATTTGTGGGTTATCAACCATCAGTATTGGCCACAGCTACAATGCTTCATGTTATAGATCAAGTTGACTTTTCCAATTCTGTTGACTATCAGAATCAGCTTATGGATGTACTTAAAACCACCAAGGTTTGTCTTTTGTCCTTTGTACTAAAACTTCCAATAGTACAACTCTATTTTGCATTTAGTACAATATTTGATGAAACACTAGGATTTTTTCTCTGTGAGAAGCTGAGAACTGAGCCAAGCCTCTGACCATGGTAGTACACTAGTAGTTTAGCTAAAACAAATGTCATGTAAAAAATGTGTAAAAAATGTGTATAAAATGACCTTATATGAAAATTAGAGTTTTGCTGTGTATTACAATGTAGAACCCACAAAGTATATCAGGTGTCATGAACATTATTAATCTTTTATCAGACATGAACACATTATTTTCCAGGTCTTCTATTTTGTAGAATTTTTTTGTTTTAATATAAGTTTTTGTTACTTTTTATCTTGCTCCTCTCTTTACTGCAATTGTATGTGTTCAAAAACAAAAGAGTAAACATATCACATATGGCTTTGCATGATTAATTAGGGACACACTTCTTCAGTCAGCAACGTGTGTAGATTGTGCAAAACGCATAATGTAGCATTGTTGGACTCCATTGATTAAAGGTGCAAAATAATTATTGGGTCTTTAAGAAAATATTATTGTACGTCTTGCATATTCAATTTGCGCGGTAGACATATTCAATATGATTAAATATTGTGTATATGGTTGTCCACAGGAGAAAGTAAAGGAGTGCCATGATATGATTATGAAGGTATCACATCTGTGTTCCAACAACCCTAAAAAGCGAAAACATGAAGATGGTACAATGTATAACATTCAAGTTGGTGTTGTGGATGAACATTTCGTGTCATCACTATCACCATCGTCTTCCAATCGCAATAATTGTCAACATCCAATCAAGAAAATGAGAAGTGAGCAACAAAAGCTCGGGTTTGCTTTGATAAGTTGCAACGCGTTTGTCGATTTTGTTTCTAGTCCTCATTAAGTACATTTTATGGTTCGCAATAATTTTCAGGTTCACCATGAGTTAAATTTTGAAACATTTGTTATTAGGCTTGTGCCCCAAGGCCACATGATAAGAAGGAAGAGACTCACAAAAGTATAAAAAAAAAAGACATTTTCTTATATGAAAAGTGTATTTTTTTTGGAACTCTGAGTTCTTTTTGTAAGTCCATGTTTTTTATTATTATTTGGCTTAGGGCACAAGTTATAGAAACCTTTGTTATTATTAGTAGAGTATCGGAAATCTTTCAAGGACGTGGGCATGGTTACGTGGAATATTAATGTTTTATTTTCATGTACTTCTTGTAATTATATTGATAAGACAAATAATACAGTACAAGTCTATAAATCAAATTTAAACTCTTTGGAATTCCTTATATGTACGCTTATGACTTATATGTTACTCGTAGTATATTAAAGAAAGATTTGGTTAAAAATGGTGTATAAGTTGGTTTAAGGAAAGAAACTAGCTAATGTAAGGGTGCCTGCTGGCGATAAGCAATTCCCCAACGAGTAGTAAAGGAAGACACGCGGCAGAAGCCCTTTGAAATTTGCTCATGTTAAAAGTTACTTTTGTGACCAATAACTCCCTAATTATGGAAGAAATTTGATGATTAACACTTATCTCATACGGTGGCGGGTAGAAAAATGATTCTGAGGCGTCGAGTAATAAGAGTATAAAAACGTGTTAAATAGTGTATTCTTTAAGTGTAATTTTGAGCCGGGTCGGGTCGGGTTTTATTAAAAGGGAGATAACAAGTCTATTTCATTGCAGTTAACACTAAATAATAGGTGTAGTTGTCAAATATATGCCGATTGGTAACTTTCGCTTCATTCTTTAGTTCTTTTTGGAAATGAGTAATAATTATGTTTTTCTTACACTGGCGTTTTTTGTCGGGATACAATTAATTAGGACGGAAAGAGTAATACACTTGAAAAAATGTGATCATTATGATACAATTGAATATAACAGAAATCTTAAATCCTAAAAATACTCATTATTAAAATATTAATTTTAATAGTTATATTAACATCATATATAATCCTAAACAATGTTTTAGTTTAAAAGAAAAAAAAACTTAAACATTCTGTATATGTTAAAGATATATGTTACTTACACCAAAAAAGGAAAAGAAAAAAGCATTAAAATATTGTTAAATCAAAAGAAATGTTACTTTTTGTTACCCACTTCCAAGTCCCAAGGACCAGAGTCCCTTTTCATCTTCCCCACTTTTTCTTTCTATGTTTTCCGACCAAACTATAAACCACCAGAAAAACTAGTTTTAAAATTAGTTGACGCTCTCTTTTCTAATTCTCAGTGAATGACGAGGGCACTTCGATTATCAAGCTGAGGGCACTGGACTTTTTTACAGCCAATTTGATATTTTTACTATATGATCTTGTGTGTCTAAGAGAGGTTTGTTGGGGGCAACTCCCCAAGACTTCTTGTGGCTCGCCGCTTTCACATGTTTCTTCATGGTTGTCGTGGCCGATCTTGATTAGGGATGGCAAAAAAACCCGAATCCGACGGGGAAACCCGAAACCCGAACTTATTGGGGCGGGGACGGAGCACACCATCCTCGCCTCGCCCCGCCCCGAAACATATACATATACATATATCTATATACATAAAATATTGTGTTAGTATTTACGTTGTGATTTATTCTATAAAGTTATGATTTATTCCAATGATTAATATATTACTAATGGTTTCTCGATTATTCAAGCTATTCCATAAAATAATATTGTTAATAGTGTAGAAATAAGAATAAGCGAGGAAGCGACAGAGTAAGATGGAGATCGCTTAAAAAGACAACCCGATAAGACCCCGATGGGGAATGGGGCGGGTTTGGGAGTATCTCGCCCGATGGGCGCCTGATAAGATCCCCGATGGGGATTAGGCGGGTTTGGGGATGGTTTTGTTATCGGGTTTGGGGATGGGGATGGCCGCCCCGCCCCATTGCCATTCCTAATCTTGATCTTAAAATCTTATGATTTTACGATATTACAAATAAAAAATGATTCGGATCTTATGTAGTATCTTAGCAAACTTAGGATTTTATAAGATCTTGATCTTAATCATAGGATCTAAAGATTTTATCTCATCTGATCATACTTTTTTCGAATCGCAAACTAAAAACCTAAAAGTTATGGATAATATTTTATGAAATTTTTAAAAAATGTTAATCTTCTTAAACATTCCATATTTATAATTTAAAAAAATATTTTCTTAAATTCATATAATTTTGTGTTAATGATATAATAATTTGTAGATTTGAATAATATTATAAAAATTATTAAGAAAATGACATTATAGTATGATCTTATGATCCCATGATCCCAATCCGATTTTACAATTCCAATCTTGTAAAAACAAAAACGATCCTGAGTAAGATCCTGATCTTGAAAAACCTTGGGTTCATGGTTTGTTATTGTAAGAATATTGCTAAAATAATGTTTCTTAGAAAAATTATTCGCGTACAACGACGAGGGTATATAATTTTTAACAAAACTCGGTAGTGTCAATTTGTATGAGCGTATTTATTAACTTTTTAGTGTATTTATTGATGTGGTTTAAAAGTAATAGCATGTGTGCACGTATTTTTCTTTTTTTCGTAAATATTTTATTAAGACGACAGTCAAGCAGATTATCGATGGTTTTTGTTTGGTTTGTTGGTAGTGTAACATCACTTAAATGTTCATGTTAGAGATGGATGTGTGTTTATTATGTGTATGTCATTTAGTTTTGTGTCACATTTATCTGAATAGGTAATTGGAATCTTGATACGTTTTTCCTAATAAACAATTATTTTCTAAACCGTTTTCCAAAATATTGTATTTTTTTATATGTTGCCATAATTTTCTAATCGGATCCCGTAATTTTTTTTTTATTTATTTACGTTCACTATTTTTCATGCAACATATATTACTAGTGTAATAATAGCACAAGGCAGTGAAATTTAATAATTTAGGGGCAATTTCATATTTATCAAAATTTAAAAGTTATAATTTTATATTTTCTTAATATATGCTTTAAAAGATTGCACCGGTGCATTAAAAACTTGCCTTTTAAGTAGGGTGTAACCGATTACACGACACGATAAGCGCACACGAACCCATACGCGAAATTAAGCGGGTTTGAGTTGAGGATAAGCAGGTTTGGGTCAAAGCAGGTCAACCTGTCTAACCCGTTTAATAAACGAGTCGTGTTTGGGTTGAGTAAGTATTAAACATGTCAACCCGTCAACCCGTTTAAGTATATAAGATCTTAAAAATAAAATATATAACTTGGTTTTTATGTTGGATGTGGATTAAATATATTTTGTTATTTACTTAGTATGAGTGAATTATAATTTTATACCTTAAATATCATGAAAATTGATGCTTATAATTCTGAAAATTGTCGCATAGTTATTTGTATGTTATTCTTATCATATTTTAGATCCTTATAACATTTTTAGCATTTAAACTAGTTAAATCGACAAACAACCAGCTTTATTCACTGCTTGACCTATTTACTTAAATGGGTTAAACGGGTCACAAATGGGTTACACGTGTTATGCAGGTGTGGGTTAGGGTTGAGTTTCTTGACACGATTAATAAATGGGTCGTGCTTGGGTTAAGGCTATACTAACCCGCCAGCACGCGAACCCGAATAGGTTAACACCAACACGACTCGATTGCCACCCCTACTTTTAAGTAAATATGAAATAATGACTTTTCAATGTTAAATTTGAAATTTTCCCAATGAACTATTGAATGCTTTCCTATTTTTTAAGTTTTATGTAAAACGAGGCTACAAAAACCCGTGCGTTGCACCGATTGGTTAAGGGTTGAAAATGTGTGATTACCAAACATGTACGATCATCTAAAATGAAAGACAAATGTATGATTTGTTGCAATTTAACAAAACTTAGCTCGAAGACAAATATTATGATTTTAGTACATATTAATAATGTTTTTTTGTCATGTCGTGTAATCCAACGTGTTCTCAAATTGCATAATAGTAAAGAATAATCTTGAAGCACATTTTATAAGTAATATAAACTTTAGCCGTGTAAAATTTATCAACCGGTGAAAATTTGTAAGTCCAAAATATCACTCTTTTGCCAACTAATATGCTAAAGTTAACACCATGTATTAAAATACATTAGATACTAAAATCATTCTAGCCCAACACTTGAGCACACATGACAATTGACAAATATTTTTTTTCTTTCTGATATATATTTTAGTTGGTTTTTTCATGTAATATGGTTGTATATGTTTGATTTTTTTTTGTTTTTTGTTTTTGTTTTTTTTAATTCTAAGAAGTCCGAACTTACACTAATTTGGCATTAAGCATATAAAATGGAAACCCATTACTTCAAAAAAAATGTGTTTTATATAATTTGATTTTTGATAACATATATATATAAATATCATGGATCGCAAATCAAACGTATATAGATACAAATATGGCTATCTCCATATCTATAGGAAGCGATGCACCGATTGTGTCTAATATTTCATAGCTAAATGGTTGGTACTAATTAGGTTCCTACTATTTAAGATAGTTACTTAACTTTGAAAGAGTAAATGTGAAAAGATTTTTTGGATAATACATAACTCTCGTTACCTAGACTATTTATTTTTAACACGGTTTCACAAACCTTCAATTTGGAGCATACATTGATGAGGCCTTTTATTTCCAAGAGTAGGACATGGATGCCAATATTCAGATTGGTTCCAAGGCTATCACCTTCATCAGATTTTGAAATGATACACAACATTCCTTTTTTTTTTCTTTTTTTTAAATAAACTCTTAGAAAAAAACTTACAATAAACATCATTATATATAGTTAAGAAAAGCTTATATAAACATCAGTATTATTCTTAAAACTTCATAGACACATGATAATCCAACTCAACATATTAACTTAAGTATGGTAACCCATGCACATGCAACTCCTCCACAACAACAAAGTAGTCATCGTTGATCGATCCGATTTTGGCACATCAAATCTAACCCTCCCATACGGCCAAACATAGCACACACGGTTGTCATCTATATAGGTTGCTTGTATACCCATCACCCATGAACCAACTGATGTATCTTTATGAGCATAACTCTTCACAGATGCGCTCCAAGAAAAACTGAAACGAACAAAAGTTGTATTTTTAGCCCTAAAGAATGGCAGTTGGGTCGAGCAGTTTGTTCAGATGAAAGGCGACGGAACAAAATCATTCATGAACAAAGTCGTTCAGTTGGGTCTAGCAGTTAACAAAACTGACTTTCAATCTTTGATCCTCGCACACACTTGGAGTTTTTGCATGAAGCTTTATTACGTAAAACTAAATTCACTTGAAAGGTTGTGCAACTTCACTTGATGTTGCTTTGTTTCATTGAATCCTTTTCGTACTAATTTTCTTCATTTTGACAAATCTTTTCACGCATTTTGGGCGTGTCGATAAGTACTTATCTTACTAATAATTGTTTCACAAAATATAGCGATGAGTAAATCTATAGCGTTTAACACATAAACTTTGACTTGCATGCACGCTACATGAAAAATTTATATCTGATGACCAATTATTGCATGTAAAGTTTAATCCCAAACCAATAATGGAGCAATAACATGTACATTAACCATACTTCTTTCCAAATAAAATATGGTATGTATTGGTGCAATGAGTAGTTATACATCATGCAATGAAGATGATACAATAGTAAGTTTGAAAGAGGCACCGCCATGAATTAAAGTCGCAATAGCCATGTACCAAAGCGATGTAAGTGGTCATGAAAAGGCCAAGAAAAGACTAAATTCGTAGTTGTGGAAGGAAGGAATGAAGACGGTGGTAGCACAACATGCTCCAAATATATATGTCCATGTCCTCTTGTCCAAATGATCATTTATGTAGTATATGTTGCGCCATTTTGTAAAACAACACTCAATATTAACTTAGACATTCAAGATTTACGCCACCAAAGATATTGGTTTTTCGACCATATTGTCCAAACATCAATTTAACTTGTTAACCATCATTTAGTATACGGAAAAATTAATCAAATACAATGACTAAAGAAATAGTTTATAAACCTATATTCTATATTAAATCAGAAAGAAAAAAAAATCATATTTGATCCACTTTTAGCTATAAAAGAATTATGATTGCAACTGCGTATATAAAATATTAGTACCTCTCATCACTCATTATGGATCACTGAACATTAGCTTGAAAAAAAAGTAAGAAAATAGCTACAAAATCTTTTCCTTTGTGCATTATAAGTTTAACACGTCTTTGCTAATTGCTATGTAATATAAGAACCAATTAATCAATCTTATACCTGTTACATTTGAGAAAATTCATAAATGATTGTATAAGTTGTAGCCAAATACCTTGCTTCTGGCGGAGCATTGTTTCTCAGTACACCGCCTCGAACCAACTCATTTAACACACCCAACGAACCATCCTGCATGAGAACATAAAATGAACTTATACAAAGATGACACCAAAAAATACTTTAAAAGAACGACAATTAACTGAAACCAAAATAGGTGTGATTTATTTACTTGTCTTCTTCATCTATCCATTGTAAGCATCCGTAATCCGTTCCATGTCAAGAAATGCATGTGTTATTTATAGGCTTCTTAAGATGAATATGAAGTGTTGCAACAACTAAATGCAGTGTTTCTTTGTATACCTCCAAGTAACTTCATGTTTCTTCATATACCTCCGATTAATGATCATACATGAATGTTGTAGCCTTCAAAGAACACTTTATATTCACCTTCATTTCATTACATTCAATTGAGAGCTTTTGTGAAGCATTGGCATGTTTGTACCGTACATGATTTTGTGCACAAACCCTCTTGCACATTAAATTAAGGGGTTCAACTTTATAGTATTATAGATGTTTTTTCTATTATAACTGATAATATGGATAAGGCTTACAACATTCAATAGTGATGGGGTCCCTTTGTCCTGGGGTGCCAACCATGAACATAATGGACAACAGCTTCCTCATGTGAAGGTGGCTGATGATCATCAATAACATAAAAGTGATAGAGTTTGCTTTGAAATAACACAGACTTGCTAATAACCAATTTGCATTTCTTTCAACGTTTTATAAATCTTATTAGAAACGAATCAAATATTTACAAGGAATAGCCCACGAAAAACTATCCATGTTGATGACAAATACTCTCTAAACTGGTACAACAAGAGGCAACTAGCTTTGCATTGTTGTCCCTTGGAGAGGATGATTCTAAGTAATAACTTGTGCTATTTATTGTGTTGAATCATCTACTTAATCTGTTTACAACCTTTCATGTTTATAGGGAGGGAATTAGGGTTTGAATTTGGGTTGAATAGTAAGTTGTCGACATTACTATAGATAGGCATGTGCCTAGTAGGCTAGTCTGAAGCTTACTTTTGGCGTTTCCCGATTTGACAACTTAGAGTCCCAATGCCTGTTTCACGCGTATCGATAAGTTCTTGATCTTATCTTCTTGAGGAAGTTTTCCGCCCATGCTTTCAGTTGGTTGAGGTTGTAATTCAAACTATGTCTTCAGAGTCCTAGAGACACTTGTCAGATCCTAGAACTTCTGGTGTTGCTTCTAGCTCCTTGTAATATCACTCCCTGACACCGCATCAGTTTGTGACATTGTTGTCTTCAGATGGTCTTCGACGTCCCTGAAGCCAACCGGCGTTTAAGCTTTATACAACACTCACTGACATTAGTGAGTCCGTCTTCTGAATAATAATCAGAGAGTCAAGTTCTATGCTAACCATCATAGAGTATGTCACAAGACATCTATCAGAATCACTTAGATAGTCTATCCGGTGACATACCTTCTGACTCTTATCAGAGGCTTGGTTTTTTCTGACCTTCAGAAGCCATATTAGGCTATTTTATGTTTAAATATTTGTTAGAGATAATTGGGTCGGTTTGTCAGACCCAACAATCTCCCTTATTTAAATATACTAATAG
Source organism: Chrysanthemum lavandulifolium (assembly GCA_022545495.1). Lineage (NCBI taxonomy): Eukaryota > Viridiplantae > Streptophyta > Magnoliopsida > Asterales > Asteraceae > Chrysanthemum > Chrysanthemum lavandulifolium. The sequence goes on from CM040238.1 coordinate 91,551,771, forward strand.
ACTAATTTATCAGAAGTAAGTGAGCATAACGACTTCTTCTTACTCATGATATTACATCAGAGAATATAAATGATTTTCAAGTTATTCTTGGTCATCTGATGTTGCTGCGGATGTGATACCTTTGACATAAGGTTCAAAGGTTCAGAGTCACTATCAGCATGTAATTTCAAGTCTAGACTATTCTAAACATATTCCAGAGTCTCTTAGGAAGTATATCTTAATATCTTACCCAGAGTCTTTTCTCTCTTAAACAATGAGAATAGTCTAGCTTTATCAGTAGTAAGTGAGCAAAGAGGCTTCTTCTTACTTATTGATTTACAACAAAGAATAAATATGTTTCATCAAGGTACAATTCTTTGTTGTATATGTATTCAATGCGTATTTTGGGAGATCAGGGATTGTTTTGTTTAAAAATGTTCCCTGATAATCCCGACCTTTGTAGAATATGAAGACATCTTCATACTACCCTTGAGCCTCCTTGGATCTTTTAGCCCTTCATTTCTTTGATTAGATCAGCCTTTAACGCTCATTTCTTCAAAATTCTGACGACCATTGAAAATGACTAGTATCTTCATTTAAGTGTTTCCACACTATCCTATTAAGAGGATATTGTGGCAGAAAGAGCTGGATAGGAGGCTGAGGGAGGTTCTTTATGTACAAGATGAGTTTAAAAGTACTCAAAATTGTAGAGAAATGGCTAAAGGGATTATTTTAGAGATGTATTTAGGTGGGGGATTGGGTATGGTGTAAATTTGATGTTACTAGCCGTCATTCAAGAACGGCTAAATATTATTAGCGGTCAATCAAGAACGGATCTAGATTAAGAAAAACCAACGCGCTCTGATACCAACTGTTGGGGTCCCCTCATCCTAGGGCGCAAACCACGAACATAATGAACAACAGCTTCCTCATGTGAGGGTGGCTGATGAGCATCAATAACATGAAAGTGATAGGGTTTGCTTTGAAATAACAAAGACTTGCTAATAACACCATTTGTATTTTTTCAACGTTTTATAAATCTTATAATAAATGAATAAAAGATTTACAAGAAATAGCCCACGGAACACTATCCCTGTTGATGACAAATACTCTCCAAACTCGTACAACAAGAGGCAGCTGGCTTTGCATTGTTATCCCTTGGAGCGGAGGATCCTCACTAAAAACTTGTGCTATTTTTTTTGTGTTGAATCATCTACTTAATCTTTTTAAAACCTTTCATATTTATAGGGAGGAAATTAGGGTTTGCATTTGGGATAGTAAGTTGTCGACATTACTATAGATAGGAACGTTCCTAGTAGGCTAGTCTGAAGTTTACTTTCGGCATTTCCCGATTTGACAACTTAGAGTCCCAATGCTAGTTTCACGTGTATCGATAAGTACTTGATCTTATCTTCTTGAGTAAGTTTCCTGCCCATGCTTTCAGTTGGTTGAGGTTGTAATTAAACTAAGTCTTCAGAGTCCTTGAGACACTTGTCATATCCTAGAACTTCTGGTGTTTCTTCTAGCTCCTTGTAATATCACTCCCCAACACCACATCAGTTTGTGACATTGTTTTCTGTAGATGGTCTTCGACATCCCTGAATCAAACTCGCGTTTAAGCGTTATACAAAACTCACTGACATTAGTGAATCCGTCTTCTGAATAGTAATCAGAGAGTCAAGTTCTCTGATAACCATCAGAGAGTATGTCGCAAGAAATCTATCAGAATCACTTTGATAGTCTATCCGGTGACATACCTTCTGACCCTTTTCAGAGGCTTGGTTCTTTCTGACCTTCAGAAGCCGTATTAGGCTATTTTATGTTTAAATTTTTGTTAGAGACAATTGGGACAGTTTGTCAGAGCTAACAATCTCCCCCTATTTAAATATACAAATAGACTAATTTATCAGAAGTAAGTGAGCGTAACAACTTCTTCTTACTCCCAATATTACAATAGAGAATATAAATGATTTTAAAGTTATTCTTGGTCATCTGATGTTGCTGCTGATGTGAACTCCGTAGCTTTTCTTTGTTTGCGATACCTTCGACATCAGGTTCAAAGGTTCAGAGTCACTATCAGCATTTAATTTCAAGTCTATACTATTTTAAACATATTCCGGAGTTTCTTAGGAAGTATATCTTTCCCAAAGTCTTTTCTCTCTAAAAGAATGAGAATATTCTGGATTTATCAGTAGTAAGTGAGCAAAGAGGATTCTTCTTACTTATTGATTTACAACAAAGAATAAATATGTTTCATCAAGGTACAATTCTTTGTTGTTCATGTCTTCAGTGAGTATTTTGGGAGATCAGGGATTGTTTTGTTTAAAAACATTCATTGATAATCCCGACCTTTATAGAACATGAAGACATCTTTATACAACCCCTGAGTCTCCTCAGATCTTTTAGCCATTCATTTCCCTGATTAGATCAGCCTTTAATGCTCATTTCTTTGAAATTCTGGTGACCATAGAAAGTGACCAGTATCTTTATTTAAGTGTTTTCACACTATCATTTTAAGAGGATAGTGTGGAAAAAAGAGATGGATAGGAGGCTAAGGGAGGTTCTTTATGTACAAGATGAGTTTGAAATTACTAAAATTTGTAGAGAAAGCGCTAAAGGGATTATTTTAGAGATGTATTTAGGTGGGGATTGTGTATGGTGTAAACTTGATGTTACCAGTCGTCATTTAAGAACGGCTAAATATTATTATTAGTTAATCAAGAACGGATCTGGATTAAGAAAAACCCACCCGTTTTGATACTAACTGTTGGGGTCCCTTCTTCCTGGGGCACAAACCACGAAAATAATGAACAACAAATTCCTCATGTGAGGGTGGGTGGCTGATGTGCATCAATAACATGAAAGTGATAAGGTTTTCTTTAAAATGATACAGACATTGATACATACTTTCTAATAACACCATTTGTATTTTAATAAATCTTGTTAGAAATGAATCAAAGATTTACAAGGAATAGCCCACGAAAAACTATCCATGTTGATGACGAATACTCTCCAAACTCGTACAACAAGAGGCAGCTAGCTTTGCATTGTTGTCCCTTGGAGAAAAGGATTCTAACTAGTAACTTGTGCTATTTTTTGATTTGAATCATCTACTTGATATGTTTACAACCTTTCATATTTAAAGGGAGGGAATTAGGGTTTGCATTTGAGTCGAATAGTAAGTTGTCGATATTACTATAGATAGGCACGTGCCTAGTAGGCTAGTCTGAACCTTACTTTCAGCGTTTCCCGATTTGACAACTTAGAGTCCCAATGCCTGTTTCATGCGTATCGATAAGTATTTGATCTTATCTTCTTGAGAAAGTTCTCGCTCATGCTTTTAGTTGGTTGAGGTTGTAATTCTTTGAAATTTTGGTGACCATTGAAAGTGACCAGTATCTTCATTTAAGTGTTCTCACACTATCATATTAAGAGGATAGTATGGCAGAAAGAGCTGGATAGGAGGTTGAGGGAGGTTCTTTCTGTACAAGATGAGTTTGAAAGTACTCAAACTTGTAGAGAAAGGGCTAAAGGGATTATTTTATAGATGTATTTAGGTGGGGATTGGGTATGGTGTAAATTTGATATCACTAACCGTCATTCAAGATTGGCTAAATATTATTAACGGTCAACCAAGAACGAATCTGGATTAAGAAAAACCCACCCGCTCTAATACCAACTATTGGGGTCCCTACGTCCTGGGGCGCAAACCAATGTTTTAAAAACTGGGTTTTTTATCGACCCGGTCGAGTCACCGGGCACCGGTTCGACCGCCGGGCCAACCCGGTTTTCCATTTTTTATTATTTTATTTTTTCTGACCGGGTCAACCGGTTCGACCGCCGAGTCTAAAAAAAATTTTGGAAAAAACCAAACCCGGCCGGGTTTCATGACCCGGGTCACTCAAAACCCGGCGGGTCTAACCGGTTGACCCGGTTTTAAAAACCCGGATTTTTTGACCCGTTTTAGTGGCTGGGTACCGGTCCGACCGGTTGAACCGGCCGGGTCGACCCGGGTTTGAAAACATTGGCGCAAACCACGAACATAATGAACATCAGCTTTCTCATGTGAGGGTGGCTAATAAGCATCAATAACATGAAAGTGATAGGGTTTGCTTTGAAATGACATAGACTTGCAAATAACACCATTTGTATTTTTTTCAACATTTTATAAATATTATTAGAAATGAATCAAAGATTTACAAGGAATAGCCCACGAAAAACTATCCCTGTTGATGATAAATACTCTCCAAACTCGTACAACAAGAGGCAACTATCTTTGCATTGTTGTCACTTAGAGAGGAGGATTCTAACTAATAACTTGTGCTATTTTTTGGTTGAATCATCTACTTAATTTGTTTACAACCTTTTATATTTATAGGGAAGGAATTAGGGTTTGCATTTAGGTTGAATAATAAGTTGTCAACATTACTATAGATAGGAACGTGCCTAGTAAGCTAGTCTGAAGCTTACTTTCGGCATTTCCTGATTTGGTAACTTAGAGTCCTAATGCCTGTTTCACGTGTATCAATAATTACTTGATCTTATCATCTTGAGGAAGTTTCCTGCCCATGCTTTCAGTTGGTTGAGGTTATAATTCAAACTAAGTCTTCAGAGTCCTAGAGACACTTGTCAGATCCTAGAACTTTTGGTGTTGCTTCTAGCTCCTTGTAATATCACTCCCTGACACCGCATTAGTTTTGTGGAAAACTAGAAGGGGGGTTGAATAGTTTTACCAATTTTAATTTAAGTTTCAAGTATTTAGCTTCGATCTTATGTGAATTCGTATGGATGGATAGATAGATAAAACAATAAGTAAAGTAAATAATGAAAGCAAGTAAAGTAAAGGATAGAAAGTAGCGACACAAGTGATTTATAGTGGTTCGGATACAAGGACACCTTCCTTGCCCTACTCCACTCCTCGAGTTTCCCACTCGGGAGTTCAAGCACTATGTTAACAAGCTCCTTCAACACGGCATAGAAGCCTCACAACGTCGCTTACACTTTTTCCGGTACAAAGCTAAATACCGAGTTCTTCCACGAGGTAGAACCAAACCTATCACAACTATTACACAATAACTATATGAAATATGAATTACAAGATCTTGCTACAGAAATCTTGTGGATGGACAAATCAATCAAGGACCTTTTGCTTGGATGACTTATAGTATAGTGTGATCTCGCCTTTGAGAAGGACCTATATGAGAATCACAACAAAACATAGAAGAAATACTAGAATGATCAAATGATCAGAGGTTAGAAGAGTGAGATAATGTATGAGAGAGTTGTAAAAAGAAGGGTGAGTAATAATGAAGAAATGGCTCACTATTTATAGGCATAAAAAGCCTTTTGTCCCACGGTTCTGACAAATCCCTCACTTGGGGGATCTGACCAGTGCAAACTTAGGGATTCGACAGTCTGGGTTATACCAGTCCGGATTTTGGGTTGCAAACCGGGTTATGGGTCATGGGTATGAGCCATGGGTCATGGACTTTGGGTCATGGGTACCCAACAAGATACAATGTATCTAGACAATGGGTCATGGGTCTTGGGGTCATAGGTCATGGACATTGGGTTATGGGTCATGGATAATACCCAACATGATTTCATGCATGATGTCATGCAATGGGTCATGGGTTATGGATTAGCTCCATTGGTATGGGTCATGGGTCTTGGATATTACCCATTCTATTACATAAACTATTACAACAAATAAATTATTACAACATTTTATGTGAATGACCAAATGTATATACTTTAAAAAAATAACATGTATTCTTATAATTTTACTTATGATAACTTTATATTTGTTATCAACAAAACATAACAAGATCGCTAAATATGAATAAACGTTTTTACGGTTTATTTGTATTAACAATCTCCCCCTTTTTTGTTGATGACAAAACATAACGTTATGATGAGTAAAACTTAAGATTAGATGTATGTTTTGAAAGTATATGTAAGTTTTACTTCTTCTCCCTCTTTTCGTCGAAACAAAAAGTGAGCCTAGTGAAGAAATAAATTGTGGAATAAAAATAAGTATGATCCACAAAGCACTAGCTCCCCCTAGAATTGGGGGTCAAGTGAGAAAATATAATACCTATAAAAAATGTTAGTAGTAGCATGTAATATAATCTTGTATAGGACGAGAAACAAGATAGAAAGCCAAGGTACGTAAACAAAGACTTGTAATAAAATATCAAAGTGTAGTGGTATATATGTCACATACAAAATGTAAAACTAAGAACAAGGATTGTTCTTTAAAATGACTCAAAAGAAAAGAAACAAAATAGAGAAAATAATATTACCATTCATTCCATGCTTGCATATGGGTTAATTATGGAAGTTTTGGTGAGTGACAATGTTGATGCAATCAAAGATATGGTTGAGTATGAACCATATCTCGTCCCTTATTTCCATTTCGAGATCCCTAGTGGATTGACAATGTTCGCAAGAGAGATGGTGAGGGAGGTGTTGGTGAATGGTTTCCGGGTAGGTTTGATTTGTGGAGTGCGGAATAGGTGGTGGAAATATTGGAAAATATGGATCAAAGTCTATGATGTTGGTGAGTGGTGGTGGATAAGAACCTATATGTTCTTGTAAGGTGATGGGAGGTAGAGGTGGTGATGTTTCAAGCTCTTTGTAGAATGTATTTAGAGATGTTGGAGGTGTTAAAAAGACTAGTTCTTTTGGGTTTAAGTTTGAGGCTAGTTGGGTAGTTTTTGATTGTTGAAAAGGAGCGGGTGGTGGACTAGACACGGGTAGTGGAATTGTTTTTGGAGTCTTAAGGAGTTCCGATAGGGTGATTTGGGTGTCAAGTTGAGACTCGTTAGGTGAATGTGGTGATGAACTTGTGGGAGATGATGGAGGTGCTATAATGTAGTCATTTGGTGGAGAATAAGTAGTTTGTGATTGGCTTTTTGACAAAGGTTTAGAAAAGCAACAAGGCCGGATGCTAATCCGTGCGGTTCTCCTAGATTTGGTTGGTGGTGGTACTACGGAAGGTGGTAGGATGAAGTTTTGGATTTCTTGAAAAGGGATGTTTTCACTAGATGGTTCTTCAATATTTGAGGATCTTTTGGGTGACGTGATGATGATTGTTTGTGAGGTTGAAAGTTATGGATATGCAAGCCTTTTGGAACCTTATTTATAGAGCAAATAATGCATTGTAATGAATGCTAAAACCAAAATGTGGAGTATAATCTAATAATTAGATATGAATTTAAGGCATGTGATCATGGGAACACAAGCATTAAGTAACATATTCATTAGTGATAAAGCTAAAATGTTGAAAATATGAAAGTTTATAGCCAAAGTGAGAAAAATAAGAGAAAATTTTGTCTTCTGTGGCACGGTTCCCATGAATCCGACCCTTTAGGGATCCGTCCAGCGTAAATGCTGGGATCCGTGAAACTGGTGTTCTCAGGCAGCTGAAAATTTTGCTTTTGGAAATAATAGTGCCTAGTGTGTGCTTATATGAAAACCATGTGGAGTTGATGTTATCTCGACTCCTTTTGAAGAGGAAAAATAAACAAAGAAGTGAAAAAGCACACACACACACACACACACACACACACACACACATATATATATATATATATATATATATATATATATATATATATATATATATATATATATATATATATATAGATATATATATTTATAGAGTGAGGATCGGGTGCGGATTTTTTAATTACGTGCGGATGTGCGGATTGATCTGGACCGCCATTTGGATCGATCTTGACTTTTCGTAAAAAGTCAAGATCTGCTAACCTTCACGGTACCAATTGACCATGTAAATGATTTTTTAATTTTTTTCTTTTTGAGCGATCCTTACTATTGCCATCTTCTTTCATTTTTTATTTTTTGATTTTTATGAGCACTTTTTGTTTTTGTTTTTTGATTATGAGTCTATCGTGATATTAACGATATTATGAGTCCTCTTGTGATATTAACAATTTTACTTAATATCTTTGCCTTTTTATTACGATATTAAGAAAAGTTCTGATGATATTAAAAAATTAACTTTGATATTAAGAAAACATGTAAAAAGTAACGTGATATTAACAATTTTACTTAAAAAGTTACTTTGATATTAGAAAAAACTTAATATCATCGCTAGTTTAGTTACTCGCTAGCATTAGTGAAACCACGCTAGCCTTATTTAGTCTTGATATTAAAAAGCTTGATAATTACGGTGATATTAACAAAATTCATAATATCATTATACCTTTTAACCATGAAAATGATTTTTTTTTCGAATTTTTTAGCGATTCTTAATAAATTATTGTCCTCTTTCTTTTTAATTTTTTGATTTTTTGAATTTTTTGAATATTCTTGTGATATTATCTGCACCATCCCTACTTAAAATCTAATCCGCACCCCATCCCTTCCCTATATATATATATATATATATATATACGTGAGATAACCCGAGTGCTCCTTAATTCATTTTTGCTTAATTGAATGTACCCGAAAACATAATTTGTTATGTATTCCCTTTAGCATTCAAAAGACATGAGATGCAATTAAAAAGGTTTTTACTTTGTATTAAAAATTAAAGAAAATGTTTGTCCTAGACGTGAGAGTGATTTGAGAAAAATGATACGGGGAGAAATATCTTTTTAGAAAATATTTCGAAGAATTTCTTGTAGAGAAAAAAATTATCTTGGGTTTTGAAAATAAATCCCCATATTGTGTGTGAGTTGTGTGAAATAGAGATCCTAGACTCAGAAAAGAAGGTAAGGCAAATGTTTACGTACCTTGTAGAACGAAAATATTTCACGACGATTGTTCCATAAGACCAAGACCTAGATGAAGCAAGTTGAATTGTTCCCGCTTCAATGGTTTGGTGAGAACGTCGGCTATGTTGTCTTCGGATGACACTTTCTCAATAAAAATGTTCCCCTTTTGAACATTGTCTCTTAAGAAGTGGTGACGGATCTCTATATGCTTGGTACGAGAATGCAATACCGGATTTTTGCTTAAATCAATAGCACCTTTGTTGTCGCATAAAATGGAAATGTCACTTAGATAGATGTCGTAGACAACTAACGCTTGTTTCATCCATAGTGCTTGTTGGCATGCTTTGCCGGCGGAGACATATTCGGCTTTGGTTTTTGATATGGCTAATGCCGTTTACTTCTTTGAGAGTGCAAACACCACTTGTACTTTTCCGGTCAACATAATCACCTGCATGGTCAGAATCCGCATATACAATAGTTTCTACCCCCGTCCCCTTGGGATACCATAATCCCAATTGAGTAGTACCCTTAATATATCTAAATATTATTTTGACGGCTTCTAGGTGTGAAGTTTTAGGGTCTTCTTGAAACCTAGCACAAAGAGATACACTAAACATGATATCCGGCCGACTAGCCGTAAGTTAGAGAAGACTACCAATCATGCCGCGGTATTTGGTGTTATCAACGGATTCACCGTTTTTATCTTTGGTGAGTTTGGTATCGGATGACATTGGTGTTCTTATTGGTTTTGACTCTTCTAATCCGAATTTCTTTAGCATTTCTTTTATGTATTTGGATTGATTAAAGAAGATACCATCTTCTAGTTGTTTGATTTGTAGACCAAGAAAGAAACTTAATTCTCCCATCATACTCATTTCAAACTCATCATGCATGATTCTTGATAAATCATCACACATGTCTTGACAAGTCGATCCGAATATAATATCGTTCACGTATATTTGAACAATAATTATTTGTGAGTCCTTTTTCTTTGTGAAAAGTGTACTGTCAACTAACCCCATGGTATAGTCGTTTTTTTATTAAAAATGATTTGAGTCTATCATACCAAGCCTTTGGGGCTTGTTTAAGACCGTAGAGAGCTTTCTTTAGTTTGTACACGTGATTAGGTTTTTCGAAATCGATAAGGCCCGGAGGTTGAGATACATAAACTTTGTAGGTCCAAAAGTTTATGGATCTAAGTAGCCTTGAATGACTAATAGTAAACTTGAATAAATTCAATTTACTATATGAAGAACTCTTGGCAAAAGCTTAATGTGTTAATGCAGAATCTTAACACACAAGTATGAAGAACACAAGAATTACTAACTTCGTATTTTCTATTAATTTGCTCAAAGGCTAATGCTCACTTATCGTACCTTAACCTAACACCTTAGGAATCCTTTTATACACCAAGGAAACCCTAATTGTCTAACAAACTTGTAGAAGGGTAAAGATATCTTCTCCTAAGATATCTCTACACGTACATATATATTCCTAATATAACTCTGTTAGTGCAAATATTACGATATTTAATCTATACATTCTCATTTGTTTTGTTGATGACAAACATGTAACTTGTAATACATAATGTAAAATGTATAAGTTACTTGTAGTTAGATCTTGTCTCAACATACTCTCAACACCTCTCGACGACTCAAGTCCTTGTATGCTACAACATAGGTTCGTACATGTTTGTTATGTTGCATTATGATCAAACCCTCAACAAACCAATAAACATGTTTAGTTAAATAGTTTAGGTATAACAACTAGTGTTTACATATTGGGTAAATATATACAAAACTAGTATGTATTATAATGGGTAATATAAATGGGTAGAAACTTAAGTATTTGACCCATTGACCAAATACATTGAATGTAGTTGGGTAAAACCCAAAGTCCATGACCCATACCCATTTGCATGACATCATGCATAAGTCTATATGGATAATATCCATGACCCATGGTATTGACCCATACCCATAAGACTAGATACATTATACTCATTAGATACATTGTATCTAAAGGAATACCCATGGTCCAACCCATAACCCATGACCCATGACCCAAAAAACCATGGGCAAAAGGGAGCGTCCTACGGATCCCTCAAAATGCCCACGGATCCTGGAATTACAAGGGCGGATCCTCGGAAGGGATCCTTGGGCGTAACATGGTTTTGGTCTTTTGCCTATAAATAGCAAGCCACTTCTTACCATTTCTTCACACCTTCACACATAGTTTCTCTCCACCATTTCTAGGATATTTAGATCATTAGGAAACATGTAAACCACCTCATCTCATATGATCATAATGCTTCTAACTCTCATTTGTTGTAAGCATACTCCAAGTAATCCTCCAAAGCAAGCTTAGAGATCTTGCTCCACCTCTGAAGTGATCACCCATCACAAGATACAAGCTCATGAAGATCTTCTACAACAAGCTTGGGAAACTTGTCATCTTCATTCATAGAAGACTAACTACATCATGCTTTGGGTTCTTGATGTTTAGTTTAGGATTTCATATCCATTAGACACATTGTCTTGGATAATGTCTAGTATCATATTCTTGTATCTATGACTAGACTAGATGGTTTATGTGTTTGTGCCATAAAACACAAGGTTTGTTATGTTGGGCCACAAACATAACGGGTGTCATAGATGTGTCAAAGGCATTAGTGAAGAGTGCCTGCAGAAGATCCGTGTCAATGGCATTAGTGAAAGATGCCTAGGGTGTACATTCGATATGGTGTGTTTGATGTACAAGATAGAGTAGTATTGGTTCCAAGGATATTGATATCCTTGATGGTGTTGTAATAAGGGTGGATCTCCTTAAGATTAGGTGTTGTGTTGTGATAGGTAGTAGTTCCTCCATAGTAATGGAACTAGGTGCTTAGCCTAGTACCTAATAAAGGGTAGGCGGACGTTGTGATAGGATTAGTTCTCCTTGGAGTGAAAGAACTCGGTGGTTAGCCTAGCATCGTATAAAGGGTAGGCGAAGTTGTGTTAGGTGTGGTTCGCCTTGGTGTGAAAGAACTCGGTATTTAGCTTTGTGGGAAAAAGGTATAAGCGGCGTTGTGAAGGCTTCTCCGCCATAAGGAGATTGGTGTAGTGTTTACGAACTCTCGAGTAGGTGACTCGGGGAGTGGAGTAGGGCAAGGAAGGTGTCCTTGTAGCGAACCACTATAAATCCTCGTGTTGGTTTCTCTATCCTTTTACTTATCGCTTACGCTTATTCTTGCATTACATTGTTTATTTTCTATGTGGTTGATGTCTATGTTTGTGATGCATACTTGGTCTTTCATATAGTCATAAACTATATTTAACACTTTACATATTATGACACGCTTGATCAAGAAAAAGCAACCGGACTAATAATGGTGAAACTTGATTTATAATGAACCATTAATCTTGCGGAATCTTATGTGATATTAATGGGTTGGCCTTACATGCCGTGTCGTTAAATGCATCATCGCGTCGAGATTAGCAAATGCAATGGTTTATACTATATTTGATACAAAAGTTTTAAGTTTGAAGCGAACGTATTCACCCCCTACGTTTTCACAATTGGTATCGAGGCGGGTTGGCTTTAGTTTTTAAAACAAATGGTTTTCAAAGCAGTAAGGTCCTTGTATCAAATTCTTGGTGAAGTCAAGCATAATATGAAAAGTGTTTTGTTGATTTTTTTCTCTTTGAAGTTTTGTTGTTAGATATCTTGTTTATCAAGCTTGAATAAAGGTAAAATGGATAATATAACTTCACTAAAAATTCTACAAAGGTTAAACCTTTTCGTCGGGTCAAAACGTGCATTTTGTAATTCATGTGTCGGATCCGCGGATCCCTCGAATTACAGGACGGATCCCTCAAGCAAGGATCCGTGGTACGAAAGACGATTTTTGTGCGAATTTCAAAAATTCATAACTTTTTAACCGTAAGTCGTTAAATTCATACCTATCGTTTTAAAGGTATTTGAGTCTACTTTCATTTAAAATGATTTCATAAAGCGATTCAAAAAAATTTGAGAATCATTGATTTATAATAGAAAGTCATTTTCGGTCATAACTTTTGCACAACTTTTGATCTAATTGAGACGGATGTTTTCATCTTTGAATAACAATGTGTCCTCTTTTGAAATTAAGGTTTTGATCATATTTATAAATATAAAAGAAACTAATCAAGCTTGGTATACATGTTTATATTTAACACAAAGCGATGAAAAGAACTTTCGTATGCTATGCTAAACGATAAATTGTCTTCTTTGCATTACTTGATTATTTTCTTATCTCAAATAGCTTTTGTTGATTGAATAATATATGTGGTTTCCTTACCTTGCTATTCATTCTCTTTCTTGTCGATTTAGTAACTTTCTACTAATCAATGTGCTACCTGAAGGAGTATTTGGGATAACATCTAGTTGTGTCAAAAATGTTAGTTTTATAAGTTTAAAAATGTTTAAAACATATAACACACCTAATGGCTTTTTGATTGAGTTTGTCATGTGTGCAACATAAATGTTTTATGTGCTTATATGATTTATTGATTTCATATTTTCTTGTATCATTTTCTAAAAACAACAAGAATGTACATCGGATCATAACCTACACTTGTGTTGATGATGTACTCTCCCGTTTTCCTTTTCATGATCGCTCTCCAAGCTTCATAGTAGGATTGACAACTTGATTATTTCATCCGATATACTCAAGTAAATTATTTTGCAAACGCAAATATAATTGTTCATATCCGAAAGTCCAAACTCGAGCTTTCCAACAACATATGTTGAACTAGCTCATCCAACCTTTTTTTTTGTTCACCATATGGACAACTTTTAATTTTTTGACACCTTCGTCACCTTAGTTGTTTCAAGTAAATTATTAATAAAAACGAAGCAAAGTATCATCATTGTTACTTTTCGATAGACCATTGTAGGAATATAAATTTTTCTAACTTGAGAATGAATACTGGAGAACTTATTGCACTAGAAACTCAATTTGACCTAACGGTTGAATTGCTTCCTTGATAGAAGTTGGGTATGTGGAATCACCCGTAAAAATGGTCAAGTTTAGCCGTAATTTAGCACCGCTAGTAATAGTCTCATATTCATTCTCTCACCTGAGAAATTTATACTCCTATGTTTTCCTAAAGTAAGTTTACAATAGAAATACTTTGCATTGTCTTAGGATTACTAATCAAACAAGTTGTAAAATTAATTTTTCTTTTAATTAATCACAACCACTTGCCTCATCAAGCGATTATCTTGATTTGATCGAGAAGAGCTACATGACTTCATGGACGAAGCTCATTGTATGCTAATCACCATCCGTAATGACTAGATTGTCCTAAACTAGCATCTCACAACTCTTTTGTCTTGAACACCATCATGTGCTCTTTTCTTTCTAGACACATACCTTGCATGTCATTGTTAGTGTAAATGATTTACTAATCTAGACCGTAAATGTAAAACCCTAAAAATATAAAACATATCAAAAGACTAAAATACCCTTTAAATCGAAAATTATAAAATACGTAAAAGACATTTATAATCATTTAACGAATTTAAAACCTAACTTACGAATAATTAAAAACTTTACTAATACGTGTACGTGATTGATTTTGTACGACGAAGATTTAAACGTCTCACTAAAATATTGGGTCGTCAGTTGGGCTTTGTTTTTCGTTAATGGTGAACCAAGTTGGGCCGTTTGTTGTGTTCGTTTGGATCAAGAGGCCGAAGCCCACATCTCCCTAAAGCCCTAACCGAATTTTGTACTACCACTATAAATACAACACTTTAGCCTTAAATTGAAACCCTAGTTTTGCCTCTTTTGTTTTTCTTGTTCTATTCGGCCGAAGCCTAACTCCCCCTTGGTGTCGAGTTTTGTTCCCACGAGCTAAGGTATAACATGTTTTCTCGTCTTCCTTTGATAACACCTTACGTTAATACATATTGTATCATGTTTTGTTTATTCGAATCTTGTGTTCTTTTGGTCGAGCCAGTATGAAAACAAAACAACAACATAACGAATTGAACCTTATAAGTATTAGAGAACATGTTATGTGTCGTATTGTATGAACCGGTTATTAAGTATGTCGAAACTATATATATAACCGAATCACATATATATAAATGTTATCATGCCTAATAAATTCGAAACCCTAATTGGAATGGAACCCTAAGTGTAATTAATGGTCTAAACATGTGATTATAATGGTTTTATAAACCCTAAACGGACGACCTCGTATGTCGAACTTGTGCGTGTCATAGATCGAATTTTATAAGTACAATAATCTGGGTTTTGTTGGAAAAGTTTATTTTATGTCTTAGTTAAGTTTTCCAAGTGGTTTAGTCGGATTTGGAGTTGTCTAAGTTGTATTTTGAATTTTACAAAATCAAGTGTCAAAGCTGAGAAAGCGGTCCGAAATTTAGTTGGATTGTTTGATTTTAATTTTCAAACCATAAAGAATTGGGAGCTCTCCTTTTACAGGAGTGATATTTATGACATAAATGAATTTACGGGAGTTCGGGGATTTTCCAAGGTGTCTAAACAGGTCCAATAAGCGTAAACTTTTAAGGTGTATTTTCGATCACTTCTGGATAGTGGACTTGTGATTTTCCATAGGCCATTTAGCATGGAAATAGAACCCACCAATTTTGTAGAGTCTCTTAACTCATATGGGAACCTCTGGGATTTTGCTTGATTTCATTTGAGCTAAGTAAGTATTTTATAAAAATCGCTAAAGTCTGGTCCGAATATGAGTTTAAGCGAAAGATAAAATATGATATCAATAGGTAACACACTTACAAATGCATAAGAAGCTTATAAAATGAAAATATACTTATAACTCTAAGAATGTTAATGCGATTAATCCGTTATAGCTTTAATGATGCTAATAAGTATTAAATAAATCCTAATCCGTGTAGATTCGTTGAAGGAGACGACGTTACATCTTCGTGATTCACTCATTCGTTTGCTTTCCTCTCATTTGCTTTAAGTGCAGATATTCGACATTTTCGAAAGGTTCCTTATGATGTTCTTTTCGTTAGCTTTCCTATTTTACTTATTGGGGTTTCGATGCCATTGCTATGAACCCTTTCCTAATTGTTTGACTGTTGCTTATCCGAACTTATGTTTTATTGAACCATGCGATATCGATTTGAACTTTATGTTAGGAAGACTTTGATATGCATATTTGTTGAACCTTGTTATATTTGAATATGAACCTTATGATATGAGTTATCCGATATGTTATTCTTGAACCTTGTGTTTGATTAAGACATGTGTCATAATTGAAATTTTGTTTGACCTAAGTTAGTTTGACACCGAGCGAATAATAACTAGTCATGGGGTTCCATGTCCGTGTCCGATGCACCTCGACATGACTCTAGGCGATGAGAGTGAAGTTACGCCCACGTCCCTTATCCGTTATCTAGTATGAGCTCAAGTTATATTATATGACCATTATATGTTTGTGGGGCGTATGGATGCATCCTAGATCGATCTGCATTATCGATATGATTTGTCTAATGAATGATGTCGTGCACATCGCATCTTCACAAAACTCGGAGCTAGCTACTTGAATTATTTACGAGATTATTTCTATATAGTTATGATGTTTTGATATGATATGTTCTGGGCTCGTGGTAGTTAACTAAATCCTTATCTATTATGTCTGTGTTAAGTAATCTCTTATGGTTGGGTATTTTCGAGTGTTATATTATGTATTCTGATATGACATGTTTGTAACTATGCTCATGACGTATATGTTCAAGTGACTACTAGTTGCCATGCTAGGATAGAATTAATATGTTTAAACATTATTCGTATATCTGATGTTATGTTAGTTTATGTTTATGAGAAATGCGTTGATCTGCAAGATGAATGTGCTAGTATACATTTGAGTGTTTTGGAAGTTTAGTATGTATGATGGTTCAGTTATTTTATAAACCTTGTCTATCAGTTAGTTAACTGTCTGCATATGTGACCTGCCATGTTTAAACTCTGCTGATGTTAGGATTTGATCTGAGAACTGGTTTAGTTTATGATATCTGTTCTGATAATTGCTAATGGTTATGCTATGTTTTGTTTGGTCTATCTAATTATAGTTTGTCTACTATGTTTTCTATTTGCTTGTGAGGCGCCATGATTTGAATGCTATTTCATTCTTTGCAATATTGATTTAAGTGTGTTAAATGTAGATTAATTGATTTGTATGAATGCCATGTTTATTTTTTCCGTAACTGCTTCCGTTAGTCATTAGACTCTTCGTTTGACTTATAAGTGTCTGTTATTCTTGATATGTTAAATGTTTGGTTGTTCGGCGTGTTTGTGTTTGTGTCATTAATGTGCTATGAGATGTTTAAATTGTTATGTGGTTGTTTGGTTTGTATATTTGTGCTTCATGAGAATCCTAAAAGATCCTTCATCATCATTTCATTTTGATTTCGTTATTTGTATATTTGTTTTGTTTAGCTTTTGTTTCGTTATATCTTCCTTTGGGCTTTGTAAGCTCACCGCATTTTCTTTTCTGCTGCGGGGTTGTTAGGTATTCAAGATGAGCTTATGGGATAGGCGATCCGGGTTGAGAATAGAGCTGAGAGCAAGACTTGACCTTTAGAGATCTTAGATTTATTTTGAAGTTTAGTTATTTATGTTTTCTTTTTGAATATTTTGTAAAGGCTTTCGTTATTGTATAGTATTTAGAGTTCTGATATGAAACCGTATTTGCGATATCTTTACCCTTGTCGGGTTGGGGTGTTACAGTAAATCTGTTTTGGGCTTCTTGAATAGTGCTTGTTAAGTTTGCTAAATCTGTGTGTTATTTGTGAGATCGATCTCATTTGATTGCCTATATGTTATCTCTACATGCTCTCCTTGCTTTGCTTAATGTGTATACATGTATACTTGCTGTAGAAATCATTAGTTTCATAATTCGAAACATAGAGTAAAATTATGCAACTATTTCATAAGAAAATCATCTCGGCCGGATCCCTTAGATGTAACTAGACGGATCCTCAGTGAAGGATCCATGGGATCCGGGTGGACGATGTCACACCCCAAATTACTGCTTTTGCGGCGGAATGGAATTCACGGGGATTGTTGTCATAGCATCACAATCACGTTATATTGAACGACCTAAAGTGTCGTTTGGAAAACACATCGTTTGATTTAATAAAACAATCAGAGTTTACAAAGTATAGGTCCCAAAGGTTTACAAAGTTTGCGGAAATATAAATATAATACAAGTCCAAACGATGGTTTTTGAAAGAAAGTGCCATAATGTACAATGATGTAAGTCGACGCCGCGACTCAAAAGGTGGTTCCTAAACCATGTCATGATGATAATGCCTCAGTTACCTGAAAATACATTGCTAAAACGGTCAACAATAATGTTGGTGAGAAATCATAGGTTTATGTAAATGTTTTATACGACTACGCAAGTATAGATCAGGCATGACAATCATGTCACGTAAAAATATTACGAGCATGACAATTATGTCACGTAAAAATGTTACAATTGCTTAAGCGCGATGATACAAGCTCGGGATCGATACGCCCAACAGCAGTGTCTTGCCAAACAACTCTAATAATGTTCATGAATGAAATGCATCCGTATGACAATTGAGATTCACCAACCCGGATGGGCGTCACCTCGATAGATCTACCCACTCACACACGCTTCTAGAAAATTAACGGCTCATGCATTAAAGTGGGGACTTTTAATCGGCAACGTTGTAACTCAAGCAATGTAAATGAATTTAACATACTTGGTATCGTAATAAAAATGTTGTGCAATGTATTCTCCCGTAGGTTTGAAATAATGTAAAACTTGTAAAACGGGCTATGAAAACTCACTTGATAAACTGGTATGATGACAAGAGTGAGTACATCGAGGTATAGCGTGATACTTTCTGGACCTATTACGGATGATATGATATGTAATGAGTTATCATGTTATGATATGCATGCATTACGATGTTATTTATACCATTTGCGAGTTTTGAAAATATTACTTATCGTCGAAAATACTCTTTTGACGTCTTGACCATTCAAAAATCACTTTACAAGTTTTTACGTCAAAATGTCATCCTACAATGGTTTTATAATGATTTATGGTGAAATTTTCACTTTTCGTCGTAAAACAATGTCGTCGGAAATTTCTTGAAAGTGACAAAAATGGCTTTGAAAGACTAGTCGTAAAATGGTGTACGTCGATCGTTAGGAAACGAACTCGACGGGTTTGGAAAGTTTGTATCAAAATCTAGAAGTTTCAGTTTATGAGTTTTCGTCATCGAGGTCTCGAACATAAAGATAATAAGGGTTAAAGATGGTGATTTTGTCTAATTGTTGTGTAAAAAGTGAGTTTCTGCCAAGTTTGAGCAACCGTAATTAATTTATTAAAACTCCGCTATACAAACGGTTGATTGTTTTGAAAAATATGCTCGGTGATCTTGATTTTATTAGAAGACATTTCGTTTCAAAAGTTCCACATCATTGATAAAACAGCCGCTAACATGGTCGTTTTAGTTACCGTAATACTTATCTCGTAAAAATAATATAGTTTTTCGAAAATAATAGTTACGGCAATTTTATGAAAACGCATATCTTCGTCGCTTCAAACCGTTTTCACGTATTATATGTCCTTAGCTTCGTATCAAAGTATACTAATATATTTTGACAAGTCGAAATAATTTGTAAAGCTTAAGGCTCGTTTTGACTCGAACAAAGTAAAACATGTTCTTGAAATTCGAAAATTATATATTTCGTCAAACTTTAAAAATTCATAACTTCTTCGTTATAACTCCGCTTTTATCCGTTCAAGCGCCACGGATTCGTTTTAAAGTATATTTTCTAAATATCAAGGCCAAAAAGTCGTGCCTACAGTCGGGTTTTCCAGAAAAATAAAACAAGGACATAACACTTTTATAACTTATCGAAAATAGTTTTTCTTGTACTAAACCTATTCCAATCCCTTCAAATCAACTCCAAAGCTAATCTAATCCTACCATACACCTTCTTAGGGTGTCATGGGTTCCTAAACATCATCAAGACCAAAGTATACCAAGGGATAATTATAGGATGACCTTATATATATATATTTCTAAAATCATGTAAAATGGTATAAACAACACAAATTATGCATGCTTGTTCCAAAAATGAAGAGATACTTATGAAATGAAAAGGAGATATGAAAAATATAAATGATATGCTTACAAGTATTATGATGAGGTGCAAAGAACAAGGTTTAGCCTAAATACTCTAGATTTTTATTTCAAAATCTTAATAAGAGTATTATCTAGATTGTTATACTTGAGCTTGGAAAAATTTTTATGATGATCCCTTGTAACCCTTTAATGGCCGGTTATGATAAGAGGAAGAACAAGAAGAGAAAAGTTTTTCTAACACTTGTGCATTATTGATGAAATGAAGTGAAGTGAGTGGTTTGAAAACATTACATTGTGTATAGATATATACAATCAAAGGAAAAATTCTCACCAAACATTAATTGCACCCCATAGGGCCGGATTTTTGGGCTATTGTTTCAACAATATATATATATATATATATATATTTTTTTTAAATTTGTATTATGTATAAAATGTGTTGAAAAGTGTAAGTGAAATGTAGTTTAAATGTAACTTGTAAGGTTTAATATACATTAATGTATTTAAGGAAATTTTAGGTAAAAGTAATTTTTAATAGATCAAAATAAAGTATAATGAGATCATAAAAATTGTAAAAATACATTCCTTGTGAAATTTGAGTGATAAAATAATTATCGAGTAGTTTTTAAGAAAAGTATCGTAATAATATAAATTTAACGATTTATATACAAAATAAGTTTAAAACACTAGGTAAACTAAAAATATAGTTTTTATAAACTAAATGTAAGTTTAAAAATATATCGGGATCATTTTTGGAAGTAACGGATTAAATATTCAAAATAATAAATCACGCGATAACGTTTATTTAAATATAAAATTTACGCGTTTAAGGTGAAATGTAAAGTCATGAATGAACTAACATGATGCAAATGATGTTAATGAAGTGTAGACTAAATTTAGTCCATATGAAATGTTCGTGATGATATGATCATGAATTCGCCGCTAAACCATAAAGGTTACGCGAATTTGAAACACGTAAACCTAGTTTACGATAAATGTTGAAATTGTAAGGCATGAATTGTTTCGAGAAATGACCTGAAATTGCGAGTTGTCACAGACAGAAGTTCCTTTTTAGCCTCCTTGCATCAATCCAATATTCCAGACCTTATTGGACTAGTTAAACATGCTACATTAGGATCACTTAAACTTTCCTTAGGCTCAGTTGATCTCGCATTCAATCATGGATGATTTAGGATCACATTCAAAGTATTTTTGATTTATCATTACTTCAAAATTCACCATCTTTCCGCTTCAATGTTTACATATTGTTCCTATCATCTCAAAACACTTAGTTTGATATTTCTCTCAATTTTAGCAAATTGATTTTAGTCATCTTTACCTCAAAATAGGCCAAAACTAGTTTTAATTTCTTAAGATTTTAAGGAATTTTCTAAATCTCTTAAGTCATCATCGATCTCTAGGATCATTTAACACCACTTGACACTCTCAAATTTCTTAGTGTCATTTTTGATCATCCACCGGTGCTCATAAAGCCCCATTTCTTTCCATAAAAGGCAATCATTAGCTACCATCACTCATTGCTCTTGATCATTTAAGTACTCTTTCATTTAAGACACTTAGGAAGACCGAAACACTCAAGGAGGTATAGGCGTTAGACCTTACAAACATCATTTTATTCTTTCCTAGCTGCGAGGCGGATCCCTAGGATTAGCCTAGGCGGATCCCTCATTGGAGGGAACCGTGAGGATCCGATGATGATTCATGTCAACTCTAGCTAAAACGATCATTTAAGTCCATCTTCATATAAGACACTTAATAGACTAAGTAACTTAGGATATGTAGGTGCTAGACCTTGCTAGAACCCAATCACCTCATTTCCACCTCATCATTAACCGGATCCTAGACTTAAGCTAGCGGATCCTCTAATGAGGAACTGGAGGAACCGTGAAAGCAATAGTACATTATCTTTTAGATAATCATTTCAAATTTCCTTTTTCCACACAAGCACTTGTTCAACACTTAGGATTAAGATTTTCGTATATGTTTATAAATGAGTTGCATTTATATGATTCTATCGTGTTCTTTCTTTCGTTTCATGATTTTATGTGAACAATTTATCCATTTGTATAAATGTTTTCCTTTTGTACTAACTCTTTTGGATTCTGTGGGATGACAATGGTCGATTTCACCATCAAGTCAAGTTGTGCTCATTCGCACATTTCTTTTATATATTCCTAATCTTGCATCATCCTAACCATCTTACTCCACTTTTATCATCACTCACAAAGTCATCATGTCTACCACCTCTATTGAGTCATCAACCAAGTCAAAGATTCACCTTGATACCTTTCATCACCTCTACCACAACTTCCATACCTCTAAGTCATAATGATGATTTCTATCACTATCACCGTGTCCAAGGTCTAATTCATGAACTACGTGAGGAAGTATGTATCATGTTCTACCTCATCCTACTTGTGTCAACCACAACCTCAAACCACAAACTACTTGTGTCAACCACATCCTACAAGTGTCTCACTACCACTACAATTCATGGCGCTCAACCATCCTTCACAAACATCTATGTTGTCAAAAGCCAAGTGAATTTCGTAATGAAATGCGTCTCATCCCTAAGCATATTTTTTTTTCTTAACTTGAACAAACCTTACAACCTCTAAACCAACCATGATGATGCAAGTAGTAGGATCATTCTCTTTTTAACACTAATTTTTTTTGTAGGTTCTTCTTGATGCCCTCGAGCTAGGGGGAGCTTCCGTCGAGCATTTATAAAGTGCATCATATGACTTACTCGTCCAAGGACGAATATAATTTTGCTCTAACTTTTTGTTTTGTAGATTTTTAAAACATACTAGGAGAACTTGACGCTCTCAATAAAGGGGAGTTTTTCGTCAATGCAATAACATTGCAAATTTTGCAACAATTTCGTATGAACCTTCCTAAAATACTTGACGCCCTTAACAAGGGGGAGCAACCGTCAAAGGGGAGCATACACACTTTCATTCTTCAAAATTCCTTTGTGTTTCAACAAAAGGTTCCTCTTAAAGGCGAGATCACCACCTTTTGAAGACGTGCAAGCTCAAGGTCATGAGTTGCTAAGCTTCGTCATTAGTGTTTCGTGTTGAAGGTATTAGCGTGGTGTACCAATTAGAGCAATAAGGTGTTTTTATTTTACTTCACTAGGGATGATGCAAACTCGCCATTCTTGGGAAAAATTAAGTTTAAAGGACACGCCCTTTTTGTTTCGACAAAAGGGGGAGAATAGTGTAAACGAAGAAGGTAATGTATAGGAAGTACGGACACAAGTAACTTTGACATTTTACCTATCTATTACGTTTACATATATTTTGTCATCATCAAAAAGGGGGAGATAGTTAGTGCAAATATTACGATATTTAATCTATACATTCTCATTTGTTTTGTTGATGACAAACATGTAACTTGTAATACATAACGTAAAATGTATAAGTTACTTGTAGTTAGATCTTGTCTCAACATACTCTCAACACCTCTCGACGACTCAAGTCCTTGTATGCTACAACACAGGTTCGTACATTTTTGTTATGTTGCATTATGATCAAACCCCCAATAAACCAATAAACATGTTTAGTTAAATAGTTTAGGTATAACAACTAGTGTTTACATATTGGGTAAATATATACATAACTAGTATGTATTATAATGGGTAATATAAATGGGTAGAAACTTAAGTATTTGACCCATTGACCAAATACATTGAATGTAGTTAGGTAAAACCCAAAGTCCATGACCCATACCCATTTGCATGACATCATGCATAAGTCTATATGGATAATATCCATGACCCATGGTATTGACCCATACCCATAAGACTAGATACATTATACTCATTAGATACATTGTATCTAAAGGAACACCCATGGATCAACCCATAACCCATGACCCAAAAAACCATGGGCAAAAGTGAGCATCCTACGGATTCCTCAAAATGCCCATGGATCTCTGGAATTACAAGGGCCGGATCCCTCCAGAAGGGATCCTTGGGGCAGAACATGGTTTTGGTCTTTATGCCTATAAATAGCAAGCCACTTCTTACCATTTCTTCACACCTTCACACATAGTTTCTCTCCACCATTTCTAGGATATTTAGATCATTAGGAAACATGTAAACCACCCTCATCTCATATGATCATAATGCTTATAACTCTCATTTGTTGTAAGCATACTCCCGAAGTAATCCTCCAAAGCAAGCTTAGAGATCTTGCTCCCTTACCTCTCAAGTGATTACCCATCACAAGATACAAGCTCATGAAGATCTTCTACAACAAGCTTGGGAAACTTGTCATCTTCATTCATAGAAGACTAACTACATCATGCTTTGGGTTCTTGATGTTTAGTTTAGGATTTCATATCCATTAGACACATTGTCTTGGATAATGTCTAGTATCATATTCTTGTATCTATGACTAGACTAGATGGTTTATGTGCTTGTGCCATAAAACACAAGGTTTGTTATGTTGGGCCACAAAACATAACTGGTGTCATAGATGTGTCAAAGGTATTAGTGAAGAGTGCCGAAAATCCGTGTCAATGGCATTAGTGAAAGATGCCTAGGGTGTACATTCGATATGGTGTGTTTTGATGTACAAGATAGATTAGTATTGGATCCAAGGATATTGATATCCTTGATGGTGTTGTAATAAGGAGTGGATCTCCTTAAGATTAGGTGTTGTGTTGTGATGGGTAGTAGTTCCTCCATAGTAATGGAACTAGGTGCTTAGCTTAGTACCTAATAAAGGGTAGGCGATGTTGTGATAGGATTAGTTCTCCTTGGAGTGAAAGAAATCGGTGGTTAGCCTAGCACCGTATAAAGGGTGTGGTTCGCCTTGGTGTGAAAGAACTCGGTATTTAGCTTTGTACCGGAAAAAGGTGTAAGCGACGTTGTGAAGGCTTCTCCGCCATAAGGAGATTGGTGTAGTGTTTACGAACTCTCGAGTAGGTGAATCGGGGAGTGGAGTAGGGCAAGGAAGGTGTCCTTGTAGCCAAACCACTATAAATCCTCGTGTTGGTTTGTCTATCCTTTTACTTATCGCTTTACATTTATTCTTGCATTACATTGTTTATTTTCTATGTGGTTGATGTCTATGTTTGTGATGCATACTTGGTCTTTCATATAGTCATAAACTATATTTAACACTTTACATATTATGACACGCTTGATCAAGAAAAAGCAACCAGACTAATAATGGTGAAACTTGATTTATAATGAACCATTAATCTTGCGGAATCTTATGTGATATTAATGGGTTGACCTTACATGCCATAATGCGTTAAATGCATCCTCGCGTCGAGATTAGCAAATGCAATGGTTTATACTATATTTGAAACAAAAGTTTTATGTTTGAAACGGAAACGTATTTACCCCCCACTCTACGTTTTCACAAACTCTAACAACTATTCTATTTTAGACATAAACAGACTTAACCAACGACTAGTTGTTCTGCCAGACTTAACAGCTTTAGTATTGGCAGACTTAACTACTAACAGTCTTAAGTCTGACCTACCAGACTTAACTACTAACTCTACCAGAATTAACTCTAAACAAGACTTAAACATTACAAAATATAATTCCCAACAATCCTCCCCTAACTTGATCTTCACTTGTGAACTTCAAGTTCCTTTAAAACTCCTGAGGATCTTGGAATTATCTTTAAGCTGCATTCTTGAGATTGTCTTCATTCTGTGGTCTGTGCAACATCATATCAACAAACATTTAGCACTCCTTGGTCTTTTCAACAACTATGACTATCTGTACATCAAAACATGAAAGTTTCATACTATTCTCATCACTTCCAGATGTGTAAACTTCTGTGAGAGGTGAATCATAGAAAATTTAATGGATTTGATGTTTCTTTACCAAATAGCCATCACTATTGGAGTAGCCAATGTTTGGGTGTATAAGACCATGATACATTGATAACCATCTAATTTTTAGCAAACCAAAGACTATCAACAGATTTGATTGGTCTTTACCGAAAGTTGTACCCTTTTGGACTAGTCATGGTTTTCCACAGCCTTTACCACAAGCCATAATCTTGTGGGCTAGCCAACTCAAAGTTTCATACAGATATGGTGAGTTGAACACCATACAATTTTTGGCAATTTGTCAGCCATAAACGGATTTGAGATATATTTACCAGAGCCGTTTGCTCATGGATTAGTCAATTCTTGTGTGGGTTAGACATGGTGAACTGATAACCATTTGTTGTGACACTACAAAGTACTTTCACCAAGTGAAACCCCTCAAAATCCATTCTATTTATCAACTTTTAAAACCTGCCCAACAACACTTAGAAAATTCTTCCAAACACTTAAAATTTTTGTTGTTGAGCTCTTGATTCAACTAACCTCAAAAGCTGATAACATGCATAATCCTTTCTTTCACTATAACTCTGTTTTCCTCCTCTGTTTGGAAGAATCTCCAAGACACCAACATGAACAACCAGAACTAAAATCCCTATTAAATATGTCAATCAAATTATACATACTATACATTTAACCTCCCCTTAAATGTAGCTATGGATTCACCATACCAATGTTAACCACCAAGAAATTGAACCTAGGTCCTTCAAACGCTTTGGTCAACAGGTCAGCCACATTATTATCAGTATGAATCTTTTCCACCCTTATAAGACCCTTCTCATAACAATCCCTTATAAAATGATGCCTAATTTCGATGTGTTTGGTCTTAGAATGATAAACTGGTTCTTAACAATACAGATAGTGCTTTCATTATCAATGTTGATTGGGTGTTCATAAAGTTCAACCCATAATCCAACATCGATTTTGGATCCAAAGCACTTGTCCACAACAATGTGTAGCAACTACATATTCGAATTTCGGCCATGGAAGTAGCCACAATTGTTTGCTTCTTGCATTGCCAAGAAATCAATCTTCTTCCAAGAAATTGACAACCTCCTGTTGTGGATTTTCTGTCCATACTAGCCCCAACATAATCACTGTCAGAAAAGGCTTCCAGATCAAAAGATGACTCTCTAGGATACCATAAGCCCAAATTGGGTTTGCCCTTAAGATATCTGAAAATCCTCTTCACAGCATGAAGATGTGAAGTCTTTGGAGTAACCTGAAAACGAGAACAAACACACACAACATGTATAATATCAGGCCTAGAGGCTGTTAGATACATTAAAGATCCAATCATGGATTTGTACAGTCTGACATCCACATCAGTAGCCTGCTCATCTTTCGTTAAAGGCACCCTGGGCTCCATGGGTGTGACAGCAGATTTCACATTTACCAGATCAAACTTTTTCAACATATCTGCAACATACTTGTCCTGAGAGATGAATAACCCATTTGACTTCTGTTTGACCTGTAGTCCTAGAAAGAAGGTGAGCTCTCCCATAGAGCTCATCTGGAATCTGCCTTTCACTAATGCCTCAAAATCTTCACACCAAGATCGTCTTGTAGAGCCAAAAATGATGTCATCAACATACACCTGCACAAGCATGATATCCTTCCTATCTTTTTTAATGAATAGAGTCTTGTCAATTGTGCCCCTTCTGTAGCCATTTTGCTCAACAAAGGTGGAGAGTGTAGCATACCAAGCTCTGGGATCTTGATGAAGTCCATACAGTGCTTTGATGACTTTATAAACCCTCCTAGGATGAGCTGGATCAACAAAACCAGGAGGTTGAGCAACATAAACCTCCTCATCAATAGTGCCATATAGAAATGCACTCTTAACATCCATTTGATAGACTATAAACCCCATGTATGATGCATGGGCCAAAAATAACCTGATTGCTTCAATTCTAGCCACAGGAGCAAAAACCTCATCATAGTCTATCCCTTCCTCCTGTCTATATCCTTGTGCCACCAATCTAGCCTTATTTCTAACAACCACACCTCTTTCATCCTTCTTATTTCTGAAGACCCACTTTGTACCTATCACCTTAGCAACTCAAATTGCAATAACTCTTCTTGCATGGCCTCTATCCAAATCTCATCAGTTAAAGCTTTAGCAACAGTCAAGTGTTCTTCCTGAGATAAGAAGCAAGCAAACAGAAAATGCCGATAATCTTTGTGGTTGTTTCTTTGCTGCTTCTGAATATGACCAATTAGTGCATGAGTTCTAGAAAATGTTTGAACTTTACTCCTTGTTTGAACAGCTGATGTAGGATAACCAAGTATATTGGCTTTAGGATGATCTTTGTGAATCCTAAGAGTAGGAGTGGGACTGACATTAATTTCAAGAGGCAAATTGTTGAAGTCAGTTACCACACCATTTTCATCATAAGAAGCTTCCTCAAAAACTCCTTCAGCAGGCTGATCATAAACACTCAATTCTGGCATTGCCGATTCATAGGAATCATCATCAACATTGCCAGGTTTAGCAAATGCACTACCAGTATTATTGAAGTTAGTACTGGTGGGCACAACATTAGCTACTGGTGAAGTAGACTTGCTAGACTTAACAACTCCATTACCAGTATTAATAGTATTAATACTGGTAGCCTTGAAAGTATGTTCTGGTCCCAGATGCTTTACAGCAATAGCATCTAAATCTCTTTTGAATGCCAGAATGGCTTCTGAATCACCAGCTGGGATGCTTGACTGCTTGACTGTTGTAGACATAACCATTTTTTCTTCTTCCTCCTCAGAAGCTTGAGATCCAATACCTGCATTGTTAGTGTCTTCAGAGCACCCTGCATTTCTGTTAGCTTGATTTTTTGGAGACACAGGAATATAGTTCATAGAATCAGATAGATAATCAATGTCAAACATCCATCTAAATCCTACTCCCTTTACGTTTGGCTTTTCCTCAAGAAAATTAACATGCAGAGTTACTTCTACTCTATTAGTCACTAAATTAAATACCCTATACGCCTTACTATTTAGTGAATACCCAACTAAGAAACACTCATCAGATTTGCCATCAAATTTCCTAAGCGCACTAAGGGTATCAAGAATTGTGACATGGCACCCAAACGGCTTTATGTGGCTAACAGTAGGCTTATGCCCAAAAAGAAGCTCATAAGGAGTCTTGAGCTGAGGTTTGGTCACTCTTACTCTATTGAAGATATATGAAGCATGACTAATCGCTTGACCCAAAAGGTAGTAGGCAAGAGTGAGTCACTAAATAAGTTCTAGTTTGCCTCAATAAGGGTTC
The DNA here is from genome assembly GCA_022545495.1 of Chrysanthemum lavandulifolium. Taxonomy (NCBI): domain Eukaryota; kingdom Viridiplantae; phylum Streptophyta; class Magnoliopsida; order Asterales; family Asteraceae; genus Chrysanthemum; species Chrysanthemum lavandulifolium. The sequence goes on from CM040238.1 coordinate 91,580,799, forward strand.
TGTTCATTCTTTCAAAGAACTCCATTTCTGCCGAGGAGTTCTAGCACCTCTTGTATTCTGTTTTATCCCTTTGTCCCCACAGAATTCAAGCATACTCCTATTCTTAAATTCAGTGCCATTATCTGATCTAATAATCTTAACCTTATGGTCAATTAGATTTTCTATCAACCTAATGAATGTCTGAAGGATGTCTGAAGTCTCATCCTTGGTAGATAAAAAGAAAACCCAACAGTACCTAGTACACTCATCAGTAATGACAAGACAATAGGATGCATGATTTATACTTTTTACAGAGGTTGGTCCAAAAAGGTCAATATGCAAGGTATGCAATGGGGCAGTAACAGCCCTTTCTAACTTGGCCTTGCATGATACTCTGTGTTGCTTTCCCTTATGGCAGGCAACACAAGTATGGTCGTTTTTGAAAACCTTTGAAGGTAGACCTCTTACAAGGTTTCCCTTCACAAGTTTATTTAGATACTTAAAATTTATATGACCTAACCTTCTATGCCATAATTTAGACTCATCAATAGTGGCCTTTGCAATCAAACAGGCAAAACCTTTAGCAGGTTCAGGTGTGTTCATATAAAAAATGTACACGTTGTGTTGTCTTGGGACCCTAAGAAGAATCTGATTTTCATCAGGCATCTTAAAGTCTGAAGTCAACACAAAACATTCAGTCTCAGTAAAAAGAACCTTATGCTGCTTATCACAGATTTGTGATATTGAAAACAAATTAAAATGGCCCAGTTCTTTTACAAAGGACACACTATCAAACTCTAAATTACCAACCTTTATTCTACCTTTTCCTGTGATGTAGCCTTTGCTACCTCCAAAAGTAATCGAACCACCTTTGATATCTTCAAACTCGTCCAAGTAGTCCTTGTTACCAGTCATATGCCCAGAACATCCGCTATCAAAGATTCCTCTATCTCCCATGTTTAAGTAAGGATGTTCCTGCATAGAAAAGAGAAATTAGTTTCTCTTTGGGACCCAGGCCTGTAGAGGCTTGGGTCTGCCTTGTGGACCTTTAGATTTGTCAGCATTAAAAGAAACTGGTCCACTATTATACTTGAAGTTTGGTCAGTGCATCTCAAGTATAACTCGCTAAGGGCTTAACAAAGATTCCCCCAATTACCCTTGCGGTATAGGATTGAAACATTTGAGCTGCATTTTGAGACATGGGTCTTCTCACAGGTGAATGAGAACCATAATGAAGTCTTTGATTGAACTGGTTCAACTGTGGTTTTCTAAACTTGGGACTAGGTGATGTACTGGTAGGTTGAGATCTATATCCAGAATTAACTTTAGTTTGGCCAGGTTTAACATGACTAGTATTAACTCTAAATATATTACCAGTATTAACATTTTGCCTACCAGAACTAAATTGACCACCAGTACCCATCCTTGGTCTAACAGAATTAACATAAGTACTACCAGTATTAACAGGTACTGGTCTAGTAGCAAACTTATTAGCATGGTTAATCATGTTCACATTATTCCACACTGGTTTATTTACCCTATTACAGCTTTTTTCTTTCTTTCCTCAGCTTCTCTAGCCATTTTCTTTTTATGGAAGTCACAATCTCTAATTAGATGGCTTAAGCTATTGCACACAAAACATCTTTTAACATCAAAGGAGTAACCTGCACCTAACTCCTTTTCCATTCTAGCATTCCAGTTAACCTTATCAGTGCTATGTATCTCTATTTTATGCCTAGGAGTTGTTCTTAGAGGAACAAAGCTAGGTGAATCAGATTTTAGCTTAGATGGAGACACAATAGGTTTAACTGGTTCAGGTTTAGACACAAAAGGTTCACTTTTTAAAATTGTTTTAGATATCCTTATAGGCTCAGACTTAAGTTTTAGAGAACATTCATAGATATTTCCATTGGATCCTTCACTGTAATTAGATTGAAAGGAAGAGTACTCATTGGTCTTACCTTCTGAGACACTGGTTTCAGAACTTTTCTCACAAAATCCTTTACTATCATTGGATTGACAGTCAGTAAATTCAATGGAATAGTCCTGAGAAACAACAGTTTCAGGGTTCTTCCATTTGCTATAGTCAAATAAGGACTCATCATATTCTTTTTCAGGTTTAGGAGTATAATCATCATTAATTGGTGGTGGAACTCCCTTGTAATTGTCAGTTTTAGCAAATCTGTGATATATAGGTTTACCTTTAAAATTACTTTTTGAATTTACAAAAACATTTTCCATCACCTCTTCTTCATATCCTAAAACCTCTTTATCTGATTTTATCCCATACCCTAAACCAATTTTACTTGTAGAACACATTCCTGAATTTACTAGCCTCCACAAGTTTTTATTACTATTTTGCCAATTTTCAACTATCTTTTGCAGTTATTCTTTATCTTTAACTGCCTTCATTCCTATTCTCCTATATCTTCTAAGCTTCTTATCATTTTCAAAAATTTCATTACCTTGGAAAGTAATCTTTTCATTAAGAGATGCATTTTGTTTTTGAATATTATTTACTTGTTTTTCTAATGTTTTAACAGCACTTTCATAAGCAAGTAATTTAACTTCTTGATCACCCAATTGACCCATCTGTTCATCACAAAGGGACTGCAGTTTATTGTATGAATCATTACATATTTTTGAGCATAAATTTACGTCACTGCTGAAGCTTATGGCCATGAGAGCATACTTGACTTCTGTCCCCTCAGTAGAATGCTCTCCCCAGTTAATCACACCAGCTTCCAAAGTAAGTATCTCAGTCTGATTCTTGTCTTCCTTCTCAGCATGCCTAGGATAGAAGGAATCCCTTTTCTTTTCTTCATTAGCTTCTTCAGATTCATGTGCTTCCAACTGTGATAGGATTTGTTGGGACCTGTCGTAGCCTTTCTCCAGGCCTTCAGAACTTCTAATGGTAAATGCCTCAAACTGTTGTTTATAAATAGCTTTTTGCATTTTCTTGGAGTTGGCGTTTCCTCCAAATCTTGTCCTAATAGCCTCTCATATTTCCTTAGCATCATCTAAATTGTGGAACCTTCTCAGATGTTCCTTTGGTATGGCCATATTTAGGAGAGTTCTTTCTTTTCTTTCTTTCTCCTCAACAAGTATCTCTGCAACTGTAACTGGTGGAAGGATCCTGACTGTGCCATCTTTGCCTTTGGAAATTCTCTTCTTTGAATTCCCATTCTGGATCACTTTCCAGGCCTCATAATCTACATATTCCAGATACTGTTCCATCTTCATGGCCCAGATGTCGTATTCTTCCTTTTTCAGAATAGGAAGTTTGAGGTTTGAGATAGTTGTTGTTGCAGGAAGTTGTGGTTGTTGTTGTTTCTTTTGTTGTTTCTGAGATCCTGCTTCTGATGCTTCAGTTTCCCACTCAGAGCCTTCTTCATGACTATGGTGATTTGAGAAGTTATCATGAAGAGACATTCTTAAGGGTTTTTAAGAGAGATGAGATGAGTGTTCTTGGTGTGTTTTATTTCTTCAATTCAGAGTCCTTCAAGAGGCTCTGATACCACTTGTAGGTCCAAAAGTTTATGGATCTAAGTAGCCTTGAATGACTAATAGTAAACTTGAATAAATTCAAATTACTATATGAAGAACTCTTGGCAAAAGCTTAATGTGTTAATGATAAATCTTAACACACAAGTATGAAGAACACAAGAATTACTAACTTCGTATTTTCTATTAATTTGCTCAAAGGCTAATGCTCACTTATCGTACCTTAACCTAACACCTTAGAAATCCTTTTATACACCAAGGAAACTCTAATTGTCTAACAAACTTGTAGAAGGGTAAAGATATCTTCTCCTAAGATATCTCTACACGTACATATCTATTCCTAATATAACTCTAACAACTATTCTGTTTTAGACATAAACAGACTTAACCAATGACTAGTTGTTCTGCCAGACTTAACATCTTTAGTATTGGCAGACTTAACTACTAACAGACTTAAGTCTGACCTACCAGACTTAACTACTAACTCTACCATAATTAACTCTAAACAAGACTTAAACATTACAAAATATAATTCCCAACAAACTTCATCATTAATAAAACCATTTAGAAAAGCACTTTTAACATCTATTTGAAAAAGCTTAAGATGATGAGCACAAGCATAAGCAAGAAGTATTCTTATAGACTCTAATCTAGCTACGAGAGCATAGGTCTCATCAAAGTCTATGCCTTTTTGTTGGTTATACCCTTGAGCAACAAGTCTAGCTTTATTTCTAGACACGACACCGTTTGCATCTAACTTGTTTTATATACCCATTTTGTTCCAATTATGGTTTGGTTTTTAAGTGGAGGACAAGTGTCCAAACATTGTTAGAAACAAATTGATTTAACTCTTCTTGCATAGCCATTACCCAACTTTCATCTTTTTGGCTTCTTGAGTGTTTTAGGTTCTATGGTTGAGACAAAACAAAATAGACTACTTTGGTTTTGGACTTGAGATCTTAAGGTTCTTTCATTCAACTTTCCTATAACCTTTTCTACGGATGATCTTTAGACTCTTTAATATTGATGATTTCATTGTTTAATGGTTCATCTTCTTTATTTATATTTTCTTTGATTTCTAGGACTTCACTTCCGATTAACTCGTCATCGACAAGAGGTAGGGTAGTTTTAGGTGGACTCTCGTCAAATTTTACATTTAAATATTCTTCAACTTTCATGGTTTCTTTATTTAGTATTACTGTTAGGATTTAGTAAATCCAGTTATTAAAGAGTCGGTCACCTCAAGTATATGTAATCATTAGAAAGCTCGTAGTCGTAGATTATTTAATGTTATGTAGTATTTAGTTAAGTAACACCGTGGAGGACGGACGGGTCTTTACCCCCGTATGCGATCCATGACCCGAGGTGGCGATTTGTGTAAGACTATAAATACTCTCTACCTCCCAAGGTAGAGAGTTGGAGCTCATAATAATACTTTCATTTTCTCTCACTAAGTTCCCAAACCTCTAACTCTTTCTCTCTAAAACCTTGAATTATACGCCCACTTGATCATGTTATGATGTGTTTGTGAAACCAATATGTTATAAATGGTATCAAGAGCCGTGTTTGATCATCTCTCTTACATATCCTTGGATTTCTAGTGGTTTTAGATGGTTTTGAGTTTGAAAAAGTTGAGTGGTTTTGCATCATTTGGATCATTTCTTGTGTTAAAGTTTGAATTTTGAGTGTACTTTTGTGTTTAGAATCATTGTAAGTGCTTGGGTTTTGATTTGGAAAGCTTGAATCATCGTGGTTGGGCTTGTTTTGGATTGAAAAGTGTGTTTTGAAGTTTTTCAAGGTAGCGACTTGAGTCTCGTTGTGAATTTCTTCGTAGCGACTTACTTGATAATTTATAGCGAGTTGTAGTGTTAGTCGTAGCGACTTGAGCTTAGCGACTTGTCTATTGAGACAAGCCGACAAACGAAGACAAGTTAGTGGATTCTCCACTACGCTAGCGACTTAGTGGGGTTAGCGACTTGCTTTCATTATTTCTAGCGACTTGTACTTATTGTTCTCGTGACTTGACATTAGCGACTTGGATACTTAGCGAGTTGCTCTTTAGCGACTTGATTTGCTTAGCGATTTGGTGCTTTAGCGACTTGTGTTCAATGACTTGGGTCTTAGCGACTTGATTCACAAATGACTGAGGTTTAGCTTAATTGCTACTTAGCGACTTGGTGCTTAGCGACTTGGTCTGCGACTTGGTTAATTATTGTTTCGTAGCGATTTGTCTTAAGAAGAGGTTTGACCAAAGTTGACTTTTACGTCAAAACTTCAAACGGCCATAACTTTTGATTCAGAACTCCGTTTCGTGAAATACCGTCAAAACGACCGGCACAGTGAATATTATGAGGTTTCACGACGATGTCGTGAAACGCATTTTTCGAGGCCCAAATCCTCTCCGAAAGGAAGTTATTGAGCTTTTAAGTTTTGTTACCTAAATTTCACCGTAAAAATGTGCATTAACAAAACCAATTCACAACCAAATAACACTTCAGCTAATCCTTCAAACAATCATCACTCCTAACACATAGTCCTCTATCATTTTGTGGGTCCATCAGTTATCTTAACACGTTCTATTGGTCATTGTATCACGGTTTCTTCTTGATTTTGTAAAATCCCGCGAAAGAATCTATTTCTCGGTTTAAATCATAGACTTGTAAAATCCGTATATACTACAACATCATGTCTTACACTATCGACCCGGAATTTCGAAGTACTTAAATTGTATGATGTTGTGGACAACAATGATAATGTATGCTACACCGAACGGTTAAAGATGTTTGAATTAATCAATGACGATGTGAGATCTTCATGTTTCGAGTACAATGAGAATGAATTGCACCGCTAATGCTACGAATGCCATGCAAAAGGAATGAATTATACCCTATCAACAACTTCACTCTCACCTCATGTTACTTCTACCCACAACAAAGGAACCAACATGTATTGCCCTTTTCTCATCAAGATTTGTCCACATTAACGGGTACATTATCGTTGAACTTAGAACAATTGGAACAACAACTTGATAAAGAAAAGGTTCAAAAGGATAGTTCCAGGTCGCACTTCAAGTGATCCACAACCAATTTCGTCATTCATCGTTGAGGAATTTACATCGATTATGATCAAGACATGACCGAGATGTCTTTCAAGAGACACACCGAATGGAAATTAGCGTGTTCATAGAGACACTTATCCATCTCATGGATAATGTGGATAAGTATATTGAGGAAGTTACTCGAAAGCGAGAAAAAATAGATGAGAGTGCGGTTCAATTGATGATTGTTGTGATGAGTCGGGTAATGTTTCAGTTGAAAGATCGGATGTTGCCGAATGTAGAATAACGAGACAACAAAGAATGATGTAACAAGTCGTTTAGTAACTCCTATCACACAAGAAGTGGGTGCAGAATCGAAAGGGGATGAATGTCGCACAATCAAAAGATTATAGTGTTGAGTCGGGTAAAGCATTACATGATGGATCGGTTGAGTGAACACGAGGTTTAGATACGTATAAGTTTGACACAACCAGAGTTAAGTGATTCTTGCTATACATGATGAGGATGCGATGTCGAACCGATAAATGAACATGTGTCAAGTGATGAGGTACCCTTAAGCATGCTCAACATAATGCATATGAAATTACTCTTGTGCAAAACCGATCACATCACAAAACATGTTCTTGATACATGTTCTCAGAATCAAGTCGAGTCTCGAGATAAAGTGTTTCAAAACTAATGATATGGTTGATAAGAAAACTTTTGATGAACTTTCTAATAAATTCTCGAACTTGAAAAATATTGCATTTCACTTGAAATTGCAATCCAAAGAAAAGAAGAAAGTTTTCAAACTGTGAAACCTTGCAACAATCCGAATTCCTCAATTTCATGAATTTTTGAAATTAATGATTTAAAAGCTCACCAGACAAAAACTCGACAATATGCAATTTGAAGAAACATATTTATGATATGCATGTGAAAAGAAATTTGGTTACAAGTAACTCGATGTTAATGCTACAAATGATATTAAATGAGAATGATGAATTAGCAATTTGTGTGGCCAAATTACTAAAGGAAAATGAGTCTTTGAAAAGCATCACATAGAACTAAGTGACTCATCAATGAAGCTAGAATTAAGTCATTGGAACAAACAAACTCTTTGATTGCCAATATTGATGAACTCAAAGCTCAACTTCGTGATAAGAGTTTCACAATAGTTACCTTAAAGAATGAGCTCGAGAAAACAACAGGAATAGTGTGAACACTAAGTTTACAAAACCATCAACCTTGGGAAGCCAATTTCTCATCCTACTAGAGACCGGTCCATTGTTAGGCGACCTCTCGCATTTATATCCGAAAGAACAAAATCTTTGAAGACAAGGCTTGCCTCCCAAGTTGATGCGATACAAGTTTTGTCAAAACCAATACTTCACCTAAGTTACCTAAGAATAATGCTTCTAGCTCCATTAACCCTCAACAAGTAGCTACTTTACTCCCGTAACCAAGAGGAATAGTTCAAAACAAAGTGTCAAAACCAAGCATTAAAACCCGAATTCATATGATATGAATGACTTGTGGAAGAACTATTATCTAGAAAAATCTAGGAAAAAGGCATGATTCGAAAAGACGGAATTTTAGGTGCAAGACCTAGGATGATGCATTCCACGAGATTTCAAGGCATCGCTAGTAGTAGTAAACCATTACCTAGGAACTCTCAAAAGACTAGGGGTTGGCTTGCATCTAAGAGTAGTTATATGAAGAAGAATGCTAAGCATGTAGAAAATGAAACTAGAAATTCGAGTCTTTTCCGAATAAGAAACATTTTCCTAATTCACATGCTAAGGTACAATCCACTAAGGCTACTAACATGGCTAAGGTTCAACATGTTGTGAAGCAAAACAAACCTAAAACTTCACCTAGATGGATCCCATTGCTAAATCTCGGAGTCTAGGAATAACGATAAGTCTACCACTTGTGCATAAGAATGTCACCAATCCTAGACCTTGCCATAAGTGGATTCCGTCTAGTAAAATGTTTAAGGATGTTGGACTTAGGTGGATTCTACCGGAAAGTCTGCACCGATGACATTATCAAGGTTGACGTGAAACCCCAAAGGGTTTGGATACTAATGTCACTAACCAAAATATATGCAATCAAGTTTGTAATATTAGTGCAGTAGTCCTTACTCAATTGCGAGATACTTCGATCCTTCACTACATGGATCGGCTTAAAGTATGGATTACAAATGGATTGATATCTCATAACTCACGGGTTCAAGTAACTCAATCTTGATATTCATTCGGCTATGACGCCTGCTCACATCGATTCAGCCTCGTACTTCAACATAATGGCGTGCAGATAACACTTGAGCCCCGCTCCTTAAAAATAAAAGAAAGGTGTACGCTTCAAAGGCGCTTTATCTTCAAAAGAAGAGAAATCTTCATGTTTATGACCATTCTCATCAACATTCTTCATCAACAAGCTTCATGTTTTTCCACGCTCTTTCAACCCTCAAGTGGATCTACGTTCATTGGTGTATAATCTTATTCACTTGTTCAAATAAAAAAATGGCAACTTCGGATGCAATTTTTGAGGGGGAGAAGAGTGCATACTACATGTTGATGGATGCTTGAATTATGGTCGTATGACTCTCCTTCAACGCCTAATGCTTCACCTACTAAGGATAACTGGGATTCATTGTTTCAAGATATGTTTGATGAGTACTTCCAACCTCCAACGAATGTTGATCATCTAGTTTCTAAAGCTTATGCTCCGGTTCCTATTGACTCAACTGGTTCACCATCTAAGAAGTACTTCTCGGAATTCTCAAGAAACGTTATCTCTAGTTACTTCAAAAGGCATTGATAATGACTATCATTATAGTTGCACTCATGAATAATGATCCACTCTTTGGTACTTGTTTGCCAAATCTTCACAGATTATTGTTCATGAATAATGATCCGCTCTTTGGTATTCCTTTGCCAAATCTTCACGGATTATTGTGCACGCTATAAATCAACCACATGAACATTATGGAAAATGACTACCTCATCCGCTCAAGACATTATTGGTGAATCTTTCGATCGGCCTCTACATGTATACCTTTAGGAAGAAAGCATTGATGTTGAGGAATCATTTGTTGCGGTTCATTCGGTGGGTCAATGTACATCCGATTGTATGTTGTTTTCACGTGTTGGGCATTTGACACAAGTTGATGACTTCAGAGTTAATCATTTATCACTTATTTGAGATTGAAGTTGACTTTCAACAAATGCGTGTTCTTATTTGATAACTTGCTCGGTCTTAAGATTTTGAGTTGAAGACTTGGTTTATCTAGTTACCGAGAGTCGGGTGGTTGGTTGAAGACCGTTAACTATCACTATTAGGAGTTACGTTGTTTTACTCAAAGGACACATGCAGATGACGATGTGGATAATCTCAAGAGGTGTTAATGTCTCATACTTTGTTTGAGTAGTGAGTACTTAGAGATTTGCTTGAAGCATAGATTCTCTACATCGCTCTTCCATCATTAAGTGCAAGCTTAAGATACAAATGCGGGAATTTGACTTCGCCAAGTTTGGTATATCGGGTTTTCTTTAACAAATGGTCACTTCAAGTTGTCTACATATGGGTTGATAAAGATAGTCGAGAGTTTCTATAGCAATTGATTCTCACAGGATTATGTTGAGCTAATTGTTTGTTCTCCTCTATTTCAAGAGTATTTGGCATGTATAATGTGTTGCTGATTCTGAGGAATCAAAACCAGCAAGGGGGAAGGAGATATACATCTAAACACACAACGAGTACACGTGATGAACTTTATACTTCTTCTCTATTGAAGTAATCCCGGAAAAGACAAATGTCATAACCGCAGAGAAACTCAGTGTTTAACTCGTAGCCTTTGGTGTGTTATTCCAACTATTTGGGGGAAGGATGTATTATTCCAACCATTTGGGGAAGGATTTATTATTCCAACTGTTTTGGGGAAGGATGCATTATTCCTACCATTTGGGAGGAAGTGGTCTCTGGATACTTTTGTTATGTGTTAACTCAGCTTTCAGTAGGAAGAAATATAAGAAGACTATTTGGAGCGTGAGATGATATTGCTTATCGACATCTTCGATATAGGTTATGATAATGTACTTCCGGTTAGTGCTTCATGTTCTCAATGTAATGATGAGATCGCAACCATCAGGGGATAGATATGTGTACATCAGGGATGCACAACATGTTCACATGATCGAGCTTAATCGCTATTCGAGTTGATATCCGCAGAGATGATCGATGACTCAACATGTTACTTGGATGTCATCGCTCTTCTCTTGTTGGGTACATGTGTACATTATGGGCTGATTGGTTATATGTAAGGTAACCGGAATGCATCCGTGAAATGAAGGTGTTGATATATTGTTCTCCCAAATAGACAATCGCTCAAACTCAAGAGTATTGTGTACATCGGGACGCATATGCAGTTCACGTGATCGAGATTAATCATGTATTCGGGTTTGATAACCGCAGAGATGATTCGTGTTAACTTGTTACCGTTGTTATCATGTTCTTTGGGTTGTTGAGCTTCATTCAATGAGACCGGTTTTCTTCACATTCTACTTGGGGAAATGGTCTTAATTCAAGATTGTCGGTTTTGGGGAAGCTACCAAAGATTCTCATTTAGAAGGCTCATGTTCGATTGACGATTTTCTTAGAAGCCTCGAATGCTTTGGTGGTTAAAGTTTAAGAGATGTTGATTTCTTTCTTCTACAACGTGCTGTATGATATCCTTATCTCGGTACTCATTTTATCATCCTCTTAAACTAATTTATCTTCTTATATATATATTTTTCAAAAAAGCAAAATACAAAATTATAAAACCAACAAAAAGCAAATAGAAAAATATAAAACTTTCAAAAATCCATAAAAATTTGAAAAACTCGAAAAAAAAATCATAAATATTGTCATTTTGTCATGTTTTTCTCGATTCGATAATATCTACAGCCTTTGTGCTGTCATTCAAAAATGACACGGGTCTTTAGATGTTGTTCGAATGTTCATAATATATATATATATATATATATATATATATATATATATATATATATATATATATATATATATATATATATATATATATATATATATATATATATATATATATATATATATATATATATATATATATATATATATATGAAACCGAGGTTTATAGCCATTTCAGTCTATAACCCGTTTTTAATGAAAGAACGAGCCATGCTTTAATGTATGTTTCAAATCTCATGCTCGATTCTAAAAACAAATGTTTGTCACCAAAAGGACAAATGTTTCTTTCACAAATATTTTCCTTCTATAAATTCTTCCAAAAATATTTGCTATCTAATGAAAACAATGTTGAACAAAATAAATCGGACTAAATTTTGAAATTCACTTGACTTGACATCGGTCAAAATCTCGATCTCTCAATCAACAACTTATGTCATTGATTGAGGGGAGAATAATTTTAATTAAATCAAAATGTTATTTGTCATGTTTTCAAAAGATATTCATGCATGTTATTGGAGTTTAAAGTCTCATAAGTGATCCTTATCGGTTAAATGTTTTCATAAGCAAGTCATAATTCTCCTTAAAAGCTTTCAAAACAATTTAATCTAAAGAGATCACAAATCTCAAATGATTTGAAAATTGTGATCGGGGAGAATTTGTGATTTAAATTGGATTTAAACCGATGATTCGATAAATGGTTTCACAAGTGTTTAGCAGCTTTCCTCCCCACATGTGCCAAACGATTTCAAATTTTCCATGCACATGTTGAGGGGGAGCATCCTTTTAAAACCACAAAGAATTGAAACGTGATTGATTTGTCTCTAAGTGCAGGTTCCTTCTAATATGTGCAAAACTCTTTGAAACCTCGAGGCACATATTAAGGGGGAGCAAACTTATGAAAACCTCATCCTTCCTCAATATGCTTTATATACTTGATTTAATCAAGGAAGTGATGTTGATATCTTTTAGAAAATGGTAATCGAAGAAGTTAATTCTTCCTCTTGCCTCAGTGTGCCAAAACGATTTCAAATACACAATGCACATGTAGAGGGGGAGCTCTTTTTCTAAAAATATCAAAAATAATTCAGGTACAAAATGCTTTGATAATATATCACAAGTATCTGGATTGATTTTCAAATGGTTTTCAATTGGTTCCAATGGCAGATGAACAATACCAAATAGACCGACCAAAATGTATGGTGATATAAGGATGATAAGGTTAGGTATGTGTTCCCATGATCCGCCAGAACCGGAGGAATCTTCCCAGGGACAATCGACTAGATAGTGTAGAGTCCTTAGGAATGTTGAAAAAAGGAGAAAATGAGAATATGGGAAGATTATGGACCGAGATAGAGTTAGTAATCGAATAAACCCAACAAGGTTCTAGTTATGAAATCTCGGTAAGCATTGAAGAGGTTGAAGAATGAAAAGAATTGAATGTGAAAAGGGTGAAAAGAAATAGCTCTCCCATAATTCAACCTTAGGGCAAGAATCGGGTTCAATACATATGCTCCGGTGTTAACTAAGGTAACACCGGTATTGAAGACAAGACGTCATGGACCCGAAGGACGACCGCACTAAAATTCCCAAGCTACTCAAGTTCCTCTTAAAAGGGCTTGTTTCATTCTCACGGGGAACCTACATAATCTATCGACTTTCTCCTAGAGATTGTTGATATTGAAGAAGGAGACCCTCTCCCTAGTCTCTAACATAGGAAATAAAATGTGCACAATTGAGTCTAGAGCCACGAGATCATCAAATAAATCTCATTAGGACACTGTCAATGAAGACTCTCTGTTTCACACAATGTGGAAAGAGAGATTATATCTTATGAGTCCTACGCATTATCCTTGTGGTATTGTCAGAACATCTGAGTGATATGCAAACATATTCACAATAAAGATGGAAAGCCTTCTGGAGCCAACATCAAACAAGCTCCTAGTGGGTGGCATGCGAGATCTATCCAATAGATCAACCATGTGACAACCGAGCGAAACAATTGGGCGATTCAATCTTTGAATCAATCCCGTTCAAAGTTATGGATTGACGGATACCTTTGAAAACCGGTCATTGTGCTTAAAACTCTTTTCTTTAGCACATCGACTATGTACTAATACTTCAAAATAAAAGGTGTTTATGATTGATAATTGACTTTCATTAAAACCTTCGTTGTATTGCAAAACAATTTCTATTGAGCGGACACGATTATTTTCAAATCTCTTTCATCAATCGGTGAATCCTATTCATTTGGTTCACTCACTCCGTGTTGTCTTCTTTAAGACGTTCGGTTTGAGAACAACTAGAGCAATTGCGAAACCCGTCAAGGAAATTCTTCGAATTATACCGATCACAGCAAGACTTGATCGATCAACGGGAACCGGTCGTGTACCTCAATTCAACGAAAGTGATCAAAGACACTTTCGTGCACTTTATCGCTAATCGTTGTATGCGTGTCGCCCGACGCTTGCGGTGATCGTAACGAAGCGGTCAATCCATAGCCGCATGCTCACTCTACACATTCATTTCTAAAGAAATCATGATAAATGCATCAATGACTCGATATTTTCACTCCATGCTTTCGCTACATCGCAAATATCATGAATCAACTAAAGCTTCCGCTACTCGATAAGAAGAAATCATGATCCGTAATGTGAGCATGTCGGTCCAAATGTCACAACATCACATAATACCAACACCACAATGGAAGAGTCGAGATTTATGTTGGTCGATGATCTCAATGTTGGCTCAAAACTCATCATCACGTGGATCGCTTAAAAACTCCACTTAGATTATCCAAACATGCAATAATGAAGAATCAATGACTACGAGCTCATCAAAGAACAGGAACAAGAATCCTAGAACAATCTTAATGTAATATCTGTTTGTATTCAATGTAATTTGAGGTGACCTCCCTTAGGGGGAGATTGTTAGGATTTAGTAAATCCAGTTATTAAAGAGTCGGTCACCTCAAGTATATGTAATCATTAGAAAGCTCGTAGTCGTAGATTATTTAATGTTTTGTAGTATTTATTTAAGTAACACCGTGGAGGACTGACGGGTCTTTACCCACTGTATGCCTGATCCACAGCCGGTAGGTGGCGATTTGTGTAAGACTATAAATACTCTCTACCTCCCAAGGTAGAGAGTTGGAGCTCATAATAATACTTTCATTTTCTCTCACTAAGTTCCCAAACCTCTAACTCTTTCTCTCTCTAAAACCTTGAATTATACGCCCCACTTGATCATGTTATGATGTGTTTGTGAAATCCAATATGTTACAATTACGTATGCTTTACTATTAGGAGAATATCCTAAAAAGATACCTTCGGTTGATTTAGGATCGAATTTAGTTAAAATATCTTTAGTATTAAGTATGAAACATTTACTACCAATGACTCAAAAGTGTTCTAACAAAGGCTTTTTGCCTCGTAGTAACTTGTATGGAGTTTTTCCTAAGAATGGTCTAATTAGGACTTGGTTTTATATATAGGTTGATGTGTCGATAGCATTGCACCAAATTTTTTGAGGAATAGATTGCTCATTAATCATGGTGCGACTCATTTCTTGTAGGGTTCTATTTTTCCTTTCAACTACCCCATTTGATTGTGGAGTGCAAGAAGCCGAGAAATTGTGGGTAATACCATTAGCATCACAAAAAGCTTCGAATTGCACTTCATTATCAAATTCCCAACCATGATCTGTTCTAATTGACACAATAGGACTTCCTAGTTGTCTTTAGATTTTTTTTACTTATTATTTCAAAGTAATCGAACGTTTCAGTTTTATTCTTTAAAAATTTAGTCCATGTATACCTAGAGTAATCATCCACTATAACCAAAGTATAAAAGTTACCTCCATAACTTTGAATAGCGGATGGACCAAATAAATTCATATGTAGTAATTCTAGACACTTAGTTGTAGAAACCATATTTTTAGCTTTATGACTAGCATGGACTTGTTTTCCTATGTTACAAGCATCACAAAAATGATGTTCGTATTTTAGTTTGGGTAGGTTTCTTACTAGTTCTTTGGATGATAGCGATTGAAGAAGTCGCATATTGGCGTGACCCAATCTTCGATGCCATAAGGTCGAAGTATCATCCATAGAGGTAAGACAAAGTTTGTCTTTTGGTTCATTTCCGATTTTAATGACATAGACTCCATGTTTTCTAATGCCTCTTCCTATAGTAATACCATTTTTCAATATTTTACTACCGGCTTCACTAAAAAGTACGTTGCACTTTTTATCACATATTTGACCTATACTTAGTAGATTAAAGTTTAGGTTTTCTACATGACATACATCGTTAATGGTTAAGGATTTGTGAGAGATTGTACCTATTACCAATGATTTTGCTCTTGCTATTTCCGAACACCACATTTCCTCCATTGAAGAATTCGTATGTGGAGAACAAATCTTTATTACCGGTCATATGCCTTGTGCACCCATTATCCTTGATCCATTCGTCTGGATCTAAGTCAACCTTTAGACACACCTAAGAAAACAATTAACTCAAAAGTTTGGTCCCCATTTGTTCATGGGTCCATTGGTGTTATACATTTCATTCATATGAGGCATATACGAAAAAGGTGAGAAAGTATTCCAAGGTGTAAAGTTTTGAAATGGAAAATCATTTTGTGCATTAGGATTCCATCCCATTTGATGATGGTTACTTCTAGGATAAACATTGTTTGGTCTTCTTATATTTGTGTTTGGTTTAGAAAACGATGGACCTTTGTTTTTCATAAAACTTTGATTTTGTTTTAGTGGAGGTGGTTGTTTGACATTTCTAACAGTAACATGGGTTGGTTTCTTCTTGTTAAAAATAACAAAGTCGGTTCTAGAGGATGTGGTTGCGTTATTTCTACTGTTTGCTGGTACAAACCCACGGATCCCTAAATTTACACTATACGGTTCCTTTTTCAAGGGATCCGTGGGATCCGTGGCTACAGTAGCCTGTTTTTCAATTGCTTTAACGAATTGTGTTTCTTTAATTTCGTTAGTTGACGCAATTTGTTCCTGAATACCTAAACCCTTTTGATTATTACCCGTTTTAACACTATCAAGTATTTTATCAATAGTATTAGTACTTATTCTAGCAATCTTAGAATCAAGATGATCAACTAGCGTTTGAAGTTCTATCAAGTATTTTATCAAGAGTATTAGTACTTATCCTTCTTTTCCTTTTTCTAATCTCTTTAATTTATCTTTTAGTCCAAGAACTTCCTTTTCTAATTGTAGGATCGTTATTTTTATTGTGTTGATGATTCGGGTGGTCTTGGATGATCAAAATACATGTTTGCCATAGTTAGAGAGTTAGTAGAGAGAGAGAGAGGGTGTTCTTGCTAGAGGTTTACACAAAGTATGGAATATTAGATTGAATGAGAAGCACCACCCCTTCCATGGAATGGAAGGGGTATTTATAGTTACAAACATACCGTCCTCCCATCGGATCGTGGATCGTGCATCGATGGGTAAAGACCCGTCCTTCCTCCACGATGTTGCACTAAAATATTCTACGCTACAAATTAACTAATAAACTACTACATAACGTAAATAACTACAAATCTACGAGCTAACATATGCTAGACTATAATTGGGGTGACGACACTTTAACATGGAATTTCCAATTCCTAACAATCTCCCCAAGGAGGTCACCCCATGAAATCCATTTTCATCCTAGCATTCTTTCTTTGACATTGTTCTTGAGCTCGAGACTTGAATTCTTCACTTCGCAATCTTTGTGCTTTTGTAGCGATTCTTCAAAGTCCGATAGATTTGTACTTTTACCGAGGTCTTTGAACTCGATCCACATCTTGATGATCTTCGAGCTTTCATTGAGATCATCACCACGAGAAATCTGGATCACCCTTTATTGTGTTGCCATCATGTGAAGTTGTGACTTTTGGACCGACATGCTCACACTTTTGAATCATGACATCTTTCCATTAGAGTAGCGGAAGCCTTCATCGGTTCATGATATTTGCAAAATGAACGAAGCATAGTATGAAATATCGAGCCGTGTTATGTAGATATGCACCGGTCATGATTTCTTCAAATTAAGTGTGGATGCCGTGAGCATGCGGCTTTGGATTGACTCTTCATTTCGATCACCGCAACCATCCAAATGTACCGCAAACAACGATTAGTAATAAAGCGCATTTAAAGTGTCTTTGATCACTTTCGTTGAATTGAGGTACACGCCCACGGTTCCCCGCTGATCAAGACAAGTATCGCTTGTGATCGTAGGATTCCTAAGAATCTCCTTGATGAGTTTCGCAATTTGTTCTAGTCGTTCTCAAACCGAACGTCTCAAAGAAGACAACACGGAGTGAGTGAACCAATAATTGAGATTCACCGATTGATGAAAATTGATTTGAAAACAATCGCGTATTGCTTAGAATAAAGAGTTTTGCAATACGACGAAGGTTTTATGAGAAAGATCAATTTTCAATCAAAACACTTTTGTATTTGAAAATAGTACACAATCGACGTGCTAGCGAAAAGAAGAGATTCAAGACATCGAACGGTTTTCTAAAAGTATTTTTCAATCGAGATACTTTTGAATTTGAAATGAATACACAATCGACGTGCTAGAGAAAAGAAGGTTTGCACATCGAACGGTTTTTCCAAATGTATTCGTCAATTCCATTCTCGACCAAGGTTGATTCAAGAATGAATCTCCCATCGTTTCTATCCGCTTGTCACAAGCTTGATCTTACGAGAAGATCTCACATGTCACCCACCAAGAGCTTGTTTGATGTTGGCTCTAGAAGGATTTCCATCTTCATCGTGAATACTTTTACATACCACTCGGATGTTCGCAATACCACAAGGATAATGCGTAGGACTCTTAATATATACTTACTTTCCACATTGTGTGAAACAAAGAAGTCTTCATGAATTTAGTGTCCTAACGAGATATTGTGGATGATCTCTTGGCTCTAGACTCAATAGTGCACATTTGGTTCTGTGTCGGAGACTAGGAGAGGTCTCCTTCTTCAATATCAACAATCTCTAAGAGAAAGTCGATAGATAATGTTGGTTCCCCGTGAGAATGAAACAAGCACTTTTAAGAGGAACTTGAGTAGCTTGGGAAGTTTAGTGCAGGCATCATCGGGTCCATGATGTCTTGTCTTCAATACCAGTGTTACCTTAGTAAACACCAAGAGCATATGTATTGAACCCATGACCACCGAGGTTGAATTGATGGAGGGCTATTTCTTTTCACCCTTTTTCACATTTAGTTCTTTTTCATTCTTCAACCCCTTGATTACCGAGACTTCATAACTAGAACCTTGTTGGGTTTATTCCAAGACTAGCTCTCTCTCATCCGCACTCTTCCCATATTCTCATTTTCTCTTTTTCCATCATACCTAAGGACTTCTACACTATCTAGTGGATTGTCCTCGGTAGATCCCTCCGGTTCGGCGGATCGTGGAACTAATACCTAACCTAACCATCCTTATAACACCATACATAAAGTAAATTGGTCGGTCTTTTGGTATAGTTCATTCTTCCTTGAAACCAATTGAAAAATCATTTGGAAAAACAATCAAGGTACTTGTGATACGAGATCAAAGCATTTTGTACCTTAATAGTTTTGATCATTTAGAAAACCTCCCCCTCAACATGTGCATATGATTTGAAATTGTTGAGCACATGGAGGCAAGAGTTCTTTGAAATAATTTCATGATCACAATTTTCATAGAAAAAGCCATTTGATTTTCTTGGTAAATTCTCCCCCTCAATATGTGCGTAGGATATTTGAAATCATTTTATAACATAGAGGAAAGAGTTCTTTTGAAGCACATTTACGATCACACAAGCCATTAAGAAACCATTTAAAACTCAATCAAGGTACTTTATATTAAAACATAAAAGCATTTGCACCTCGATAGTTTCTTTTCTTTTAAAATGCTCCCCTCAATATATGCTTCGAGGTTCAAATCGTTTAGCACATATGAGAGAAAGCGACTGCACAACCAATCAAAACGATCAACTTTATCAAATTTCATTATTAAATCACAAATTCTCCCCGATCAAAAATATCAAACCCTTTGAGATTTTGGATCCCAAGTGATTTAATAAGGTTTATAAAACATGGGAGAAAATGTGTGCGATTTAAAACTCATCTAGTTTTGGATAAATGCTCCCCTCAACATGTGCATTATGTATATTGAAATAGTTTGGCACATGGAGGCGGAGTGCCTTTGAAGGACTAAAACCAATTCCATTAAAACAGATTTGAGATTTAAATCACGATCTCTCACCCGATCAAAGATTTCAAACCATTTGAGATTAGTGATCCCAAAAGATTTAAATAATTTAGAAAATTTTGGGAAAGACGTGGCAAGATTTGATTTTGAAAATGATGATAAGTACCATTTTAAGACATTAAAGATTGTTAGTATCGTATGATTGTTTTAAGAGATCTTTTAGTAAAATAAAACAATTTCACAATCAAACAAGAATGAAAAAATTTCATTTTGATGATCTTTGAGTTTTAAAGAAAATCATACCATGACATAACATTAAATCTTTAGATCACCACTTTGTTTCGCATAAACCGGACCTTTTATGAAGAAATATCGTTTGAAAATATTTTATTTTAAATCACTCCCCTCGATCCATGACATACGCCAATGATTGAGTGACTTATGTTTTGATAAAATGAAGTCCGGTGATTTTCAAAATTAAGTCCAAATAATTTTCAAAACAATATTTTCCATTTTCAAAACAATTTAATCGATTTATTCAAAATTGTTTAAAATGGTATCTGCACAAAGATACATTAGTGGTTGAGAAGCTTTTGTTGTTGCCGAGGGTTTGGAAGAAAACCATCTGGCGATGCGATGAGACTTCTTCTACGTTGCATTTTAAATGCCAACCGAGGTCAAATTAAGCTCGCTTTCTTCAATCACTTAGAAGAAAACCATATGCGCATGCAGTGAGACCTCTTACATTGCATTTATGCCAACTCTCCATAGAAGTCCAATTAAGCTCGTTTCTTCATTTGTCAACCCAAGATATAGTTACCCTTTCCTTGCGGCATCCAATCATCTTCAATTGTGGGATCCGGATTGGGAACATTCATATATACCAATATACCGCATCGTTAGTGAACACACATCTGATATATGGTGGTCGACATCACCCAAATAGCAATCGACTAATTCAAGTCAATTCAATATATCAATCAGTTCATATAAGGTATGGAAATAATGTGTTCATCAAACTATAATCATCTAAACCTAACAATCACATCCTAGAAACCTAGTCCTTCAACATAGGCAATTATATATTATAATTAAGCACGTAGGATAATTAGGAAAGTCCGTTAGATGATGTAAATTTGACTAACATTATCCCCTCAATCAATGACTCATTTTCTAAAAAGTTTTAAAAGCGCTGAAATCATTGATTGAGTTTTTGCAATTTTATGAAAACTTGATTCTGATTTATTATCAAGCAACTCATTTACCACCACTTTATGAAAACAACAAATATTTTTCTCAAGAATTTTAGACGAAAAAACATTTGTGTAGGAGCAATGATCCTTCGACATACTTTCCTCATTTTGAATTAGGATAAGTGCACGAAATATTTGAAAGATTGTTTAGCGCAACACTTTCCTTCCTTTAAAGAGCGGGTTGCCATCTCAAATAATAGCAAGCCATAGTTTAAGCACGGGTCACAGTCTGAAGTAGCTGCAAGCCATATTTAGAGACATGTATTGAAAAGAATATTTTCACCTCCTGCTCGAACTTCATCTATGGTCTGTGACATTATTGAATGACATTTCTAAGACCGAGATGTTATCGATACCGAAGACATGTCATGAGAAAACATATTTTTGGTCTTTTAAAATTTTCTCGATTTTATGGGTTTTGATGGTTTTATATTTTTCTATTTTCTTTTGTGGGTTTTATATTTTTGTATTTTGTTTCTTTGGTTTTATATTTTTGTATTTGGTTTTTAATAAATATATACAAAGATAGAGAAGATGATATAGTTAAAGAAGATGATGATACGAGTACCGAGATAAAGATATCGAGCAAAGACGTCGAGAAGATAGAAGTCATCAACTCTTAAACATTCACCGCCAAAGCTTCCGTGGCTCTTGAATCAAGAAAGAAATTGAACCATCCGAAAGTGATACTTTGGCGCTTCCCCAAACCAAAAATCCTTTAGGCGAAAGGATTCAAAGCTCTATTTCAAGCTTGCTTTAGCAGTGCACATAGAAGCACACCATTATCATAAATCCATTGCTCCTTTCAAGAATAATCACCGTGATTCTTCGCTCGAGGTTATATCATCAACAAGAATAGCAACGTATCATCCCACGTATAAATAATCTTCTCAAAATTCTTTTCCCATGAAGTCCAGGCGATCCATTCCAAAAGTTGTCAAGAGAACAATTCCCCAAGTAGTTGAATTGATGCGATCGACCTCTTTGTATAATGCTCACGAACTCTCCCGAATACACATCATGAGGGAATGAAAACACCTTCCCATGTTCACATTTTTCTTCCCGATGATCGTGTATGAAGCTCAAGAACCAAGTACACAAGTGCCAAGAGCTCTCCGAATACACATCATGAGGGAATGAAAACACCTCCCATGTTCACATTTTCTTCCCCGATGATCGCGTGATGAGGCTCAAGTATCCAAGTATACTAATACCCAAGGAAGGATAACTTATAACATTGAAGAAGCGTGCCAAGTCATCGATTATCTCTGCGGATGACAATCTGCGGATGTCAACTCCGAATAAGTGATTATATATCGAATCACCGATTAAGCCCTCAAGTAAACAAATTGGCGCCCCAATGTACACTCTCTCTCCCCGATCATTGCGATACCATCGAAATCACCACACACTAGTGTACCTCTTTATCTTGTAAACTTTCTCTAACATCACTTCCCACGTAGTTGAAATACTAACACTAAACGCCTTGATGAGTAAAACTTGAGTTTCTCTCGGTCATGACATTTGTTTTCCGGGATATCTTCAATCACTTAGAAGAATTAAGTTCATCAAGTTTACTCGCCATGAGTCAAACCTTGAGTTTCTCTCGGTAATAATATTTGTCTTCGGGATATCTTCAATTTCTTAGAAGTATTAAGTACATCAAGTTTACTCGCGTTTAGATGCTTGACTCCTTCCCTTTCGGTTTTGATACTTTAGAATCAAGAACTCTTTGAATGCCCAAATACTTGAAATTTGTTGAGAAGATCGCTTGAAGTCTTTGTGAGAATCAACATGTGAATAATGTGAGCAAGTCTAATTGGGATTAAATTTGACATATCACATTCCCCAATTAGTGCTCTCCCTAGACCGACAATCTTTTGATAAATGCCCAGATTAGGAAGAAGTCTTTAGATCATTAAATGCAACTCGTCTTTGGTCTTCTAACATATAGCAAGAAATGTAGAAATGATCAGACCCGACCTTCTTCAAGATTGTCCGGTTGGGAATAGATAATTAACATCTTCAACTCACACCAAAAAGCATCCCACCTAAAAGCATCCCGATTAACTTACATCTTGCAAATCCCTTAACTAAAATCCTCCCAATCAAACAAGAAGAAAGACGTTCATCAAGGAAATCAAGAATCGTGCCGCAACGAACACACAAGATGGTAACACCAAACTACCAATCACATCAAACAAGAACAGAGATTGTTCGAATCATCATGTTGATGTATCGTGAAGCATTAACCGGAAGCACTTTGTCGATAAACTCATCAATCCGGTGAAGATGTCAATCAACGACTCTTAGAAGAGAAAACTCCATGTGAAGATGACCCGATAAGAAGAAGCTCGGTTCTTACATGAGTTTAGAGCCGTATGACCATTTATATTCTCAAATATCAATCAACAATGCAAAAATTCACACTTCTTCTCCCCTCAAGAATTGCATACGGAGATGCCATTCTTGATTAAACAAGTGAACATTATCCAAATGTAGTCTATTCACACTTCTCCCCGCAAAATCGCACGGGATGTCGCCATCGTCATTATAGTTGAGAAAGTGGAATCGAAAACAATCATGATGGTCGGTTCACTTGATGACGCGCATGGAAAAAGTATGAAGCATGTTGATGAGAATGGTCATATAGAGAAGATTTCTCTTCTTGAGAAGATAAAGCGCCTTGACACGTACACTTTTCTTTTCTTTAGAGAACGAGGCATTGTTGGGAATTACAAGTTTGAGTTGATAAAGACAAAAGAATGAAACAAGAGGGACTTAATATGACAAGAAGGAAACCTACTAAAAGATGGAAGGGCTTGCTTGCAATGAAAGTTTTATTATTTAGTCCTTATCCTCTAGTATATAAAGAGGACATAGGTGTAGGTTTTTAATTAAGTCTTCCAATAATGTAGTCGACTAAAAGGTGTATGTTTAGCCTAGACGTTAGGGAAGAACGTCTAGGGTATTAGTTTTAGATTAGTGTGTCCTAGGCGTATGTTCTTGTAAACGCCTAGGTTATTAGTTTAGTTAGTAGACGTGTTTCTATAAACGTCTAATATTATTAGAGTATTAGTGAATGAAAAACCTTGTTCAATAACAAAGTATTGTTTTGATTATTCCGCTTCGTATTATGTTTATTATCTTTGTTATTGATCCCTAGCTGAGCTTATAAACGATCTTATCAGTCATGAACTGAAGTCTTCATACGTCATTAGAAGATTTCTCTTCTTTGGAAGATAATGCGCACTGAAACGTACACATTTCTTTTCTTTAGAGTACGAGGCATGAACTGATGTGTTCATACGTCATAATCTCTCTCTTTTCTGCTCTCTTAGCAAAACATGCAATCATCCCCATTATCATTCTGTAGGCTCTTTGTTGTGACAACTGATGGAGAAAACCCAATATGATGAATTTGACTCTAAATTAAGCTAACCCGAACTCGTGACTTAAACTTGCACATATGTAACAAAGAACGGTGTCGAGACTTCATGCTCCATTGAATCTCTAAGTACTCTATACTCTTCATCCAACCAACCATCAAGTATAAGACGTACATCACCTCTTGAAAATCCATAATTGAATGTGACACTGAGCACTACAACGTAACTCCTTTAAGTGATAGTTATTTTGAGGTGATAAGAGCCCAATTCCCCCAAGTGGTAAAAGAAGAGGTAAAAGTCACCCAACAATAACTAGATTTCCATGTCTTGATTTTGATAATAAGCTCGAACAAGGATCTCAAGAATCTTCATCCAACCATCCCGATATCTTCAAATACTAAGTACACTCGCCGTGATAATTCACTTCAACCTCAAATAAATAATCTTGAATTAACTCCGTTGTCACATCTTCTAGTTAAATGCTCAATTCTAGCCTCCTTTGACGTTTTAAGTGAATTCGATAATGGTTTCATCCGACCATGGTTTAAAAGCACATAACCCGTAAAACCTTGTAATAACCAAACCGCCATGACGAATATCCAAACGCACATCCAATTTATGAAGTACACCCTTTATCCCTTCTTTGAAGCGAAACCGTAGCACCAAAGATCAAAAGATCCGTAATTACACTTTTCTTCTCCAAGATGGTTCCATCATTACGGATTTTACAATTCCATGGTTTAAACCGAGAAATAGATTCTTTCGGGATTTTACAAAACCGAGAATAAACCGTAAGATAGCTCGGGAAATGCACTTTACTATTACCAAGATGTTTCCATTGTCACGGATTTTACAAGTCTATGATTTAAACCGAAATAGGTTCTTTCACGGATTTTACAAAATCAAGACAAAACCGTAAACAATGTCACTTGAATATGTTATGGCGACTTTGGTTTGAGTGAATAAGCTCGTTTTAGGGGAACATGCAGCGGTTCATCATCGGTCCATTATCCAACATCAACACTATCATAAACCATCCAATAAACACTTTGGTAAACACATCATTCACGCATTATGTCGACTGTTGATGTGACTATTTGGTGAAGTAAACCCGATATGTCAAACTTGAACATGAAGTAAAATTCTCTAGATTTGTTACTTAAACTTGTACAATCCTTGTGAAGAAGAAACGGTGTACCCAATGTACAAAACCTCTTGACATATCCTCAACTGCGTGAGACACCGAAGTGATTATTACGTTGTGGGTTAAGCGAGAAAAAATCACAGACGTAATTAAATAGCCAAGTCTTTATCACACTCTGTAAATGCCCAAACAAGTCATCTTCGCGGAAGGGTAGAAAGAAAGAAGACGAAAATAAGCAACCTCGCTTGGAAAACCTCACTTCAATTTCAAATAAGAAATATCGTACAAACAACCCCGTAGTCACCCATGTTCAAAAGCCAACTCAATATACTCCGTGAAAATGCACAAACCAAAGCATCAAACCCCATAACACAACAAATCTCATCATCATCAGCAAAACTCATTATCACAAATCTTTTTAACATAAAGTCCAAAAACATTGTACCAACTTGTGTAGTAAATCAGGATAAAACGGCTCATTTCACAGCATTAATTATCGTTAAGAGTGTGAGTCTGTGGATACCCGATCAATCGATTAAAGCATAGGCCTAAAAGATGTCATATATCCCAACGCCTATGTCACATGATCCGTTCCATTGATACCACATAATCACTTGATATCATACACGCCCATCTTCAATCGATTCCATACACTATCAGCAACAACAAGATAACAGCCCATAAAACACGGCCCAAACAAATTAGATCCATCAGGTCCATGTTAAGATGTCCGGTCCACTCATCCACTAACACACACTAATAGAGTAACCCTAATAACACAGGTATTTAACACCCACTTCACACATTACCTCAAACCCTAAAATCACTCTCCTAATATCCGCCCCTTTCTCACTCATCTGATAACAATCCAATAAATAATTCATACAAACTCCTGATCTGTCTGCCTCTTATCAGTACACATTAGCCATTTTCCAATCCCTAATTACTATACCATCAAACAATTTATAGCAAACCCTAAAGACACTCAAGAATCATCATCAAATCACCAAGTCCTCGCCACAGGGTTGGCTGGAGGTTGTCATAAATTGCCACAGGGATGGCGTGATACAAGGACTGACATCGAGTATAAACAAAGGTAATGGTAGGTTAAATCTTGGACTCGTTCTCTTGATATGATTTGTTTAAATCACTTTATAACGAAAACGAGATTAGGGTTAACACACTTGTTAACATCTCATCTTTACATTTCGGATATTAAAACAAACATATGATCAATGATGATATTTCCAGTTTCGTATTTTAGACTATTGGTCATGACATAGCATTAGATTGCCACGAAGTTGAAATTTGAGAAACAAGTACTTTTTGGTTCGGATCATTTCCTTTTGATTTATATTTAACGACTGAAAGTATGGATGAAACCTTAAAGTTTTGTTCACACTTTAAATGTTCGAACATTGAAACACTTCTGGATCTATGAAGATGAGATTTCGTGTTAAAAGACTCTTGGAAGTCTTGATGAATCAATTAAGTCCCACGAAAATATCTGAGATCTTATACCATTTACATTTGAAATCGTTTCATGAAATATGTTGTAAGATCATTGATGGTGATGTACAAACGAGAAAACCAATCTTTAAAAGATTTGTGAACTCGTTTAACTAAACTGAGATCTTGATTTGATTTCATTTATTCATTGAGTCTTGATAGTTGTAGAATAGGTTACAGAATGTAGAGGGTATGAAGATTGAGATGAAGGATTTGTTGATTTGTGTTAAGTTATTAGAATGTTGTTTTTGATGGTAATAACTTGGGCCGAGGATGTTGTCAAGAACTGAGGCCGTGATGAATCTTTGAGGTTGGTGTTAGATGTAAGTCGTGGTCAATTGTTATACTTTTCTTCTTCTTCCTTTCTGTCCATGTCAAGTCGCTAGCGGAGTATAAAGTCAAGTTGCTAACTGAGTCGCTATGCCAAGTCGCTAAGCCAAGTCGCTATGCCAAGTCGCTAAGCCAACTCGCTACGTCTTGTTCAATAACAAGTCGCTACCGTTTTAAAGAGTCAAGTCGCTAGCAGTTTTCCAAAGCAAGTCGCTAGTTAGCTTTTGATATAACTCGCTGTTGACTTTCAAAAAAGTCAACGATATCCAAGTCGCTACAGAGAACCAGTGAATCTGGACATGATACATTGACAAGTCGCTAGCACGAAACAAATGACCAACTCGCTAGCATGAATATCAAACAGTTTTCCGATGAATTTTCCGACTAAGTTCCGACCATATTCATATCTGCCCAGAAAACTGCATAAAGTTGCATCCTTTTAACCTTTATGACCATGAGACTGACCACGTTGATAAGCAGTTTGACCACAAGTCACGGTTCAAATAGATATCATCAAAAGCGAACTTTATGACCAAAGCGGATCACGGTTAACCCACAAGACTTTATGACCAACATATGACCAATGATATGACATTTTAAACCAAAAGACACATAATTTTAAAGTTAGAAACTGTTTTACCAAAGTAAATGGAAACATAATTTTTCCGACCTTAAAAAGATGTAAAAATAGTTTTTTAACAATAACCAAAAACCACCATAACCATGATACTAAACCACACAAATCAACACAACCCAAAAACCTTAGCTCTGGTACCAATTGTAGGATCGTTATTTTTATTGTGTTGATGATTCGGGTGGTCTTGGATGATCAAAATACATGTTTGCCATAGTTAGAGAGTTAGTAGAGAGAGAGAGGGTGTTCTTGCTAGAGGTTTACACAAAGTATGGAATATTAGATTGAATGAGAAGCACCACCCCTTCCATGGAATGGAAGGGGTATTTATAGTTACAAACATACCGTCCTCCTATCGGACTGTGGATCAGGCATACAGTGGGTAAAGACCCGTCCTTCCTCCACGGTGTTGCACTAAACTATTCTACGCTACAAATTAACTAATAAACTACTACATAACGTAAATAACTACAAATCTACGAGCTAAAATATGCTAGACTATAATTGGGGTGACCGACACTTTAACATGGAATTTCTAATTCCTAACACTAATTGTTCATTTTTGTTTTTCAACATCTTGTTTTTGTTAATTACTTTTAGACTAATTTTGTAAAGCTTATCATATTCAAGATGTAAGGATTCATCATCTAACGATGAACTACTATAATATAGAGATTCGGAACATACCTCGTTGGAGTCTTTTGCCATGAGACAAATTTCTTCGTTCTCCTTCTCACTCATTCCCCATGAGCCACATACGAACGCCTTTTGTTCGTCTCGTTTGGGACACTCACTAATGAATTGATTAGGATCCCCGCATTTGAAACACTTGCGTTCGTCCTTCACTTTCTTGTCGTCCTTGCCTTTTTGCAACCCATTCTTGTCGTCATAAGGTTGCTTGACATATCTTCCTTTTCTCCGAAAGAACTTCTTGAAGTCCCGTACCGCCATTGCATACTCTTCGTCATCACTTTCCGAAGATGAGGTTTCTTCATCTCTTGAGACTTTCTTGGCTTTTAAGGCAAGAAATTTGTGCTTTTCTTTCTTTTCCTTTGAAACTTCAGAGTCTTTAGCGAGGACGAGCTCATAGAATTTTAGGTTGCCTATAAGTTCATCGAGAGTGGGGATTGACAAGTCTTTGGATTCTTCGATGGTCGTCACCTTTGGTCTCTACTTTGATGGAAGCGCTCTTAGAAATCTCCTGACATGATTACAACTAGAAAAAGACTCATCAAGTGCTTGTAATGAAGTAATAATAGTATTAAAGTTAGCAAAAGAATTATCTATACTATCCTCATCCAATATTGAAAATTGTGTTGAACAAATAAATCAATTTTGTTGTTTTTAACTTGTTGATTTCTTTGGTGTGTTACAACTAAAGAATTCTAAATTTCTTTAGAGGTTTTAAGCATAGAAATTCTTTCAAATTCCTTTTTAGGTAGGGCATTGTATAAGACCATTTTTGCCTCACTATTTTTGGAAAGTTTTTTCTTTTGGTCGTCGGTGAGACGATCATGAGAAATGTTTACTTCATTGCCGGTTTTATCATCTTTTGTAGTAGCTTGAAAATCACCTTCAACAATAATATACCAAAGATTAATATCTTTTTATTTCACATAAGTTTCAAATCTATTTTTCCTATAAATAAAACCATTAGTTTCAAGTAGTGGAGGTCATTGCATAGATTGCCCTTCTCTATAATTTTCAAAACTCATTGTGATCGAAAAGTTTTTAAAATAAAATTTACTTTAAAACTTTTGTAAACCTTGCTCTTGATGCCAATTGTGGAAAACTAAAAGGGGGGGGTTGAATAGTTTTACCGATTTTAATTTAAGTTTCAAAGATTTAGCTTCGATCTTATGTGAATTCGTATGGATGGATAGATAGATAAAACAATAAGTAAAGTAAATAATGAAAGCAAGTAAACTAAATGATAGAAAGTAGCGACACAAGTGATTTATAGTGGTTCGGCTACAAGGACACCTTCCTTGCCCTACTCCACTCCCCGAGTTCCCCACTCGAGAGTTCAAGCACTATGTCAACAAGCTCCTTCAACACGGCGGAGAAGCCTCACAACATCGTTTACACTTTTTCCGGTACAAAGCTAAATACCGAGTTCTTCCACGAGGTAGAACAAAACCTATCACAACTATCACAAAACAAATATGTGAAATATGAATTACAAGATCTTGCTATAGAAATCTTGTGGATGGACAAATCAATCAAATACCCTTTGCTTGGATGACTTGTAGTATAGCGTGATCTCGCCTTTGAGAAGGACCTATATGAGAATCACAACAAAAGATAGAAGAACTACTAGAATGATCAAATGATCAGAGGTTCGAAGATTGAGATAATATATGAGAGAGTTGTAAGAAGAATGGTGAGTAACAATGAAGAAATTACTCACTATTTATAGGCACAAAACGTCTTCTGTCCCACGGTTCCGGCGGATCCCTCACTTGAGGGATCCGGCCATTGCAAACGTAGGGATCCGGCAGTCTGGGTTATACTAGTCCAGATTTTAGGTTTGCAAACTAGGTTATGGGTTATGGGTATGAGCCATGGGTCATGTACTTTGGGTCATGGGTACACAACAAGATACAATGTATCTAGACAATGAGTCATGGGTCTTGGGTCATGGGTCATGGACATTGGGTCATGGGTCATGGGTCATGGATAATAACCAACATGATTTCATGCATGATGTCATGCAATGAGTCATTGGTTATGGATTAGCACCATGAGTATGGGTCATGAGTCTTGGATATTACCCATTCTATTACATAAACTATTACAACAAATAAATTATTACAACATTTTATGTGAATGACCAAATTATATACTTTACAAAAATAACATGTATTCTTATAATTTTACTTATGATAACTTTATATTTGTTATCAACAAAACATAACGAGATCGCTAAATATGAATAAACGTTTTTACAGTTTATTTGTATTAACAAGTTTGTAACATTGTTTTCTTTAGATGGTCTTCGACGTCACTGAAGCCAACCGACGTTTGAGCTTTATACAACACTTACTGACCTATTGAGTCTCTCTTCTGAATAATAATCAGAGAGTCAAGTTCTCTAATAACAATCAGAGAGTATGTCACAAGACACCTATCAGAATCACTTAGATAGTCTATCCGGTGACATACCTTCTGACCATTATCAGAGGCTTGGTTCTTTCTGACCGTCAGAAGCTGTATTAGGCTATTTTATGTTTAAATTTTTGTCAGAGACAATTGGGTCGGTTTGTCAGACCCAACAACTAGTGGGTGGTTATGGAACAACACACACTAAATATTACTCTCTCCGTCTCAAAATTATTGTCAAGAGACCAAATTCACATAGTTTAATAAAAGTAGGGTCACTTTAATTTTCAATCACTAAAATAGAATATTCCCCTATTAAATTCTCTAGTTTTTACTTAAAAAAAAAGTGGGCAATTATTTTGAGATATCCCAAAAAAGAAATATGTACTATTATTTTGAGACGGAGGGAGTACAAAATTTATTTAAAATTTATCATACTACAAACAATGTTGCTCCGGTTGCACGCCTCGAGATATGATTGCGCGTCGTGTGACATGCATGACTTTTTTCTTCTAAGTCAAAGTTGTAGTTATCTTCAATGTTTTAAAACCCAGTTCGACCAGGCCAGTTCAACCGTTTGAACCGGGAACCCAGATTGAACCGTCGGGTTTCACTTGAACCGGTTCACTAAAACCGTCGTTTTTTTTTTTTTTTTCTAATTGACCAATATGAATAATTGAGAGTTATTGACATCAAATCTTAAGCTACTAAACAAATGAAATTACATGATCAAGTTATTTATCATGCTATTAACATTTTGTAATGTTAGCGTAGTATTGCTGAAACCAAAATGCTTATATATTTACATATTTCATGCGGGAAGTAAGTATTATGTGACAACATATAAAGTTGTGATAACGTAAATGATTAAATATATACAACAATATACTTCTATAGGAATATCAGTTTACATAGTTTTCCAAAAACCATAATTCTTAATTCATAATAGTATTATCAGACGACAACAAAGTAACTTGGATGTAATGTTGTTTTAAAGTTTGGAACTTGTATTCCTTGGCTTGTATGTGTTTTTATTGGATTGTATGTTTGGTAAACTTATTTTATGTTTAGTATTTGATTTTCAAAGTTGTACATGTGTTTGGTATTCGGTTTCACAAGTAATAATATATGTGTTTGGTAACATGGTTTATTACATTTTTATGTATATAGAAAACCGGTTTGGACCCGCTGGTCAAACCGGTTGAACCACTGACCCGATAACCCAATGATTCGACCCGATCAATTAAAAAACCGATTTTTAAAACATTGGTTATCTTTCTTCTTGTTTTCTACCTGCTTGAATCATAAAAGGTACTTTAACTAAACATATGTTGACATATGTATATTTTATTGTTTTGGAAATAACTACCACGTACATACTCTGATTATGATGATTAAAACAACGACGACGTATGAGAACCAAAAATGCAACATTGCGAAAATTAAATTGGTCGCATGGGTGAACTCTAGGGCGTGCGACCGTCTTATTTCTTTCTTTTTCTGTTATTAATTCAAAAAGTTGCTAAAAGCTATAACTACAAATATGTGACTTCATTGCTTAATTGATTAGATTTGTGGTCATCTACCACAACTCAGTTAAGATAATAAAGAAAAAATTATAATACGGAAACAATAACCCTAACGCCCTCAACATTACGTGTTTGGTAAAAGTAATAGTAGATGTTTTTATTTTATTTTCTGATAACGTAATTGTAATTGTAATTATAATGTATAAAAAAAACTTCTAAATGCTCAACGTTATTAAATGCTACTTTATAAAATATTAAAAAATGAGCATTCCAAAGATAAGATAAACCTATTTTCCGGTCGCCAAACGAGCACTAAAAATGAAAACTTCGAATCTTGTATTTCAATTTCAACGCCAACGCCAACACTGATCGCTTATAAATGATCCCGCACGCTCTATGCCAAGCACACCTTTCCATCTTAGTCTCAATGCGGGAAAAAATTATACGAGTATCATTTTGTGGGGATACTTATTGATTTTAGTGTACCACTCATTTGGGGTTGTTTCAAGTTGTCTACTGTTTTTTTTTTTTGTCAAGTGGACCAGACATTTATTAAGGTTAAGCACGCACAAAAAATATGTTTAAAACATACAAAATACATACCATTTACAACACTGAAAACCGGCTAATACATATGTGATAATAATGCTAACAAGTAAACTTGTATTACAATTTTTTTTTTTTTTTTTTTTCAGAAACCATTTGAAGAACATAGTGGACATTCATTATGAGAAATCTTGCGAATGTTGTGAGGAAAATAAATAAAGATGTTGTGTCACATCAAAATAATATTAATAGGTCAAAAGACAAAAAGTTTGGGACTTTGGGATATTGAATTTGGGGGACAAAAAATCTGTAAAAAACTTATGGGAATTTTAATCATTTATGTGTCGTGGTCCAGCAAATTGTTCTTTTGTTTCATGTCCAAAAAGTCATGGTAGTGGTTGTTATGTTGGCTATCGGTTTAGATGAGTAACAAATTCGTAATTATATTTTATGGAAAAAGACTAGCAAGATAAAACGATCTCCTACAAAATGACTTAAGAGAGCTAAGTGCAATGGTGTACCAATAACCGTTATTCGTGAACAATCTCAGCATACACTTAATAACATCACAATAACTAAAACACTCTTATCAAGGTCGTCTTTGAGGGTGTGTAAAGTGGGCGACCGCTTATGATCTAAAAATTTGGGGGCCTAAAATTTATCCCGTTTAGATATGTTGAACGTTTAGACTAATTGCATTATATTTATAAACGGTAACGCTTTGTATATATCATTCATTTTTCAAAATGCCTCATTATATAATTTCGTCCAGGGTCCTCGAATTTTAAAAATTCAAAGACGGCCCTGACTCTCCCTAGCATAACTGTTATTGGTGCATATGAGTCGCATAACAAATCAAAAAAAAAAAAAAAAAAAAAAAAATACCCCACTCACTTAAAAAAGGTCGCTAATCCACCGTGAAAACGAATGAGCCACAACGGCGTGAGAAGAGGTGCAGAAGGGCGGCGTCGTTGGTGCCAAAAAACGTCAATGGCGTGTGGTAGGCAGCCTGCACCGTGCTCTCTAACTATCACGAGTTCATGACCTTAGAATTCGGTGACATAATCATCCCCCCAAAATTTATATCCTGTGTACATTTATATCTTTTTATTTTTAGTTTTAGTTATTTTTGACAAAGAAATTTTAGCATAATGTGTATCGCCCCTCTAAAATAAAAACTTTACAAAAACGTTCATGTTCCGTCTCTACCCATAATCTCGCATTCTAATTATATAAATCATATAATCAAACACAAAAGTTATATAAGTTCAGTTCAATTGTTTACTTTTCGCCTTTGGTACGAGAGTTAATGATCTACAAGAAAGAAGTTTAGTCATTTTTAAGAAAGAAGTTTCAGCGTAGTGTATATCGTTTCTCTTAAAATATATATCTTTTAAAAAAACGTTCAAGTTCTGTCTCTTTGTTAGAATTTAGATGTGTGTGGGTGGTAATAATCCTGATATGTCTCTGAATCGTGTAAAGATCACTTTCAGATTGAAGTATTTCGACCCTATATGCCTCGGGTATCACGAAATCCTCAATTGGATAAGACAGAGAACAACACTTTATTTCTAAGGCACGATAAATTAAAGCAATACACTGAAAGTTGTTATATCTGTTATGTTCTGTAAGAGATCAATAAATAATGAAAAACCATAACCGAAAGTTAGTTAAAATCGGTTAAAAGCAATTGGCGGAAAGGGTTGCAACGTTTGGAAAAAGGGACGACTTTTTGTTCGTGGCGGCATCAAGCTAGCTAAAACGAGTGTGCACTCCACACCTCTTAACTCGACTGCAAGCTGAACCTGATTAAGCCTTTAATCTCAAGTAAATCACAATTATATAAAATATAAATGATGACAATAAAATCACCGGCACTCTGTGCATAATCTTGCAATCTAATTATGTCATATAGTCAAACACGAAAAGTATATAAGTTCACTTAAGTTGTTTACTTTTGGCCTGTGGAGTGTGGTACACGTATGTATTTTAAGCTTGAACATTTTTCGGGGCGAATTTATTTTTATACCGAATCGGAGATTTGTTTGTAACCTCAACTAAATTACCCCTAAACCTATAATATTTACACTAGGTCTTAGAAAATTTTGGTGGGGCCTCCCCGTCTTCATTAAGGTCCGTCCTTGGGTACACGAGTTAATGATCTACAAGAATCATCAAGTCTTGAAATCGTTTTTTAAAATGGAAAAAGCTCTAGTTATTGACATTTATAATCAAAACTACCTGATTATTTAACTGACAATAATCGAATTGTCCTAACTGAAAAGGCGTCCTTAACATTTTAAACGAGATCAAGGGTGTGTTTGGTTTAAACCTATGGGAATAAAGGAATTAGTGTGTGAATGATATATTTTTTTTGTTTCATGATAATCGGTATGGTGAAATCTATATATTAGGTATACATCAAAAGTGGGAAAGGATCTTGGTATGAATTTATCATTCTTGAGGAGCCAATCAATGTCAAACTCATACCAATTATGGTTCTTATCATCAAACCAAACGACCCCTAAGATTTGAATATTATTAGGTGCATATTCCAGTAATTCTTTTTCATTTCACCGACTAACAAGTGTTATTTGCATAGCTTTGTATTTATGAACGCACGTTTGAATAAAATGACTCTGTAATATCATTTTTGGCATTTTTGTACACTACATTATTGTAAACTAAGGGCACGTTTGGTAGAGAGAAATTCAGAGAATGAAATTAGGTGGAGAAAAGGAAATGTAGAGAATTGAATTGACAGAGAAAATTTAATAATTTCCTGTGTTTGGTAACAACAGAGAAATTAACTCGAGAAATTAATATAATTCATTTCTTGTGTTTGGTAAGTTTAGACAGAGAAAATAAAACTTTACGATAGTTTCATGTAGGGGTGTTCATCGGTTCGGTTATCGGGTTATTCGGTTTATTTGGTTCGGTTAGTTCGGTTAAAATTTTTTTCTGGGTATAACCGAAAACCGAACCGAATTCAAATTTGATTCAACCGAACCGAAAACCGAAAACCGAACCCCTATAACCGAAAACCGAACCGAATAACCCGAATTACATCATTTTAATTATTTTTTTTATTTAATTATATATATTTTTAGCACAAAATATTTTTTCAAGCTTAAATCATGTTATATTTATATACTAAAAGAGAGTTTTAGTGATTTCTTTTCATATATATATAAAAAAAATATATATTTTATGTGAATTCGGTTTTCGGTTTTCATTGTCAAAACCATATCCAAACCGTTAACAAAATAGTTAGTTCGGTTAGGTTCGGTTTTGACCAATTCGGTTCGGTTACAAATTCGATTCAGTTATTTTCGGTCCGGTTCGGTTTCTGTTTTCGGTTACCGTGGATATTACCCGATCCGTGAACACCCCTAGTTTCATGAGATGGTTTATTTTGATTGCTTCACATTTTTTATCCAATACTAACAAAATATGAAACTATATTCAAAGCATTTTTGATTGTGAATGCCATGGCGTACATCGGTACATAAACGGTAATCTAAAGGTAGCTTAGCGGTACAATGCCATGAAATGCTATGTTAAAAAAGACTTGGACATTATATCAAACACATGGAATGCATTGTTAAAAAATAATAAATGGCAAAATAATAATCTAGGCCAATATTAAACCTCCAAAATCAATTCCATCCGCAAACACAACTAATTTTGTGAGTTAACATAACAAAAAATTCGTAATTAAAAAAAAAAGAAAAAAAGCCCAACGGCCAAATGCTTCAATTTATAGTTTGAAAATTTAGGATAGAAACATTACAACAACATTAGTGGTGATGGAAGAAGAGATAATTACTTTTGTTGATGAGGTTAAGAATTAAACATGGAAGTTCACCGGAGGGTGATGATCTCAAATGTGGCCTAAAAGAGGATAAGGTTTGTAAGTTTGTGGTAAATATGTGATAAGCACGTGATCTATTTATTTATACTTCTTTTTTTAGTTGGTTGGAAAAAAAAAACACGGAGAATTAAATAGGAAGACTTCTTTTTCTTCACAAAATGAAAGGATTTCAAAATACAAAGGAACGAATTCACGAGCCTCAAATTTCTCCGCTTATTTTTTTTCTCAAGTGTACCAAACAAAGGAAAAGAACACCTTTTTCCATTTCTTTTGTCTATATTCCTCTTACCAAACACACCCTAAGTTCGTTATAGTAAATGAGGAGGAGGGAAAAACAAAAAACAAAATGCAACTCACATAGTCACATGCATAATCTAGGGTTAAAAATAAAAGTAGAAAAAGCATCGTGGAGTGCAGCAAGGCCATCTTACTTTTTTCACCTTTACCAAATCCAATAATAATGTTCCTTTTGACTTTGCTAATTCAGTCAATATCTTCATACTTGATCTAAAAGGCATTTGAAAGAAACGTCTTAATACAAATAATGTATAAAAACGTTATTCATTTTCTTTACGTTTTTATAATAACAAAACATAACACTATTTTACGTAAACAAAGTTTTTAATCGTAATTCTTCTTCATCTCAATATCAAAATCACTAAAGGTATGTATACTGTATAGTGAACATTAAATTTTGCAAATGATCAAAGAAATACTTTTTTTTTTTCACAAATGTAACATAAATACTTTACACAAAGTTTAATTTTACAAAATTTTTTTAATTTTAAGAAAATGTTTTATTTTTAGAAAATAATTTGAAATTCAAAATCTGGTTTTTCCTCCAGAAAATAACACCCTCACCAGATTTCAACTTCACCACAAAAAGATAAAAAAAAGAGCGGGGAACGATACCGATAAATCCAGACGGTACTCCTTAAATAATTAAGGGTACCATCCATAATTAAAGGTACCGTCTGACCATTGGACGCCCAGATTTTTGTCATCTATAAATAGCAGCTCAAATCTCACATTTTACTCACCCTTTACATAGAAATTTTATGATATACTTTTACGCATCCAAGTTTCATTCTTTGATAATAAACATTAGTTTAATTTCATTTATTAGTGATCTAATCATTCATTCATCACAAGTGCAAGTGAAGAACACTCATAGTCATCAAGACATGAAGTGTTTTGGAGTTAAAATACATCTAGTACATCATCATCATTCTTGAGTCCTTGTAATATTGTTAGGTTATGTTGATCATAGTGATCTTGTGAGTTGAGCAGTTAGTGTGGTGATTGCGTAGACCGTGTCAAGATCGGGAAGATCATTTAAGTTGTGAGGAGGTTGTGTTGATTAGATATGTTGTGTCAAGATTGGGTGAATCTTGTAGTAGTTGTGTTGAATGTATTAAGATCGGGTGGATCTTGTGAAGTAAGTAGTTTGTGAGAAGATTAGAGTGATATTGTGGTATATTGGTTTTAGCTAAAATTAGAACCCGACATCTAGCTTAGTGTCAAAAATTGGTATAAGCGATGTGTACGGTTTCTTCACATGAAGGGAGTTTGTTGACATAGTGAAGTGAACTCTCGAGTAGTACTCGGGGAGTGGAGTAGGGCGAAGAGGAGCTTCGTTACCGAACCATTATAAATCACGGTGTTACCTTTCTAACTTTTTACTTTTACTTCACTTTCAATATTTCATAGTTATTAGTTTATTGTTTATTACCTTGAGTGTTCATATTGTTGTCTATTGATCTCATATAAACTAAGAATCAAAGTTTCCAAAAACGTAATTTTAAATGACAAATTGGTAAAACTATTCACCCCCATTCTAGTTTTCCACAATTGGTACCATAACCACGTCAATCAAATCTTTTTAAAATATATTGTATTTTAAAACTTGAATCGATATAAGGATTTTGAAAAATATCAAGAAGGACAATCTATGCAAAGACCACCACTTTTTGAAACCGATTGTTTTATATATTGGAAAACAAGATACGAAACTTATGTGAAATCAAAGGATCTTGATCTTTGGCATGTCATTATCGTGGGTGACTTCAAACCTATTGAAAAGAATCCGGAAACTAAAATGGATGAAATAGTTCCTTATGAAAAACAAAGTGATAATCATTAAAAAAATGGCTAAAAATAATGAAGCTAAAATGGTAATTTATAATGCTTTGCCGAAAAAGGAATTTTAAAGAATTTTTATGTGTAATACGATAAAATAAATTTGGAATACTTTGTTAGTCACTCATCAAGGTAATAGTCAAGTCAAAGAGAAAAAGATCGATCTTCTTGTGCAATTATATGAGCAATTTACTATTTTCGAAGAGGAAACTATAGATAGTTCATTTGCTAGATTCATCACTATTATTACTAGTCTTAAAGCTCTTGGTGAAGGTTATTCTAGCATAACTACGTTAGAAAGTATCTTAGAGCGTTACATCCCAAATGGAGAGCTAAGGTTACCGCAATTGAGGAGTCAAAAGATTTGGCATCACTATCTCTTGATGAACTCATCGGGAACTTAAAAGTTCACGAAACTATAATCAAGAAAGACTCCGATATAGTCAAGATAAAAGGAGAGAAATTTAGATCTCTCGCTTTGAAAACTAAAAAGGAGTATAGTGATGAAGAATCCTAGAACTCCGAAAGCGAAGATGAAGAATACGCAATGGCGGTCAGAGATTTTAAGAAGTTCTTTAGGAGATGAGGTAGATATGTTAGACAACCTAGAGATGAGAAAAAGTCATTCAAAAACAACCAGGATGACAAGAAAGGTAAAGGATATCGGAAATTCTTTAGATAAGGAGATGCCAATCATTTCATAAGAGAATGTCCTAAACCACCGAGAAGCAATAACCAAAAGGCATTCGTCGGAGGTTCTGGAGTGATAGCGGTGGGGAAGATGAGGGAAAGCCAAATGACGAAACATGCCTTATGGCACACGTGTCAAGTGAGGTACATTCCGACTCTTCTTACTATAGTAATGTTGCATCTTCAATAGATAATGATACATTAAAAAATGATTACAATATGTTATATGAATCTAGTTTAAAAATAGTAGCAAAAAACAAAAATTAAAAAAATGCTAAAAGTAAACTAGAAGAATAAATTCACGAGTTAAAAGAAAGGGTTGAGAAATTAGAAAAAAACGAAAAAATTGATGTCGGATGTATGACATGTGAAAATAAAAGAATAGAAAACAGGAGACTTAAAAACAATGCAAATAAATTTTCAAAATTTGAAAAGAACACTCAATCCCTAAAAGAAATATAAGGTGTTCAAAAGATCTCCGGTAATAAATCCGAATTAGGTTTTAACTTAGAAGAACATTTAACCAGTGCAGCTAAGGAAGTAAAATTCGTTAAACAATCTGAAACTGAATGTTAGCATTAAAGAAAGTGATAGTCATTCTTATTTTAGGAACTTTGTAAACGTGTTATAGATTATGTTATAGTGTAGTGATTGGGCTCGTGGACTTGAGTAATCTAATATGTTACTAGTTAAACATGTAAGCCTTCTAATATTGTAAACCCAAGTCCACTATCTAAAGCCCATATTAAGGTCCATGAAATGCCTTATGAACTAAGTATATAAGGTACCTTACACCTCATTTGTAAGGTGTTCTTGAGAGTGTAAGTGTGTGTTTCATAATAAAAGTTCTCACATTTCTTTCTCTCTATTCTCTCTCTAAACTCACGCCTATCTCTTTTGTACCATCGAGCTTCATAATATCGTGATATAGTTGATATAAACAAGGTCCTACAATTGGTATCAGTCGCCACACAATGATTTAGGAGTGTTTGTGTTTCATTTTTTTGAGTTGAAGCTTTGAAAAAGTTGTGTTTTTCTTATAAAACGTGAGCTTTTTCCTTATAGAGTTTTGATTTTATTACGAGTTTCAGTAAAAAATTTCTTGTTTTTATTAAAGTTCTAGTGACTATAGGCGAGTTTTGGCAAAAAAATAACGGATCAAAAACGTCAAAAAGTGGGTTTTTTATCGATTTGATTTTTTTATTGGAAATCCATCGAATTTGTGCTAAAACCTTCACTTATCGAATTTGTGCTAAAACCCTTACTTATCGAATTCGGTGCAAAAACCCTCATTTATCGAATTTGGTTATCGAACTTCTACAAGGAACAATTTCTTCACGGTTAAAGGATTACTCAGTACTTCCCTTGCTTGGATAAGCCCGTGGAATACTTCGACAAAGAGACTTTCTTCTAGCGTGGATAAGTTAGAAGATTTCAAATTCCATCAAATTTGGTTATCGAATTAGGCTATCTAATTTGGTTATTGAACTTGGTTATCTAATTTGGTTATCAAACTTGGTTATCTAATTTGGTTATCTA
Organism: Chrysanthemum lavandulifolium; assembly: GCA_022545495.1. Taxonomy (NCBI): domain Eukaryota; kingdom Viridiplantae; phylum Streptophyta; class Magnoliopsida; order Asterales; family Asteraceae; genus Chrysanthemum; species Chrysanthemum lavandulifolium. The sequence goes on from CM040238.1 coordinate 91,622,212, forward strand.
CTTTAGTTATCGAACTTGGTTATCGATTTTGCTTACCAGAATTTGACAAGTTTGCGGTAAAACTTTAAATCTTCATAACTTTTGAACCGTAACTCGTTTTCGGTGAATTACCAGTCAAAACATCCGAAACATCCTGGATATTGTGAGGTTACCCCACTATGTCGGGTAACGAAATTTTAAAGCCTGAAATTTCTTCGAAAAGAAGTTATTGATGAGTTTAAGATTTCAGGCCAAATTTTTACTACAATAAGTCCTATATCGTTGAACTGGTCCGTGATCAACTTTATCATACATACCTTCATCAATGGCAACTCAACAAGACATTCATGCCGCCGATGCTGAAAACCGTCCTCCTATGCTTGAAAAGGATGGTGTCTTTAATGGACAAGTCGTATGCTTTTTTATATCAAAACAAAACCTAATGGAAAACTCATGCTCCAATCCATTAAGGACGGACCCTTCAAGCCACGACAAATCCAAGACCCTGAAGATCCTAATGGAACACCTCATGTTCAACCACATCTTCATGATCAAACAAAAGCAGAATATACCGATGATAAGAAGCAGATCGAAGCAGATGATATGGCAATACACATAGTCCAACTTAGATTACCACGAGAGATCTTTGCTGCCGTTGATAGCTATGAAAGTATTTATGAAATGTGGGAACGTGTTAGACGGCTATGTCATGGAACAGAAATTGGGCAACAAAACATGGAAAACAAGCTCCTAACTGAATGGGAGAAGTTTACATCCACTCTAGGAGAATCCATTGAATCCTACTATAATAGGATTTGAACTTTGATGAATGAGTTAACCAGAAACAAGTTGACACCAAGAACCATCGCGAGCAACATAAAATTCATCAACAACCTTCAAGAAGAATGAGGACGATATGTCACAATTGTCAACCAAACAAAGGACTTACATAAGGTGAATTTTGATCAGCTCTATGATTTTCTAAAGCAAAACCAAGCATAAGTTAATGAAGTCAGAAAGGAAATATTGGCAAATAATCATGATCCTCTTGCATTGATTGCAAAGACACAAGCTCCTTATTCAATGTACACACAACATCAACCATCTTCATCTTCCACTAACAACAACATGCAATAATACATTCCACAACCACCAGTTGTTATCACCCCACAACAACAATTCTACCTACAACAACAAGTCATTCAACAATAACAGTATCCACAATACCAGGAACCAGAGATCACTGGAACTGAATCAGAACAAACAGAAGCCTTGACTCAAGCATTTTATTATTTAACAAAGTCATTCAAAGGACTCTATTATACACCAACTAACAACAACCAAAGGATTTCATCAAACACTCACAACAGGCAGATTGCACAGCCGGGTTTGAACATGGTTCAAGTAGGACAAATGGTTGCAGTTAATGGGAATTAGCAAGGATATGCTACTGGATTTCACATGGGTAATCAGAATATGCAAAATATAGGTCAATATGCTGGAAATCAGATGGTTCCGTACAATGGTAATCAGTTGGGTCAGAATGTTGGAAATTAGATGGGTCATAATGTTTGGAATCAAATAGTGGGTGATCCGAATGGGAATGTTGTTACTCTAGTAGTTGGGAATTATGGAAATATGAATCAGGGTAATCAGATAACATGTTACAACTGTCATGGACTGGGTCATATTGCAAAGAATTTCCCTAATAAGCCGAGAAAGAGGGATGCAACATATCTTCAGAAAGCATTGATGTTAGCAAAGAAGGAAGAAGCAGGGATTCAGTTGACTATTGAGGAACATGATTTTATGGCTCTCATGGATGACATGGAAGATCGAGAGGAAATAAATGCGAACTGCATCTTCATGGCAAATCTTCAGGAGACTAAGTACGAGACTGATTCTGACACACCTCCTTTTTATGAAACCAATGCACTCTCTGAGGTACCAATACTCAATCCATGCTATGATAATGTCATATTTGATATGTCTACTCATGAGAAACAGCATTCTGAGACTCCAGCACCCACTTACGATACATACCTGTATGAGCCGAGTAGTAGCAATATTAACTCTGCAAATCTAGATGTGGGTCTTAGTGAAGGCTCAATTATACAGAATACTGAGACTAATGAGGAAACACGTGCTCTCTTTGAATCATTAAATAATAGTTGTAGCATTGAAATTGAGAAAGTGAAAACGGCCAATTGCGAAGTTAAGGCTGCAAATGAGAAATTGATCGTTCAGCTTGAGAGGTACAAGGAAAACAAAAACGTTTTTGAGCTCAATAAAAAACGAGAGTCAGAATTAGAAGCTGGTTATCAAAATTCTATTTTAACAGAAAAACAACTGCAAAAAAAGTATGACAGACCTGGTGTTAATTTGAGCATCAAAAATAAAATCTTTAAACGAGGAAAATTTTGATATTAAAAACCAACTTTCTAAAAAAAACAACGTGTTCTGATCTTGAAAAACAAAAGAAACAGCTGAAAGCTGATTTTTCAAAATGAGAAGATGAACTTCTTGATGAAATTCTTGAGAAAAATGATAAAATCAACAAATTGGAAAATTTGATTGTTACAACGGGTCACTCAAGTAAAAAAATCAATATGCTAACTAGTAATACAAATCCATTTTACCATATACACAAAAAATGGCTCTTGGTAACAAAACTCCTTGTGCTCTCAAGAAATCTCAGAAAGAATATAATGTTTTGTATAATGGAAATGTTTTGTCAGATAAGCATGACCCTATCAATGTTTGAATACATTAAACCAGTGGATGGCATACACTTTTGGCATGACTGTAGTCATTTATCTAGGATATTGGGTCCTATGCCAAAGAAAATGCCTGGTAGGCCTAGGAAAAAAATGGTTAGGGCAACACATGAACCAAAGTCAACTACTAAGATTTCTAGAGCTGGTGTTGTTATGACTTGTCATAACTGTGGGGAAAGTGGCCACAACAAGAAGGGTCGTAAGAATGAACCAATACCAAAACCACCTAAAGAAAAAGGCAAACCATGCAGACCAAAAAAGGTGAAACCCATAGAAAAACCCTTGGTTGAGGAAAATGATATACCTAGATTTGTAAACAACACATTGATGAGTTTGAAATGGGTGATTAAAATGGAAATACTGTGATAACATATAGTGATGGAAAGAGAGTTCAGCTAGGCAGAAACTTGAATACCAAAAAGAGGGGGAATTTTGGTTATGTGAAGTAGAGAGGTGGAAAGTCAAAGTCTGGTGGATTAACACCCACACAGAGGATAGGAAGGATGGGAGCATGGTTAGGAATGGATGCTGAAAGATCTAACACAACTGAGGATTTATAACCCTTTCATGCTGCAAACACAGCAGGTACACTAACATCACTTGAATTTTTACTCATACACAACCAAGGATTCAAAACATGTACATGCTTCTTTTGCAGGCTCAAATAAGGGAAATAAACATGCTAAAAACATAGCAGGGACACAACAATCACAAGTTGTTGGAGTGGGTGCAGTAGGGATATCAAATGAAGCAGTAACAAGATCTGAAAGAGGTGGAACATCAATGACAAGATGAAGAATGAAAAGAAGTGAATTAAGAAGAAGCATGACACAAAGAAGATTTTCTTAACCATAACTAAGGGGACAGACAAGAAGAGTTGCATCTGCAGAACAACAACCAAGGTAAGAAAGAGCAAGAGCACCACCACAAGTTTTTCACCAAGAATGAAAAGCCAAAGAATTCTCCAAAAGAAACTTTCTGGTTAAGTTATAGGTCCAAGATCAAGTTTGGAGAATGAAATAGTCTTGGATAAAATTCAAGGAAGACTTATATGTTAGCACATATTTTGGGATAACTGTATTTTGTGCTAAAACTTAAACTATTAGGATCTGAATTAGGTGTGTGATGAGTGTCTAAACACTCATCATTTTGTACCATTTAAAATGCGAAAACATCCGAAAACACTCGGAAAAGCATCAAATGATAAAAATATCACAAATAAGTGTTTTATGTGTTTTAAATGCAAAATATCAAAATCGGTGAAAACGATCAAGTTTGCATAATTGGCGCTTTAGTCCCCAAGTTTCAAAAGTTGTCAAAAGCAGGTCCACGGTATATCAAAATAAAGAAAATATCATTTCAAGTCCCTAGGATTCATGAGTTGTCAAAATTGGTCTTTGAGATTTAAAATTACAAATTTACAACTTAGGTCCCTAAACTTTCAAAATGTCAAAATTGGTCCTTTGAAAGTTTGAAAATGTCAAAATGGTCCTTGTACTATTGAGACTTGTCAAAAGTGACCCTTGAAACAGTTTTGAGAAATTGGTAGTTTTGGTCCTTAGAATTTGAGAATTGCAAATTGGTCCTTGTCTTAATCCTAAACCAAACCGGACCTCTTGTTATTATCACTAAGCCCAAAACCAAAAAATCAATCCAATTCAATCCAATAACCATTTTACCCGACCCAACCTTTTACCCAACACCCACGGTTTAAAATAATATTACCCTTTTTTCCTGTCTTCCCGACAACATTGTCTGCAACACCTCCACCTCCACCACCAACAACCTCCCTACTCCACTCTTTGTCTCCTCCTCACCTACCGCTAAATGCATTAAATGCATCCTCCTCGTCCCAACCGGCTTGTACCGCTTTGGCGCCAAAATGCATAAATGGCCAAGATCACTCTAAACCAATCCAATGGCACGGATTATTCCGGGATTTGCTCGAGACACGTGGGAGTGCTTTTGATGTATAAAAGAAAGAGAAGCAAAGAAGAAAGGAGTAGTTAGTTTATTTTCAAATATGTATGTCATTTTTCAAAGTATTAATCTTAAGCGAGTTCTTAGTTGTAATTTAAAGTTTCCTAGTATCAAAGTAACTTAGTTCATTGTATTGCAAGTAATTTAAAGTATTAATTCAAGCTTTTGTTCACTTCTCATATTTTATGTCAACTGTTGGAATTTGCAATTTGAAAATCGATATTAAAGTTTTAATAGCTTATTTACAAGCTCGGACAAGCTTATAAAAGCTTATTGTAAGCTTACAATCAATTTTCACACAACTTTGGTTCTTGGTCAAAGAAAGTCAACATGGGGCAAACATGATGCGAGCTGGAAATGTGTTGGTTCGAGTTGGATTTGGGTCGGTTTAGAACCCATTGGGTTGGTTTAGAATAGGTAGAGGTTCATTGGTACAAGTGGCAAGCCATTGTGGCTAGGGACCTATTGTAAGTGATTCTCAAGTTCATTGCATATTTGGTAATTGTGGTTAGAAATAGTTGAAATCTGTTTATTAATTGTTAATTAAGCTAGCTTAACTAAGTTTGATTGTATGCTTTAGCTAGTTTAGCGATTGGGTTGATTTTGTTTGCAAAGCAGTTAATATAGTGTGTTTGGCATTCTTGTTATAACTATCTTAGAGGTTAGCTCGATGGATAAGGTCTGTTGGTTCATGCTTGTTTAGCTTCTTTTAACTCATACCGTCTTAAAAGCGCACTTGTAACTTCAAAAGTCAAACATCATAGTAATCTGTCTCATCGCTTGCTGTTGGAGTTTTAAAGAAGCAAAAACTTGTTTCGTGTTAAGATTACATAGAGATTACTTGGAGTAGTGTCATTTCATCACAATATAACACAATCATCCTCAAATTGGATTCAAAGTTCGGTTTAGTCAAATATACCAAATATGTTCAAAAGTCAAATTGGCAAAACTTGTTTTGGGTCCAATCGCAAAGATTTTTCATGGCTTCATTCTTAAGCCATATTTAGTGAAACACGGCATTTTATAAAGTTCAACTGGTCTATTTCTTCATCACCATTTTGTATAATTTTGCAATTTTTAAAAGCTCCAAACAAGCTTATCAAACAGTCCTAGTTGCCTGCTCCCAGTCTCACCAAACCGAGTTTTCTCGATTTTGTGCAGATTGTACAAGGCTCATAAGAGCCTCCCAAGTCTGGTCTTTTGGTTATAACTAGCTACCTAGGTCTAGTTTTGGTCTCAATATTTGGATTTTGATTTTTAGCTTATTTGAGTGCTTATTCGTGGCTACAAGCGAACACCTAAAAGCTGCTTTTAGCGCATTAGTCAAATTCATCAAATCTGTAGATTGCTATTCAGAAGATAAGTGTTGTTGTTTTCAGTTCATTTAGAGTAACTTTAGCATATTGTAGCTTCGTTTCGATGTGGTGCTTGTTTGTGTTCATTTGGCTTATTCAAGTGCTTATTCATAAGCACATTCCATAGAGTTCCATAATCTCACACACAACCACCTGTTTTCCATTTTCCTTGATTCCTTGCATTATTTTAAACTTAACTTGAATTTTCAGATTTTTCCAGATCTTGTTTAGTATTTTTCTTGATTTAATTCAGTTTTAGGCCTTTTTAATTAGTATTTAATACAAAAATTAAGAAAAGTTTCAAAAAAATAATTTTTCATTTTTCTTAAGATAAGATAAATATAAAAAGACAAAAAAATATTTTTCCAAATTTTTCTTAGTTAAATTTGTATTTTTAAGTAATTTAATTAGTTTTAAATAGTTTAAAATTCCTAGAAAATAGAAAAATATTCAGAAAAATACAAAAATAGTTTTGAAAATTCTATTTTGATATTTTAGATTTTTCTAAGTTTTAATTTTATTTTTCTAGCTTAATTTCCTATTTTCTTGTATTTTAGGTTATTATTTAATAGTTAAAAATAGTTTTTAATTAGATAATTAGTTATAAAAATAATTTTCTTTTTCTAAATATTTTCTTTTATCATTAGGTTTGTAAAAATATCATTTTCATATTTTTAGGATTAATATTGTGTAAGTTTCTCATTTTCATTTGTACGACGTAGTTTTTAATTCAAGTTTTATAAAAACATAAAAACAAAAACATCATTTTAATTATAGTGATAGCGTTTATTTAATATTTTTTATCTTTTTAATTTCCTTTAATTTGCATTTAAGCCGTTGTAATTTGTTGGCTTTTTCTGTAGTTATAATCATATCAAATCCCTCTTTTCTGTTCAAATTCCTCGATCACTTTACGTTTGGTAATCCATTGCATAGCTCATTGGGACATAACGACCGGAAAACACTATACTCCCGGATCTTCATTGCATTCGTGCTTGAGCCGTTTTAAGTTTGTTACGATGCGCCATTCACAAGTGGCGAGACTTGGTGATAAAACTTGACGGTTTGCACGCATCAAATTTTACGGCGCGCCGAGGAGTCTTGGTCGATCTATCTTCCGTTTAGCGATTAGTTGTTTGAATACTCACTCTTTGTTCATATCATCCATCTATATATATATATATCCATATTTTACGTTAAAAATCCAAAAACCAAAAACATTAAAACGTATAAAACACAAAATATTTTCCTTTTGTTTCTATATATGTATCAAATATAAAAAATACAAAAGATTTGTCGTTTTGTTTAATAATAACAACTTAAAAGATTACCACCGCAAACCAAGGCAAATTGCACTACCTAGCTGGGTGCGACCATAATAAGTTCCCAAACTAAAGATTTAAAACTTGCCTTTGTGTCCTTGTGATTGGTGTACCTTTTCAAAGCCATTCATATTGTGATTATTGGTTAAGTTCAACGTTGTTTTGCCTCGATTTTGTGTTAATTGATTTTGTTGTGATATCTCCGTTTGAACCGGAAAACCCATAAAGATTCTTCTCACCCGATTTTTATAAAACGTCTTCATAATTCTCATTCTCATCCGAAAGATTTTCATAATTCCCATTCTCTCCTTAACTCGAGTTTCCTTAGAGTTAACTCTAGTGTATCTTTTCGCTCTTCTAGATCTGTGAGCCCATTTCGTGAGCTTGTCAAGATTCCAAGAAGGCGTGTCCGTAGACTTTCTGCTCCATCGATCGGATCGAGATCCGGATCGCTCATACTACTTCCGTTATCATGGCGGAAGAACGCCTATGTGTGAGCTTCTCCGGGCACCCATCGACGGGTATGGAGATGCTATCGTTGTACCGACCATTGTGGTGAAAATTTTGAACTCAAAACCGGTTTATGAATCTTGTAACCTCTAATCAATTCTACGGTTTTGAGCGGGATGATCCTCATGCTCATATTCGATGGTTTAACAAGATTGCATCTACCATCAAATACAAGAATGTCCCTACCGATCTTTGTTAAGCTTCTTACATTCCCATTTTCTCTTGAGGGCAAGCCGAATTTGGCTTGAAAACAACCCCTCGCCTATTGAGACATGGGAAGATCCGTGAAGAAATTTGTGAATGAATTCTATCCACCTTCCAAAACCACGAGTCTTAAAATGAAATCATCAAGTTCACTCGAAGTTTGATGAACCCTTGATGAATCGTGGGATCGTTTCAAGGAATTGCCTCGCAAATGTCCTCACCACGGTTTCTCCGAGTTGATGCAACTCGATACTTTCTATAATGGAGTGAGTCAATCGATCAAGATTCTCTCAATTCCTCCGCGGAGGAAATTTCCTAAGCAAAGCGTCAAAGAAGCTTTAGCGATAATTGAAAACAAGTCTAAAGTCCGACCTTTGCACGAAGCAAGCGGTTGTTTCCCAAGTCGGTGTTGGTCCTTCTTCTTCATCGCTCGTGAGTCAATCTAGCACCGATGCTAAGATTGACAAACTCACGGAAGCTATCCAAGCTTTGGTTCTCCAACCAAAAGAAAGTCTCTTTTCCACAAACTTCACCTCCTGAAGTTAAGAAAGTGGAAGTCTGTGTTACTGTGGTGGCCCCATGCTTATTACAACTGTATGGCCACCGATGGTAACCCTTTGAAGCCAATGTTGTGGGCGGGATGTCTAATCAGGAGGCAATCAATATCGTGCTCTGTGGACCCGAACCACCGCCCTAACCACTACCTGGACCTCCGGTTTCAATCAAAACCGTAATCGAATCGGAATAGACAAAACCAAGGTTTTCAAAACCAAGGTAATTTCGGTCAAAACAACGGTTTTCAAAATCGAATCAAAATTTCCAACACCAAGGAAATTTCAATAGAAACCAGTCGTGGAAATTTCAACCAAGGGTATTTTCATGGCAATAATCAAGGAATTTTCAAAATCAAGGCCCTAATCCTAACAATAGAGGCGAATTTTCTGTGCAAACTCAAGCCATTGTTCCAACTGGACCATCATCGGATGAGTTGTTGAAACAATTCATGAAATCCTAAGAAGAAATGAATCGGTTGTTGGTTAGCAGTTAACGACATTAAGAAGTCTTTAAATGATCGACCCCGGGCTCGGTATTTTACCTAGCAACACGATCGCTAATCCGAGGCGATGCAAAGGCGATCACAACCGAAGTGGTGCTTCATATCTTTGGACCCGCTATTCCTACTACCTCTTCTTCTTCTCTCCGAAGGTAGTGGAAAGTGAACCCGAGGCGACAAAGGACAAGGAACTTCCTACTAATAACGGAGGTACCAACAATGTCCATCCTCGGGTTGTCCCGAAACCCAATACCAAACACAGAGTTGTTTTGAACCTCCGGTTGGTAACCCCAAATCCAAAACTTCTATTCCTTACCCTCACGTTTACATGAGCAAAGCTCATGAGAAAGCTAGTCATCAAATGGAAAAATTCTTTCAAATTTTCCAAGAACTTCACTTTGACATAAGCTTCGCGGATGCTATCATGTTGATGCCCAAGTTTGCATCTACTCTTAAACACATGTTGAGCAACAAGGAAAAGCTGTTTGAAATGGCTAAGACTCCTTTGAACGAGAATTGCTCAGCAGTCTTGTTAAAGAAGCTTCCCGAGAAGCTAGGAGATCCCGGAAAATTTCTTCTTCCTTGTGTTTTTCCTGGGATGATTGAATGCTTTTCCTCGCCGATCTTGGTGCAAGCATCAACTGATGCCTTATTCGATGTGGAAGAAACTTTCTCTTCCGAACTTATTCCTACCGCATGACTCTTGAGCTTGCGAGATCGTTCTATATCGCGTCCTCTTGGCATCGCCGAGGATGTATTCGTGAAAGTAGGAAAGTTCCATTTTCCGGTGACTTTGTGGTGGTTGATTTAGATGCCGATCCTCGGGTTCCCTCATTGTTGGAAGAGGATTCCTGAGGACGGGACGTGCTCTTATTGATGTATTTGAGCAAGAGATCACTTTACGTGTGGGTAATGAAGTGTTACCTTTAACCTCGATCAAACTTCGAGGTACTCCTCAAATTATGATCTTGAATCAATTAATCGAGTCGATTTAATTGATATTGCTTTAGAGGAGTACTCTCAAGAGTTTCTTGGTTATCTTCATAATTACGTGGTGGGGATTCCACCACATTTTCTCAACCTATCATTGCCGACTCTTCCCCTCTCTCACCCGTTTGAGGGAGGTGACTTCCTTCCGGAAGAGATCGATGCATTTCTTGTTATCGATGAATCAATTCCACTGGAATTGATGGTGTGTATGATTCGGAGGAGATATCCTCTATCTTGAGCAATTGCTTAATGAAGATCCATTACCTTCACTCCTCCAAAAGAAATCACAATTGAGGAAATCAAATCGGTACAAACATCTCTTGAAGAATTTCCGAGGTTGAACTTAAGGACTTACCTCCTCATCTCGAGTATGCATTCTTGGAGGGTGATGATAAATTACCCGTCATAATTGCTAAAGACTTGACCGAGGAGGAGAAAGCGCTCTCATAAAGGTCTTAAAGTCACACAAGCAAGCAATTGCTTGGAAACTCTCCGATATTAAGGTATCAACCCCGAGTTTTGTACTCACAAAATCTTAATGGAGGATGACTTCAAACCAAAGATTCAACATCGAGAAGGGTGAATCCTAAGATTCATGAGGTTATCAAACAAGAGGTTCTCAAACTTCTTGATGCGGGGTCGATTTACCCGATCTCGATAGTCCTTGGGTCACCCAATTCATTGCGTTCCAAAAAGGGTGGCATTATTGTTGTCACGAATGAAGAAAACGAGTTAATTCCAACTCGATTGGTTACGGGATGGCGTGTGTGCATTGACTATCGCAAGTTAAATGAAGCCACCGTAAAGACCATTTTCCTCTACCCTTCATGGACCGGATGCTTGAGAGATTAGCGAGGAACAGTACTATTGTTTCCTTGATGGTTTCTCGGGTTACTTTCAGATCCCCATTGATCCATTGGATCAAGAAAAGACCACATTCACTTGCCCATACGGACGTTTGCCTATAGGCGTATGCCTTTTGGCTTATGTAATGCTCCCGCACGTTCCAACGATGTATGATGGCCATTTTCCACGACATGATCGGAAACTATGGAGGTGTTTATGGATGACTTCTCGGTCATTGGGGACTCATTTCAGACATGTCTCCCATTTAGACAAAATGTTAAAGCGGTGTGAAGACACCAATCTATGTCTAAATTGGGAGAAGAGCCACTTATGGTCAAAGAAGGCATAGTCCTTGGCCATAAGATTTCAAGAATGGGATTGAGGTAGATAGAGCAAAAGTTGATGTTATTGCTAAACTACCTCATCCTACTACCGTCAAAGGTATTAGGAGTTTTCTAGGTCATGCCGGGTTTTATCGTAGATTCATTCAAGATTTCTCTAAATCGCTCGACCAATGACCCATCTTCTCGAAAAGATGCTCCTTTTATCTTCTCTCCGAGTGCATCAAGCTTTTGAAACACTAAAGAAAAAGCTTACGGAAGCACCCATTCTAGTTGCCCCGATGGGACTTACCCTTTGAGCTCATGTGTGATGCAAGTGATTTTGCTATCGGTGCGGTCTTGGGGCAACATAAAACCAAGCATTTTCACCGATCCACTACGCAAGCAAAACTATGATCAAGCTCAAACCCATTACACCACTACGAAAAAGAATTATTAGTGGTGTATGCGTTTTAGAAATTTCGCCATACCTCATCTTGACCAAATGCGTGGTGTATACGGATCACTCGCCTCAAATATCTCTTTGCAAAACAAGATGCAAAGCCGAGATTGCTCGTTGGGTTCTCCTCCTACAAGAATTTGATATCATTATTCGTGATAAAAAGGAGCCGAGAACACCGTCACGATCATCGTCGATTAGAGAACCTCACCAAAATGTGTTCGAGAAAAGGAAATAAATGAAACATTTCCTCTCGAAACACTCAATGTGGTTTCATTTCGTGGAGACTCTTCTACCCCATGGTTTGTCGACTTTGCAAATTACCATGCGGGTAACTTTATAGTGAAAGGGATGTCGTCCCAATGAAAAATAAATTCTTTAAAGATGTGAAACATTACTCGGGACGACCCTACCGTTTAAAATTTGTGCGGATCAAGTCATCGGCGATGTGTATATGGTCGAAACTATTGACATTCTCAAGGCTTGCCATTACGGACCTCTTGGGGACATCATAGCCCCAACTACACCGCCAAGAAGGTGTTTGATTCCGGATTCTATTGGCCCACATCTACAAGGATGCCCATGAATTTGTCAAAACCTATGACGCTTGTCAGCGTCACGGAATATCTCAAAGAAATGAAATGCCGCAAAACGCCATTCAAGTGTGTGAGATTTTTGACATATGGGGCATTGACTTTATGGGGCCATTTCCTTCTTCCGTGGTAACAAATACATACTCGTGGCCGTTGACTACTTGTAAAATGGGTTGAAGCTAAAGCTTTACCCACCAACGATGCCCGAGTTGTGGTGAAATTTTAAAATCTCTATTTGCTAGGTTTGGAACTCCACGAGCCATAATCGGTGATCGTGGTACGCATTTCTGCAATGACCAATTTGAAAGAGTCATGCAAAAGTATGGTGTAACTCACCGTCTCTATGCGCACCACCCACAAACAAGTGGGCAAGTGGAAGTTTCTAACCGGGGATAAAGAATTCGAGAGGACGGTTGGCGAAAACCGTGCCTCTTGGTCGGATAAGCTAGATGACGCTCTGGGCCTTCCGTGACGACTTACAAAACACCCATCGGGTGCACTCCATACAAGCTTGTATACGGAAGGCATGTCATCTACCGGTTGAGCTCGAGCACAAGGCATCCGGGCCTTGAAGCATGCTAATTTCGATATTCGAGACGGTGGTGATCATCGGAAAGTTCAAATGAATGAATTAAATGAACTCCGTGATCAAGCTTACGAGAACTCTTTGATCTACAAACAAAAGACAAAGAAGATTCATGACTCAAAATCAAGAACCGCGTTTTCAACGTTGGTGATCGAGTCCTTCTTTTCAATTCAAGATTGAAGATTTTCTGGAAAGCTCAAGTCCCGTTGGTGCGGTCCATTTACTATCGCTAAGGTTTATCCTTATGGTACCATTGAGTTATCTCAACCCGATGGTCCTAATTTTAAAGTGAATGGTCATCGAGTGAAGCATTACTTTGGAGAGGACATACCTCCGTGGTTGTCCCGGATCTTCAAACTTTCCCCATGAACCAATGAATGCGGGATCGAGTCAAGCTAGCGACTCGGGAATCAAAAACAAGAGATGCCATATGGGTTGTCACCCATATTTTCGAGTTGTCTCAAGTTTGTTACGGTTAGCCATTCACAAGTGGCTAGCTCGTGTGACAAAACTTGACAGTTTAGCTTCTTCTTTCTACTTTCTACCACCCTAGTGTGGGGGGGTTGCCCACATGTTTTGTATATAAGTCTTATTCAAAAAAAAAAAAAAAAAAACCTTTCAAAATAATGGCCGTAGTATTTCCCTTTCACGTTCTTTGTTTCGGCATAACCGCGGTACTTTGAATATTGAGGGCAATATTCATTTCTAGTGTGGGGGAATTCTCACTAATTTTATCATGTAATTATACCGCCTAATTCCCCGTTTTTGGCCAAAATTTTTTGGAGTAAGTGTTTTGCACTTACTCAATTGGTTATCGATCCGCCTTGTCTAATAAACAAAAGGATTGGCTAATCCAGAGCAAACGGCTCTTGGTAAAGATATCTCAAATCCGTTGACGGCTTGCAATTTGCCCAAAATTGTATGGTATTCATTCACCATATCCTTAAAAGTGAAGAGTTGGCTAGCCCGCAAGTTTATGGCTTGTGGTAAAGGCGATGGAAAAACCATAATTGGTAATCAGCTCACCAAAGATAATATTGATAATTTATCTAAGAGTTGGCTAGTCCGAGCAAACGGCTTACGGTAAAGACAAATCAAATCCATTGGAAGTCGGTGGTTTGCTCAAAATCACATGGTTATCGGTGTACCATGGTTCTTACTTGAACTAAAACATTTGGCTACTCTAGAAGTAATGGCTTTTGGTAAAGAGATGAAATCCATTAATTTTCTCAAAACATTGCTAGGGACTAGCAATATCTTAGTGTGGGGATTGATGAGTGTGTAAACACTCAACATTTTTGTACCATTTAAGCTGCGAAAACATCCGAAAACACTCGGAAAAGCATCAAAATGATAAAATATCACAAATAAGTGTTTTATGTGTTTTAAATGCAAAATATCAAAATCGGTGAAAACGATCAAGTTTGCATAATTGGCGCTTTAGTCCCCAAGTTTCAAAAGTTGTCAAAAACAGTCCTCGGTATATCAAAATAAAGAAAAATATCATTTCAAGTCCCTAGGATTCATGAGTTGTCAAAATTGGTCTTTGAGATTTAAAATTACAAATTTACAACTTAGGTCCCTAAACTTTCAAAAATGTCAAAATTGGTCCTTTGAAAGTTTGAAAATGTCAAAATGGTCCTTGTACTATTGAGACTTGTCAAAAGTGACCCTTGAAACAGCTTTTGAGAAATTGGCGCTTTGGTCCTTAGAATTTTGAAATTGCAAATTGGTCCTTGTGTTTAATCCTAAACCAAACCGGACCCTCTTGTTATTATCACTAAGCCCAAAACCAAAAAATCAATCCAAATTTCAATCCAATAACCATTTTACCCGACCCAACCTTTTACCCAACACCCACGGTTTAAAATAATATTACCGCCCCTTTTTCCCCTGCCTTCCCGACAACATTATCTGCAACACCTCCACCTCCCACCAACAACCTCCCTACTCCACTCTTTGTCTCCCCCTCCTCACCTACCCGCCAAATGCATTAAATGCATCCTCCTCGTCCCAACCGGCTTGTACCAGCTTTTGGCGCCAAAATGCATAAATGGCCAAGATCACTCTAAACCAATCCAATGGCACGGATTATTGTGGGATTTGCTCAGAGACAGGTGGGAGTGCTTTTGATGTATAAAAAGAAAGAGAAGCAAGAGAAGAAAGGAGTAGTTAGTTTATTTTCAAATATGTATGTCGTTTTTCAAAGTATTAATCTTAACCGAGTTCTTAGTTGTAATTTAAAGTTTCTAGTATCAAAGTAACTTAGTTCATTGTATTGCAAGTAATTTAAAGTATTAATTCAAGCTTTTGTTCACTTCTCATATTTTATGTCAAGCTGTTGGAATTTGCAATTTGAAAATCGATATTAAAGTTTTAATAGCTTATTTACAAGCTCGTACAAGCTTATAAAAGCTTATTAAAGCTTATTGTAAGCTTACAATCAATTTTCACACAACTTTGGTTCTTGGTCAAAGAAAGTCAACATGGGGCAAACATGATGCGAATCGAAATGTGTTGGTTCAGAAATGGATTTGGGTTAGTTTAGAACCCATTATGTTGGTTTAGAATAGGTAGAGGTTCTTTGGTACATTGGCAAGCCATTGTGGCTAGGGACCTATTGTAAGTGATTCTCAAGTTCATTGCATATTTGGTAATTATGGTTAGAAATAGTTGAAATCTGTTTATTAATTGTTAATTAAGCTAGCTTAACTAAGTTTGATTGTATGCTTTAGCTAGTTTAGCGATTAGGTTGATTTTGTTTGCAAAGCAGTTAATATAGTGTGTTTGGCATTCTTTGTTATAACTATCTTAGAGGTTAGCTCAATGGATAAGGTCTGTTGGTTCATGCTTGTTTAGCTTCTTTTAACTCATACGTCTTAAAATCGCACTTGTAACTTCAAAAGTCAAACATCATAGTAATCTGTCTTCTTCGTTTTGTTGGAGTTTTAAAGAAGCAAAACTTGTTTTGTGTTAAGATTACATAGAGATTACTTGCAGAGTGTCATTTCATCACAATATAACACAATCATCCTCAAATTGGATTCAAAGTTCGGTTTAGTCAAATATACCAAATATGTTCAAAAGTCAATTGCAAAACTTGTTTTGGGTCCAACGCAAGGATTTTCATGGCTTCATTCTTAAGCCATATTTAGTGAAACCTGGCATTTTATAAAGTTCAACCTGGTCTATTTCTTCATCACCATTTTTGTATAATTTTGCAATTTTTTAAAAGCTCCAAACAAGCTTATCAAACAGTCCTAGTTGCCTGCTCCCAGTCTCATTTCAAACCGAGTTTTTCTCGATTTTTGTGCAGATTGTACAAGGCTCATAAGAGCCTCCCAAAGTCTGGTCTTTTGGTTATAAGTAGCTACCTAGGTCTAGTTTAGGTCTCAATATTTGGATTTTGATTTTTAGCTTATTTGAGTGCTTATTCTGTGGCTACAACCGAACACCTAAAAAGCTGTTTTAGCACATTAGTCAAATTCATCAAATCTGTAGATTGCTATTCGGAAGATAAGTGTTGTTGTTTTTAGTTCATTTAGAGTAACTTTAGCATATTGTAGCTTCGTTTCGATGTGGTGCTTGTTTGTGTTCATTTGACTTATTCAAGTGCTTATTCATAAGCA
This sequence comes from Chrysanthemum lavandulifolium, assembly GCA_022545495.1. Lineage (NCBI taxonomy): Eukaryota > Viridiplantae > Streptophyta > Magnoliopsida > Asterales > Asteraceae > Chrysanthemum > Chrysanthemum lavandulifolium. Next base: position 91,638,817 of record CM040238.1, read on the forward strand.
CATTCCATAGATTCCATAATCTCACACAACCACTGTTTTCCATTTTCCTTGATTCCTTGCATTATTTTAAGCTTAACTTGAATTTTCAGATTTTTCCAAAGATCTTGTTTAGTATTTTTCTTGATTTAATTCGGTTTTTAGGCCTTTTAATTAGTATTTAATACAAAAATTAAGAAAAGTTCCAAAAAATAATTTTTCATTTTTCTTAAGATAAGATAAATATAAAAAGACAAAAAAGTATTTTTCCAAATTTTTCTTAGTTAAATTTGTATTTTTAAGTAATTTAATTAGTTTTAAATAGTTTAAAATTCCTAGAAAATAGAAAAATATTTAGAAAAATATTTAGAAAAATACAAAAATAGTTTTGAAAATTCTATTTTGATATTTTAGATTTTCTAAGTTTTAATTTTATTTTCTAGCTTAATTTCCTATTTTCTTGTATTTTAGGTTATTATTTAATAGTTAAAATAGTTTTTAATTAGATAATTAGTTATAAAAATAATTTTCTTTTTCTAAATATTTTCTTTTATCATTAGGTTTGTAAAAATATCATTTTCATATTTTTAGGATTAATATTGTGTAAGTTTCTCATTTTCATTTGTACGACGTAGTTTTTAATTCAAGTTTTATAAAAACATAAAAACAAAAACATCATTTTAATTATAGTGATAGCGTTTATTTAATGTTTTTTATCTTTTTAATTTCCTTTAATTTGCATTTGAGCCGTTGTAATTTGTTGGCTTTTTCCGTAGTTATAATCATATCAAATCCTTTTCGTTCAAATTTCTCGACCACTTTACGTTTGGTAATCCATTGCATAGCTCGCTGGGACATAACGACCGGAAACACTATACTCCCGGATCTTCATTGCATTCGTGCTTGAGCCGTTTTAAGTTTGTTCTGATGCGCCATTCACAAGTGGAGACTTGAGTGATAAAACTTGACGGTTTGCACGCATCGATGTAAGTAACTAGTAACAAAATGATGTAGTGTTGCGAGTTGATGCCACTATGATGCCTTATTTTGTCCAAGGAAGGGCCTAGTTTAATTGCTATAAAAACATGGTAGGAACCTGATGTAGTTCTGCACTTGATGCCAATAAGATGCCCTATTTTTTCTAAGGAAGGGCATAGTAATAATATGGTTTTAGTTTCTAGATGTAATAATGTAAAGTGTTGATGCACTAACAATGGTTGTTATGAAAGAACACATGTAGTTTGGCAATACAAGTTTGTTGTTGTTTAATTGTGATACTTGGTATATGATTGTAGTATAGATCGTGATATACCAATACTGAGAGATAACAATAATTGCAAGTACCTATAAAAAGTTACTTATTACTTGCAACCAAGGTTGCAAAATCACTAAGCGATAGTCGGGGGTTGGTACCGCCTAGCGATTAATCGGTTAGGCGGAGATTAACAGGATTAATCGGATTGGATTTTTATATATAAAATTATTAAATTTTGAAACTATACGCCGATTTGTCGATCTAGCCTATATTTTTCTTCCGATTTGGCGATTTATTCGATTGGCGAATTCTATCCAGAACCGAGTTGGGTCGATTTATCCGAATTCTATCCGTAACCGAGTTGGTGATTTATCCGATTTTTGTTTGATTTGGCCGATTTTATCGATTAATCGGTATGTTGAACGATTTTTGACCAAAACGCTTAATAAGCCCGACCATCGAAAATCGGGAGGTTAATCCCGCCTAGCAATTAATCGCCACCTAGGTCGATTTTGCAACACTCCTTGTAACAAAGCCTTGCTAGTAACAAAACTATAATTACCAAAAAAACTTCAATAATTTAAATAGTCGATTACATCGCATAACCCACATAACACCGATGAACACAAAATACAACCAAATCACCTATTTGAAACCTTCTAAACTTACTTGTCTAAGGATACAACAATGAGACATACAACAACACATTTATCAAACCAAATGCAACCAACAAACGTCATACACTTTCACCTTGAACTTGAATGCATTCTACTCTTTGTAAATGTCTTCCATTGAAACTTCTTCACTAGCCTTGTTTGCTTTACCTTTTACCACTATCTTGGTTGGATAGGTTTTTAGCTTCACCTTAAATTCTTTGTTCTCCTCATGTATTTTGTAGAATAGGTCTTTGTAGTACTCGAAGGTAATTCATCATCGAGAAAACCATACACCTCACATTTCCTATTTTTATCCTAACAACCATTAATAATAACAAAATTAGAAAACTAAAATCAGAACCAATTTTGAGCAACAAAGGTTACTAGTAACTTACCAGATGGGACAACCCTTGAATCTTTGACCCGATTCAAGGAGTCCCTGATACTTGATCATAAATTGGAATCGACAATCACAATGAGTTTTAAGACAAACTTCTTCATCCGAATAGAATCTTTGTTTGAATGACATGAAGAACTTGATCAACGCATGATGCAAACAAAATTATTTTAGAGGAATTGGGGAGGTTGTGTTGGTCCTAAAATATCTATTTTAGGTAGACAATATTATGGTCGGGTGGCCGGTGGTAAACCAACCAAACACACCCATGGTGGTGGTGTTGAGACTATGAGAGAGAAGAGAGGAGAGAGATTGGTGAGAGAAAGATAAACTTTATTAATGAACACACACCTCACAAGTAAAACTTGTGAGGGTATTTATACTAGTACAAGCATGTTTTGAGATACATCTCAACCTTTTTCTAGCATAAGTTGTGATACCTCACAACATTCTTATTCCCTCGCGACTATACAAGTGTCGCAGGGTAGGATACCTAATCTAGTAAACTATTTGTATTTATGTGTTCCAACAATCTCCCTAAATATAGGTAGTCTAGATTAGTGGACATTGATGTCTTCAAATAACGTTGAGGATAACCTTGAAGCTATCTCTTCCGAATAAACCTTGGTTTGATATTTTACTCGAAATGGGTGTGCAACATAATTGAGGACAATAATGAGATGATGTCTAATTGAGTTCGCTCCCCTCAATTAGGCCATCGTAGTCTTGAGCTAAAAAGATTATATTAATAACTAGAAAAATGTGCTCAAGTTTGAAAGGACAACTCTTTTCATTTGTAAGGTTAAATGAATTGACATGTATGTTAATACAAATAAGCCGTAAAAACGTTTATTTATATTTTAAGATCTTCTAATGTTTTGTCGATAGCAAATGTAAAATCATTTTAACGAAACAAATAAAATACGTAAATGGTTTGAGCCAATAGTTTACTAACACACTTACGTTTTCACATAAAACACTAAACAAGTAATAGTTGTTAATACAAATAAACTATAAAACCGTTTATTAATATTTTGCGATCTCTTTGTGTTTTGTTGATAACAAATATAATGTTATCTTAAGTATAATTATAAAGGATACATGTTAGTTTTGTAAAGCATTTACATATAGCCATTTAAATACAAAAATGTAGTAATTAAGCATTTGTTGTAATAGTTTATTAGGATGGGTAAAAATCATAACCCATGGATCTTAAACCATACCCAAAGAGACTTGATACAATGTATACTTAGATACATTGAATCTAAAGATAACCCATGGACCAACCCATGACCCATAACCAAAAAACCCATGGGCAAAGAGGAGGGTTCCACGGATCCCTAGGATTACACTAGACGGATCCCTTGTGGAAGGGATCCGTGGGATCCGTGGGAACAGTGAAGGAATTTGCCTATAAATAGAGAGCCGTTTCTTCATTCTAACTTACCCATCTTCTTACTAAATCTCTCATACACTCTCATTCTCTTCTAACATATAGATCACTTGATTTAGAGAGTTGTTCTTCTTTCTTTCTATTGTGATCCTCATATAGGTCCTTCTCTAAGGCGAGATCACGAGCATTCTACAAGTCATCCAAGCAAGTGGGTCCTTGATTGATTTGTCACTCCAAGATTTCGTAGCTAAGATCTTGTATTTGATATTTCACATATTTGTTGTGTAATAGTCGTGTTGGTTTGGTCCACCGTGTTACGGACTCGGTATCTAGCTTTGTACCGAAAAGTGTAAGCAACATTGTGAAGGCTTCTCCGCCAAGTGAAGGAGTTTGTTGACATAGTGCTTGAACTCTCGAGTAGGTGACTCTGGGAGTGGAGTAGGCAAGGAAGGTGTCCTTGTAGCCAGAACCACTATACATCGGTTGTGTCTTTTCTTTCCCTTCGCTTTACTTTATTTACTTACTTTATCATTAGATCTATACTTTCTCTACATCCACAAGATCTCACATATCAACGAATCTAAAAGTTTTGAAACTAACGTAAAATCGGCAAAACTATTCAACCCCCTTCTAGTTTTCCACAATTGGTATCGAGCTAAGTTTATAAAAGTTTTAAAATAAAATTGTATTTTAAAACTTTTCGATCACTATGAGTTCGAAAATTATAAGGAAGGGCAATCTATGCAACGACCACCACTACTTGAAACTAATGGTTTTATTTATTGGAAAAATAGATTCAAACATATGTGAAGTCTAAAGATATTGATCTTTGGTACATTATTGTTGAAGGTGATTTTGAGGCTACCTCAAATGATGATAAAGGAAATTTAGTTCACATACCTCATGATAAACTAAACGATGAAATGAAGAAAAATCTTTCTAAAAATAGTGAAGCAAAATGGTTTTATATAATGCTTTACCGAAAAGGAATTGAAAGAATTTCTATGCTTAAAACCTCTAAAGAAATTTGGAATTCTTTAGTTGTAACTAATCAAGGCAACCAAGAAGTTAAAAATAATAAAATTGATTTATTTGTTCAACAATATGAACAATTTTCAATATCGGATAAGGAAACTATAGATCATTCATTTGCTAACTTTAATACTATTATTACATCTTTACAAGCACTTGATGAATCTTTTCTAGCCGTAATCATGTTAGGAGATATCTAAGGCACTTCCATCAAAGTGGAGATCCAAGGTGACGGCGATCGAAGAGTCAAAAGATTTGACAATTCTCACCTCGATGAACTCATAGGCAACCCGAAAGTCTACGAGCTTGTCCTTGCTAAAGATTCCAAGCTTCAAAGGTGAAAGAGAAACACAAATCTCTTGGCGCTTAAAGCCAAAAAGGCTACGAGCGATGAGGAGAACTCCTCTTTGAGTAGTGATGACGAAGAGTACGCGATGGCTGTAAGGGACTTTAAAAGTTCTTTAGAAGAAAGGGAAGATACGTCAAACAACCATATGACGATAAGAAAGGCTTTCGGAAAAGCAAAGAGGACGAGAAGCCAAAGGATGATCATACTTGCTTTAAATGGGGACCCAAACCACTTTATTAGTAAGTGTCCCAAACGGGATGATCAAAAGGCATTCGTGAGCGGCACATGGGGAATGGCGAGGAGGATGAAGAAATTTGTCTCATGGCAAATGACGAGGTATGTCACGAATACTATAGTAGTTCATCACTCGATGACGACTCATTGCATAATGAATATGACAAACTATGCAATATTAGCTTAAAACTAATTAACAAAACAAACTCTTAAAGAGTCGTAATCAACGCTTAGATAAAGAAGTCATAGAATTAAAAGCAAAACTAAAACGCTTAGAAAAGGGTAAAATAGCAAGTGGTGAATGTGAACTTTATGCTCAACTTCAAACACTAGTGGATAACTTAGATTCTAAAATTCTAGAATAAGTACGAACACTTTAGATACAATACTCAAGGTGTTAAAACCCAGAACAATTAAAAGGGTCTAGGTAGTCAACAAATTGATCCATCATCTAGTAAAAGTAAAGAAACAAAATTTGTTAAGGAACTAGAAAAACCACCATCGTTGTGGCGGATCCCACGGATCCCCAAAAGGGAACCGCTAGTGTACGTAAAGGGATCCGTGGATCTGCAGAGCAAACAAAGAGTACAATAACATAGCTTCCTCATCTAGAACCGAGTTTGTTATAGTTAATAGGAAGAAACCAACTCATGTCACCACTAGACAACCACCTCCAAAATATAATCCTACTTTTGCAAGAAACAAAACTCCATCTTTTTCTAAACCTACTTCATTTAGGAGACCTAATAACGTTTACCCGAAAAGTAACCATCAAATGGGATGGAATCCAAACATGCAAAACGGTTTTCATTTTCAAAACTTTCCTCCATGGAATGCATATTCATCTTATCCATACATGTCTAACATGAATGGAATGTTTAACACTAATGGACCCATGAACAAATGGGGACCAAACTTTTGAGTTTATTATTGTTTTAGGTGTGCTTAAAGGTCGATCTAGACCCGATGAATGGGTCAAGGATAGCGGATGCACGAGGCACATGACCGAGAATAGGATCTATTCTCCACATATGAATCCTTCAATGGAGGTAATATGGTGTTTGGAAATAGCAAAGTAGAATCATCGGTAAAGGTACGATTTCTAACAAATCTCTAACCATTAACGATGTGTGTCACGAGAAAACCTAAACTTTAACCTCTTAAGTATAGGACAAATATGTGATAAAAAGTGCAATGTACTTTTACCGAAACCGTAGTAAGATACTAAAAAATGGCATTACCATAGGAAAAGGAATTAGGAAACATGGAGTCTATGTCATTAAAATCGGTAATGAACCTAAGGACAAACTATGTCTTACCTCTATGGATGATACTTCTACCTTATGGCATCGAAGATTGGGTCACGCCAACATGCGACTTCTTCAATCGTTATCATCCAAAGATTTAGTAAGAGACCTACCTAAGTTAAAATATGAACATCATTTTTGTGATGCTTGTAATGTAGGAAAACAAGCTCATTCGAGTCATAAACCTAAAAACATGGTGTCCACAACTAGGTGTCTAGAATTACTACATATGGATTTATTTGGGCCATCCGCTATCCAAAGTTATGGAGGCAACTACTATACTTTGGTCATAGTGGATGACTATTCTAGGTATACTTGGACAAAATTTTAAAGAACAAAACGGAAACCTTTAACTATTTTGAAATATTAAGCAAAAGATCCAAAGACAACTAGAAGTCCCATAGTGTCTATTAGGACGGATCATGGTAGGGAATTCGATAATGAAGTGCAACCGGAGCTTTTTGTGACTCTAATGGTATTACTCACAACTTCTCGGCCCACGCACTCCACAATCGAATGGGGTAGTAGAAAGAAAGAATAGAACCTTACAAGAAATTAGTCGAACCATGCTTAATGAACAATCCATACCTCAAAAGTTTTGGTGTAATGTCGTTGATACTTCAACGCATATACTCAATCGAGTCTTAATTAGACCAATCTTAGGAAAACTCCATATGAGTTACTTCGAGGCAAAAGCCTACGTTAAATCACTTTAGAGTCTTTGGAAGTAAATGTTTTATTCTTAACACTAAAGATTACCTTACAAAATTTGATCCTAAATCAACCAAAGGTATCTTTTAGGTTACTCGCCAAATAGCAAAGTCGACGCCATATTAAACAAAGAAACAATGAAGGTAGAAGAGTCATTAAATATAAAATTTGATGAAAGTCCACCCAAACCCTCTCCACCTCTTATAGATGACGAGATTATAGAAAGTGAAGCTATAGTAATAAAGAAAAGATTAGTGAAGAAGAAGAACCTCTAAGTGATGAAATAATAAACATTAAAGAATCCAAAGATCACCCTGTAGATAAAGTCATAGGAAAACTAAACGAACGAACATTAAGGTCTCAAGTTCAAAACCAAAGTAACTTGTTTTGTTTCGTTTCAACCTTAGAACCTAAAAATACACAAGAAGCCTTAAAAGATGAGAGTTGGGTAATGGCTATGCAAGAAGAACTAAACCAATTTGTTTCTAATGATGTTTGGACACTTGTCCCTCCACCTAGTAATCAAACCATAATAGGAACCAAATGGGTTTATAAAAACAAATTAGATGCAAACGGATTCGTGTCTAGTAACAAGGCTAGACTCGTTGCTCAAGTGTATAACCAACAAGAAGGAATAGACTTTGATGAGACCTACGCCCCCGTGGCTAGATTAGAGTCTATAAGAATACTTCTTGCGTATGCTTGTGCTAATGATCTAAAGCTTTATCAAATGGATGTCAAAAGTGCTTTTCTAAATGGTGTCATAAATGAAGAAGTATATCTAGCTCAACCTCCGGGCTTCATTGATTTTGAAAAACCCAAACTTGTCTATAAATTAAAGAAAGCCCTTTACGGTCTTAAACAAGCTCCAAAAGCTTGGTATGATAGACTCAAGTCATTTCTAGTTAAACACAACTACACCATGGGTTAGTTGACAACACACTTTTTACTAAGAAAAGAGAGTCACATATAATCATAGTACAAATATATGTAGATGATATTATATTCGGATCCACTTGTCAAGACATATGTGATGATTTCTCTAAAATCATGCATGACGAGTTCGAGATGAGTATAATGAGAGAACTTAGTTTCTTTCTTGGTTTACAAATAAAACAAGTAGAAGATGGTATCTTCTTCAATCAATCTAAATACATCAAGGAGATGTTAAAGAAATTCGGTCTAGAAGAGTCAAAACCTATTAGGACTCCAATGTCATCCGACACCAAACTCACAAAAGATGAAGACGGAGAATCCATAGATAATACTAAATATCGTGGCATGATAGGTAGTCTTCTCACCCACTGCAAGTAGGCCGGATATCATGTTTAGTGTTTGCTTATGTGCTAGATTTCAAGAAGACCCTAAAACATCACACCTAGAAGTCAGAAAAGGATATTTAGATATATTAAGGGTACAACACAATTAGGATTATGGTATCCAAAGGGCACGGAGTAGAAACAATTGTATATGCATATTCCGACCATGCAGTGATTACGTTGATAGAAAAAGTACAAGTGGGTGTGTACTTTCATGGGATGTTGTTTAACGCCTTGGTTTTCTAAGAAACAAACGGCACTAGCTATATCAACAACCAAGCCGAGTACATCTGCACAGGCAAAGCATGCCAACAAGCACTATGGATGAAACAAGCGTTAGTCGACTACGACATCCATCTAAGCGACATAGCCATCCTATGTGACAACAAAGGTGCCATCGACCTAAGCAAGAATCCGTATTGCATTCTCGCACAAAGCATATAGAGATTCGACATCACTTTAAGAGACAATGTTCAAAAGGGAACATCTCTATTGAGAAGGTAGCATCCGAAGACAACATAGCCGACGCCCTCACCAAACCGCTGAAGCGGAACAATTCAACCTACTTCGTCTTGGTCTTGGTCTAATGGAACAAACGTCAGAACTTATTTGACTCTACAAGGTATGTAAACACTAGCCTTCTTCTTTCTCGAGTCTAGGATTTCTATTTCACGTACAACTCACAAACAATACGGAATTTTCAAAACCCAAGATAAGTCTTCTACTTTTAATTTTTTTTCTTCATATAACTACATACACATTTTTAAAGAAAATCTCTTTTCAAAATGTTTTCGAAAAGAATGATACCTTCCGTATCAATTTCACAAAAGCAATCTCTCACGCCTAGGACAAATCACTTTTCATTAATAATACAAAGTAAAACCCGCTTTCATTGCATCTCATGTCTTTGAATGCTAAAGGAACACATAACTAATATGTGTTTTCGGTACATTCATTTAAGCAAAATGAATTAGAGCATTGATAAAACAATATTATGTACTTATGTACCAAATGTGTGCTTTCAGTTATCTCAATAGGATTTATTTTTCTCTAGTTATTTTCTTTTTCTTTTAGAGGTCTAGAAAACCGCAACTCCAAATAGTTTGCATATAGGCACTCAATAGGCAAAAATGTTTCCAAAAGAAAATTTTATGTCGCTCGAATCACTGCACCCACGATCCCACCTTCATGTCGGACGGATCCTCAAGGAAGGATCCGTGGGATCCGTGAAGACATAAGTCGCTTTTAACTTCTATTCTTTTCACTTTGGATGAAAAATCCACATTTGGTTCATTTTTGGGAGTATGCTCTTTAATGCTTGTGTTCTCATGATCACATGCCTTGAATTCATATCTAATCATTAGATTTTAATCCTCATTTTGGTTCAAGCATTCATTACAATGCTTTGTTTTTCTATATATAGAACTCCCAAAATGCTTGCATAACCCATCTCATTCTCACATACACAATACACCATGTCTTCCAAAAACCATTTATGAGAATCAACTAGTACAAACAATCATGATATCCAAACCTTTGTACTTCCACCATCCAAAATACCACAATCAAACTCTAGGATATCCGCACGGATTAGTATCCGATCTTGTTGCTTAGCAAAAACAACCTCAAATGGTTCATCCTCAACAAATAACTCACCACAAAATGCTTCCATAATAGCACCTCTCTCATCTCCAACAAGTACACCAACCTCATCACCACCCAAAGTAACTCTTTTGGAACTCCTTAAGACTCCAACAATATCTTGAAACATCACCACCATTAGCTCCCATCACATTACAAGAACATCTAGGTTCTTTTTCACCACCACTTACAAATATTCCGGATGTTGATCCATATTTTCCTATTTTTCCACCACATCTTCCACATAACTGAAATCAAAACAACCCGGAAAACTTCCGCACTCATCACCCACATCACCTACATTGTGAACATTGCCAATCCACTAGGGAAATCGCAATAGAAGTTAGGGAAGAAATGCGATTCATACTCAACCTCATACTTGATCGCATCAATACCATCACTCATCAAAACCTCCATCCATAAACCTTATGCAAGCATGGACGGAATGATTACTACTATTTTCTATTTTTTTGTACTTTTTCATTTGAGTCATTTTCAAGAACAAGTCTTGTTCTTATTTTTACATGCTTGTAGGTGGCATAAATACCACTACAATTTGTTGTTTTATTACAAGGCCTTGTTTACATACCTTGGCTCCCAATCTTGATTCTCGACAATCACAAGATTATTTAAGCATGTTACTAACCTTTCTTTTTGTAGGATTTCTATTTTTCTTCACTGACGCCCAAACAAGGGGAGCTACCGTCAAGGGGAGTTAGTGATACGTGGACTATTTTTTTCCACACTTTTGTGTTTATTTCTTCCAGGTTAACTTTTGTTTTGACAAAAGGGGAGAAGAAGTAAAACTTAGGGGCTTTCGAGCTTTCAAAATTTACATCTATTCTTAAGTTTTACTCATCATAACATTATGTTTTGTCATCAACAAAAGGGAGAGATTGTTAATACAAATAAACGTAAAACCGCTTATTAATATTTTCACATCTCTTTGTGTTTTGTTGATAACAAATATAATGTTATCTTAAGTATAATTATAAAGGATACATGTTAGTTTTGTAAAGCATTTACATATAGCCATTTAAATACAAAATGTAGTAATTAAGCATTTGTTGTAATAGTTTATTAGGATGGGTAAAATCATAACCCATGGACCATAACCCATGGATCTTAAACCATACCTAAAGAGACTTGATACAATGTATACTTAGATACATTGAATCTAAAGATAACCCATGGACCAACCCATGACCCATAACCAAAAAACCCATGGGCAAAGAGGAGCGCTCCATGGATCCCTAGGATTACACTATACGGATCCTCAAGGAAGGGATCCGTGGGAACATGATGAAGGAATTTGCCTATAAATAGAGAGCCATTTCTTCATTCTAACTTACCCTCTTCTTACTAAATCTCTCATACACTCTCATTCTCTTCTAACATATAGATCACTTGATCTAGAGAGTTGTTCTTCTTTTTTCTATTGTGATCCTCATATAGGTCCTTCTAAGGCGAGATCACGAGCATTCTACAAGTCATCCAAGCAAGGGTCCTTGATTGATTTGTCACCCGCAAGATTTTCAGTAGCGAAGATCTTGTATTTGATATTTCACATATTTGTTGTGTAATAGTCGTGTTGGTTTGGTCCACCGTGTTACGGACTCGGTATCTAGCTTTGTACCGGAAAAAGTGTAAGCAACGTTGTGAAGGCTTCTCCGCCATGAAGGAGTTTGTTGACATAGTGCTTGAACTCGAGTAGGTGACTCGGGAGTGGAGTAAGGCAAGGAAGGTTTCCTTGTAGCCGAACCACTATACATCGGTTGTGTCTTTTCTTTCCCTTCGCTTTACTTTATTTACTTACTTTATCATTAGATCGATACTTTCTCTACATCCACAAGATCTCACATATCAACGAATCTAAAAGTTTTTGAAACTAACGTAAAATCGGCAAAACTATTCAACCCCCCCCCCTTCTAGTTTTCCGTAATAGTGACTTTTATGATTTAGTAATACATATGTACAACAACTAGTGTTTACATATTGGGTAATATATACATAATTAGTATGTATTATAATGGGTAGAAGTTTAAGTATTTGACCCATTGACCAAATATATTGAATATAGCTGGGTATAACCCAAAGTCCATGACCCATACCCATGGATCATAACCCATAACCCATTGCATGACATTATGCATAAGTCATGAATGGGTATTATCCATGACCCATGGATTTAACCCATGACCCATGGACTAGATGCATTGCACATACTAGATACATTGTATCTACTTGGATACCCATTGTCCAAAGTCTAGGACCCATGACCCATAACCCATGACCTATGACCCAAAACCCATGGGAAAAGAGGAGCGTCCCACGGTTCCCTCAGTTTACACTGGACGGATCCCTCAAGTAAGGGATCCGTGGAACAGTAGGCTATTTTCCTCTATAAATAGTGAGCCATTTCTTCATTTTGGGTTGCCATTTCAAGACATACTTTCTCCTAGTATGGTAAACCTTCTAACCTTAGATCCTAAGGATCTCTCTATGTAGTTTGTGTTTGTTTTTGTGTGATTCTCTAGATTCCTCTTAAAGGCGAGATCACCACCTCTTGAAGTCGAGCAAGCTCAAGTCCATAAGTTTCCATGCTTCGTCATCATCAAGACTATTGAGGTTCTCTTGTTGATAGTTCTTTCTTCCTCTTTAGAAGTGTTGTGTCAAAGACATTAGTGAAGGATGCCCAAAGAGTCAAGACGAAGGCATTAGTGAAAGGTGCTTCACGTCCGTGTCAAAGGCATTAGTGAAGGATGCCAAAAGAGTCTAGACGAAGGCATTAGTGAAAGGTGCCGAACGTCCGTGTCGAAGGCATTAGTGAAAGGTGCCGAACGTCCGTGTCAAAGGCATTAGTGAAGGATGCCAAGAGGGTCAAGTCAAAGGCATTAGTGAAGGATGCCAAGGGTGTACAATCGATAAGGTGTATCAAAGTACAAATAGAGATAGGGTGTATCCAAGGATATTGATATCCTTGATGATGTTGTAATAAGGAGTGGGTCTCCTTTTGTGATAGGTGTTGTGTAGTTTTGGGTAGTAGTTCCTCCTTTATAATGGAACTCGGTATCTAGCCTTGTACTTTTAAAAACGTAACACGATCTATGTATGTTTGAAAACTACAAGGAAGGAACTTCCTTAAAAACAAAAAGTCACGTTTTAAAATCATCATATTTTATAATGTTTGACAATGATAGATCGTTCTAATATTTTCCTTGTTGAGAATTCTCCATACTTTGATTTGGGCATCCTAAGAAGATCATGAAGAATTTCTCTCTAAATACTTCTTTCTTTAAAAAGAATATTTAGCAAAGGTATGATCTTTAATAAACTACAAATAAATATTTTTTATTTTATTTCATTCTCTTTCTAGATAAATTAATAAGATCATTTTTTTAGTAGTATCTTTACGCTCTCTTAATAATCACCAAAGTAGTTATCTATATTGAACTCATCATCAAGAATAGTATTCTTCGTTGATCTCTATAGACAAAATTACAAACTAGTGATAATGATATCTCGGCTATTCGAGAGCCTTCTTCATCACTTCTCACATAAGGATTATTGACAATTCATTTATGTCAATAAGTATCCTTGTGAAATTTCTTACATTATGATAAAATGGGATTTTATCATAATCTTTGAAAACTTCCCAAAGAATTATGATTTATTCATAAAAAGGGAACCTCGTCAAATAGGACTAGTATAACCCGTCAAAACCCCAAACCATAAGTTATAAAGCATAAACATCGATCCTAGGCAATTTAGAACTCCCAAACCAAAATTATCAAGGATCACTTAAGCTGTCAAATTGCTGATATGCCGGATCCCTGAGCTTGAACTAGCCGGATCCCTCATACAAGGGATCCGTGCAACAAGAGACAACATAAGTAAGAAATGATCACTGTGGAAGTTCCACTACCCACTTTCTCTATCAAGACTCATGAACATAAACCTAGTTATCGTTCACGAGAGCAAATTGATCATCTTCTTCAAGCAAAACAATCTCTTGTGTAAGTATAATCTTCACTACATTGTTATTTCTATTCCTTGATTCCTAGGATTACAATTTTCATCTTTAAGTTGAGCTCAAATGGGTTTGTCACAATTTGTTACCACATTGTTTTCTAAGATAATCTAAATCAAAGAATTAACATTGTTAATACAAATTAAACACATTCCTTGAATTCAATGAATATGTTTTGAGCAAAATTGTGATCAATCCCATTAGGTTACTATTCACACAATTAACACCACATTGTGGTTTTGTTGTATAGGAACAATCATGCCTAGCAACCGCCAACAAGATTACCATGATACCGCCCACTACATCCCAATGTACCATCGTAAGGAAGTCCTAAGCCCGGAGGATAGGAAAGCTTTCAAGATGCTAGAAAAGTGTCTTTTCCATGAAGGTCGTGTGGTTGAACCATCATTCCTTGAAAACACCAACATCCGACAAGTCTTTGGAGGAATTAACTTTGATTGCCTCTTGGACATTAACGAGCAAATTTGTCCGGTGTTCGTGCTTGAATTTTACAAGACAATGAGAATCGTTAGGAATGAAGACGGGACCATCTCAATAGCCTTCATCATCAATGAGCATGAGTACACCCTCTCACTTTCATCATTCTCTTGATCATGCAGCTTCCAGTCTACATTAGCATCCATAGTGACCATAGCAACTGAGGATCCGGTCTTCAAGTGCCAAGATCCTTTGATTCTCACCGATAGGAAGAATATCTCACTTCATCACCAACCTTCCTATCTTTGCACCTCTCGAGAAGTGACCATCCGATGACATGTAAAGCACTTGACCTTCTTTTTGTCAAACCTTGTTGGATCTCTTCCCTGAAAACCAAACTTCCTCCCAGCCTTATGCTCAAATCTCTTGATGTCCATAGAGAGCATGGCCACTTGCCACTTCAACTTCATCTCCTTCATATCCAGTGGATCCACCTGTTCAAAATCCTCATATGCAAGTTGTTGCTGAGGATCATAATCAGCAAAGAAGGATCCAAGCACATCTTCCATTATACCACTAGATGTAGATTGAGAACTTGATGGAGTGGTAGTGTAAGGTGATGGTGAGTAAGTTGGACCTGGAGCATGGATCATCTTTGGGGTGGAAGCCCCAACAAATGCTGTGTGACTAGCAGTGGATGATGAACGGAACGGACTTCTGACATCATGCTCAAGAGCTTTAAGCTTGTTGTACAGCTCATCAAAGGTAATCATATCAAGCCCACCTTTAGTTTTGAAGGATATGCTTACTTGTAACCAGGAATGAGGTAAAGATCACAAAAACTTAGAATTGCAATCATCATTATCTGGCTTTGCCTTAAGCTGATTCAGCTGACTTAAAATCTTGTGAAACCTGTCATAGCCCTTGTGAATTCCTTCCTCTTTAGAGATTTGAAATTCTTCAAACTGTTGTCTCAGCATCGATTTTCTCATTCCCCTAGACTCCTCATTCCCTCCAAACTTGGCCTTGATGGCCAACCATATATCCTTAGCATCATTCATGAAGTGAAAATCACTCAAGTGATCCTCAGGAATAGCTTGAAGAAGAATTGTTTTGACTTTGGTTTCTCTCTGAACTGCCAGTAACTCTTCAGCAGATTTAGGAGGAACATAAATAAGATTACCATCAGGATCTGTGGTAGTTCTCTTCAAATTGTTTCCCTTCCTTACAATCTCCCATAGATTCCAATCAATGTTGGAAATCCAATTCTGCATCTTCATTGCCCATAGATCTTACTCCTCCTTCTTTAGATAAGGAAACTTGGCGTTGCTGTTTTAGAGACTCAGTTGTTGCATATGGGTGGTGTTCTGGTTGTTGGTGACTTCGATATCATCTTGTGATCCAGGCATGGCGAATGTTGTGATGATTGTATGGGTGTTTAGAAAAGACTGTTCTTAGTATCGTAGAGACTCTCCCGAGGCTCTGATACCACTTGTTGAAACCAGATAGACCTTGATAGATCTTGAGCACTCAGATCGTTAGTATTGCTTATGTAATCACAAACAAACTAATAGACAATCTCTCACGACTTATATTCTTTAGCGGAAATCAAATATAAGCACAAACATAAATAACTAAGAACACGTTGATCCTCTATGGATCTTTATATTACTAAAACTTTGTTTTCAACTCAGACATAACTCATACTATTGTGTTCCTTTATACACAAGAACTCCCAACCCGCTTCCCAAGAAACGATAATCATAAAACTAAATAAGATATACAATATAACTTCCTAATAAAGCTCATGCATATCTTAACTAAGTATAGAATACGCTGAATAACTATTTCGCGTAAACAAACTTCGTGACTATATAACTTCACAGATCTCGCTCTTCAAGATAAACATTGAACTTCAAAGAATCCTTGAGAGAACATCGCAGAATTTAACTTAGCGTAATTCCAACATGTTATCTTTTGATTTGTAAAGATCTGTAAGGATCTTGATATCTCATAAGAGATACTTAGCAAAGCAACAATGAGATCTTGTATCTTTTTTTTTTATTTTGTTCTTGAGTCTTGTTGTGTGATGACGAGTTGAGATTGTTGATGCCGATGTGTTAGGAGATGGGATTTGACTTAGATAGTGTAGGTTGTTGTTGGGTGTATTTTGTGGTTATGTTGAGGCTGTAGATGTTGACTACTGAAGTTGGATTAGTAGGTTGTTGACTTTTTTTTCATTTTTTTGCTTGATTTTTTTTCCGTTTATATGGACTTGCGAGAGGCTGTATAAATAAGCATGGTCCAACCATTACCACTTGGTCTTTGGGTATCACATGGTATCTCAAGATCCTCGTGGTTAGTCTCACAATCGATCCGGGCTCGTAAATAATACGAGTCTTGGAATTTGTTGAGATATAGAAACAAGTTTTGCGATTCTTAGTCTCACAACTCAAGTCTAAAATTGGACAGAATTTTCTTTCATAATATGGTGGGTAACCAAAGTCTCGCAATCTCAGGTATCACAACATTCTTTTGCAAAACAGCTTTTGCAAGACTGCTATTGCAAGATTGCTATCGCAGGATTGCTATCGCAAAACTGTTGTCGCAGCTGCTATCGCAACAAAACCCTCATATTATGAGAGCTTTTTGCTTTTGCGACACCATCTTGCGAGCAAACAAATACCACATTTTTTGAATCTGAACCCCCTTAAAAGTTAACTTCGACCACCAAAACTTGATTCTGACCATAAAACGAGCTGACAAACCATATCCAGTCTTGGTATAAATCTGTGTATAACTTTAACAAGAATAAATAGTGATTTAACCACATATTTTGACACCTATATGACCAGATTCGGACAGTTTGAGACCAGAAAAAGGACAATAGCACTTTGGACTCTTTGGACAATAAAAACCAATGTTGCAAAAATCCCTAGGTGGTAGTGTGGCGGTCGGATACCGCCTAGCGATTAATCGCTTAGGCGGGGATTAATCGGATTGGATTTTTATATATAAAATTAAAAAAAAATTGAAACTATCTGCCTGATTTAGCTGATCTAGCCGATTTTTTCCTGATTTGACCACTTTATCCCTTATTTGGCCAATTTCTATCCGTATCGAGTTGGCCATTTTACCCAATTTTTGTCCGATTTGGCAGATTTTTATCCGATTAATCGGTATGTTGACCGATTTTTTACCAAACCGATTAATAAGGCCGATAAGTAAAAATCGTAGCGGTTAATCCCCGCCTAGCGATTAATCACCGATTAATTGGCCGCCAAGGCTGATTTTTGCAACCCTGATAAAAACGTTACAAACAGACAAAACCACAATAAAAATTTATCAACCTAAACCCTGTCTCTGATGCCCATTGTTGGTACTAAAATATCTAGTTTAGGCAGACAATATTGTGGTTGGGTGGCCAGCTGGTAAACCAACCAAACACACCCATGGTGGTGGTGTTAAGACTATAAGAGAGAAGAGAGGGAATAAAGAGTGATGAGAGAAAGATAAACTTAATTAATGAACACACACCTCACAAGTGAAACTTGTGAGGGTATTTATACTAGTAGAAGCATGTGTTGAGATACCTCTCAACCTTTTTCTAGTATAAGTTGTGATACCACAACATTTATTCCCCGCCGACTATACAAGTGTCGCTGGGTAGATATCTAATATAGTAAACTATATGTATTTATGTGTTCCAACAGTTGTATGTTTTAGATTTAATTGGTGGATTAGGTTTAGGTATCAGGTTTGTGTGTATGCCTACAACGGTAACAAGGGGTTGAATTAAAATGTTTTCAATTATTAGTAGTGTAGTGGAAAACCGATATGGCGGGTTGAGGTGGCACTCAATTTGTACACCTGGCCACAACCAGATGAGAGGGTAAAAAGATACCAAAAAAAGTTAAAAAAAAGACAAAAAATGTACTCAAAAGCAAAAAATTTGTTCGCAACCCAGAAAAACAAATAGTGTCGAGTGTGATATATATATATATATATTTTTAAATATTTGCCTTAAAATAAATACATTACATAATTTAAATAAGGGTTAATATATAATAGCAACATACTTTCAGAAACATAAAAATGTCATACGCGAACTTTAAAAAATATTAAAATTGTATACGTACTTTCAAGTTTTGTTTCGATATCATACCTTAGATGACATGACATGACTAATTACAGGCTAAATTAGTGTGGCATTTTTAGTTATTTTTATTGATGATGTGGAGCTTAATCTAAATATTTATATATCATATTATATATATGTATGTAACTTATAGTTTTCATATCGTTGTAAACACATACATGATAACCCTAAATTTATAATCATCATAAATCAATGTGATCAAGTAATTGAAAAAAAACCTTGAGCGATTGTGTTACAACAAATTTTTATCATCAATTTGTTGTATATTGTTATCCATTTGTTGTTTATCATCGGTTTGTTTAAGTATAACTAACACATTTTCTCTTGTTACCAGGTTATATTTCTGTAAAAGGCGGAGGTTGAAGAGCAAGCAAGCCACGCTAGCCTATTACGTTTTTCAAGCAGCAAGCTACGGCCTAACGCTTGCCTCCGGTGGCTAACCTAGGGTGGGCGAAAACTCCAAAACTAGGGTTCCAAACCTTTCTAATAATCAGAAAGCTTTCAATCCCTTGACTTTCTATTAGATTAGTTTAGTCAAGGGCATTGTGAACCCAGAATTGTAAAAGGTTGGATGATCCGCCCGAAGGTGATAGCCTCAGAGATTCGCTCCATGGTTCGATCATTCCCAAGAAATGTGGCATGTTCAAATTCGATCACTTTTACGTGAGAAATGGGGACCACCCTCTGCCTCAAGTATTCCTCAACCACCGATAGAGTACAAGTACCATAAGTGGAAAGGTGAAAAGAACCCTATTTAGTGAGTGCAATAGAGAACCCGTGATCCGATGCGAACAATCGAAGGAGCTGAGAGCCTTGACTTTCTATATTAGTCAAGCGCACTCACTCTAACGGCATACCTTTTGCATGATGGGTTAGCGAGGAAATGGGAACAGCGGCTTAAGCCATTAGGTGTAGGTGCTTTCCAGAGGGGAATGAAAGCAAGGCATATAACACCCTAGATTTATGTTTTGACATTTTACGATATAACTTAAAGTCTGTATGAAAAATAAACTATATGTTATACATTATAAAGAGACACTAAGATATGAAAATAAAAATACAAGAAATACAAAATGAATTCCTATCCTAAGCCACTAATATGAAATCCCATCCTACATCCTAAATTAAAACAAAAAATCGACCCCCATCCTTTTGACAAACAAACACACGATTTGTATTTGTGATAAGAACCAACAATATACCTTCCTAATATACATATACATGGTTTGGGCTTGGATAAAAATACAAACACGTTTTCCATTTTAAAGTCCAACATATCCGGTTCTCTTTTGACTTCTCCATAACACCGAATACAACACAAACCCTAAAACCTATCATATGGTTTCTATATTGTTTTTTGTCCCTCCATCACCGAATATTGCAGCCCTAAAACAGCCTCCATTTCCTTGTGTTTCTCTCCAAATATTAAAGAAGACGAAGGTGTAGCAGCTTGGGTAGATCATAGCAGATTCGTTGGGAGTGTGTGGGTCGATCCTAGTGTTGTTCTCCTCTTTGATTCCCTCATTATTCAGCCCTAAAAGGTACCACATGCTAACTTCCGTATCACTAATATGTTATATGAACAAAACAAGGCCTAATCATGCTTAACTAATCTTCATTATCATGTTGTTATACTCGTTAAAATATGTCATCTTATGATAAAAGATTATACACCTCATGGAATCTTGATAACCTTGTTATTCTATGTGTCGACTTCATGTCCTTTTTCTCTATTCGAATCAGATCTGAAAAGCCCTAATATGAACATTAATGGCACATTAATATGGCTAATGAATTCTGGAAAACCCTAGGAATTAACGTGGGTCAATTAGGGTTTATAAAGGGTTAGGGATTTGTTATGATTTCATGTGGGTAGGCTGTCCAGAAATTGGGTCGGGTTCAAGGAGGTGTAAATAAAGGATACCAATGTATTTTTGAATGGTTTTTGGGTCTAAACATAAGTTCAATCCATGTTATTTCTGTAAACGTAAGTTTCATAGCCATTGGAGGTCGGGAAGGCATCCGTTCGACTTTTAGAAGTTAAT
>CM040238.1:91664758-91813784 GCA_022545495.1 Chrysanthemum lavandulifolium
AATATCATACTCCACTCATTATACGTTGAGTGAATTGAGCTTAAAATTACGCCATTTGCATTTACAATCATTTTCCATTTATAAAAAAAAAACCCTCTTCTAATAGCGCGAGTTAGTGGATGGAGCAACTAATCTAACTAACTATATACTAAACAACATCCAACGTGGCATGTACACATAGCAAATGACGAGATGACGTGGATTATTGTATGTTAAAGATAAGTTATATATGACTACCGAAACGAAATTTGAAAGTACATATACGATATTAGTATTTTTAAAATCCGCGCATAATATTTATACATTTTTAAAGTTCGTTGCTATTGTATCAACTTAACCCATTGATTTATACAAATTATATTTATTACTAAAGAAGACTTCAAATCCATATTAAATTATTATAATTTCTATTTTTGTAGCACACAACTGTTTTAATCTCCTCGCAGAGCGCTCGAACTAAAACCTTGTTTAATATCATGGAGTAACATGGTCTAAGCGATACTTTTCTCGATATGGGTGGTTTCATGAAGTTGCAATTTTCCATTGTGTATCTCTTCAAATTTATAATTGATTAAAAAGAGCTATGTACCTGTATGTAGTATATGACCAACAGAAGTCCCAAATCGAAAACAATAAAAGAACATGCACACATAGTGATTATTTCACAATCTTTGCATGTAAACAAAGTAAGTTTGCTATTGAATTATACAAATACGGAAATACATAAAGACTGCTCATGAACATAATAAATCACTAATGATTTGAGCTTGTAATGATACAATCTTCTTATGGCAAAAACACAAATATGAAATCTCAAATTATGGCCCCAAAGTCCACAACTACACATAGACTACTCACTACTCAACTACCCCATTAGGGGCCCCTCAAGCCCACCCACCCACCATCCTCTTACTGTAAAATGTCAGATTTTCTGTACAAAATTTAACATATAAACAAACCACACACACCTCTTGTGATACAAATAATTGTACGTTACTTGTGACTTATTCCTACGATATCAACTCAAACATAAATTCGAATGTGGTCCTCTCATCATATCATATATATGATCTATAGTTAAGTCTCTGAAAAAGATTATCTTCTAAGCCGTTTTGTATAACAATGAACGAAAAGTAGGATTAAGTCAACTAAAAAAGGCACGTACTAAGGTTGTTTGTTTGCACTTGATCTCATTTTGACCCGTTAACCTATGGTCATTCTTGATCAAATTAATGAATAAATTTAGAGGAAGTTTTGGCATACAACACATGACTCACAAATTACTTTGATGTAAAATCCTTTTTTGTGAAACATTTTTGATGCTATTTTATGGATTGGGATAACTCAAATTCTATATTACTATACGATTATTCGCGAATAGCGGCGAAATTATATAATAGCATTAATTTGTGTGTGCAATTTTTTATTATTTATTTATTTATTTTTATGTATATATATGGTTGTGGAGTAAGTGAGAGTTAAGAAAGTTAATGGTTTAAATTGCAATTAAGTATTTAAATATTTAATAGATTACTTTTATAAGTAGAAGTGTTTTTGTCTGACAACATTACTCATTTTTTAAGTTTTAAGCAAATGTGTTTTTCTTCATATATAGTATAGATTTCAACCAGTTGTAACACTTTTCATCGAATACTCGATGTGCTTGTCATCTATTTATGCATGCTGATAGCCTGATATGCACAACATGCTTGTAAGTGAGGTGTAAAGGATAAAATAGAGCATATGGCTGATATTGAGATCTATCTGAGCTACAGCTAAATGTATCACATACATTTCTTTTTATTTTAAGGTAGGGTGGTCCTTCTATTCTGCGAACAATTTAAGCAGGCATTTTGGAAGCATGTTTGCTTTCTCTATCAAAATCATAGTACATCTATTTAATCCTTCAGACCCCTCTAAGGATGCATGGGATCGAAAAATCTAAAACCTTCTTGTTGCGGTGTGGTGTATCATTGATTATCACTTGTCTTAGAGTCGAGGCGTCACATGTTATCTCAAACAAATCCAAAGCTTGTCTCGTTACTTTTGAAATGGTTGATTTGAACACGTTTTTATCTCAAACATGTCACTGAGAAAATTTGGTAAAAGGAAGACGTCAAATAATTCTAGTTCTTTTTTCTTTCTTTCAATGATTTAGATTATTCTTGAAAATTTATAACTATGCAATCATATTTAACACATTAACTATTTAAAATTACTTAAAAAATTATGAACAAAAAGGTGTAACCAAATATTCTTTGCCACCTTGCATATTTTAATCGAAACTAAAAGTTACACGTTTTGATCCGTAAACTATCCAATCATCTTTGCTACTATTTTTTTTCTTTAATCAAAGTTTTTATTTATTTATAATAGTACTGTAGTATTATTGTACACACCACTCCTTCTGCTAGTTAATTTTGGCCCAAATAAGTCTTATTGGACATGGGTTCAAGTGTAGTCCAGATTATTGTACACCACTCCGTCTGCAAATCAATTTTGGCCCAAATAAGTCTTTTCGGCTCACTTTGTAACGGCCTAACACTGAATTTTCACGCAGTGTTGGCATTATATATAGGGGCAATAATATATACCCACTAAACTCTGTGATATTCAGCGTATTTTCTCAAAACACGCAGAAACACCATCAGACGTTAGGTATTAAAACCGTATTTTTGAAATACGAATATATCTGATTTCATCAAGATATATACGCATCTCCCTTATATAAAAAAACTTAAAAGGTTTAGAACTACGGTGTTAGTTAACTGGCACTCTGGTATAATGATTAAATGAATGTTTAAGCAACAATGAAGCATTAACACATCAGCAGATTTTTTAGTTATGTATGCGGTGTCATTCGTACGTATCGAGAGAGCACATTTACGACAGTTATAAAAAAATCCAAATTAATTTGTTGATACAGGAAACCAAAAGAAGTGTTCAAAATATAAGATCCATCGATTGCAACACAGTGTATAATAATAGCGGGTAGTTTCGTAGTTTGCAAGATTCTTTTTAGCTTGCCGAAGAAAATGCTCTTAATCTGCGACGTAACTGCCCAATGGATCTATAAATCTATCGAAGTTCCTTGACGTTGACTATTTTAGTTAATGAACAAAAAGGTGTGAATTAGGCGGAACACTTTGGTCTTTTGCAAGACTACCATCATTCACCCACAAGATTAGCCCGACAACTCTTACGGTCAGGTGGAGCACTAACCTGGAGTAAGCGGAGCAGACTCGAACTATTGACTTTTTATCTACAAAATATCTCTAATGAGCCAATGAGTTTTTCGGAGATGAGTACCAACTAAGCTAAAGCTCTTATGGTCGGGCAGTACAAGAATATTATACATCCATAGATGCAATTAACATACCAAATGTTCATAGAGGATTTAGAAAAAAGATAGTTGAAACATCTAACTGATTATAACGTATATAAAGTTTTGTGAAACGTCTAACCATTGTCCTACGGCCTGCACAAGGTAACAACTTTAAATCCACAAAATGTTCCTCATACCATTATAGCTCCCCAAATGACTATTGAAAAATCAAAAATCAGTTGTTAAAAGTTGATCCGAGGTTTTCCGCAAATCAAACCCCATACTAGAAAACTTATACTACTAATAAAGTCACAGCGTTTCTATTCTCGCACCTCTATAAGAATCTGCCTTTTTAATTTGTTATAGTGTACTTCAAGACGATATTATGATTCTTACTTACTATATTTAATTATATTTGGCACGGAACGGTATGAAACTTTTGGGCGGTGAAGAATAAGATTTTGATTTTTAGTAATCGTTTAAATGAACGAAATGAGCTTTCTTTATATTTTCGAATCTTCATTTTCTAATGATTTTATGAAGCGATGAGCGGTGAAATGTACTCTGCTTCACAACTCATCACATCGACCCATGATACTTTTAACAAACACGCCCTAAAAAATAAGAGTGAGTTATTAATCTCATTTAATTACGACTTTGATTAGTGACAAAGATCAAAATTTATACAAGAAACAAGTCTTTAAAACACATTGTAGTAAACTTGCATTGTGCAATCTGTTACTGAGTATTTTACAACATGGATTGTACTATGCAAATAAACAGATATTGGACAACATAGTTACTTATTTTGCTTGAGTTTATAAGGAATAACATGATTTTAATGTTGCTTGTGTAAGAAAATAATATTTCAAGAGTACTGCAAATCAAAGTGGTGGCTTTTTTAAACACATTACAGCTGGCCGGGTTGCCGAAACCCACACAATTTTTACAGACATACTATGTGTTTTCGAAGTACCCCTCATAGATAAAGGAGTAAACTGCAAAAATCATCCCTGTGGTTTGTGTATTTTCGCAAAAATCATCCCTATCTCAAACTTTCAGCATTAAACATCCTCAAGTCCACAAACCTTTAGCAATAATCATCCCTGAGCACTAACGTCGTTAGTTTTACCCGTTAAGTGTCAAATAATATTTTCCCGTTAGTCCCTCCGTTAATATTTTTTGCACCGTTAGTCCTCATTTTACGCCGCCACTTTTTACGTTTTTGTCCGTTTTACTCGTTTTCGTCCGCTTTTATATGTTTCATCCTTTTTGTCCGTTTTTGTATGTATTAAATACGCTTTATTACGTCGTCCGCCTTTTTATGTTTTTGTCCGTTTTACCGCTTTTATCTGCTTTCATATGTTACGTCCGCTTTTATCCGCTTTTCTTACGCTTTTATCCGTTTCGTCCGCTTTTATCCGTTTTAATCCGCTTTTTGTATTCGCCCGTTTTTACTTTTTCGTCCGTATTTTTTACGTTTTCGTAAGTTTTTACGTTTTGTTCGCTTTCTACCGGTTTTGTCCATTTTTACGCTCGCGTTCGCTTTTTAACGTTTTCGTCCGTTTTCTCACGTTTTTGTCCTGCTTTTTACGCTCTTCCGCTTTTTACGTTTTCATCTGCTTTTTACGTTTTGTCCGTTTTACCCGTTTCGCCCACTTTTATATCATTTCATGTTCCTCAAGACTCAACTGTAACCCCGCTTCTTATCTCGCTAACAAAGCGACTTTCCAAGAAAATCACCATTCTTTTTGTGCGGCTTAGTGGGACAAGTTTCTTGCCATGCGACCCTCCTCGACGCTTATAACACTTAACCCGACACCTGATTCACATTTCCATGATTCCCAACGACCGGAGTTGCAACATACGATTCGATTACCATCGCTCTATTCCCAACATTCTCGCCTAATCGATTTCCAACATTCGACCCAACTGTTACCTCGATACGGAACCTACCGATTCTGCGATCATTAATCGCTTTATCCAATAACGAAAATATCTTGCAAGGTCGCTTCGGGTCGGTTCGGGATCGATGATTCCTTGTTCTGG
The DNA here is from genome assembly GCA_022545495.1 of Chrysanthemum lavandulifolium. Classification (NCBI taxonomy): domain Eukaryota; kingdom Viridiplantae; phylum Streptophyta; class Magnoliopsida; order Asterales; family Asteraceae; genus Chrysanthemum; species Chrysanthemum lavandulifolium. The sequence continues at coordinate 91,670,133 of CM040238.1, forward strand.
TATTGTTGATCCGGATAGAATTGTTGTTGTGGTTGTGGAATGTATTCACGCAAGTTGTTGTTGTTAGAAGATGATGAAGCTTGTTGTTGTGTATTCACCGTAGTTTGAGTCTTAGCAATAAGTGCCAATGGATCATGATTTTTGCCAATCTTTCTTTCCTAACTTCATTCGCTTGACTTGGTTTTGTTTCGTAAAATCGCTTAGTTGATCAAAGTTCACCGATGTAAGTCTTTTGTTTGGTTGACAATAGTGACATATCGTCCCCATTCTTCCGGAAGATTATTCAGAACTTGATGTTTTGAACGATTGTTACGGGTGCCAACTTGTTTCGATAAGCTCATTCATCAAAGTGCAAAACCTTCCATAGTAGGATTCAATGGATTCTCCGGTGTAGATGTAAACTTCTCCCATTCGGTTAGCGACTTGTTCTCCATGTCTTGTTTACCAATTTGCTCCATAACATAGCCGTCTAACACGCTCCCACATATCGAAAGCAGCTTCACAACCTGCTCACCGCAAAGAAAGATGTCTATTGGTAAACCAAGTTAGACAATATGAATTGCCATGTCATCTGCATCGACTTGTTTCGATCCTCTTCAATGTATTCCGATTCGGTTTGAAGATGAGAGGATGGTGGGATGGGAGGTGTTGCATCAAGATTTCGGTACATGAACTTGTCGAGGTGGAAGGTCCATCCCGAATGGATTTGACCATCAATTTTTCATCGTTTTGTCTTGATGTAACGAAGCATGCGACTTGTCCATTGAAGATAACCACCTTTTGCCAACATAGGAGGTCGGTTTCGCACCTACTGCATGAATGTCTTGTTGAGTTGCCATTGATGAAGGTATGATCCGATAAAGTTGATGTAGGATCGATTCAACGATAAAGGAGTTGTGGTTGATGAAGATTAAGCTCGCTTGAGGTGTTTCGAAAGTCGTACTCGTAACCTTGGTTCTTAAAAATTTCCGCCCAAAATTTGAAATTCACTATAAAAATCAATTCTAAGGTCGTATGAAAAATCTGAGTTATGACAATTTTGACGCCAAATTTGACCGAAAATTTTGAATTTAGGCCCAAAATTTGAATTTTGACCAAAATTTTCATGATTAAACCAAAATTTGAATTTCGCGTAAAAATTGAACATTTAGTCTCCCTAAAAATTAAATTTTACTCAAGTTTTCCCGCCAAAGAAGTTAGGCGAGACCAAAGAAGTTACTGAGTAGGATATGGTTACTGAGTAGGATATGGTTATGAGTAGGATGTAGTTCTGAGTAGGATGTGGTTACAGTAGGATGTGGTTACGAGTGGGATGTGGTTCTGAGTAGGATCTTATCGTAGGAAGCTTAGGCGAGGATTCCTTAGGCGAGGATCGATGCGAGGAAGCTTAGCGTGGGATTCCTTAGGCGTAGGATCTTATCGTAGAAAGTATCTTACGCGTAACCTTAAGCTTATGCGTGAGACAAAAGTTACTCGTAAAACCTTACGCGTAATTGTGAAGTTATGTGGAGTTACTCGTAAGCTTTTAGCTTATGCGTAAACTATGGTTAAGAACCAAAATCCTTTACATCGTCATAGCGTAAGGGATATCCACAAGTCGGTGTTCCACACACTTATCCAAGTGAGGAAGCAGCGAGTAACCGTTATAGTTCAAGAATCTTCACCAAAAGTTACGAGTAGAACCTTATTAGTAGTTGACTTTCTTACGAGTAGAACTAGGTTTTGACCTACTCGTAAAAATTTCCGATGATTCAACCAATTTCTCTTGCACAAATAGCCTTAAAACACTCAAATAACACAAAAATGTTAACCTTTTCACCCAAAGTGCTTAGAAAAGTTACGAGTAGAAAACTAGGGTTTTGACTTTTGACTTCTACTCAGAAGAAATTTCCAACGATTCAAATGATTTCGCTTGCACGATATCCTTAAAAACACTCGAATAACCCAAAATGTTGACCTTTTTCACCCAAAGTGCTTAGAAAAGTTACGAGTAGAAATGACCAAAGAACCAAAAACGAGTTTAAAACTTAACCAAAACGCGTAAAGCTTGAAACTTTTTGCGAAAAACTAAAACTTTAACACTAAATAAACCTTAAACCACAAGAATCTTGAATTTTTGGTGAAAAATGAAAGCTTTAAGCGCTTTCAAATATGTAAACGTGAGCTTATACGCGTAACCCTTCAAAACAAACACAAACACTCCTAAACCATTGTTAGGCGATTGATACCAATTGTTAGGACCAAAGATATACCAACCTTATCAAATACCCACGTTATGAACACAAGAATACCACGTTAAACCCAAAGCATATGCGAAAAAAGAGAAAGATTAAGATAAGATATGGTGACTTGATGTATATTCGTATGTATGTTTAGAGAGGTAGAGAGAAGAAAGATGAAAACAATAAGATGTTATATTGCTTCAAAGGAAAACACACACACACACACACACACTCAAGCACACCCCTCAAATGACATACTTGAGGGGTATTTATAGTACAAGTAGAAGATGCCCTAATGGGCTTGGCATGGGCTCGTTTGGATTGGATTGGACATGGATTGATATAAGGCTAGCTTAACATAACTTCTAACCAATTAGCTTAGCCCAATCCACGAGCCCGTTGACTATTCTATCACGATATCTAACACGCGTTACAAAGTTCCTAAACGTGAATGACCATCACTTCTAATAAAAACTATTAAGGCTAACAGTTAGTGCTCAGGGATGATTATTGCTAAAGGTTTTTGGACTTGGGGATGTTTAATGCTGAAGGTTTGAGATAGGGATGATTCTTGCGAAAATACATAAACCACAGGGATGATTTTTGCAGTTTACTCTAGATAAAGAGATATATTTTGATTTTAATCAAAACTTGGTAGAACTGATACTTGGAATAAAAAGTTGGAACTGTTCTGTTATCAAAAAGCTTATTATTTTTTTTTGAACAAATCAAAAAGCTTATTTGAAAATGAGTTAATTGCATTTTTGGTACATGTGGTTTGGCAAAATTGCAGATTTGGTCCCCAAAACTTTGAAAGTGCACCAGAGGTCCCCATTTTCAAGTTTCGTTCTGATTTGGTCCACTGGACCCACACGCGTTATTACGCCTCAGTTACCCATCCCACGTGGTTTGCACACGAGGTCTTTATGTCTTTTCACCCACTAAAATCCACCCACCCTTTATAAACCCCACACGATCTGTACTTTCCCACAAATTATCCCAACCCCACAATTTTTCCCGCACAATTAACCCAACCCACAAATCTTACTTTACTTTTTGACAAACCGATAACGCTACACGCTCGTTCGGGTCAAAGGAACTTTTTTCGTCGAGCAAGTTTTCAACACCCTAGGCGATGAACCTAATCGTTGTAGTGTAGTATTAGGGTAAGGCACGGGTATTGATATCGTTCTCTGGGGAATAGGAATGCTAGTGAGAAGTTACTACGCTAAGGTTGTGGTTGAGAAGATTATTTTTATCTTTTATATTTTTTAGGAAAGGAAAGGTACCAATCTCGGGGTTTGAATTTGGGGGTTGGTATTGCTACCGATTACTCTACTTATCTAATTATCTAATCTAAGGTGTATGTAGTCTATGTCTAATTAATGTGTGCTCGTATGATAGTTTAAAGATGTGTTTACTTAGGTTTTACTACTCCTTAATTATCTCCTATTGATAGTTGAATTGTCACGTCCTTATTCCTAGTTGCGTTGTGTGTCTAAGGTTGTAGGGTATGCGTTTCTCCCTAACTCTTTGAACTTACCAAAGGGTCTAAATCTACAAAATCCACTAGGGATAATAAACTCTTACTCTAAGGCACTCTTTGGATGGTTTAGCTTACAACTACTCAAGGAGTCATATTCTAAGGTTCACAAAGATTTAATCAAGCATTAAGTACACAACGAATGACCTATCGCATTACTAGATCATTAACCAACTAAGATAAGAAACAACCAATCAATATTCAATAATTAAGTTTCATATTCCTAGCAAACACACAAGTAAATTAGCGGGACATGGAAAACATGCAAGCATACACACAAATAATCAAAGACATAATTGTATTAATGAAGTAAATCACTTATCTTGGTGTAAGATAGGGTTTGAACCCTAAAATCTTGTACAAGATGACCTTGGTTCGGTTTAGGTTTTTACTCCAAAAGACTACACACTAATACTAAAAAATTTGATTCTATATATAATATTACACATGCGACGGCGTCACTTTATGTATTGTGACGCCGTCGTGTCGCCATCATTAGGGTTTCGTCTTGGCCACGTTAGACTTGCGACGGCGTCACCTTATGCTTGTGACGCCGTCCTCTTGACTTTCGGCGCCGTCGGATTACATCTAGGCCGTCCGAGCGCGACGGCCTACTCTTTATAACTTGACGTCGTCACTTGAAAATGGGAGTTTTGGCTTACGTCCGTCACAAAAATCCTTCGACGGCACACACTTAACACTGACGCCGTCACCTTATGTTTTCGGCTTTGAGTGTCTCGATTCGACTTTGGCCATTTTCTTCAGATAATCGCCTTTTCGTCCAAATAAGTGCCATTCCAGCATTTTGCCTTCAAGAGACCTAAAAGTGAAAAGGAACGATATTAAGCAATAACGGATACAAAAGTGATCAAATAAGGGCTTAAACGACCCCTAAAAAAGGTACCTTTTAAAACCTTATCAAATATCCCTACACTTGGTATTTGCTTGTCCTCAGCAAATGTGCTTTTAGCCAATTAATTTATAAGTTAGAGATCATGAAGCATTGGTTTAAAACAGTCCACGACACATATAAGCCCATAAAAGTCATAACAAGCACGGAATTACATACTAGCACCTCACATAGGGTGTTTGGATACTCACATCTCTCTCGGGTTTATATGAAATATAACAAGTTGGAAATGGAAGATTAAACACTCATTAACCGGTCCTAGTACATAGATTACCATAGGCGAGAATAGATCAAACCTCCATCGCTTTGGCGAAGCACCTAGGAAAGACTATCAAAGAGGTCTTTAAAGGGTTGTAATGTTAGGCTTACGGTAGGAAACAAAGGGTTTGGTGGGATAGGCTATATAGTGGTGGTAAGTCAAAATCTCTTATGTTACAAGCATACGAAGAATGCGTTGCTAAGCCAAGACTCGACACTCTAAACTCTAGCTAACCGAAATAAACAAACATAAAATTAAAGGATAGATGTAGGATGGTAGCCGTATTTTTTTTCATACACTTTACTCTACCATCCTCTACGGTAACATCAAAATGATAGGGATTTATAGGCACATCCCTACACTTGAGTTTTTATTACTCTAACACTAATTTGACCCGAATTGAAAAGATCAAAACACTTGGGGTACATTATTACGCAAACAAAGGGAATTTGAATTTAACGTTCCTTCCCGTCATTTCATAAACTTTAACTTTTCCCATGAATCCCAATCGTCCCAAAGCAGATGCAAAGGATATGACTCGACTTAGCAACTCATGCAAGCAACTAGATAATTGAACTAAGGGTTTAAGGTGATAACAATAATGCACTAAAAGTGAGTGCATATAGGGTAGGCTAAAGCGATTTGGGTGTATATTGGGGTGGGGTGTAAACAATGCTCTTCATTGATATTCGGAAAACCGAAACATCACGAGAACCGCGAAAAGGATAGGCTCGAGGGGTTAACTAGGGTATCGTGTACTAAAGATGAGTACAACGCAAAGGGTGTGGGGGAATTACTCAACCGAGGTGGAAGAAGTAATTATATTACGGGTATCAAACAAGGGTTATCCTAATGCCTCTTATCATTTAGTTATTCCTAACTACACAAGTGTAGTCTTACTTGCGATCTCGGAATGCATCACAAAACAAGTTCTAGAATCTAATATACTACCGGTTCACACTCTAAGCATTGAAGATGAATACTTTTAATTCCTACTAATCTAAGGGCGATCCTCACATTTTGGGTGAAATTTAGGTGGTAAAGGGTTTTTGTGCTAGTCATATAACTTCCTATCCGTGAGACGCTTTTGTTAAGACTAATGGCCCACTCCTATATGTCATGAAAAATTTTAAATTTGGTGCCAAAATTACCCTAACCGACATTTTCTCATGGTTTATTACACAAATACAATTGGACAAAGCAAATAATCAAGGATAAGCATAGTTTCAAAGTTCCGCTTTATTTTCCTTCCTACACTTAAACCGAACATTGTCCCCAATGTTCCCGAAAGTATCAAAGTTATGATAATGGAAGGTAATTAAAACGAAAGAAACTAGTACTCTCGATTAGCTCGGTAGGATCCGTGTGTGAAGTAGTGGTTAAATTCTTTCCAAGAAGAATTTATGCGTGAAAAGCTCCTTCAAATCTTATGTAACTTCTTCTTGATAAATTAAACCCGCACACTTGAAGAAATAAACGAAACCTTCACGTAAAATCGCGGTAATAATATATATAAGACTCGATTTAAACTAAGATATAATGCTTGTGGAATGGATGTTTACAAAATTTCTAGAAAATTAAGACCGAAAATTCCAAAATTTTTAGTAGCTCGAAAAAGAGAAAAAGTAATCTGTTGTTTTACTCTTTCACGACGTCGATTGCGATCTCGACGTCAAAGTTATCCTCGACAAAAGCGGTCTCATGGTTTTCCGGAAAAATTCGGAAAACTTACATCTTTAGAATCTGGAAAAATTTCGCAAAACATCCATTATGACTCGATACAAGCATTTGACTCGAACAAACACACAAATATATCTTTTAATGAATTGTTATTCTCATGTTTACGTTTCCTTGAAAACGTGTGTAATCCTCCCTACACTTATCCCTTATGTAAAATACCTTTATATGCAATCAAGACGAGGTTAAAAACAAAATAAAGCATTTTTACAAATTTAAACATGAGAATAAACAATCGATAAAAGATATATGGCACTAACAAGCAAACAATTAAGCATGGGTTGCCTCCCACGAAGCGCTTTTCTTTATTTAAGAGTCTTGTAGCTAGACTCGTAGTCGTGCTCCTACGTTTTCTCGCACACGCTTACGTGCTCATACTTAAGCCATTCCAACGTTCTTTCATTCTTTTTGTAATCATCTCCCAATTCAAGGCATTTTTTGTAATACCGCTTAGTTTTCTCATATGGGTACCTAAGCCCACTTCGCTTATCACTCTCACTAAGCAATGGAATAGGGGTCATTCGATTACAAGCCTCAATGTCTTTATGTTTAAACCTAGGATGGGCGCGTGGCATTTGGTAGATAAAATCTTCAACTTCATCAGAGAATGTAATTAGACCATCAATCATCCGTTCATTCAACCTAGTCAATTTTTAAAAGGTTTCCAAAAATTACTTGAGTGAGGTCCTTATCAATAAATTCTCCTAAGTCTTCTAAGACCATGAATTCTACCAAATAAGCAAAACTTCCAACAAACACGTGCAAATGAGAAACCGCTTCAACAACATTGTTCCTTGATAAGTTAACTCATTGATCTTGATTTTATTGTATAGGTCCCTTGAGATTAAGTTCAAAGGTAAGAATGAATTCAAATAAGCATCGAACCCTTCTAGTCCTATTTTGCAAAGGAATTGCATGTTAAAGGGACCATCTTTCTCAATCCTACACCTAGGGTCAAAACATTAGGAGGGGTCTTCCTCAATTTCAAAACTAACTCCATTAATGACCTCCCGCTATCAAGTGCTTCACCATAATCAAGTTCCTCATCGAATCGAGTCATAGAAAGGACTTTGTTGTTGCCAATTTATCTCATTATGCCCTAGGTGATTTCCAAAATGGTGAATGGGTGAAGGGTTTTGAGGGATTGCGTTCTCAATTTCGGGATTGGGAACGGGTAGAGGAAGAATCTTGACGAAAGATCGTATCATGGTGAGTGATGGTTTTACGAACAAAGGTCACGTAAGAAGGGGATAGACTAAGAGGAAGCTAAAAATGAGAATAAAAAGTTTACTTGATAGGAATCAAGTAAAGAAACCTAAACGAGGTGGACTACTAACTAGCTATTCTATTCCCGAGCGGCGCCAAAAACTTGATAACGCTACACGCTGTCGTTCGGGGTCAAAGGAACTTCCTTTTCGTTGAGCAAGTTTTCAACACCCCAGGCAAGTGAACCTAATCGTTGTAGTGTAGTATTAGGGTAAGCCACGGGTATTGATATCGTTCTCTAGGGAATAGGAATGCTAATGAGAAGTTACTACGCTAAGGTTGTGGTTGAGGAAGATTATTTTTATCTTTTTATATTTTTTAGGAAAGGAAAGGTACGAATCTCGGGGTTTGAATTTGGGGGTTGGTATTGCTACCGATTACTCTACTTATCTAATTATCTAATCTAAGGTGTATGTAGTCTATGTCTAATTAATGTGTGCTCGTATGATAGTTTAAAGATGTGTTTACTTAGGTTTTACTACTCCTTAATTATCTCCTATTGATGGTTGAATTGTCACGCCCTTATTCCTAGTTGCGTTGTGTGTCTAAGGTTGTAGGGCATGCGTTTCTCCCAACTCTTTGAACTTACCAAAGGGTCTCGCCTACAAAACCCACTAGGGATAATAAACTCTTACTCTAAGGCACTCTTTGGATGGTTTAGCTTACAACTACTCAAGGAGTCATATTCTAAGGTTCACAAAGATTTAATCAAGTATTAAGTACACAACGAATGACCTATCGCATTACTAGATCATTAACCAACTAAGATAAGAAACAACCAATCAATATTCAATAATTAAGTTTCATATTCCCTAAGCAAACACACAAGTAAATTAGCGGACATGGAAAACATGCAAGCATACACACAAATAATCAAAGACATAATTGTATTAATGAAGTAAAACACTTATCTTGGTGTAAGATAGGGTTTGAACCCTAAAATCTTGTACAAGATGCCTTGGTTCGGTTTAGGTTTTTACTCCAAAAGACTACACACTAATATTGAAAAAATCGGATTCTATATATAATATTACATGCGACGCCACTTTATGTATTGTGACGCCGTGTCGCCGTCATTGGGGTTTCGCCTGGCCACATTAGACTTGCGACGGCGTCACCTTATGCTTGTGACGCCGTCCTCTTGACCGACGCCGCCTGGATTACATCTAGGCCCGTCGAGCGACGGCCTACTCTTTTATAACTTGAAGTCGTCACTTGAAAATGGGAATTTTGGCTTTCGTCCGTCACAAAAATCCTTCGACGGCCACACTTAACACCGACGCCACCTTATGTTTTCAGACTTTGAGTGTCTCGATTCGACTTTGGCCATTTTCTTCAGATAATCGCGCCTTTTCGTCCAAATAAGTGCCATTCAAGCATTTTGCCTTCAAGATACCTAAAAGTGAAAAGGAACGATATTAAGCAATAACGGATACAAAAGTGATCAAATAAGGGCTTAAACGACCCCTAAAAAAGTTACCTTTTAAAACCTTATCACAAACCCCTACACTTGGTATTTGCTTGTCCTCAAGCAAATGTGCTTTTAGCCAATTAATTTATAAGTTAGAGATCATGATACGAGATTGCTCGTTGGGTTCTCCTCCTCCGTGAATTTGATATCATTATACGTGATAAAAATGAGCCGAGAACACGTCAGCGATCATCTCGTCCGCCTAGAAAACCCCACCAAGATGTTTTCGAGAAAAGGAAATAAATGAAACATTTCCTCTCGAGACACTCAATGCGGTTTCTTTTCGTGGAAACTCTACCACCCCATGGTTTGTCGACTTCGCAAATTACCATGCGGGCAACTTCATAGTGAAAGGGATGTCGACCCAACGAAGAACAAATTCTTCAAGGATGTTAAACATTACTCGGGACTGACCCCTACTTATTCAAAATCATGCGGATCAAGTCATCCGACGGTGTGTTTATGGACAAGAAGCTATAGACATTCTCAAAGCTTGACATGCTGTACCCACCGGGGGCCATCATAGTCCAAACTACACTGCCAAAAAGGTGTTTGATTCCGGGTTTTATTGGCCCACTATTTACAAGGATGCCCACGAATTTGTCAAAGCCTGTGACGCTTGTCAACGTCACGGAAATATCTCTCAAAGAAATGAAATGCCGCAAAACGCCATTCAAGTGTGTGAGATATTTGACATCTGGGGCATTGACTTTATGGGGCCATTTCCATCATCTCGAGGAAACAAATACATACTTGTGGTTGTTGACTATTTGTCAAAATGGGTTGAAGCGAAAGCTTTACCCACCAATGATGCCCGAGTAGTTGTGAAATTCTTAAAATCTCTTTTTGCTAGGTTTGGAACTCCGCGAGCTATAATTAGTGATCGTGGTACACATTTCTGCAATGATCAATTTGATCGTGTCATGCAAAAGTATGGTGTAACCCACCGCCTCTATCGCATACCACCCCAAACAAGTGGGCAAGTGGAAGTTTCTAACCGTGGTATTAAAAGAATTCTTGAAAGGACAAGAGGCGAAAATCGTGCATCCCGGTCGGATAAACCGGATGACGACGGGCCTTCCGACACGACTACAAAACACCCATTGGGTGTACTCCATACAAGCTAGTGTACGGAAGGCATGTCATCTTCCGATTGAGCTTGAGCACAAAGCATCTTGGGCCTTGAAACATGCAAACTTCGATATTCAGATACCGGTGATCACGTAAAGTTCAAATGAATGAATTAAATGAACTCCGTGATCAAGCATACGAGAACTCTTTGATCTACAAACAAAAGACAAAGAAGATTCATGACTTAAATCAAGAACCGCGTTTTCAACGCCGGTGATCGAGTCCTTCTTTTCAATTCAAGATTGAAGATATTCTCGAAAGCTCAAGTCCCGTTGGTCCGGTCCATTTACTATTGCTAAGGTTTATCCTTATGGTACCATTGAGTTATCTCGACTTGATGGTCCAAATTTTAAAGTGAATGGTCATCGATGAAGCATTATTTTGGAGAGGACATTCCACCGTGGTTGTCCCGGATCTACAAACTTTCCCCATGAACCAATGAATGCGGGATCGAGTCAAGCTAGCGACTGATAATCAAAAACAAGAGACACCACATGGGTTTTCACCGTGAATACCCCCAGTGCTGGGAGTTTCCACCGTTGTATATAAACCTCATCAAAAAAAAAAAAATTGTATATATCAAAAATAAAATAATGGCCGTAGTATTTCCCTTTTCGTTCTATGTTTCGCATAACCGCGGTACTTTGAATATTGAGGGCAATATTCATTTCTAAGTATGGGGGAATTTCATGAATTTTATCATATAATTATTCCACCCAACCCCGTTTTGGCCAAATTTTTTTTGGAGTAAGTGTTTTTCACTTACTCAAGAAATGGTAATCATCCGCCATGTCTAACCCACATAAGGATTGGCTAATCCAGAGCAAACGGCTCTTGGTAAAGATATCTCAAATCCGCTTATGGCTTACAATTTGCCCAAAATTGTATGGTGTTCAACTCACCATATCTTTAACTAGTGAAAAGTTGGCTAGCCCGCAAGATTATGGCTTGTGGTAAAGGCGCTTGGAAAACCATAATTGGTAATCGGCTCACCAAAGATAATATTGATAATTTATCTAAGAGTTATTAGTCCGTATAAACGGCTTTCGTAAAGACAAATCAAAACCGTTGAAAGTCGGTGATTTGCTCAAAATCATTTGGTTATCATTGTACCAAAGTTCTTACTTGAACCGAAAAAATTGGCTACTCGTAAGTAATGGCTTTTGGTAAAGAGATGAAATCCATTAAGTTTTCTCAAAAGATTGCTAGGGACTAGCAATATCTTAGTGTGGGGATTGATGAGTGTGCAAATACTCATCATTTTGTATCTGCTTAGAATGCCAAAACATCCGAAAACACTCGTAAATGCATCAAAATGATGAAAATATCACAAATAAGTGTTTTATATGTTTTAAATGCAAAAATGCCAAAATCAGGTGAAAAACGTATCAAGTTTGCATAATTGGCAGTTTTAGTCCCCCAAGTTTCAAAAGTTGTCAAATTTAGTCCCTGGTAGATCAAAATAAAGAAAAATGTCATTTAAGGTCCATGGGATTCAAAAGTTGTCAAAACAAACCCTTCAAAGTTCAAAAATTGCAAAATTACAACTTTGGTCCTTGAACTTTGAAAAATCTCAAATATAGTCCTTGGTGAATTTAAAAAGTGAAAATAATCAAAAAATAAACCTTGTACTATTCATAAATGGCAAAATTGGTCCTTATGGTGAACTTTTGGAGAATTTACATGTTTGGTCCCTCAAGTTTCAAAGTTTGGCGATTTAGTCCCGGAAGTGTAAAATGGAAATTATCAATCGAGGTCCTTGTACTATTGAAGCTTGGCAAAATTCACCCTTGGAATAACTTTGGAAGGTTTACACATCCAAATTTCTATACTTTGAGAAAATTGCAAAAGTGGTCCGTATTATTAATACCAAACCAAACGGACCCTTTCTTATTATTAAACCCAAATCCAATCCTACAACCCAGCTGGCCCAATATCTAGCCCAAACCCTCGGTTAAATAAAGTCAACCCGCCAGGTGGTTCATCGTCCTCACCTCAACTGTAACCACAAAACCAGGTGGTTTTCTCCACCACCTGTTCCCTCCACCTCACTTATACTACTCTCCCAGCTCACCCCCTCCTCCTATACCAACCCACAAGCATTTAATGCTTCCCACCATCAAACACTCCAACCAACTTCAACCCCTGCTTTATCACAAATCACTCCTAGCTCCATATCTACTTCTCATTTTGTCCCCTACACCTCCACAAACATCCACAATTTTTAATTGCCTCAATACCGCTCTAATCCACTAGTACCACTTTTGGCGCCAAATTTCATTTAAATGGTTGAGATGAGTTTGATCAATCAATGGCCAAGATTGTTGATGGCAAATGATCGAAGCATGTGGGGAGTCCAAAAAGTCTATAAAGAGAGGAGATGCAGAGGAGTGATCTATCTAGTTTTTAATTAGTTAATGTATGTCGTTTAATCACTTTTCAAATTCCAAAGTATTTCTTAGCTTTCAAGTACTTGGTTTAAGTTATTTCAAAGGTATGTGAACCTTTATCAATAATCAATTTCAAATTTCAAGATCATTTTCAAGTTTATGCATTTTTCAAGCTTAAAATCTTAAGTTAGCTTAATGTTGTTTCAGAGTGTTATTTTGGACTCATAAGCTAATATAAGCTCCTATATAGCTTATTTAAGCTATTAGAAACCTTAAAACTCGCTTTAGAAATCAAAAGAAAATTACCAAAAATACTAAAAATGATGGAAAATCAAAATCCATGGTGAAAGTTATCAAGAAGTTGGAGCAAGGTTGATATTGGATTGCCTTGGTTTAGTGCTTCGGGAAGCTATAGGTTGTGTTTATGTGCCTCGGGCCTCGTTTGAGCTTGGAAGCCACTTGTAAGCCCATTGCTCAATTTTGGTATTTCAACTTTGTTTGAGTTGTTCATTAGCTTAAATCTGCTTGTTCATGTTTCTTAGTTATAGTTAAGTATAATTAATCATTAAAACCGTTACTTGTTCTCTTTAATTTGTAGTTAGTAAAATCTTATTTTAACAGATTAATATAGCATAAGTGTAATTTCTTAATTTTATGTTGTTATTATTGTTGTTTAATGCTTATTTAGTCTCATATTATGAAAATATAAAGTCCGTAATCAAGTGCATGGTCTAAATCTTTGAAACTCTTTGAATCACAAAACATGTCTCATAAAAGCCTCGTTTGATTTGCCTTGTTAACTGCTTTTGTAGAGTGTTTGAGTTGTTGCTTGTTATTGTTTTGTATCACTTAAGTATCATATAGCTCGGTTCAACCATATAAACCAGTCCTTATTTGGTGAAAAGTCAAAATACTCTTTAATCTCAAACCATTAGTTAATCGTTAGGATTAAAAGGGTAAAATTCATCATATTAGCTTATAACTTGTTACTTTAGCTTAATCTTATCTTATTATAGCTTAATCTATCATAATCAGTGAGTAAATTTGATCCAAAGTTCATATTAGTCAACATATTAGTGTAAGATAAAAAGTCAAACTTTTCAATATAGTCGTTTTTGAATAAAATGGATAATTTTATATAGGACATAATATTAGCTTTCAAGATTTGAGCTTTTGGAATATCAAAATCTAGTTGCTCATCTTCCTAATAGTATTTTTTATAATCTCTGTTTAGCTTATTTAGCTGCTTATTTCCTAGCTTATTTTGACCCCTTGTTTGAAAAAGTGCCCTGTGCACAGTTGAGCCTATCACTTTCACAAGTTCTCACAGAGCTTATTAGTTAGCTTTAGCTTGTGCATCTTAGCTTTTTGAGAAGCTCACCTAGCTGACTCTCTAGTCCAAAGCTTATTTTCCAATTTCTAGCTTATTTATTAGGTCCGCTTATAGCTTTTATCTTGTCCATTTCTCAAGATACACCGAGTCATCGAGTTTAGTCCCTTTTCATAAGCTCATTATAAGCTCACCGTGAACACCACGGTGAGAGTTTTAGCTTTTGAAAAGCCAATAAGCTCGACTTATTGGATTCACTTTTGTTGGACTTCAATCTCTCCTATGGGCCCCACAAGGCTCAGAAGTTGGCTTTAGCCTATTTGCTACTCGCTTTTAAGCACAAGTGCTTATTGGCTTATCATAAGTTTATCGCTACTACTTTGTAAATTTTACTCATTACCGTTCCTTTTGCTTATTTTCATCTTATTTCGTTTTGTTTTCTTTTGATTAGCTTATTTGATAGCTTATTTTAGCTTAAAATCCTTTTAAAAAGCCAAAAGCTCCATCGTTAGTAAACATAAGCTTATTCTCGAGCTTATTAGTGGATTTTATAAAAGTTGTAGTTTTATAATTTGCTTATCTTAGTTAGCTTAATCGGTTTGTAAAGAAAAATCCAAAAGAAAATAAAAATAAAAAGTCCATTCTTGGGATTTGAACCCCGCCACCCAAACCACACACACACACACTACCATCTCCCTTGGGTCTTTGGTGGTAGTTCTTTGCAAAATTTAATATATAACCCTTCTTTCCATTTTAGCTTATTCGAACTCTTTAGCTTATTTACGCTTATTCAAATAAGTTGTTACCCCTTTTGTATTTTTCCTAGCTTTGTATTAGTATAAAGTATTTTACAAAAAGTTTGAATTTTCGAATAGTTTTAGTATTTTTAATCATTTAATTAGTTTAAAATAGTATTTAATTCATAATAAAAAATATAAAAGTAAAAAAAATGTAAATCTTTTTTCTAAAATTTTCTTTTGTCATATAGTAAGTAAGAAAATTGTTTTTACACTCGTAGGACTTTTATTTTACAAATTTTACGTTTTTACTTGCGCACTCGCGTAATTTTTTTATATAACGCACGTTTTCATTCTAGGTCACGTATTTAGATAATTTAGGTTTACACTTTAATTAAAATAGTTTATTTAAGTTATTTTGTTTTATAAATCAAGAAAAACATCATTTTAAAAATAGTGATAGCGTTTATTTAATATATTTTAGCTTTTTAATTTTCTTTAATTTGCATTTAAGCCCTCGTAATTTACAAAACTTTTCTTTAGGTATAAATATTCCAAATTCCTTACCGATCACTATCCTTAGTGATTATTCGACATCCGAAAGTGTTGAACACCATTAAGTCTCCGTGGGACTTAACGACCAATGGAAACACTATACTCTCCGATCTTAATTGTATTGGTTTTCGAGTTGTTTGAATTTTATCACGGTTGACCATTCACAGTGGTTAGCTTGTGTGATAAACTTGACTGCTTGGAAGCCAATCAAATTTTAGCGCCATTGCCGGGAGGTCTGTAAGTTGTTTTAAACATTTCCGATCCATTCTTGCACATATACCACCTTTTGTAAACAGTTTTTTGTAAAGTTAATCAAAAATCAAAAGTTTCATTAACACTTTTCCTAAAGTGTTAACATTTAAAACACTCTAAATGCATCAAAATACCGAAAATACCCCAAAATTGTGTTTTATATGTTTTAAATGCAAAATGAGTAAAAACAATAAAAACGAACAAAGTTTGCATAATTGGCGTTTCGGTCCCCCAACTTTCAAAAAATGGCAAATCAAGTCCGGGATTTTTAAAATGGAAAATTATCTTTTATGGTCCTTGTACTAATGAAACTTGGCAAGATTGACCCTTGGAATAACTTTGAAAATTAGCGTGTTCGGTCCTTGAGAATTCGTAAATTACACAATTGGTCCTTGTGATAACTACTAAGCCAAAAGGATCCTTTTTATTAATAATCCAAACCAAACACAAATAAAAATCCTTTCACCCTTTTTCCCCACCTTCCCTCGCTACCTCTACCCTTTTTCCTCCTCTTTTCTCGCTTTCTAAACTCAAACACTCAACCACCGCAACACTCCACCTACCCATTTACCCATCACCTCCCCACCCCCGCGATGGAGAAAGAAGACAAAGAGACAAGGAGACTGCAAGCACGCTTGCCGCTTTTTTTTTTTGGCTTGATTATCTCACACCTAAAAGGCACAAGAAAGAGAGAGAAGACCCATAGCTTATTAGTATAAAAAGTTTGTACCCAGTGAGAAGTCGGTGAGTAGTTAGCTTTTTTTAGTTTCAATTTAGTTTAGTTTGAGTCTAGAAAATCTTGTTCTAGTCCCATCATTAATTTTCCTTGTCATTTACATTTTCTCGTAATGTTTAATTTAAATGCATTCTAATTACAAGTTAATTTATATTCCTAATTTTGCAATTTAATTATTGAATCTGCTACTCTTTTTAGTTGAAATCAAAATTGGCCGAAGTTGTTAAAATTTTGTTTGTTTTTTAGCTCATATGAGCTTATGTTTGAGTTCACAAGTTGCCTTCAAAGTTTTCACATCATCACACCATCAAACCGATTTCGCACCTTAAGGTGATGTTTGGATTAGCTTGCCTATGGGTCAAAATTCAATTTTCACCCATTGTTATTCTTGACCAAGTTATTGTTAGTTGTTTCAACTAGTTTTACAAGTTGAGTGTAAGTTCGTTTTTGCTTTAGAGTAGTTTTGCATGTTCTTTTTTTTAAGCGTGGCGTATTCTTTTGCCTAACCGCCTCTTTTGATCTCTAGTTTAGATGTGTTGGGTTTAGAATTAGGTGTGATATTGGTTTTAGAAGTCGCTTGTAGGATTAAGTGAATCTTTGTTTGCTTATATTTGGCTCTAGTGCTTATTGGATAGCTTTTAGGCCCTTGAAAGTCACCCTTTCTGCATTTGTTGTCCTAAACAACAACCCATGCTGTTCTTTTGATCTCCAATTTAGTTCGGTTTAAGTAGGAATTAGTACCTTATTTTTGGTTTCGAGTAGCTTATAAGTATATCTTAATCTGTTATAGCTTTGTTTAGCTTTTAGAGTTAGCTAGGTAGCTTAATATTGCACTCAAAATGACCCCTTGGCTCTTTTTTCCCCCCGATCAACAAGTAGCCTATGTGAGTAGTTTATAGCTTATTAGCTTTTTATGTTTGTTCATTTTATGTTCTTAGTAGTAGTTTAGATAGTATAACTCAATAGCCCATTAGATTATAGCTTAATTGAAGCTTCTTTGTCCATTCCTTTTGTATTAAGCTTCTTGTTGTCCATTCTTTTTTTTTTGCAGTTTATGTTTTAACTTGTTGGCTCATCATCGCTAAATCTTTCTTTTCTCGCTCCAAATAGTTGTTCTCGATAGTGATTTCTAGTTTCCATTAGCTCTTTTAAAGTTTATTCATTTAGAAAAAAAAAAAGTTGGAAAAGTCGGTTTTACAAAACTTTGTGGAATTTTCACGATTCATTATAAGTCCATTTGAGTGAAATTGGGATACAAGATCTTTGGTTGGTGATCTACACTAGGTATTTTAGTTTATTTTGTGATTTTCTAGATAGCTTAATATAGTGCTTAAAGTAGGGCCTTAGAGTAGTTTGGCATATAGTTATTAAAACTGTCATGAGTTTTTTTTCTCGTAGCTTGTGCTTTTACTTTCCAATCAGTTGCATTAGCTCATTTTAGGTTAGATTTAGGCTTTAGTAGCTTATGGTAGCTTATAGTTAGCTTTTAGCTTATTTCAAGTGCTTATTCAAACCGCTTATTTGCCCAATTCGATTTTATTAGTAGGCTTATCTAACTTTTTATATTTTTCCTGTGCTTAGAATAATATTTTAGATTTTCCTGTAAAGTCTCATAATTTTATTGTTCATTTGTTATTTTTCTTAATTTTAATTAGTTTAAATTAGTTTTAATTAATAATAATTATTTAAAAGTCTAAAAATATATTTTCAGTTTTAACATTAGTTTTATAACATTTTAGATTTTTCCAATTTATAATTTCATTTTTAGGTTAATTTCCTATTTTCTTGTATTTTAATGTATTTTTAAATAGTTAAAAATAGTTTTTAATTAATAATAATTAGATAAATAGTTTTAAAAATAATTTTTTTTTCTTAAAATTTTCTTTTATTATTAGAATTGTTAAAAAGTAATTTTCATTTTCATGAGTCTTTTAGTTTTCTGATTTCACATTTTTATTTTACACGTTTACGTTTGTTTTAGTTTAAGTTTTACGCTTTTAGGTTTTAATCGTTAAACGTTTTTTTTAGAATAGAATTAAAATGACTTCAAAATCTTTATTAGATTTAATTTCCTTAGTGTAATCAATCATCACCCTTTTCCTGTTCAATATTCACCCGATCACAAATTCGTTGTATTTCAGTTTTCACACCTCGTTGGGACTTAACGACCCGGGGATACTATGTACTCCTCCGGACTTAATTGCTTTGGTTTGTGTGTCGTCGCCTTTTATTACGGTTGACCATTCACAAGTGGTTGACTTGCGTGATAAAAGACCCACTGCTCAGACCGATCAAATTTTAGCGCCGCCGGGAGGTGTGTGTTGCGTTCTACAATTTGAAGCATCGATGTTGTTGAATATACATCCATTGTATATTTACCATCCTTGTTCATATTTTCTTATTATTATTATATAAAACAAACGGTTCCGAAAACATTTTAAAATCAGTTTTCAACAAACACAAAACCCAAAAGATTTTTTTCTTATATTTACAACATGTTTTTCAAAATACCAAAATATTCCTCTTTACCCTCTTACCCTTTTGATTCTTCATTTCTTACCCTCCGAACCCTTTGATTCTTTCTATGTCTTATCCTCACCTTCTTGGTTGTCAATGGTGTGGTGGCCCTCATAATGATGATAATTGTCTCGCTTTAGCATGGTAAAGTCGGAAATGGGTGCATCATAACCAAGATCCCTATTCTTACCATGACACGACTAATTTATTTCATCGCCTACCACATCATGAGATTCAGACATACTTGTGTGAATTTTGTGGAGGTCCTCACTAAGGATTTGAGTGTCGGACCGAGACACGCTTTTCTATGAACAAATCTCGATAACACTCGAACTTTGGAAATGATCAATATCCATGTTATTCACCAAATCACCACAACAATCATTTTGTTGTGAGAACTGGAGGTCCCCATTTCACTCGATTGTCAAACAGGAATCCATTTCCTTGTAACAATTACGACTATCCATATCACGACCAACCTCCATAAGGTTAAATGACTCAAACTCCTCAAGAAACCCAACAAGACACTTATCTAGAGCTTGGAATTAGTGAAAAGAGCGAGGAGTTGAGTAAAACAAAGATTCGAAATGCTCCCAGTTTTCTTGTGTATATTGTGGGGTCCTCATGATGATTATCAATGTCAACCTTCCGTTTTGACAAATCTCCACTCCCACAATGTCCCGTCATTCAAAATTCACATGAGAAATCCATGGAAGAATTGCTAGTCAAGAAAGCGGTCGCTAAAATAAATTCCCAAATGCGTTTGAAAAATCTATTAGGGAATCAATTGCAAAAGAAAAAGCGGCCGGATCTAGCTCTCAATTTCGTTTTATTCTCGATGGCGGTGATGATGAGGATACACTTGATATCCTTCAATTCTATAAAGATTCATCAAGTTCATCGCTTGATATCCCGGAGATTGAGATTCATTCTCAAACAAGCGCTATCACACCAAGCTCCCACTCACTCTCTAAACATGGGGACGAGCATCTTGACATTGTTCCCGAAAAGGAATCGGACGAATTCATAAAGTCTAGTGTTGAGAACCTTGTCCCAATCCCGAGAGAGTCACGTGGAACTTTGACCATATGTGTGATATCTCTTCCCTCTCGAGTGTTCAAAGATCATTTTGAAACTTTCTACGATCTTAGCAACGATTGTGCTTCCTATGGAAACATCGAGTATGTTGAGGCATCACCCCACGCGGTCGATCATCTTCTTGAGGAGTTCACCGATGAACTCACTCACATCAATCCACTTTCATCGGAAGTGATGATGGTCTCTTTGATTTCAAGCCGATCCGGAGAGACCGAAAGTCTCCTTGATAATGATCGTTCACTCACTTCTTATCCCAACAAATTCAATAGAGAATATTAATCACTTTGTTCTGAAGCATTCAAAACAACTCTCACTAATCCTCTATTTGAATTCGACTGAATTCACTTTAATTTCGAGAATCCACTCTTTGATACTCGGATTGAGGATAGTGATGAGTCTATGAGAACAAGAATTCACAAATTCACATCATGTGAATGATTCTCTTCATGAGGAGTTCGCGGTGAACTCACTCATATCATGACTCACGGAGTATGATCGCTGGATGGCAAAAATCATGATCGGGGAAAAATTCTCAATCATGAGAGTTTGTATTTCTATGACAAATTTTCCAACCTCCCTCCCGAGATGCTTTTCAAACCAAAGAGCTCAACCGATAAAATCCAAACGAGTGCAATCAAGCTTGATCCACGAGGAAGAAGATCTTATCATGATCGTCATCATGATTTTCCTTCTTTCTTCACCTACCGGTGACTTCTTCTTCTTCACTCATTCGGGAGTGAAGATACCATCTTGACCCCGGCATTTCCATGTACCATTTGTGAGCCGGGTGCGTCTCAGATATCTCATCGGTGTGGAACTTTCGCGTGCTTCAAATGTTTATACAAACATTTTGAATGAAAGTCCGATGGAGATTGTCTCTTCCACTTACTTCCCCATGAACAAATTAATTCTGGTCGAGTCAAGCTAGCGACTCGGTAATCAAAAACGATGAGTTAAACATGGGTTTTCACCGTGTACCACCTTAGTGTGGGGAGTTGCTCATTGTTGTATATAAGTTTTCTAACATCCAAAAAAAAAAAAAAAAATTCAAATAATGGCCGTAGTAATTCCCTTTACGTTCTCGCCCGCATAACAGTAGGTACTTTGAATATTGAGGGCAATATTCATTTCTAGTGTGGGGGAATTCTCACGAATTTTATCATGTAATTATACCACCCACCCCCATTTTTGGCCAAAATTTTTTTTGGAGTAAGTGTTTTGCACTTACTCGATTATGGTTATCATCCGCCATGTCTAATAAACAAAAGGATTGGCTAATCCAGAGCAAACGGCTCTTGGTAAAGATATCTCAAATCCGTTGACGGCTTGCAATTTGCCCAAAATTGTATGGTGTTCATTCACCATATCTTTAATTAGTGAAGAGTTGGCTAGCCGCAAGTTTATGGCTTGTGGTAAAGGCGTTGGAAAACCATAATTGGTAATCACTCACCAAAGATATTTTATCTAAGAGTTGGCTAGTCCGTAGCAAACGGCTCGTAAAGACAAATCAAAACCGTTGAAAGTCGGTGATTTGCTCAAAATCATTTGGTTATCAATGTACCAAGGTTCTTGCTTGAACCGAAACATTTGGCTACTCAAGTAATGGCTTTTGGTAAAGAGATTCAAATCCATTAAGTTTTTCAAAAGATTGCTAGGGACTAGCAATAGTTTAGTGTGGGGATTGATGAGTGTGTAAATACTCATCATTTTTGGTCAAATCTGAATCGCAAAACATTTAAAACACTTTAAATGCATCAAAATACCGAAAATACCCCAAAATTGTGTTTTATATGTTTTAAATGCAAAATGAGTAAAACAACTAAAAAACGAACAAAGTTTGCATAATTGGCGCTTTCGGTCCCCAACTTTCAAAAATGGCAAAACAAGTCCCCTAGATTTTTAAAATGGAAAATTATCTTTATGGTCCTTGTACTAATGAAACTTGGCAAGATTGACCCTTGGAATAACTTTGAAAAATTGGCGTGTTCGGTCCTTGAGAATTCGTAAATTACACAATTGGTCCTTGTGATAACTACTAAGCCAAAGGATCCTTTTTATTAATAATCCAAACCAAACACAAATAAAAATCCTTTCACCCCTTTTTCCCACCGCTTCCTCGCTACCTCTACCCTTTTCCTCCTCTTTCCTCGCTTTCTAAAACTCAAACACTCAACCACCGCAACACTCCACCTACCCATTTACCCATCACCTCCCACCCCCGCGACGGAGAAAGAAGATAAAGAGACAAGGAGGCTGAAGCACGCTTGCCGCTTTTTTTTTGGCTTGATTATCTCACACTAAAAGGCACAAGAAAGAGAAGAGAGAAGACCCCATAGCTTATTAGTATAAAAAGTTTGTACCAAGTGAGAAGTCGGTGAGTAGTTAGCTTTTTTAGTTTTAATTTAGTTTTTAGTTTGAGTCTAGAAAATCTTGTTCTAGTCCCATCATTAATTTTCCTTGTCATTTACATTTTACGTAATGTTTAATTTAAATGCATTCTAATTACAAGTTAATTTATATTCCTAATTTTGCAATTTAATTATTGAATCTGCTACTCTTTTTAGTTGAAATCAAAATTGGCCGAAGTTGTTAAAAGTTTGTTTGTTTTTTAGCTCATATGAGCTTATGTTTGAGTTCACAAGTTGCCTTCAAAGTTTTCACATCATCACAGTCATCAAAACTGATTTCGTGTACCTTAAGGTGATGTTTGGATTAGCTTGCCTATGGGTCAAAATTCAATTTTGACCCATTGTTATTCTTGACCAAGTTATTGTTAGTTGTTTCAACTAGTTTTACAAGTTGAGTGTAAGTTCGCTTTTGCTTTAGAGTAGTTTTGCATGTTTTTTTTTTAAGCATGGCGTATTCTTTGCCCAACCGCCTCTTTTGATCTCTAGTTTAGATGTGTTGGGTTTAGAATTAGGGTGTGATATTGGTTTTAGAAGCCGCTTGTTGGATTAAGTCAATCTTTGTTTGCTTATATTTGGCTCTAGTGCTTATTGGATAGCTTTTTAGGCCCTTGAAAGTCACCCTTTTCTATTTTGCTGTCCTAAACAGCAGCCCCATAGCAGCCCTTTTGATCTCCAATTTAGTTCAGTTTAAGTAGGAATTAGTACCTTATTTTTGGTTTCCGAGTAGCTTATAAGTATATCTTAATCTGTTATAGCTTTGTTTAGCTTTTAGAGTTAGCTAGGTAGCTTAATATTGCACTCAAAATGCCCCTTGGCTCTTTTTTTCCCCGATCAACAAGAGCCTATGTGAGCGCTTTATAGCTTATTAGCTTTTTATCTTTGTTCATTTTATGTTCTTAGTAGTAGTTTAGATAGGATAACTCAATAGCCCATTAGATTATAGCTTAATTGAAGCTTCGTCCATTCCTTTGTATTAAGCTTCTTGTTGTCCATTCTTTTTTTTGCACAGTTTATGTTTTAACTTGTTGGCTCATCATCAGTTAAATCTTGCTTTTTCCGCTCCAAATAGTCGTTCTCGAGAGTGATTTCTAGTTTCCATTAGCTCTTTTAAAGTTTATTCATTTAGAAAAGAAAAAAAAAAAGTTGGAAAAGTCAGTTTTTACAAAACTTTGTGGAATTTTCACAGATTCATTATAAGTCCATTTGAGCTGAAATTTGGGATACAAGATCTTTGGTTGGTGATCTACAATTAGGTATTTTAGTTTATTTTGTGATTTTTCTAGATAGCTTAATATAGTGCTTAAAGTAGGGCCTTATAGTAGTTTGGCATATAGTTATTAAAATCATGTCATGAGTTTTTTTCGTAGCTTGTGCTTTTACTTTTCAATCGGTTGCATTAGCTCATTTTAGGTTAGATTTAGGCTTTAGTAGCTTATAGTTAGCTTTTAGCTTATTTCAAGTGCTTATTCAAACCGCTTATTTGCCCAATTCAACTTATTAGTAGGCTTATCTAACTTTTTATATTTTTCCTGTGCTTAGAATAATATTTTAGATTTTCCTGTAAAGTCTCATAATTTTACTGCTCATTTGTTATTTTTCTTAATTTTAATTAGTTTAAATTAGTTTTTAATTAATAATAATTATTTAAAAGTCTAAAAATATATTTTCAGTTTTAACATTAGTTTTATAATATTTTAGATTTTTCCAATTTATAATTTCATTTTTAGGTTAATTTCCTATTTTCTTGTATTTTAATGTATTTTTAAATAGTTAAAATAGTTTTTAATTAATAATAATTAGATAAATAGTTTTAAAATAATTTTCTTTTTCTTAAAATTTTCTTTTATTATTAGAATTGTTAAAAGTAATTTTCATTTTCATGAGTCTTTAGTTTTCCGATTTCACATTTTTATTTTACACGCTTACGCTTGTTTTAGTTTAAGTTTTACGCTTTTAGGTTTTAATCGTTAAACGTTTTTTTAATAGAATTAAAATGACTTCAAAATCTTTATTAGATTTAATTTCCTTAGTGTAATCAATCATCACCCTTTTCCTGTTCAATATTCACCCGATCACAAATTCGTTGTATTTCAGTTTTCACACCTCGTTGGGACTTAACGACCCGGGGATACTCTGTACTCCTCTGGACTTAATTGCTTTGGTTTCAGGCTGTCTGCCTTTTATTACGGTTGACCATTCTCAAGTGGTTGACTTGCGTGATAAAAGACTGACCGTTCGGGACCGATCAGTTTAACAAGATTGCATCTACCATCAAATACAAGAATGTCCCACACGAAGCAATTAAGCTTCTTCTGTTCCCATTCTCTGTAGGACAAGCCCGAATTGGCTTGAGAAACAACCCCTCGCTCCATTGAGACATGGGAAGATCTAGTCACTAAGTTTGTTAACTAATTCTATCCTCCATCCCGAACTACAAGTCTTAAGAATGAGATAATGAAATTCTCTCAAAGATTTGATGAATCATTCGGTGAGGCATGGATCGTTATAAAGAGTTGCTCGCAAGTGTCCGCATCATGGTTTTACCGAGTTAATGCAAATGGATACTTTCTACAATGGTATGAGACAAGTCGACCAAGACTCTTTAAATGCCTCCGCTGGAGGTAATTTCTTGAGCAAGACCACAAAAGAAGCCTTGCAAATCATTGAAAACAAGTCCTGTGTCCGCCCTTTCCGCACAAAGACATATCAATCTCGCCTAATAATCCGGACCTTCTATTTCATCTCCGTGAGTACATCTAGCACCGATGCTAAGATTGACAAACTCACGGATATTGTTCGAGCTTTGGTTCTTGCTAACCAAAGAAAGTCACTTTCACACGACACCATCACATGGTGAAGTGAAGAAAGTCGAGGTCTGTGTTACTTGTGGTGGCCCTCATGCATACTACAATCTGATCGCCACCGATGGTAGTCCGTTTGAAGCCAATGCTATAGCCGGTACTTCACATCGTGGAGGTAATCACACCGCCCTCAAAATGAACCAAACTACCGAGCTAATACTTATCGTGCACCACCGGTTTTAACCGTAATCCTAACATACAAAACCGAATCGAACCAACCTAGAATGAACCAAGGTTACCAAAACCAAGGTAATTTCTATCCTCGACCAAATCAAGGTTTCCAACATCAAGGAAACCTTAATCAAAACAATTTCAATCGAGGGAATCAATTTCGTGAAATGTGAATCCTAACCAAGGAATTTTCAACAAGGTCATAATCAAAACATTCGACCTCAAAATTTCCCTCCAAGACCTCCAAGACCATCATCCGATGAGTTATTGAAGCAATTCATGAAATCCCAAGATGAAATGAACAGTTGTTGGTCACCGATCACGATCTAAATAAGTCTTTAAATGATCAACCCTCGGGCTGTGAAAACTTCCGAGCAACACGATCGCTAACCCGAGGGGCGATGCAAAGCGATCACAACCGTAAGTGGTGTTTCGTATAATGGACCCGCTATTCCTACTACCTCTTCTTCTTCTCTCCAGAAGGTAGTGGAAAGTGAACACGATGCAACAAAGGACAAGGAACTTCCTACTAATAACGGAGGTACCAATGATGTCCATCCTCAAGTTGTCCCGAAACCCAAATCCAATCCAGAGTTGTTTTTGAACCTCCAGTAGCTCCGTTGAAAACCCCAAATCCAAATCTTCTATTCCTTACCCATCACGCTTGAATGAGCAAAGCTCGCGAAAAAAGCTACCATCAAATGGACAAATTTTTTCAAATTTTCCAAGAACTACATTTTGACATAAGCTTGCGGATGCTATCATGTCGATGCCCAAGTTTGCATCAACTCTCAAACACATGTTAAGCAACAAGGAAAAGTCGTTTGAAATGGCAAAACTCCTCCGAACGAGAACCGCCTCTGCAGCTATCTTGAAGAAACTTCCGAGAAGCTTGGAGATCCCGTAAAATTTCTCTTACCTTGTGTATTTCGTGAATGGTTGAATGCTTTGCCTTAGCCGATCTTGGTGCAAGCATCAACTGATGCCTTACTCAAGATGGAAGAAACTTTCTTCCTAGGAACTTACTCCTACATGCATGACTCTCGAGCTTGCAGATCGTACAATATGCCGTCCTCTTGGCATTGCCGAGGACGATTTGTGAAAGTAGGAAAGTTCCATTTTCCACCGACTTTGTGGTTGTTGATTTTGATTCCGATCATCGGGTTCCTCTCATTGTTGGACGAGGATTCCGAGAACGGCCGTGCTCTCATTGACGATTTGAGCAAGAAATCACATTACGCGCTGGTAATGAAGTCGCCACCTTTAACCTTGATCAAACTTCGAGGTACTCCGCAAACTATGATTCCGAGTCGGTTAACCGAATAGATATCATTGATGTTGCTTCTCAAGAGTACTCAAGAAGTTCTTGGTTATGATCATAATTCTTCGAGTGATAATATCACTCATTCATCTCAACCTATCATTGCCAATTCTACTCCTTCTCTCACTCCATTTGAGGAAAGTGACTTCATCTTAGAAGAGATTGAAGCATACTTGTCTAGTGATTCGCCCATGGAAATTGATCACGCCCCATCGACATCGAGGGGACATACTTCTCATTGAAGTTGCTTAATGATGATCATCATCACTCCCTCCCATCAAGCTTCATAACAAGGAAGTCAAGTCGCTTGAGAAAATCAAGAATTTCAAGTCGAACTTAAGGACTTACCACCTCATCTCGAGTATGCATTTCTTGAAGGTGATGATAAATTACCGGTCATTATTGCTCGAGATTTGAGTAAAGATGAAAAGATCGCCTCATAAAGGTCTTGAAGTCACACAAGCAAGCAATTGCTTGGAAAATCTCCGACATTATGGTATCAACCACAATTTTGTACTCACAAAATATTGATGGAGGATGACTTCAAACCAATAGCTCAACATCGAGAAGAGTAAATCCAAAATCCATGATGTTATCAAACAGAGGTTATCAAACTTCTTGATGCAAGATTAATTTACCCGATCTCGATAGTCCTTGGGTTAGCCCAATTCATTGTGTTCCTAAAAGGGTGGCATAATTGTTGTCACAAATGAAGATAACGAGTTAATTCCAACTTGGTTGGTTACGGATGGCGGTTTGCATTGACTATCGTAAGTTGAATGACGCCACCGAAAAGACCATTTTCCTCTACCCTTCATGGACCAAATGCTTGAGAGATTAGCGAGGAACGAATATTATTGTTTCCTTGATGGTTTCTCCGGTATTTTCAGATCCCCATTGATCCACGGGATCAAGAGAAGACCACATTCACCGCCCATACGGAAATTTTTCCTACAAACGATGCCTTTTGGCTTATGTAACGCTCCCGCACGCTCCAACGATGTATGATGGCCATATTCCACGACATGATCGGGAAACAATGGAGGTGTTTATGGATGACTTCTCGGTTATTGGGGACTCATTTCAAACATGTCTTTCCCATTTAGAAAAATGCTTCAACGGTGTGAAGACACCAATCTTTGTCTAAATTGGGAGAAGAGCCACTTTATGGTCAAAGAAGGCATAGTCCTTGGCCATAAGATTTCAAAAATGGGATTGAGGTTGATAGAGCAAAAGTCGATGTTATTGCTAAATTGCCTCATCCTACTACCGCCAAAGGTATTAGGAGTTTTTAGGTCATGCCGGTTTTATCGCAGATTCATACAAGATTTTTCTAAAATCGCCGCCTATGACCCATCTTCTTGAAAAGATGCTCCTTTTATCTTCTCACCGAGTGCATCAAAGCTTTTGAAACATTAAAGAAAAAGCCATCAAGCACCCATTCTCGTTGCTCCCGATGGGACTTGCCTTTTGAGCTCATGTGCGATGCAAGTGATTTTGCTATCGGAGCGTCTTAGGGCAACGAGATCCAAGCATTTTCACCTATCCACTACGCGAGTAAGACTATGATCAAGCTCAAACCCATTACACCACCACGTAAAAGAATTATTAGTTGTGGTGTATGCATTTGAGAAGTTTCGCCGCACTTAATCTTGACCAAATGCGTAGTGTATACGGATCACTCGGCTCTCAAATATCTCTTTGCAAAACAAGATGCAAAGCCGAGATTGCTCCGCTGGGTTCTCCTCCTCCAGAATTTGATATCATTATACGTGATAAAAAGGAGCCGAGAACCCGTCACGATCATCTGTCCGCCTAGAAAACCCCACCAAGATGTTTTCGAGAAAAGGAAATAAATGAAACATTTCCTCTCGAGACACTCAATGCGGTTTCTTTTCGTGGAACTCTACCACCCCATGGTTTGTCGACTTCGCAAATTACCATGCGGTTAACTTCATAGTGAAAGGGATGTCGACCCAACAGAAGAACAAATTCTTCAAGGATGTTAAACATTACTCGGGACGACCCTACTTATTCAAAATCTGTGTGGATCAAGTCATCCGACGGTGTGTTTATGGACAAGAAGCTATGGAAATTCTCAAAGCTTGCCATGTCGGACCCCGGGGCCATCATAGTCTAAACTACACCGCCAAAAGGTGTTTGATTCCGGTTTTATTGGCCCACTATTTACAAGGATGCCCACGAATTTGTCAAAGCTCGCGACGCTTGTCAACGCCACGTAAAATATCTCAAAGAAATGAAATGCCGCAAAACGCCATTCAAGTGTGTGAGATATTTGACATCCGGGGCATTGACTTTACGGGCCATTTCCATCATCTCGAGGAAACAAATACATACTTGTGGTTGTTGACTATTTGTCAAAATGGGTGAAGGAAAGCTTTACCCACCAATGATGCCCGAGTAGTTGTGAAATTCTTAAAATCTCTTTTGCTAGGTTTGGAACTCCGCGAGTTATAATTAGTGATCGTGGTACACATTTCGCAATGATCAATTTGATCGTGTCATGCAAAAGTATGGTGTAACCCACCGCCTCTCATCGCATACCACCCCAAACAAGTGGGCAAGTGGAAGTTTTCAACCGTGGTATTAAAAGAATTTTTGAAAGGAAGAGGCGAAAATCGTGCATCCCGGTCGGATAAACCGGATGACACACTGGGCCTTCCGTATTTTACAAAACACCCATTGGGTGTACTCCATACAAGCTAGTGTACGGAAAGGCATGTCATCTTCCGATTGAGCTTGAGCACAAAGCATCCCGGGCCTTGAAACATGCAAACTTCGATATTCAGACGGTGGTGATCACGTAAAAGTTCAAATGAATGAATTAAATGAACTCCGTGATCAAGCATACGAGAACTCTTTGATCTACAAACAAAAGACAAAGAAGATTCATGACTCTAAATCAAGAACCGCGTTTTCAACGTCGGTGATCGAGTCCTTCTTTTCAATTCAAGATTGAAGATATTCTCGAAAGCTCAAGTCCCGCTGGTCTCGGTCCATTTACTATTGCTAAGGTTTATCCTTATGGTACCATTGAGTTATCTCACTTGATGGTCCAAATTTTAAAGTGAATGGTCATCGATTGAAGCATTATTTTGGAGAGGACATTCCACCCGTGGTTGTCCCGGATCTACAAACTTTCCCCATGAACCAATGAATGCGAGGATCGAGTCAAGCTAGCGACTGATAATCAAAACAAGAGCACACCACATGGGTTTTCACCCGTGAATACCACCCTAGTGTGGGGAGTTGCCACTGTTGTATATAAACCTCATCAAAAAAAAAAAAAAAAATTGTATATATCAAAATAAAATAATGGCCGTAGTATTTCCTTTTACGTTCTATGTTTGGCATAACAGCGGTACTTTTAATATTGAGGGCAATATTCATTTCTAAGTATGGGGGAATTCTCACGAATTTTATCATATAATTATTCCACCCAATTCCCTGCTTTTGGCCAAAATTTTTTTGGAGTAAGTGTTTTCACTTACTCACTAATGGTAATCATCCACCATGTCTAACCCACATAAGGATTGGCTAATCCAGAGCAAAAGGCTCTTGGTAAAGATATCTCAAACCGCTTATGGCTTGCAATTTGCCCAAAATTGTATGGTGTTCAACTCACCATATCTTTAACTAGTGAAAAGTTGGCTAGCCCGCAAGATTATGGCTTGTGGTAAAGGCGTTGGAAGACCATAATTGGTAATCGGCTCACCAAAGATAATATTGATAATTTATCTAAGAGTTGGCTAGTCCGTAGCAAACGGCTCGTAAAGACAAATCAAAACCGTTGAAAGTCGGTGATTTGCTCAAAATCATTCGTTATCATTGTACCAAAGTTCTTACTTGAACTAAAACAATTGGCTACTCTAGAAGTAATGGCTTTTGGTAAAGAGATGAAATCCATTAAGTTTTCTCAAAAGATTGCTAGGGACTAGCAATATCTTAGTGTGGGGATAAATGAGTGTCAAATACTCATCATTTTGTATCATTTAATGCCAAAACATCCGAAAACACTTTAAATGCATCAAATGATGAAAATATCACAAATAAGTGTTTTATGTGTTTTAAATGCAAAATACCAAAATCGTGAAAACGATCAAGTTTGCATAATTGGCGCTTTAGTCCCCAAGTTTCAAAAGTTGTCAAATTTAGTCCATGGTAGATCAAAATAAAGAAAAATGTCATTTAAGGTCCATGGGATTCAAAAGTTGTCAAACAAACCCTTTAAAGTTCAAAATTGCAAAATTACAACTTTGGTCCTCGAACTTTGAAAATGTCAAATATAGTCCTGGTGAATTTAAAAGTGAAAATAATCAAAAAATAAACCTTGTACTATTCATAAATGGCAAAATTGGTCCTTATGGTGAACTTTTGGAGAATTTACATGTTTGGTCCCTCAAGTTTCAAAGTTTATGATTTAGTCCCGGAATTGTAAAATGGAAATTATCAATTGAGGTCCTTGTACTATTGAAGCTTGGAAAAATTCACCCTTGGAATAACTTTGGAAGGTTTACACATCCAATTTCTATACTTTCGTAAAATTGCAAAGTGGTCCTTATTATTAATACCAAACCAAACGGACCCTTTGTTATTATTAAACCCAAATCCAATCCTACAAACCACCGCCCAATATCTAGCCCAAACCCTCGGTCAAATAAAATCAACCCGCCAAATACCGTGTTCACTGCTCATCGCCCTCACCTCAATCAGAATTCACAAAACCAGTGGTTTTCTCCACCACCTGCTCCTCCACCTCACTTATACTACTCTCCCAACTCACCCTCCTCCTATACCAACCCACAAGCATTTAATGCTTCCCACCATCAAATACTCCAACCAACTTCAACCCCTTTTTTTATCACAAATCACTCCTAGCTCCATATCTACTTCTCATTTTGTCCCTACACCTCCACAAACATCCACAATTCTTTAATTGCCTCAATACCGCTCTAATCCACTAGTACCACTTTTGGCGCCAAATTTCATTTAAATGGTTGAGATGAGTTTGATGAATCAATGGCCAAGATTGTTGATGGGAAATGATCAAGCATGTGGGAGTCCAAAAGTCTATAAAGAGAGAGGAGATGCAGAGGAGTGATCTATCTAGTTTTTAATTAGTTAATGTATGTCGTTTTAATCACTTTTCAAATTCCAGTGTATTTCTTAGCTTTCAAGTACTTGGTTTAAGTTATTTCAGTGTATGTGAACCTTTATCAATAATCAATTTCAAATTTCAGTATCATTTTCAAGTTTATGCATTTTTCAAGCTTAAAATCTTAAGTTAGCTTAATGTTGTTTGTAGCTGTTATTTTGGACTCATAATCTAATATAAGCTCCTATATAGCTTATTTAAGCTATTAGAAACCTTAAAACTCAGTTTAGAAATCAAAAAGAAAAATTACCAAAAATACTAAAAAATGATGGAAAATCAAAAATCCATGGTGAAAGTTATCAAGAAGCTGGAGCAAGGTTGATATTGGATTGCCTTGGTTTAGTGCTTCTTGGGAAGCTATAGGTTGTGTTTATGTGCCTCGGTTCTCGCTTTGAGCTTGGAAGCCACTTGTAAGCCCATTGCTCAATTTTGGTATTTCACTGTTTGAGTTGTTCATTAGCTTAAATCTCTGTTTGTTCATGTTTCTTAGTTATAGTTAAGTATAATTAATCATTAAAACCAGTTACTTGTTCTCTTTAATTTGTAGTTAGTAAAAATCTTATTTTAACAATTAATATAGCATAAGTGTAATTTCTTAATTTTATGTTGTTATTGTTGTTTAATGCTTATTTAGTCTCATATTATGAAAATATAAAGTCTGTAATCAAGTGCATGGTCTAAATCTTTGAAACTCTTTGGAAATCACAAAAACAGTCTCATAAAAGCATGTTTGGATTTGCCTTGTTAACTGTTTTAGAGAGTGTTTGAGTTGTTGCTTGTTATTGTTTTGTATCACTTAAGTATCATATAGCTCAGTTCAACCATATAAACCAGTCCTTATTTGGTGAAAAGTCAAAATACTCTTTAATCTCAAACCATTAGTTAACTGTTAGGATTAAAAGGGTAAAATTCATCATATTAGCTTATAACTTGTTACTTTAGCTTAATCTTATCTTATTATAGCTTAATCTATCATAATCAGTGAGTAAATTTGATCCAAAGTTCATATTAGTCAACATATTAGTGTAAGATAAAAAGTCAAACTTTTCAATATAGTCGTTTTTGAATAAAATGGATAATTTTATATAGGACATAATATTAGCTTTCAAGATTTGAGCTTTTGGAATATCAAAATCTAGTTGCTCATCTTCCTAATAGTATTTTTATAATCTCTGCTTAGCTTATTTAGTGCTTATTTCCTAGCTTATTTTGACCCTTGTTGGAAAAAGTGCCATGTACGCTTGAGCCTATCACTTTCACAAGTTCTCACAGAGCTTATTAGTTAGCTTTAGCTTGTGCATCTTAGCTTTTTGAGAAGCTCACCTAGCTGACTCTCTAGTCCAAAGCTTATTTTCCAATTTCTAGCTTATTTATTAGGTCTGCTTATAGCTTTTTATCTTGTCCATTTCTCAGTATACACTGAGTCATCAGAGTTTAGTCCCTTTTTCATAAGCTCATTATAAGCTCACATGTGAACACCACAGTGAGAGTTTTAGCTTTTTGAAAAGCCAATAAGCTCAGCTTATTGGATTCACTTTTTGTTTGGACTTCCAATCTCTCCTGTGGGCCCCACAAGGCCTGGAAGTTGGCCAATTAGGCCTATTTGCTGCTCAGTTTTAAGCACAAGTGCTTATTGGCTTATCATGTTTATCTGCTACTCTTTGTAAATTTTACTCATTACTGTTCCTTTTGCTTATTTTCATCTTATTTCGCTTTTGTTTTCTTTTGATTAGCTTATTTGATAGCTTATTTTAGCTTAAAATCCTTTTAAAAGCCAAAAGCTCCATCGTTAGTAAACATAAGCTTATTCGAGCTTATTAGTGGATTTTATAAAAGTTGTAGTTTTATAATTTGCTTATCTTAGTTAGCTTAATCGGTTTGTAAAGAAAAATCCAAAAGAAAATAAAAATCAAAAAGTCCATTCTTTGGATTTGAACCTCGCCACCCAAATTACCACACACACACACTACCATCTCGCCTGGGTCTTTGACCGGTAGTTCTTTGCAAAATTTAATATATAACCCTTCTTTCCATTTTAGCTTATTCGAACTCTTTAGCTTATTTTCACTTATTCAAATAAGTTGTTACCTTTTGTATTTTTCCTAGCTTTGTATTAGTATAAAGTATTTTACAAAAAGTTTGAAATTTTCTTAATAGTTTTAGTATTTTTAATCATTTAATTAGTTTAAAATAGTATTTAATTCATAATAAAAATATAAAAGTAAAAAAATGTAAATCTTTTTCTAAAATTTTCTTTTGTCATATAGTAAGTAAGAAAATTGTTTTACACTCGTAGGACTTTTATTTTACAAATTTTACGTTTTTACTTCATGCACTCGTAATTTTTTATATAACGCTTATTTTCATTCTAGGTCACGTATTTAGATAATTTAGGTTTACACTTTAATTAAAATAGTTTATTTAAGTTATTTTGTTTTATAAATCAAGAAAAACATCATTTTAAAAATAGTGATAGCGTTTATTTAATATATTTTAGCTTTTTAATTTTCTTTAATTTGCATTTAAGCCCCTGTAATTTACAAAACTTTTTCTTTAGGTATAAATATTCCAAAATCCTTATCGATCACTATCCTTAGTGATTATTCAACATCCGAAAGTGTTGAACACCATTAAGTCTCCGTGGGACTTAACGACCGGAAACACTATATTCCTCCGATCTTAATTGTATTGGTTTCGAGCTGTTTGAATTTTATCACGATTGACCATTCACAAGTGGTTAGCTTGTGTGATAAACTTGACTGTTTGGAAGCCAATCACATGGCATGGGTAATGACCTAGGTATTGACAACTTCATTGATAGTGATCATGAGCATGGTAGTAAGGAAGAGCGGGGTAGTGAGGAAGAGCAGTGTAGTGAGGAAAAGCATGGGAGTGATGAAGAGCATGGGAGTGATGAAGAGCAGGCTAGTGATCATGAGCAGGGTAGTGATCATGAGGACAATGAGCAGGGTAGGGATAATGTGGACAATGATCAGGGTAGGGATGATGTGGAGGATATAGTGGATGAGGAACACATCATAGAGGAAGGTGAAGTTAATATGGATGGCTTTAGGTTTACTGTCAATGAAGATGGTGAGAATGAGTTGTTAACTCATCGAGGTGAACTTAATGTAAGATGATATAGAGGTTTTAGACTTTGATTCATATGAAAGTGATCTTGGTGATGATAGTGATACGCAAGGAAATCAAGACCGAGGAAATTAAAGAAGCATGGAAAACAAGTTGTCGAATGAATAGGATTCACAATTACTTTGTTGGGCAAGAGTTTGCAAGTAAGGAGGATGCTAAGAAAAAATTGTGCTCATATTGTTGAAACGGGAGAAACATTAAGTTCAAGAAGAATGATAAGGTTAGGTTGAGGGCTGTTTGTAATGGGACAATTCCAACATTGACTGTTGGTGGTCCAGTTGGACAAGAATCTTTTGAAAACATAAAAGGACAAGGTGGGAGGAAGAGTCAAAAAGGAAATAATATTGTCAAGGGTAAAAGCAAGGGTAAAAAAGTAATTGCACAAGAAGATGAGGATAATAAATGCCCTTGGTCTTTATACATTCATTATGTACCACAAGTCCAAAAGTGGGTTGTAAAGACTTTCACAGATTCACATAAATGTATGCTTTCCATAAAAATTAAAGCTTCAACATCTTCATTTCTATCTCCACATGTCCAAGATCTAATACAGTTGAATCCAGATATGCCAACTAAGGCCATACAAGATCAGATGCAGAAGCAGTTTCATGTTGGTGTTTCTATTCATAAGGCTTTTAGAGCAAAAGCAAAGGTAGAGTGTGCTCTAAAGGGAGATGCTGAAGTACAATATGCTTTACTTAGAGACTATGTTTTGGAATTGAAAAAGGCAAATCCAAACACAATAGTTAAGTTAGAGTTTTATAGAGAAGGGGATCTAGAATCTACAACAAGGAAGTTTAGAAGGATTTATGCATGTTTGGGAGCTTTGAAAGAAGGGTTCAAAGCTGGTGGTAGAGAATTACTTGGTTTAGATTGAGCATTCATGAAAGGGCAATATCCTGGGCAACTTTTAACGGCTGTAGCAGTGGATGGGAATAATGGTATTTATCCTGTGGCATATGGAATAGTAGAATCTGAATCTAAAGATTCTTGGTTATGGTTCTTGTCACAACTAGGGATGATTTGGACTTAGACCGCACTTCCAACTTTACATTCATAATGAGATGATGTAGAAGGTACATCTCCTTACCTAAACATATTTTACTTTAAATATTAACTTTTTTGTCTAATTTGAATTATAATTGCAGGATCTGTTACCAAGAATTTGAGGTTGTTTCTAAAGTCGAGCATAGGTTCTCAGATCGTATACATCAATGAGAACATGAATCATATGGAAAGGTGGGAGGTTTAAAGATATATTGTGGAAAGTCGCAACTTCAACAACAACATTGAGTTCAACAATGTCATGAATGAACCGAAATCATATCATCTTGGGCATATCAATGGTTGAACAAAGTTGCACCAAAACACCGGAGTAGATCCCATTTTTCCGTATGTAGAATTACTTTATATGTTATGGTCTATTATTAATTTTGTAGATCCTCATACAATGTCATATACGTGTAGGGCACATTGTGATTTGCTTATCAACAATATTTGTGAAGTTTTCAATAGACAGCTTATTAGAGGCTAGGACTCACCAATCATATCCGCCTTAGAGTATGTTAGAGTCTATCTAATGAAAAGGATTGTCATTGTGCAAAAATCACCGAAAAAGTGAAGGTCCACTCACTCCTGCTGCTACAAAATTTTTTAACCAAATAAAAGATGCTTCAGTCAACTACATAGTAGAATGGAATGGGTTAGATTTGTATGAAGCTAAAGGACCTCATGGTGATCAATGTGTTGTAAACCTTACTGATAGGAATTGTTCTTGTAGAAAATGGGAAGTGTCTGGTATCCCTTGTAAACATGCAATAGCATGCATTCGTGATATGTCAGATCATGGAATGGATGTGGGTTTGCCAGAAGATTGGGTCCATTCATCTTATAGGCTAGACACTTGGAAAAAGCAATACTCTTTTAAGATTAATCCTGTGGTTGGTAGACACTTATGGGTGAAGAATGAGTGGCCAACTACATTGCTTCCACCTAAGGTTCATGTGCAGATTGGTAGGCCATCTAAGAAAAGAAAGAAGAGTGCTGGTGAGGTTGAAAGTATGGTGCAGTCAGGGAAGATAGGTAGGAAAGGGATACAAGTCACTTGTAAGATTTGCAAAGGCAAGGGATACAATAAAAGAGGCTGCAAGGTAGCTCAAGCTGCAGCAACTCAACCAAGTCCATCCCAACCAAGAGATGCAAGCCAACCAAGTCAAGGGCAAGCTTCTGCAAGCCAACCTCAGTCTGCAAGCCAACCAAGAGATTCAAGCCAACCTCAGTCTGCTAGCCAACCAAGTTCTGCAAGGCAACCAAGTTCTGCAAGGCAACCAATATCTGCAACCTCACCACAGTCTGCAAGGCAAACACAAGTTGGAAGCCAACAAGGTGCTGGTGAACCAAGTGCAGTCTCTGCAAGTCAGTCAAGCCCATCTACACCTCAGAGAAGGACAAAGATGACTGCAAATAGGCGTTTGACCCCAACTAGACTGCTTTGATTTATGTTTGGTACTTTGTGTCTTAAGTTTATGTCTTTTGAGTTCTTAACTTTATGTCTTTGAACCTTGGTCTCATTATGTACAAGTTTATGTCTTATGTTTATGACTTTGAACCTTGGTCATTATGACTAGAGTATAAGTGTATGACTCTATAACTTAAGCTTATGACTTTGTGTATCTTTTGCTATTATGTCTGTTATGTACACTTGCAGTTTAGGCAATCTTGTTTACCACTTGTTTATAACACTTGCATTTATGTGCACTTACAAGTACCTGTTTAACACTTGCAGTTTAGACAATCATTTGGTACAAGTACTTTAGTGTGTCTTACCTTAATCTGTTTTACAATCTTGTTTAACACTTGCAGTTTATACATTCTTGTTTACCACTTGCACAATTAACCATTACACTTGCACAATTAACCATAACATTCTTCATTGAAATACATAATCTAATACAAAAGGGCAAAATTAACCATTACATATTTTGGTCAATTTTTTCTAGTCAAATTAAAAAACTACATATACAAATACACTAAAAATATGATCCAACTGCAAACCAACAATTTCTTCAATCTTCCATTTTGAGCAACCAATGCATTTTTTGCTACTTCAAGATCATTCCGTGCCCTAAGCAAACCAGGAATAATGGTCACGGCTCTAGCACACATTGGAGGATCAAACCAATCAAAAAACCCACAAGCATCCTACAATCAATGATTGTTTCAATTATTCACTGTTAAAAAGAAGAAATTAATCAATCATTGAAAAACTTACATGTTTGGGGCAGCAGTAAAAACGACGCCCAGGGTTCAATGGAGTCCATGATGTGCGAATTCGGGCACGCAAACCACAGTGACAGAACACCATTTTTTTAATTGAAACAACTAGGTTTAGGGTTTATATTTTCTGGGTTGCAATTTGTGGGGATAGATTTTCTGGGTAAGTGGGTTTTTGTGGGGTTGGGATAATTTATGGGAAAGTACAGATCGTGTGGGGTTTATAAAGGGTGGGTGGATTTTAGTGGGTGAAAAGACATAAAGACCCTCGTGTGCAAACCACGTGGGATGGGTAACGGAGCAGAAGTAACGGCGTGTGGGTCCAGGGACCAAATCTGCAACGGAAACTTGAAAATGAAGACCTCTGGTGCACTTTCAAAGTTTTGGGGACCAAATCTGCAATTTGGCCAAACCACAAGGACCAAAAATGCAATTAACTCTTTGAAAATTCAAAAGATCTAGTAGAAAAGAATTGTTCTTATATTGTGAAGGTAAAAACCTATGGTGGTTATTTAATGAAACATTGGGAAGAGATCCAGTAAAAAGAAAAAACTATAATGAGAAGAATAAGAAGAATTTTTAGTCATATATTTTAAATTAGAGTGAGATTTTTTTTAAAGAGATCCTGATCAATATTCAAGAAAGAGTAATTAGATTTATGTGGTTGTTGTTTCTTCTTAATTTTCTCATTTTAATTTTTCTTCTTACTTGATCCTAACTCATGAAAGTATATAGTTAATACATAAGAATAAGAAATAATATTGCAAAGTTAGCGGGGACGTGATTTGAAGAAATTGAGTCGAACAAATAAGGTGTTGCGGCTCATTATCATAGCTTGATTGCATTTGAGGGGTCAAAATGAAGTTCATCAAAAACATTTGAAGATCTCCAAATTTTCGAAACCTCCACCATAATTTGAATTCCAAAAATTCTCCTGAAATCCATACATAGAAGAACCATTAATCGGTTAGTCTTATGAATCGCCAAAGTATTTAAACAACTTAACACTAAACATGTATCATTGAGCAATTAATTTCCTGCAAAGTGTTTTCTTACTTATATGGAAGAACCCTTTGTCGGTGGGTCTTATGATTCCCCAAAGTAGTTAAAGAGCTTAACACTAAACTTGTATTTGTGAAGAATTAATTCCTTGCAAAGTGTTTTATTACATATATTCGCTTTCAAAGATTTTTCAATTTTTTCTTTTGGTAACCACTGGTCTCCAACTTTTTGTTTTTTTTTTTTTTCTTTTCATTTTCACAGGTTTGAACTCACCGTCGCATAGTTTCAAATTAAAATACTATGGTACACTGTGGTAAAATACTACAAGCAACATTTACGGGGTTAAAACCATTTAACCAAAAAAAATAGTATAAGCAATAATGGATGAAGTATAACATGTAGAAGTTAATAAAAAGCTAGAATTAAAACATCATATAAAGATACATTAAATGTTTACAAGTGTACATATCATATATCTATCTATACTACTTTATAATGAATTTGAGACTTTATATAAAATGAAGTCTTAAAAAAATAAGTCTACACACTTATTATAAAAACATAGTTAATAAACTTGCATGTACATAATTAAAAGTTGATTAATTGTCTTAAATTGTTTGAACTTGTAACATCAACCCATTTCAAAAACATGTAACAACCCTCTTTATAATGGGTATTTATGTCTAGCTTTAGACTTTAAGTTACAAACGTATTTGTAAATTTAAAGTCAAAGTACTAACCTTCTTTTTAAAAAGTACATTAATGTTCAAAAAAGGTATACCAAAAGTCAAATAATATTATACATTGATATGGAAACACTGATAGAAAAATATGTTCGATGTTTTGGTATAAGTGAGCTGGGGTTGAATTGGACACGAGTTGACCCGACCGACCCGACTCGTTAACTATTTGACTTGTTGAATTTTTGCTAAAAATGGGAACCACTTTGGTTTTACGGTTGAAATATGATGCCATCGTAAAAAAATACTTTGAAATAAATTATCACCGAAAAATATATAACCACACGAGTACCCGACCGCTGCAATGCGCAGGGTACCCGGCTAGTATCAAAAAATGCAGCGTAGGGTGATGCTGTACATACTTGATGCATAGTCAGCTATAGTGATTGTTGTACTTTAGATAGACAAAGTACTTTATGTATGCACGTTATAAAGGCCATCCTACTACAACCCTCCCTACCCATGCCATGTCCTGGGAATATTCCTTTTATCCCCGCTTCGGACAACACGTTTTGTCGGTTTATGTTCAGATTTTAGCGGTTTTGTTTGGCTTATTAAACTTTATATTTGAGCCCGCATTTTCGCGTTTATAGCTTTTGATATAAACAAAATTATAAAATAAAAAACAAAAAAAATAAAAAAACAAAAATCTAGGGGGTCCTGTCTTAATAACTCAACCCGTTATAAATCGATACATACTCAAGACAATTTGTATTTGAGACTCTTGTGAAAAACGCAAAATATGTAAGTCATACTGTAAATTGTTTGCAGTCTGTTTTAGACAACCATGAGAGATCTTTAATGGCATAATTTGACCTCTGTCATTTGTTACATACAATGTTCAAGTGTAGTGTCTAGTAATTTAATGATTGAAGACATGATTAACTAAAAGGAAACAATGCCACTTCAATTGCAAATACAAGTAGTTCTGTAGTGGCCCCTTTGTGAGAAGTACTCTGGTTGCATAAGAGCATAGTGTCATGGACTTGTCTTCACAAGCTCTTTCGTGCGGCACTTAGTGTCGACTAAGCTCAGCCTTGCTCGAATACTCAACGTGTATGTAACTTAAGAAAGCTTCAAAGAATGGAACAAGTGGAATGTAAAGGAACACTTTGTATTACTCTTTCCGTCCCAAAATAATTGTCCTCATTTGACTTTTTAAAGTCTCAATTTCTCAACTTTGATCTTTAATATTTTTGTATGTGTTATATAATACTTGATGAAAATTATATCAATGAAAAAACATTTAAAAACCAATTCATTCATACATTTTGCATCAATTATTATATAACACAAACAAAAAAATTTAAGATCAAAGTTGAAAAAAGAGACTTCAAAAAGTCAAAAGAGGACAATTATTTTGGGACGGAGGTAGTATTAATTAAAGAGCTTTTACAAGAGAGCTTTACAAGTGAACTTTCTTGGGATAGATTCTACAAATGAGGCAACACCTACTTATACTACTATGTACATCATTCTACAAGGTTCATGGAAGCTTCTAGCTTCTAAGATTTCCATAAGCTTCTAGTAAGTTTTTAGAGCTTCCAACTTATTCTAACATATTCCAAGAGCTTCCAAGATTATCCATAATCTTCCATGGGCTTCTAAACTCTTTCAAGCTTATCCAAGACCTCTCAAGAGAAGTGAAGAATAATCCGGAATCCCGATAATACTTGAGAATGATCTAGTCGAGTAGGCGGGTCGTGACATCCTCCCCCACCTAAGCTCGTGATGTCCTCGTCGTGCTATCCTCGTGATACTTCTTGATCTCGTCCGCAAACTGCCACAATAAGTCTTCGGCTTCCCAACTTGCTTCATTATCGGGCAAATTACGCCACTTGATCAAGTACTCCTTGTAGCTTGGCACTCCTCGTCTTCGCTATCGTACGATCCGATAAGATCTCCTCAACCTCTCGATCATACGAAGTAACAACAGCTGTTGGCGCCCGCTTGGACACCCCTCGTAATGAGTCTTCTTCGTCCTCATGGTAAGGCTTGAGAAGACTAACGTGGAAGACCGGTTGAATCTTCAACTTGGGCGGTAGTTGAAGTCGATAAGAAACTTTTCCAACACGACCAATCACGGAAAGGGCCTTCATACCTCTGTATCAAGCCTTTGTGCACCTTACTTAGTGATTTGAATTGTCGAGGCAAGAGCTTCACCATCACTTGATCTCCGACCTCGAACTCAACGCGTCTTCTTTTCCCATCCGCCCACTTCTTCATCTTCTTAGCCGCTTTATCCAACTAAGCCCAAGCCAAGTTCGCTTGGTCATGCCATTCCTTCATTGTCTTGTAAGCGGTCGGACTACTCCCCTCGTATGATGCGGCCAAGGCATTCGGAGTCAATGGTTGGCGCCCCGTGACCAACTCAAAAGGACTCTTCCCCGTGGCTTCACTTCGTTGCATGTTGTAAGAAAATTGAGCAACATCAAGGAGTTTAGCACAATCATGTTGGTTGGCACTTACGTAGTGCCGAAAATAGAGCTCCAATAATGCGTTTACCCTCTCCGTTTGCCCGTCCGTTTGGGGATGGAAACTCGTAGAGAATTTCAACTCCGTCCCCATGATTTTGAACAACTCTGTCCAAAAGCGCCCCGTGAATCTAGGATCTCTATCGCTAACGATCACATGTGGCACTCCCCAATACTTCACCACATTCTTAAAGAAAAGCTTAACCGCATCGTCCGCTATAACATCGGGTGGTGCGGCAATGAAAGTTCCATACTTCGAGAATCGATCGACCACCACTATAATACTACCACTTCCTTCCGATTTCGGTAAGCATGTGATAAAGTCCATGGAAACGCTCTCCCATGGTCCTTTGGGCGTAGGTAGAGGCTCCAATAATCCTCCGGACTTTTTTTTGCTCTATCATGTCTTGTTGGCAAACAAGGCACGTCCGCACGAATGTCTCTACATCATCCTCTATTCTTGGCCAATAATAAGTGCCCTCAACTAATTCCAACGTCCTCTTAATCCCCGGATGACCGGCCCACTTAGAATCATGACACTCTTTCAAGATTCCCCATCTAAGATCACCCCACTTAGGCACGTATAGTAGATCTCCTTTGGTGAACAACATGTCTTCTTTTTGCCAAAATCTCCGAGTTTTTCCATCTCTTGCTAGGGCTATAAGCTCCTTGGCAAAGGATCATGTTCCAATCCTTCCTTGATTCGATCTTGTAGGAAGAATTGCGCTTGGGTAATTG
The DNA here is from genome assembly GCA_022545495.1 of Chrysanthemum lavandulifolium. Lineage (NCBI taxonomy): Eukaryota > Viridiplantae > Streptophyta > Magnoliopsida > Asterales > Asteraceae > Chrysanthemum > Chrysanthemum lavandulifolium. The sequence continues at coordinate 91,713,601 of CM040238.1, forward strand.
CCGCAAACTCCGCCTTGCGACTTAATGCGTCGGCTACCACATTAGCCTTACCCGACTTGTACTCTAAGTGATAGTCGAACTCGGCTAGGAAGTCTTGCCACCGAGCTTGCTTGGGACTTAAATTCTTTTGGGTTTGAAAATAACTCGTAGCAATGTTATACGTCTTGATCACGAATCTTGAACCCAACAACTAATGCCTCCAAATCCGCAAGCAATGCACAATCGCCGTCATTTCTTTCTCTTGCACGGTGTACTTCCTTTCCGTCTCATTTAGCTTCCGACTCTCGAATGCGATCGGGTGTCCTTCTTTCATTAGAACTCCTCCAATAGCAAAGTCCGATGCATCCGTGTGTAACTCGAAAGGCATAGTTACATCCGGTAGTCTCAACACCGGTTCTTCCATAACCGCCTTCTTCGAACTCTCGAACGCCTCTTGGCACTTTTTGTCCCATATCCAAGCTTTGTTCTTCTTCAATAGGTCCATCAAGGGAGATGCTATTGCCGAGTATCCCATGATGAACCGTCTAATAGTTCACCAAGCCAAAGAAAATATCTCAACTCCGTCACCTTGGTTGGTGGTTCCCACTCTTGGATAGCTTTTACTTTTGCCCAGTCCATCATCAATCCACCGTCTTTGATCTTGTGTCCCAAGAACTCGACTTCATCTTGAGCGAAAGAGCATTTCTCCAACTTTACATAAAGTTTATTGTTTCGTAACACTTGGAACACCTCCTTCGAATGTAAGACATGCTCCTCCAAGGTTTGACTATAAACAACGATATCGTCCAAGTATACCACCACAAATTTATCAAGAAACGGATGAATTAACTTATTCATGAGGGTGCAAAATGTACCGGGAGCATTAGTCAAGCCAAAAGGCATTACTAGGAACTCGTAAGAACCATACCTCGTGACGCACGTCGTCTTAGCTTCATCTCCCTCCGCTATTCATACTTGGTAGTACCCCGATCTCAAGTCTAACTTGGAGAAGTATCTCGCCTTTCCAAGTTGATCAAACAAATCCGCAATAAGAGGAATAGGGTACTTGTTCTTAATCGTTACCTTGTTAAGTGCCCGGTAGTCTATGTACATCTCCAAGGATCAGTCCTTCTTCCTTTGAAATAGCACCGGTGCACCATATGGGCTTTCGAGGGTCGAACATAGCCCGCATCCAATAGATCCTTGAGTTGTTTACGCAACTCCTCTAACTCGGGTGGTGACATTCGGTAAGGGGCTTTGGCGGGTGGCTTGGAACCCGGTTCCAAATCGATGGTATGATCCACCTCCCTCTTAGGTGGTAGTTTCTTGGGCAACTCCTTGGGCATCACGTCTTTGAACTCATCAAGTACCCGCTCGATCTCCTTCGGTACTTCCACTTTGCCCGACTCGCTATCCGTCTCTAGCCTTGTTACCGCCAAATAGCAAGGCTCGCTCTTGTTGTACCCTTTCTTGAATTGCATGGCCGAAAGGGTCTTCACTCCACACTTAGAAACCCGCTCTGTGCTAAACATGCAAGTCTTTCCACCATCTAGGATACATAAAGAATTAGAAAATGGCATAGGGAAAACTCGTACCTTATCGAGGAACTCCAACCCAAGAACCACATCAAAATCATCCATCGGGACCACCGACAAGTCAATCGTCCCTTCCCATTCTCCAATCTTTGCTCGAACATCCTTGGTCACTCCTTCCATTGGCTTGGCCTTCGAGTTTACCGGCTTGAACGTTCCACTCCCTTTATTAGCGCTAATCCTTAGTCGCTTGGCTTCATCAACCGACACGAAATTATGAGTGGCACCAGAATCTACTAGAGCACGTACCTTAATCCCATTTATGGTTGCTTCCACAAATTGCAATCCTTTACCTACAAATTTTGGCACCTCTGCTTGGCCTTGATTGCATTTAGAATCCTCATCGACCTCATGCATCCCCCATCACTTGGGCCTTCATCCTCATGAGCCGTCATTCCATTAAGGCTTGATTTCTTGGGGTAATCTCGAGCTCTATGAGGTCCGTCACATATAAAGCATCCACCACTCTTGAAGGCCGTCTTTACGTCTTTATTCTTTCCGGTTGGTGGTTTATGTGCATTATCGTGCTTTGCTTGAGTGACTTTATCTCCTCCACCTTTCTCATGGTTCACCTTTCGATCCTTCGGCTTAGACATTTCCCTCCTCGTACTAAAGTCGATCAAGGCCTCGGCATGGGCGATAGCCGTAGCAAGGTCTTGAACTCCACGTCTTTCTAACTCCGTCTTAGCCCATCCTTGCAAACCATCGTGGAAATAAAAGAGAGAGTCTTGGCCGGAAAGATCGGGAATCTCCAAGGTGAGTGTAGTGAATTCCTTAACATAATCCCGGATTGTTCCGGAATGCTTAAGTTTACGAAGCCTACTCTTTGCTTCGTTCTTAGAATTCTCCGGATAAAAATTCCTTCTTAAGTTCAACAACAAAATCAGCCCAGGTATCGATTGTACACATACCTCGCTCGATATCTCCATATCGACGTCTCCACCATAACGTCGTGGTATCCTTCAAGTATCGGGTCACCATCTTGATCTTGGTGTCATCATCTGTAATGTTGACGCCCTCCAAGTATTGCTCAATCTCCCACAAGAAATCATCAACCGCCCTAGCTTCTCGCTTTCCCACGAACGGTGATGGTTTTGGAACATCAATATTTGGAGCATTATTACCAATGTTGCCACCTCTGTTAGCCATAGATCGCTTGCATAGCACCACATCGGCTTGCAAGTCTTTGATGGTCTTCTCAATGTTGGAGATCTTACTCACAAACAACTCTTTTAAACCATTAATCTCACGCTTAAAGTCACCGCTAAGCGTGTTGAGGATGACCCTAAAGTCATCCTTCATGGTTGTGAACTCGGTGTCTAGACCTTCCAAGCCCTCAACTTGGGTCTTCAACTCCGACACGGATGTCTCAACACCCGTCAATCTCTTGTCAAAGCTTGACATAACGTCCTTAGACGCACCTCTCAACTTCGGGTCTTGACGCTTGTCATCGCGACCTTGCCTCTCATCAATGATCGCACTTCCACTAGAACCAATCTTATTGGTCTCGCTTGCCATCGCCTTGAATCAACCTGGCTCTGATACCACTTGTCATAGACTTCTCTCTACAAGCTCTTCCGGGCGGCACTTAGTCTCGACTAAGATCAGCCTTGCTCGAATACTCAACGATGTATGTAACTTAAGAAAGCTTCAAAGAATGGAACAAGTGGAATGTAAAGGAACACTTTGTATTATTACTTAGAGAACTTTTACAAGAGAGCTTTACAAGTGAACGTTCTTGGGATAGATTCTACAAATGAGGCAACACCTATTTATACTACTATGTACATCATTCTACAAGGTTCATGGAAGCTTCTAGCTTCGAGGATTTCCATAAGCTTCTAGTAAGTTTCTAGAGCTTCCAACTTATTCTAACATATTCCAAGAGCTTCCAAGATTATCCATAATCTTCCATAGGCTTCTAAACTCTTCCAAGCTTATCCAAGACCTCCCAAGAGAAGTGTAGAATAATCCGAAATCCCGATTATACTTGAAAATGATCTAGTCGAGTAGGCGGGTCGTGACAATAGGTTGTGGTAACTCAAAAGATGAGTGAAAGCCTCACTTTTTTAAGTTAAGCACCAAGTTAACACACTGTCCAAGTGAAACCTTAATTTGGCGTTACCATTTTCACGCTGCGTTAAGCAGCCCTTCTTTACCCAAAAAAATTAAAAAAAAATTACATATTCACCCTTTAAAATTTTACATATTCGCCCCTAATGTGGTGTTTTTTTTATTTAAGGTTGAGTTATGATAAAGGATTTTTTTAGTTAATGTTAAAATGTTAAAGCTGATGTGATGATAACGTGGCACTGAGTGAAAGTTTAACCCGAGTTACCACACATAATGCTCTAAGATATGGCATCGAAAATTCTTAGGTGAAATGGAGGAAGGAAATTTAATAAACGGGGTGTTACGGAAGTTTGACTATATTTTGGGATCGAAAATAAAGTTATTAGAATGTCAAAAGTTTCCCCTACAAGTAAAATCTCAACTTTTAAATTATGGAAATTAACATTAAGACCGGTCAAAACTTTTTATTGATCAAAGTTATTTAAGGAGCAGACCACTAGCACCGTTGATCTTATGATTTTTTTGCAAGCGGATACAAGCATTTATGGAAGTAAGTGCAACTTCAAGTTGTTTGATAGAATACCGATTAAAGATGATCAATCTCTCAAAAATTAGATAAGAGAGTGATTTGATAAGGCTTTTGAACAGGCAAAACTCCAAAAAGCTAAAGAGAAACTAGACTTTAGAACTAATAGAGAGATTACACATTTATAAGCAATGATTCAAACTACTATCAAAACTACCTGACCAACTACCCTACAAAATAGAATCTTGCATGGAAAATGAAACGTGCATGCATATCACTAGCCTATAATTATGGAGATATGATGACCGCAATGCCATTTAAGGAAAACTGTAATGTTGGACCGTATCAATACTTCGCGCCTAAAAACAAGTCTTGTCCTCAAGGCTCATTGTTTTGTACCTCCGTTCACGTGTTTGCAAGTGTTAGATAACATCTATGCATTTTATCAGGTAATAAAGCATTTCTTAAACTAATGTTCTTCAACTTTTTGCTCTTACTCAAATTAAACATTTTTAAACCCATTTACTTATGAATGAGTGTTGTTTACGTTTAATCTCTAACGATCAAAACTTGCCCAAAGTGGCAAATTGACTGGTTGCATGGGTTAGGCAACCCATGCAACCAGCCAATTTGCCACCTTTAATGCTACAACTTCGTCTCTTTTTTTACGGTATAGGAGAACATGTCAAGAATGGAGATTGAGTTGGCCATTCATACTGATTCAAGGCATGCCGACAGGATTCGATCAGTTTATGCAAGTAAAGAAGTTGCAGAGATTGGTTAAGTGGAAATCATGCGTATTGAGTTCTTAGGGAGTCGTAAAAGCTTTGGAATGCTCAAACGTGTTCCTGGTGAAAACAACAGTAATTTGTATTAGTTGTTGACCAAAGCTTAGTAATTATTATGAGGACTTGGCCCAGGCATAGTGCCACTATGTTCTTTTAACCGGGTATATGAACTAGCGCTCACGGTTAGTAACTACTTTAGTTGTTTAATGAGGAGAATGTTGCCATTTCCATGATATGGGTCTAAACACCGGTTCGGTAAACAACATGGTAACATTCTCCTAATTAAACATTGACGGAAGTTTTGGCAAATGTTGAGTGAAGCTAGGTTGTTTGATCATGGGAAGACATGCTTAAATTATATTGAACTTAGCTACTTAGTGCGGTTCTATACAAGACCATTGTAATTTATTTTTTGTTCGGTTAAGTAGTTTTAGTCTTTTAAAACTTATGTGTAAACTTTTACATATTTATGAATTGTTTGTTATGGAATGAAATTTTATGTTTGATTTATCAAGGTTGAAAAAATGAGATGAAAGCATTCCATTTGCTGTCAAATTTTCATAGGAGTGAGGTTGAATGTTCCTTGGCAAGTCAATATGAGTCTAAATTTGTAACATTAGGTAAATATATGTTAAAATCTACTCTTTGTGGTTGGGATGGAACGAAAAAACCCTAAATCTTACTACTAGTCCTATAGTTTACAACTCTTCTTTATACTTGGTGTGTGATTTTCAGTGTCTGTAATAAACACTTTTGCCAAAACCAGATATTAAATGTTAGAAAATTAACACAACAAACTAATTACATGGCTCAATTACAAAGTGCAAGCGAACACTTCTGAAAAAAAAACACAATTTAGCATTAGTCATTATCAATAAGATTTGGACAGGAGGATGAACAAAAGTAACTCTTAGATTGATATTTATAGAGTTTTACAAAAGAATATGTCGTTATAAGTGTTTTCCGAATTGCTTGTTGACATGTTGATCCTTTGGGGGTAGAATACCACGTTTCGTGAGTTCATGAAACTCCAATACATGTACTATTCGCTTCTTCTTCATAAACTATTCTTCTTTATAACACTCTTGCAGTTTTTGCTTCGTTGCCTCAAGTTTCTCATCAAAGTTACTACTTGAAACCTTTTGATACTTTACGGTTGCAGCCTCCAAATTCACCACTTTCTTACATTGTTGTTCAAGACTGACCGGACTCTTTTGATCCTTTGCCTTTTCTGAATCAGTTTGCAACTTCATATTCCTATTCAGTTCCATTGGTTTCCTAAACCTGTTGTTACATTAGGAGTAGGATGATGTGCTATTTCATCCTGCTTTTAATATTTATAAAACTTAGATAAATTAGGATAGACACATACTAATGGGCAGAGTACTCGATCAGATGTAGTAAAGCCTTAGGTAAATCCGAGTATCGTCCCAAGAGAGCTGTGACCTTGAAAGAACTAAGATGATTAGAAATGATATTGATAATATATTGGTATGACAAGGTTGATGTAATCCACCGATATGCTATTAACCTACTTACACAGACACCAGAAATTTAGGGAAAAGAGATAGACAAATGAAGCTTAACGAAGAATACAAGAATGAATTGATCCTCGATACGAAGATTCAATATAGTGGTTAATTATCACCAGACTCCTTTGGTTGAGTCGTCATGGCCTATGGTTCTTATATTCCTCACCAAGAAGAGCAGGTCACCCGGGATCATTTGGCAACCTAATAGCAGTCATTAAACACCAAATCTACTAGATCTAGACGGTGGGAACCCGACCGTTAGGAACTTAGATTCCCCCTAACCTCTTAAATACCTCCACTTGATAAGTGATCATTTGGTCAGTTCCCACACGAAGAGTGGTTGTACTATGGCCAATTCCTCCCATACTTCGCTATCTATCGACCGGGTCAGTTGGTCATATCTCCCAGCCCTTTAGATACTATCAAGCTTATAATACTACCAAGGCTAGCGATCTATGAAAAGACTAGCAAATGTCTATAAAGAATTATAGAGAATAACAATAACATAAATGCAAACTTCAATTAATGATATGAATTCATAGTATAAGTTCTAGAAAAATATAAAAAGAATTCAAACTCGAATACAATGGAAATTGTAGACGAGGACTTCGTTATTCAGCGCTCCTAAAGCATGCCTCTTCTTCTGTGTTTTGATCTCCCCAAACCCTAGAAGGTTTGGGAAAGGAGAGATACCTAAAACTGGTGAAACCATCGACTATTTATAGGCTTCGAACTAGTTACGGCATAACCTTATTAGGTAGTTACGTTGTAACTTCTTTCAATCTTTTGTGCTTATCCATGGTTACGGCGTAACCTAAGCTGGGGTTATGCCGTAGCTTCTGTAATCCAATGTATTTCTTCATTACGGCGTAGCCTAGTTTGAGGGCTACGCCGTGGTCTTCGCCAATTTGGTGCTTATCGGTTGTTACTGGCAGAACTCGAGCCGAGGGTTACGCCAGAGCCTTTGTAATCTTTAGTTGCGCCGTAACTTTATCACTTGGTTACGCCGTAGTTAAGAGACAATCATATCAATAGGGCTTGAAACGTCCATTGCGACTTCCTTACATAGAATAGGTCCCGAAATGAAATAATAAGGAATAAGGATGTTTTCACTAGTATATTACTCAAAATGTTATGATATAGGGGAAATTAACGCTAGAAAATCAGGACTATTTGATTTTATCAAATACCCCACTTAGACTCTACTTGCCTCAAGTAGACCAATTTAGATCGCAAAGATACATCCTTGATGAATGCGAAGTTTAATTTTCATGGTAGAATATTAATAAGAGCCGAACACCTCACGAAATAGGAACGAAAACACTCACCTCATCCTAATATAAGGTGGTGTTTGTTTTTAAGGGCATCCGAATCAATCTGAACCGAACATCCGAATCAACTGAGGCGTAAATGTCTCGAATCGACCGCATCGAGCGGGAAAAAAAATTATGTTTGAACCGCACATTTGCTTGCTCGTACTAATTTTTGGTTTTTGTGTCAAGAAGAGGCAAAAGAGGCATTTAGACACCCCTCTCAAGTCTAGACCATTAAGATCTTATCGCCTCGAACGCGTCCGAACGGGAAAAAAAACAAACGGTGCGAACGACCAAAATGTCTCGACCGCCTCTGAACGGTTCAAATTAAGAGGCTGTTAAGAGCCTCTTTATGAAAAACAAACACCACCTAAGTGTTAATTTCGGGGTGATCACTCAGTTGCACGGACATAGTAAGTATTCTATCATAAGCTTGGCAATTACACACAACTCCACCACTAGAGAAAATGTTAAGACAAATTTTAGAAAGCAATGTTGTGTTGAAGTGATTCAAAGGCTTAGGGTGCTGTCATTACTAACGTGTCACAGCAAAGTGGACATAATCAATTATACATGACCAAATCCATGGCTAAGACATCAAGGATTGCTAGCTGCATCACCAAGACATGCTTCACGACAAAAATGGTAAGGATAGGCATGGGATATTTTAATGGGTGAAAAGGAAAAAGAAAACAAATAGTCTTAGCTTAAAACCGAGTTGCCATCGCCCCACCAATAATTCAAGGTTCATCTTCATATGGTCAATATATGTCACCGGAATTCACCATTATTTATTCTTGAACTATTCTTCCAACCTTCGAATGTGATCGAGAAGATTATTCTCAATAACAATTTCTTCATATAGTGCTTATAATTCTTCGCACAGATAACAATAACTTATATATATATATGCAACAATATGCTTCCCCCACTTAAACTGAGCATAAGGTGATAACTTGGAGGTCTTTGACGATCTTTAGTGAGATGTAGATGATGAGGTACGCCTCTTGGAACTTTATTTTGAACCTTAAACTAGGGTGAACAATGGCTTCAAGGTAAAAAGGTAAGTCTACATTGTAGGCTAAGGTGTAAGGGTGTAACGAAAATAAGGGTTAGAAAATGAAAGGATAGGCTCAAAAAGGGTGAAACTAGGGGTATCTTGCACTAAAGGTGAGTGCAATAAAAAGGGGTAACACGGAGGTCGAAAATCCAATGTGACTAATCGATAAACGCACACAAGTGAACACATATGGGCTATTTGGGTTTAATCCTAAAACATTTACATTTTTCAAATCGCCTTTTCCAAATGCACCAAGCTAACTTGATACACTACTCGTTTATGGTCTCGAAGTGATGTAAAAGCCAAGTTCTAAAGTTTACAATACTATCGGCACACTCAATATATGGTAGATTTGGGTAAAATGGAGGAAACGAAAAGGCTAAATCTCACCAATGGCAATAAGGGTTATAGTGTGCTCGGCTTTATGCCATTCTAGATTGGTTAAAAATATGACAACAATTTTTCAAATAAGCTTAAAATTTTGAAACCAACTAGAAAATTAGGGCAAGTAAGCTAAGTAATTTTACACTTCATTTCTATTACTATCCCTCCGCTTGAAGTGTACAAAGTCCCATTTGTACGAAGAAAAAGGAAAAAATAAAATAAAAATGAAAAATAATCAAGAAAGAATTAAACTCCCCTCTCGAATGCTTGCCCAAGATGTCTCACTAAAGGTTGAAGGTGGGTCATGGGGTGGCTAATGCGTATCGTTTCCAGGGACTAGCCTTAACTCTTTGTGTTGTGATTGGATTCCAAACAGTCAAGTTTATCACACAAGCTAACCACTTGTGAATGGTCAACCGTAATAAACTTCAAACAGCTCAGAAACAAATGCAATGAAGATCTGGAGAGTATAGTGTTTCCACAGGTCGTTAAGTCCCACGGAGGATTAATGGTGTTTGAACAAATTCAGATGTCGAATGATCACTAAAGATAATGATCAGTAAGGATTTTGGAATATTTATACCTAAAGAAAAAGTTTGTAAATTACAGGGGCTTAAATGCAAATTAAAGAAAATTAAAAGCTAAATTATATTAAATAAACGCTATCACTATTTTTAAAATGATGTTTTTCGTGATTTATAAAACAAAATAACTTAAATAAACTATTTTAATTAAAATGTAAACCTATATTATCTAAAAACGTGACCTAGAATGAAAACGCGTTATATGTAAAAATTACGCGAGCGCAAGTAAAACGTAAAATTTGTGAAATAAAAGTCCATTTAGTGTAAAAACAATTTTCTTACATACTATATGACAAAAGAAAATTTTAGAAAAAGATTTATATTTTTTTACTTTTATATTTTTATTATGAATTAAATACTCTTTTAAACTAATTAAATGATTAAAAATACTAAAACTATTGAGAAAATTTCAAACTTTTTATAAAATACTTTATACTAATACAAAGCTAAAAAATACAAAAGATGTGAAAGCTTCTTTTAATAAGTAAATAAGCTAAAGTTTACGATAAGCTTAAATAGACAAAGAGACTTAAGTAATAAATAATGCAGTATAACCGATTAAAGACCCAAGCGGTTGGTGAGTGTGTTGTGTGGTGAGTGGGTGGCTGTGGTTCAATCCCAAGAATGGACTTTTTATTTTTATTTTCTTTTGGACTTTTTCCTTTTAAAACTGATTAAGCACAACTAGATAAGCAAATTTTATAACTAGAACTTTTTATAAAAACTACTAATAAGCTCAGTTTGAGCTTATGTTTACTTAATCAGTGAGCAAAAATAAGAATAAGCACAAGCTTAAGCCAAATGGCTAATAAGCTAATCAATAAGCAAAAGGTTAACTGAGAACAAGCTAGATAAATGATAATAAGCTAGAATGGCAACTGAAAAGCAAAATGATTAAGAAATAAGCATCGAATAAGCTTCAAATAAGCACAAGTTAGACTATTGCACGTGACATTTTTTGAGTTACTAGGTACTTTTAAGCTAATATTTAAGCATTAAGATAAGCTAGGAAATGAAAGTAAACACTGGAACTAACTAGTATACCAATTAAGCTATCTAAAAGCTAAAACTCTCACTGTGGGATCCACTAGAGAGCTTATGGTGAGCTTGAGAAAAAGCCGGTAAACCACTGAGTGAGGACTCAGTATATACTGAATGGAATGGGACAAGAAACAAGCTACTAGCAGCCCTGTTAAATAAGCTAGAAAATGGAATATTAAGCTTGGGACCTTGAGACAGCTAGGCTAGCTTTCCAAAAAGCTAAAATTCACAAGCTGAATCTCACTAATAAGCTCTGTGTGAGCTTATTAAAATGAGCAGATAACACAAACTTCCTTGGCACAGGGCACATTTTAAAACAGGTGGTCAAAATAAGCTAAGAAATAAGCACTTAAATAAGCTAATGAGAAAATATAAAAAATACTAGGATAAAGCTAAGAATTGTATTTTACTATCCCAAAAGCTCAAATCTTAAAACTCAAAATTAAATCCTATATAAAGTTTCTAGTTTATTCAAAACCACTAAGCTTGAAATTTGACTTTTGAATTACACTAAGAATTTGACTTTTATGAACTTATAATTGATTCTATTGACCGAGTATGTTATAATAAGCTATGATAAGATGAATTTATGCTAAAGTATCAAGTTTTAAGCAACTTTGATGAGAATTGCAATCTAAAATCTTAACAGTGAACACTTAAGGTAAAATTAAAGATGATTTTGACTTTTACTCTAACAAGCACTGGTTTAATTGGTATGTTTGAGTTATTTAGACCAAGTGTGACAGATAAAAACCAAGAACAATAACACAAACAAGCTCTAGCACAGTTAATCAAGCAAATCCAATCACCACTTAACTAGACTGTTTTGAACCTTTTAACACTAAAACAGATGTTTAAGCCAAGAAAGCTATAAATTAACTTGTACTAACTACGTTTAGACAAGATTAAACTAAAATTAACAAGAATTAACCACTAATATTAAGAAATTCAAATTATGAGAAAATGGCTTACAAATTGTATCCAGCTGAAAACAGATAACAAGGACCAAGTATCCACCCTAATAGCTTACCACTAAGCTTCTAAACCCAAGCAATCCACAATCAACCCTGCTCCATCTTCTTGATCATCTCTTTGCTCATTTTTTATTTTTAACTAATTTTTATATTTTTGGTGTTTTTTCTTTTTACTTTAAACCGACTTTTATGAGTTTCAAATAGCTTAAATAAGCTATCTAGAGCTTATGTGGGCTTATCACCTTAATAACAACAACATTGGAACACATTGAGATTTTGAACTTGAAAAATTGCATAAACCGAATATTGAACTGAAATTGAAATTGCTTATTGAAAAGGTTTATAATACATCGAGATTGCTAAACAAAGTACTTTAAAGCTGGAAATTACACTTGAAAGCTTAAACTAATTAAAACGTCTAAAAAAATTAAAAATTACACTAGATAGCTATATACATTGCACCATTCTTCTTTATAGAGATCTTTTTGAGTCCCTTGTCGACATCTGAGCATTTCCCACTTATTTCCAGCCATTGGATGCATTGAATTCATCATAATCGTACAAGTGGAAATTTGGCGCCAAAATATCTTTTAAGCAGGTTTTCTCAATTAATGAAGCTTGGGAGGATGTGGAGGTGGAGGGGAGTGGGTATACAGCTATTAGGGTGAGGTGGAATGTTGAAAAGGTGGAAAAACCACCTCTGGTTTTGGTTTTCAGGATTGCTTGAGGAAGATGAACAGTGATCATGGTTTGGCGCGTTTGACTTTATTTGACCGGTGGTATTAATATGAAGGGGGTTCAAAAATGGAGGGTCACAGGTTTTGACAGGGGGTCTTTTGTTTTGGTTGGGGATCAAAATACACAAAGGGGCCATTTGGTTGTATCTTTATGACAAGGACCATTTGTGTAATTTCTGAAAAGTGAGGGACTGAACCTGTAATTTCTCTAAAGTTATCAAAAGGACCAAACTTGACAAACTTTAATAGTACAAGGATAATATTTGATAATTTTCACTTTTTTAAATATCCAAGGACTATTTTAACATTTTTCAAACTTGAGGGACCAAAGTTGTAATTTTGCAATTTTAAACTTTGAAGGGTTTGTTTTAACAACTTTTGAATCCCATGGACCTTAAATGATATTTTACTTTATTTTGCTTTACTGTGGACTAAATTTGACAACTTTTAAAACTTGGGGACTAAAAGCGCCAATTATGCAAACTTGATACGTTTTCATCGATTTTGATATTTTGCATTTAAAACACATAAAACACTTATTTGTGATATTTTCATCATTTTGATGCATTTCGAGTATTTTCAGATGTTTTGGCATTTTAAATGTTACAAAATGATGAGTATTTAGACACTCATCAATCCCCCACACTAAGATATTGCTAGTCCCTAGCAATGTTTTGAGAAAAATTAATGGATTTCATCTCTTTACCAAAAGCCATTACTTCGAGTAGCCAATTGTTTCGTTCAAGTAAGAACCTTGGTACGATGATAACCAAATGATTTTGAGCAAATCACCAAACTTTCAACTGGTTTTGATTTGTCTTTACGTAAACCGTTTGCTTCGGACTAGCCAACTCTTAGATAAATTATCAATATTATCTTTGGTGAGTTGATTACCAATTATGGTTTTCAAGCGCCTTTACCACAAGCCATAAACTTTGGGCTAGCCAACTTTTTACTAATTAAAGATATGGCGAAATGAACACCATACAATTTTGGGCAAATTGCAAGCCATAAACGGATTTGAGATATCTTTACCAAGAGCCGTTTGCTCTGGATTAGCCAATCCTTATATGTGTTAGACATGGCGAATCGATTACCATTTGCCGAGTAAGTGAAAACACTTACTCCAAAAAAAATTTGGCCAAAACGGGGAATGGGTGGAATAATTACATGATAAAATTCGTGACAATTCCCCCACACTAGAAATGAATATTGCCCTCAATATTCAAAGTACCATGGTTATGCCGAAACATAGAACGTAAAAGGGAAATATTACGGCCATTATTTTATTTTGATATATACACATTTTTTAACTGGATGAAAACTTATATACAACAATGGGGCAACTCCCCACACTAGTGGTGCATGGGTGAAAACCCATGTTATGTACTCTTGTTTTTGATTACCGAGTCGCTAGCTTGACTCGATCCCCGCATTCATTGGTTCATGGGGAAAGTAACGTGGAAAACCAATCTCGATCGGACTTTCATTCACAGTGTTAATAAACATATGAACATCAGAAAGTTCCAATCCGACGAGATACAACCGCAGTATTGTTAATAGTAGAAACTATAAAGGATGATACCGGGGTCAAAGATGGTGTCCTCATTCCCGAAAGAGAAAAGGGAAAGAGCAACCACGCCATCCGTGAAGAATGGAATAAAGATGTGCATCACAATGCATGTCCATTCCTCATCAGTAAGAAGCAAATCACCACTTTTGACAATTTTAAGCTTAAACTTGAAGCTTGTATGGTGATTGTCAAAGGAATTTCCGGTAGGGAGGATTGGGGACGATTCTTCGTTTAATAAACTTTCAAGAAAAAGGATGTCCCCATCTGAATCCAAGTAAGTATCATCAACCCTGTTGAATTGACTCATCACTTAGAAAAGCATCGACTTCATTCCAAAGTTATCATCTTCCTCATCCGGAGTGAGAGAAGGAATGGAAAAGTCGGAACGATAAGACTCGGAGATGATGGATCATTTTGAGCAATTCTTCAATGGGAAGAATGTCTCCCATTGGATCACAAACATCATCATCCAATCCGGATGAAATCAAGAGAGTTTGTTTCATCCACGAGTTAACAAACTCGATACGATAAACCGGTTAGGAGGTGGGACAAGTGGTGTGCTCATAGAGCTAGCAATTTCCACTACTCCGATAAAGTCTCCGATTCTAGATCATCATCATCAAGAATACTCTTGACTTCCTTGGTACAACTTTCAAACCATTTGTTTGAACCAGGTTGATTTTCAAAGCTTTTAGCTCATCACGCTTTTTGGTGACTCCTCTTAACCGTGAAATTTGAGAGTGTTGCATTGATTCTTTCGATTTTGATCAATTGTGGCAACACTATGTTTGGATAGAGGTTTGGAGTTCGGTTGATATTAAACGTGAGTTCTTCGTTGTCAACCCGTATGGTCAACTCTTGACAAATACATCAATTAGAGCACGGCTCGTTCTCAAGAAAGCTCTCCCTAAGATGAGGGGAACTCTAGGATCTGCATCAAAGTCTACTACAACAAAATCGGAGGAAAATGAAACTTTCCTACTTTTACCACGACATCCTCGGCTATCCCAAGTGGACGAGTTGTAGTGCGATCCGCTAGCTCAAGTGTCATACAAGTAGGAGTAAGTTCAGAAGAGCGGTTTCTTCCATCCGAGAGTGGCATGAGGTTAATGCTAAGCGCCAAGATCGGCCAAGGCGAGCATTGAACCATCCCCAAGAAATCACACGGATTAAAAACACACGGGGTCTTCAAGCTTTTGGGAAGCTTTTGAGAAGGACCCGAGCATTGCTCATTGAGAGGTTTTAGCCATCTCGGATAACTTATCTTTGTTACTCAAGAAGCCTTTAAGCGTGGATGCAAATTTGGGCATTAGAACGAGAGCATCAACGAAGCTTATATCAAAGTGCGATTCATTGAAAATTTGGAAAAAATTTCCATTTGCTCTTTGGTTTTGTATTTGAGCTTCTCATCATGCAATCTTGATGGGTAAGGAAGTTGACTAGATTTTGAGCGGGATGGAAGTCATTTCGGCTCGAATTTGTCTTGGAACTTCGGGTTCGGACTTAAAGCTTGGACTACCGAAGGTGGGACGTGTGTGGTACTTCGTGGGCTTGAGAAATGCACCTTGTCCGTTGTATCCTTGGTAACTTGACTCATTGCTCCCAGTGGAGGAGGCATTGGAGTCGAAGGTCCATGTCGTCTTAGGTTCACTTTCTACTACCTTTGGAGAGAAGAAGAAGAGGTAGTAGGAATAGCGGGTCCATTGTATGATACACCACTTACGGTTGTGATCGCCTTTGCGTCGCCCCTCGGGTTAGCGATCGTGTTGCTCGGAAGTTTTCCGAGCCCGAGGTTGATCATTTAAAGACTTCTTAATGTCGAAATCGGCTAACCAACAACCTGTTCATTTCATCTTGGGATTTCATGAATTGCTTCAATAGCTCATCGGATGATGGTCCAGTTGGAACAATGGCTTGAGTTTGATTAGGAAAATTCGCCTCTATTATTCGGATTAGGGCCTTGAGTTTGAAAATTTCCTTGGTTAGGATTCATATTCCCATGAAATTGATTCCCCGATTGAAATTGTTTTGATTAAAGTTTCCTTGATGTTGAAACCTTGATTTGGTCCGGATAGAAATTACCTTGGTTTTGATAACCTTGGTTCATTCTAGGTTGGTTCGATTCCGGTTTTGTATGTTAGGATTCGGTTAAACCGGGTGGTGTCATCTTGCTAGGTTCACGGTAGTGAGGATCACTTGTGGTCGGTATTGATTACCTCCTTGATGTGAAGTACCGGCTATAGCATTGGCTTCAACCGGACTACCATCGGTGGCGACAGTTGTAGTATGCATGAGGGCCACCACAAGTAACACAGACCTCGACTTTCTTAACTTCACCATGTGATGGTGTCGTGTGAAAGTGACTTTCTTTTGGTTAGCAAGAACCAAAGCTCGAACAATATCCGTGAGTTTGTCAATCTTAGCATCGGTGCTAGATGTACTCACCGGAGATGAAATAGAAGGTCCTGCATTAGGCGAGACCGATATGTCTTTGTTGAATGGGCGGACTGGGACTTGTTTTCAATGATTTGCAAGGCTTCTTTTGTGGTCTTGCTCAAGAAATTACCTCAGCGGAGGCATTTAAAGAGTCTTGGTTAGTCGGTTCGGACCATTGTAGAAAGTATCCATTTGCATTAACTCGGTAAAACCATGATGCGGACACTTTGAGCAACTCTTTGTAACGATCCCATGCCTCACCGAATGATTCATCAAATCTTTGAGAGAATTTCATTATCTCATTCTTAAGACTTGTAGTTCGGGATGGAGGATAGAATTCGTTAACAAACTTAGTGACTAGATCCTCCCATGTCTCAATGGAACGAGGGGTTGTTTCTCGCCAATTCCGGCTTGTCCTCTGAGAGAATGGGAACGGAAGAAGCTTAATTGCTTCATGTGGGACATTCTTGTATTTGATGGTCGATGCAATCTTGTTGAACCATCGAATATGTGCATGAGGATCATCCGCTCAAAACCATAAAATTGGCTTTGGGTTACAGTTAAGCAACCCGGTTTTGAGCTCAAAGGTATCACCACGATGGTTTGGGACAATAATGGCATCTCCGTAACCCTCGATGGGTGCTTGGAGAAGCTCATTCATCGGTTTGTCTTACGCCATTACGGCGGTGGTGATGCTAGACGTTCCTCGATCGCGGTGAAGGAGCGAACGCCCTACGCTCACGAGGAATATTTGCAAGCTCGGAAAGTGGACTTGTAGGCGGAAGAACAGTGCGCATGCACTAAGTATAAAAATCACTTTTCAAAACAAATGCGAGGCAAAACGACAAGTGAACTTAAACCAATAATCACAAATGAAATGGCTTCTTTGAAAAAGGTACACCAAATCACAAGGACACAAAGGCAAGTTTTAAATCTTTTGTTGGGAACTTATTAATGTTCACACCCCGGTTGGTAGGTGTCTTGCCTTGATTTGCGGTGGTTTATTTTATGTATTTATTAAGTACCACCGAAAAGACGTAGGTATGGATTTGTGCAAAGGGTTTAAAAACTTTGGACAATATTTTGGTATCGTCTCGTTTAACCAAATCGTATCTCTTTAAGAATCACCTTAAAGAAAACACAAGCTAGAAAACGTTACGATTGTTTTGTTGTTTTATATTTTTTGGTGTTGTTAACACTTTAGGAAAAGTGTTAATGAACTTTTGAGTTTGATTAACTTTACAAAAAAAAAAAAAAAAAAAAACTGCTTACAAACGGTGGTATATGTGCAAGAATGGATCCGAAAATGCTTAAAACACGCTTACGACCTCAAGAAGCGTGGCGCTAAAATTTAATTGGATTCCAACAGTCAAGTTTATCACACAAGCTAACCACTTGTGAATGGTCAACCGTAATAAACTTCAACAAATTTCGAAACAAATGCAATGAAGATGGAGAGTATAGTGTTTCCACAGTCGTTAAGTCCCACGGATTAATGGTGTTTGAACAAATTCGGATGTCGAATGATCACTAAAGATAATGATCAAGAAGGATTTTGGAATATTTATACCTAAAGAAAAGTTTGTAAATTATGTGGGCTTAAATGCAAATTAAAGAAAATTAAAAAGCTAAATTATATTAAATAAACGCTATCACTATTTTTAAAATGATGTTTTCTTGATTTATAAAACAAAATAACTTAAATAAACTATTTTAATTAAAATGTAAACCTATATAATCTAAAAGCGTGACCTAGAATGAAAACGCGTTATATGTAAAAATTACGAGTTCGCAAGTAAAAACGTAAAATTTGTGAAATAAAAGTCCTACGAGTGTAAAAACAATTTTCTTACTTACTATATGACAAAAGAAAATTTTAGAAAAAAGATTTATATTTTTTTTGACTTTTATATTTTTTATTATGAATTAAATACTCTTTTAAAATAATTAAATGATTAAAAATACTAAAACTATTGAGAAAATTCTGAAACTTTTTTATAAAATACTTTATACTAATACAAAGCTAAGAAAAATACAAAAGATGTGAAAGCTTCTTTTAATAAGCTGTAAATAAGCTAAAGTTTACGTATAAGCTTAAATAGACAAAGAGACTTAAGTAATAAATAATGCAGAGTATAACCAGACAAAGACCCTAGGGCAGTTGGTGAGTGTGTTGTGTGGTGAGTGGGTGGCTGTGGTTCGAATCCCAAAGAATGGAATTTTATTTTTATTTTCTTTTTGGACTTTTTCTTTTTAAAACTGATTAAGCACAACTAGATAAGCAAATTTTATAACTAGAACTTTTTATAAAAAACTACTAATAAGCTCAGTTTGAGCTTATGTTTACTTAATCAGTGAGCAAAAATAAGAATAAGCACAAGCTTAAGCCAAATGGCTAATAAGCTAATCAATAAGCAAAAGGTTAACTGAGAACAAGCTAGATAAATGATAATAAGCTAGAATGGCAACTGAAAAAGCAAAATGATTAAGAAATAAGCACTGAATAAGCTTCAAATAAGCACAAGTTAGACTATTGCACAGGACATTTTTTTGAGTTACTAGGTACTTTTAAGCTAATATTTAAGCATTAAGATAAGCTAGGAAATGAAAGTAAACACTGGAACTAACTAGTATACCAATTAAGCTATCTAAAAAGCTAAAACTCTCACTGTGGGATCCACTAGAGAGCTTATGGTGAGCTTGAGAAAAAGCTGGTAAACCACTGAGTGAGGACTCAATATATACTGAATGGAATGGGACAAGAAACAAGCTACTAGCAGCCCTGTTAAATAAGCTAGAAAATGGAATATTAAGCTTGGGACCTTGAGACAGCTAGGCTAGCTTTCCAAAAAGCTAAAATTCACAAGCTGAATCTCACTAATAAGCTCTGTGTGAGCTTATTAAAATGAGCAGATAACACAAACTTCCTTGGCACAGGGCACATTTTAAAACAGGTGGTCAAAATAAGCTAAGAAATAAGCACTTAAATAAGCTAATGAGAAAATATAAAAAATACTAGGATAAAGCTAAGCAGTTGTATTTTACTATCCCAAAAGCTCAAATCTTAAAACTCAAAATTAAATCCTATATAAAAGTTTCTAGTTTATTCAAAAACGACTAAGCTTGAAATTTGACTTTTTGAATTACACTAAGAATTTGACTTTTATGAACTTATAATTGATTCTATTGACTGAGTATGTTATAATAAGCTATGATAAGATGAATTTATGCTAAAGTATCAAGTTTTAAGCAACTTTGATGAGAATTGCAATCTAAAATCTTAACAGTGAACACTTAAGGTAAAATTAAAGATGATTTTGACTTTTACTCTAACAAGCACTGGTTTAATTGGTATGTTTGAGTTATTTAGACCAAGTGTGACAGATAACAACCAAGAACAATAACACAAACAAGCTCTAGCACAGTTAATCAAGCAAATCCAATCACCACTTAACTAGACTATTTTGAACCTTTTAACACTAAAACAGATGTTTAAGCCAAGAAAGATATAAACTAACTTGTACTAACTATGTTTAGACAAGATTAAACTAAAATTAACAAGAATTAACCACTAATATTAAGAAATGCAAATTATGAGAAAATGGCTTACAAATTGTATCCAACTGAAAACAGATAACAAGGACCAGGTATCCACCCTAATAGCTTACCACTAAGCTTCTAAACCCAAGCAATCCACAATCAACCCTGCTCCATCTTCTTGATCATCTCTTTGCTCATTTTTTATTTTTAACTAATTTTTTTGTATTTTTGGTATTTTTTTCTTTTTACTTCTAAACTGACTTTTATGAGTTTCTAATAGCTTAAATAAGCTATCTAGGAGCTTATGTGGGCTTATCAGTCCTTAATAACAACAACATTGGAACACATTGAGATTTTGAACTTGAAAAATTGCATAAACTGAATATTGAACTGAAATTGGAAATTGCTTATTGAAAAAGGTTTATAATACACTGAGATTGCTAAACAAAGTACTTTAAAGCTGGAAATTACACTTGAAAGCTTAAACTAATTAAAACGTCTAAAAATTAAAAATTACACTAGATAGCTATATACATTGCACCATTCTTCTTTATAGAGATCTTTTTGAGTCCCTTGTCGACATCTGAGCATTTCCCACTTATTTCCAGCCATTGGATGCATTGAATTCATCATAATCGTACAAGTGGAAATTTGGCGCCAAAATATCTTTTGAGCAGGTTTTCTCAATTAATGAAGCTTGGGAGGATGTGGAGGTGGAGGGGAGTGGGTATACAACTGTTAGGGTGAGGTGGAATGTTGAAAAGGTGGAAAAACCACCTCTGGTTTTTGTTTTCAGGATTGCTTGAGGAAGATGAACAGTGATCATGGTTTGGCGCGTTTGACTTTATTTGACCGTTGGTATTAATATGAAGGGGGTTCAAAAATGGGGGGTCACAGGTTTTGACAGGGGGTCTTTCGTTTTGGTTGGGGATCAAAATACACAAAGGGGCCATTTGGTTGTAGCTTTATGACAAGGACCATTTGTGTAATTTCTGAAAAGTGAGGGACTGAACGTGTAATTTCTCCAAAGTTATCAAAAGGACCAAACTTGACAAAATTTAATAGTACAAGGATAATATTTGATAATTTTCACTTTTTTAAATATCCAAGGACTATTTTTGACATTTTTCAAACTTGAGGGACCAAAGTTGTAATTTTGCAATTTTTAAACTTTGAAGGGTTTGTTTTAACAACTTTTGAATCCATGGACCTTAAACGATATTTTACTTTATTTTGATTTACTGGGGACTAAATTTGACAACTTTTGAAACTTAGGGGACTAAAGCGCCAATTATACAAACTTGATACGTTTTCATCGATTTTGATATTTTGCATTTAAAACACATAAAACACTTATTTGTGATATTTTCATCATTTTGTTGCATTTCTGAGTGTTTTTAGATGTTTTTGGCATTTTAAATGCTACAAAAATGATGAGTATTTAGACACTCATCATGTTGCTTCAAAATTTCCTACTGCAGCAGGGGTTACGGCGTAACTGATCCTAAGGTTACGCCGTAACTGCATCACATAACCAAAAACCTGCACAAAATACATGGAAAATTTTGAACCCAACGGGTACAATGGATGATAGATCATACAAATATCCAAATAGTTAAGTTATTACAAACATGAGTATCTAATTGTTTTAACTTGTTTCAAATTGTTTCATCAATCAGGGAAATCAATCGTCCCTGGGAAGATCATGATCCACGGAATTGGTGGGATCAAATGAGGTGCTCGTGGTGCTGCCAGGAGTGGGCTCGGCCTGCATGAATGCCACTCCTCCTTTGATGCCGATATCGGGGATGTCGGGTTGGTACAGATACTCCGGACCTTGCCACCTAGGGTGGCTCAAGTGCATGCTTTGAAGCATCTGGCTAGTCCGATCCGCACTCCAATGAAAGAAATCCTTTTGGAGTGCATTGCACGATCCATGGTACCGCAAACCCTCAAACCGGTTACTAAGACCATAAAGACCCACTTCGAGGCTTTCAATCTCCTCGTTGAAATGGGTCGACATTCCATCGATCCTCTCATCAATGATCTGTAACCTTTCCCCTACATTCACATGTGCCCTTCTTTGACCCCTGGGCACCTGCTCCTCGACCTCCTCTTCAGCTTCACCACCAGCACCACTGCCTTTGCTGACTTCTCTCCTCGGGGCTGTCCTAGCCAACTCTATCACTCCATATATGTCCTGAGTGCACATCCCGAACACAACTAGCTTAGTTAGTCCGATCAAGCTAGTCTCCCTACCATGGGACACCTGAGCCAAAGCTGCACCAGTCATAAGATCATAACTCCTAGCCAACATCCCAATGAAATTAGCCCCCTGAAAAGGACTCCTAGATGAAAACCCCTTGGCACCAACACCCATAAATCTCGCCAAATAGAAGGGAACATCGATGTTGTTCCCCCTTCCGTGCCCTGTGTTAATACAAATAATCCGTAAAAACATTTATTTATATTTTACGATCTTCTATTGTTTTGTCGATAACAAACGTAAAATCATATTAACGAAACAAATAAAATAGGTAAATGGTTTGAACTAATAGTTTCTAACATATTCACATTTTCACATAAAACACTAAAACAAGTATAAGTGATTTTATGATTTAGTAATACATATGTACAACAACTAGTGTTTACATATTTGGATAAAATATACACATAACTAGTATGTAGTATATTGAGTAATATAAATGGATAGAAACTTAAGTATCACAACCCATTGGGCAAATACATTGAATGTAGTTGGGTACAACCCAATGCCCATAACCCATGGATCTTGACCCATAACCCATTGCATGACAACATGCTTATATCACATATGGATAATACCAATAACCCATGGATCAACCCATACCCAAGTAACTAAGTGCATTGCACTCAAAGATACATTGTATCTAGCCAAAGATCCATGGTTCAACCCATGACCCATAACCAAAATACCCATGGGTAAATAGGAGCGTTCCATGGATCCCTAGCTTTGTGCTAGCCGGATCCCAAGTGGAAGGGATCTGTGGGATCCGGGGAACAGTAGGATTTTTCCTCTATAAATAGTGAGCCATTTCTTCATTATTGATCATCCCTTTCTAACATACTTTCCTCCCTGAGTTAAATCTCACTAACCTTAGATCCAAGAGATCTATGTTTGTAGTTTTGTTTTTGTGTGATCTTTTAGGTTCCTCTTAAAGGCAAGATCACCACCTTTGAAGTCAAGCAAGCTCAAGTCCATGAGTTGCCATACTTTCTCATCATCAAGGCTCATCAAGTCTTCTTGTTGATGATTCCTTTCTTCAAAAGAGTGTAGTGTTGAAGACATTAGTGAAAGATGTCTCAAGTGTCAAGACGAAGATATTAGTGAAGGGTATTTATCGTCTATAGGATAAGCACTTGTGGTAGGTGCTTAGAAGTCAAGACAAAGAAGCATTAGTGAAAGGTGCTTAGAAGTCAAGACAAAGAAGCATTAGTAAAAGGTGCTTAGAAGTGAAGACACAAGACATTAGTGAAAGGTGTCTTGTAGATCTAGTCAAAGGCATTAGTGAAAGGTGCATTAGATGTACATTCGATATGGTGTATTTCGATGTACAAGATAGACTAGTATTAGATCCAAGGATATTGATATCCTTGATGATATTGTAAAGGAGTAGATCTCATTTGGGATTAGTCATTGGTGTAGTGTGGTAGTAGTTCCTCCATTGCAATGGAACTAGGTGCTTAGCCTAGTACCTAATAAAGGGTAGGCGACGTTGTGAAGGTGTAGTTCACCTTGGAGTGAAAGAACTAGGTACTTAGCCTAGTACCTTATAAAGGGTAGGCGACGTTGTGATAGGATTAGTTCTCCTTGGTGTGAAAGAACTCGGTTGTTAGCCTAGCACCGTATAAAGGGTAGGCAACGTTGTGTTAGGTGTGGTTCGCCTTGGTGTGAAGGAACTCGGTATTTAGCTTTGTACCGGAAAAAGATTAAGCGACGTTGTGAAGGCTTCTCCGCCATAAGGAGATTGGTGTAGTGATTACGAACTCTCGAGTAGGTGACTCGGGGAGTGGAGTAGGGCAAGGAAGGTGTCCTTGTAGCCGAACCACTATAAATACTCGTGTTGTGGTTTTGTGCTTCTTACTCTTATCTTTTCATTACTTACCTTTATATGCTTGCTTATCAACATCCAACACACACATCCAACTAGATTGTCATAAATCAATCTAAATAGATTAAAAGGAAGTTTTAATTGGCAAAACTATTCAACCCCCCCCCCCTTCTAGTTTTCCACAATTGGTATCAGAGCTTAGTTACCAAGTTTCTTGAAGTATATTGTACTTTAAAACGACACGATCCATAGTTAATTGAAAACTACAAAGAAGGTTTTTCATAAAACAAACATCATGTCTTTTAAAACTATATGTTTGGATGTTGATTTGATAACATGATTTTCTTATTTATCTTTTCATTTAATTGCACTAATCTTCCTTGTCATGTTGATTAGTCAAAGCTCATACCCACCAAGCTTTAGGAGTCGCTTGGTAACAAGAATACCTTCCTTAAGAAGGTATCTTAATCATAAAGGAGCGAGTGAATCGCCTAAGTGACATTTGTTGTGTCATTTGTAAAGACATTCCTAAGTGCGCTAGAGGTATGATTTTCTTTTTATTTTGCTTGATAATTAAGTATACCTTTTTAGGTATTTATATGAATATCTTTTTTGTACTTATATATGTTTTACATGAAGCTTCATTAGGAAGCCTTTTTCTCACATACGTGTTTTACTTCTCGTCTAAAGTCATGGTATATAAAACTTATGTTTTGTCTCTTTTTAAATCCAATGATAAAACAAAACACGAATTTCAAAATTTCCTCCTTCCCTATAAAACTCCACCTTCGACCACTCTACCAAACTCTCACTTTTTCAAATCCTCCAATTTCAAAATTTTCTCTTATTCAAAAACTTCATCTTCCTCCTCATTTCATCTCAACCGAAACCAAGAAGATCCGTCATCAACATGGTTTACATCGCACTCGTGCTCATCGCCCTAACACTCATCGCACTTGTGTTCCCTATGATGAAGTTCACATATGGAGACATTTACTTTGTGTTGTTAATCTACATTGGGATCATATACCCAATCCTTTGTATCATCCTTAGTATTGAAATGCAATATTATTAATAAATCTAGTTTATCTAGGTTATTTTTATCATAATTTGTTTGTCACTTATTTTGATCTATATGTTTTATATTCTTTCGTGATACATTAGGAGTCATGTATGCATGCTAAAAGAAATGTAGGATAAAACATATTTTGTGGTATAAAATTGTAAAACCTATGTTTTTATCAAAATACATTTACATACTACTGCGATCCACGGATCCCGGAAGTTATACTAGCGGATCCCTTTGTAAAAGAACCCGGATCCGGCCCCTTTGGAAAATAGTCTTCATGCAAGATTAAAACCAATATCTTTCTAAATGTAATAATCCACTAGAAAGTCAAACTTTGAGTATGGTAAAGTGTTAAATACCATTGTTAATAAAAATCTAGTAAAAACATTATATTATCATAAGTCGACCACAAACATCTCTTTTTATTTAACTTATCATTTTATAGGATCAACTATGACACATGAATATGAGTTTGATTTTTCACTCACTAGCGTCTACACTCGAACATCTCTCTCGAACCCAACACACCGCAATCATGTCAGTGGGTTCAATAATCTCGAAACCGTCACTTCCACGAATGACGATTGTAGACACCTCTCTACAATTCAAGAAGGTATCAATACCTCCTTACGAGCCATAGGACTAGAATGTCTTCTTGAAATCAACGAGAAGATATGTCCAAGGTTTATAATGGAAGTCTTCCGTCAAGTCGAACTCATTCGTAACGAGGATCGCTCTCTATCTCTTTGGTTTTATATCAAAAACCAAAAGTTCACTGGACAAAACCTTATGCCTTGAACCAGATAAAATTGTTACAACTGAAGATTCACAGAGGATTGAATTAGATGATTCCAATAGGTTTCCACCTTCATACTTTGGCCACTTACAGGGAACCGAATCAAGTGACAATGAAAGCAATGAGGAAGAGATCCCACCTTCTGTACCCAGTTACGTTGTTACGGGAAGACTTCACTGTTGTGTTCCTGATACTTGTTTAATTGATGGGACCAAAGTAACATTGCCTAAAGAGGCTGCGGAAGTTTGGTGGTGTTGGGAAGACGAAAAGCTTATCAGAAAAAAGTGGTTACAAGGGCATAATGTTTTTAGCGAATGGTTCACCGAGATTGATTGGACCATTCATTTTTGTAAACCAGTTATCATGTCTGATGACTTCACCGTGGCGTGGCCTACATGCAACCCCAAACGACATATCTGCGATGGAGGAGAATTCCCTGAACCTAAATGGCTCAACTGCAAGGAATGGGCATGTTTTGACGAAGATAAGAGAAGTGAAGTAGGATACAGGGGAATCTCATTTGAAAATTGGTTACGAGTAAACTTTGGACATGTTAAAATAAAATGGGAAGAAGAGGTTAAATTTCATCGCGAATGGACACAAGCTAATTTTCTACAGAAAAGATACGCCATGACTCGGTTTATTTCTCTGCATGTTTGGGACCAAACTTTTCAAATAAAAAAGACATGGAGGAAGTCGGCCAAGTCCAAAGGCTCGCATAAAGCCGCTGGCTCGAGTCTAACTTAAAGACTCTTAAATAAAGAAAAGTGCTCTTCGGGAGACAACCCAATTATCCCTTTCTTTTGTTTTATTTCCATTTTGTAGGGTTTTGTGTTTTTAACCATTTTGGTGAAACGAGAAAATAATTGTCGCCGCAGCTTGTTGATTCGACCATAGTTACGGCAGAACTCATCTCGTGATTACGCCAGTAACCAACCTTTGCACCGAATTTTAGACGATTACCAATTACTGACGTAATACCATCTCAATGATTACGCCGTAACCACTGCTTTTGACTTATTTTAGGTTTCGCCATTCGGCGTAACCCCTTCAAAGAGTTATGACGTAACCTTCTCTCGCTTTACTTCTTTCATTTTAAAACACAATAACCTTGTATTAGTATTTTAAATGAACTTTGTGGGTGTGTTCTGTAAACCCTCACGAGACTTCACTCGTCCACTGGGACACTAGGTGGTTTAATGTGCTTATTGCATATGCTAAATGCAACCGTGATTCCTACGAAAGTGAGTTAGGTTTGTTTTTATTTTCATTTTTTCATTTTTAGAATTATGCTTGTCGGTAGTGTGATTTCATGGATTGAAGTTTGTTCATAATGCTTACACGAAGGCACGTCTCTTTTCGTGGGCCTTCTTTCTTTTGGAGAAAATTTCGGGGAAGTTCTCGCCTAATTCTACTTTCTCTTCACCTTTATTTAATGCTTAGTACAAAGGGACTTTGTACAATTCAAGTGGGGGACGGAGTAAAATTATCTCTTGAACTTTATTTTGCCCTCGTTTTCTAGTTTATTTTGAAAAATTATGCCACTTTTAAAATTTTGACATGTTTTTCTTAACCTAACTAGATTAGACCTTAGTGAGCACATACAACCCTTGATATTATATGGTGAGATTAGCCTTATCCGTTCCAAATATTTTACCCCAAATCCACCAAATTATGAGTGTCTTGGGTAGCTTGTAAACTTTAGAACTTGGCCTTTGCATCATTTCGAGACCATAGACGAGGTATGTTGAGTTAGCTCGATGTATTTGGACTTTTCACTTTAGAAGGCAATATTATAGGATTATCACCCAAATAGCCTACCATTGTCTGTCTATCAATTAGTCACCTCGACTTCTCGACCCCCATGTGAAACCCTTTTGTTGCACTCACCTTTAGTGCAAGATACCCCTAGATACACCCATCTGAGCCATTCCTTTCATTTTGTTAACCCAATATATTGTTTCGATACACCTTAGCCTACTATGTAGTCTTTATTTGTGATTGGGAAAGTCATCATTTGCCTAAGTTCAAGGTTCAAGTGGAAAGGTTCGGAAATCACACTTTCGTCGACGACATATTCTTGAAGATCACTGAAGACCCCCTGAATTCCCGTTGTTCATCTTAAGTGGGGGGATATTATGTTTAGTTATTATTGTTATGTTGAAAAAAAAAATTATTGTTATGTCATTGTAAAGTGCGATGTTATAAGCACCATGTTATGAGCTTTATAGATTTAGTATCGAGGAGGCCACCTCGGTCACATTCGAAGATTGGAGTTGGTAAATTTTCCAACAGTTGGAGAAAAGGTAGTGTGCCCATCATGACGTCCTCTAATGACACATCTACCTAGTATTTCATGATCCGGTTTCTTGACTTCAAAGCTTGAACTTTGGGCGGACGGTAAGTGGTGATGACTTGGTTATAGATTTAGACTACATGTTTGATTTTTATTTTACACCATTTATATATCCCATGTCTTATCCTACCCTTTAGTCATGAAGCGTGTCTAGGTGATGCATCGAGCAATCTTTGGTGTCTTGGCCATGGATTTGGTCATGTATCATTGATTTTGTCCACTTCGCCGTGACATGTTAGTAATGACGAGTCACCCCTTAACCTTTGTCGTGTCTTCCCATATTGCCTTCGAGAATTGTTTAGCCCTTAACTCTAGTGGTGGAGATTTGTGTAACCACCAAGCTTATGATAGAATACATGTTATGACTGTGTGATTGAGTGATCACCCCGAAATTGACACTTAGAATAGTTGAGAGATTTGAGTGATTGTACCCACTTCGTGTGGTGTTCGGCTTTGTTTTATTTTAGCATAAGGGATTTGTAAACTTATATTTTCCAAGTTTTGGGAGATATCTTTTTAATAATCTTTCTAATAAGGTCTACTTGAGGGCAAGTAGAGTTCAAGTGGGGGGATATTTGATAACATCAAATAGTCCTGAATATTAAGTGTCAATTTCCCCCAATAATGCTTGTAATTTATATCATTTATATGGATTTTAGCTTGTTTTCCATTGTTTTCAACTTTCAGGTAAATTACGAGCATTGGAGCTAAAGAGACGCGGAATTGGAGAAATATCAAAGACTTATCTTAGTATGCTGACTTTGAAGAAGTTACGGCGTAACTCATCTCTCACATTACGCCGTAACTAAAGCGTGACTCAGAAAACCAACTCATCAGAAGGTTACGGCCTAACTCACCCCAAAGACTACGACGTAACTATATTAGGTCAAATGAGGCTCCACGCCATTGATAACTACGGAGTAACTATTTCACCAGCTACGGCGTAACCAAGTAATATTGAAGAATACGGCGTAACCACTCATAAGGTTATGCCGTAACCAGCAGATCTAGTGCAAATAACGAAGGAATTGAAGATTACGGCGTAACTCTTATTCTAGTTCGCAGTAACCCGGATCCGCCTATAAATACCCCACGATTTCCAAGCATTTCAAAGCATCTCATTCCACACACAACAACCAAAGAACGTGGGAAGAAGCCAAAGGCGGTCTAGAGGAGCATACTGAGGTGTCTCCAAGGAGAAATCACTCCCCTACGATAAGCATTAGCATTTTATCTTTTCTTTACTTTCGATTCATGTATTTCGTAACTTTGAATATTGAATTGATTTGTATGGTTAATATGAGCGGCTAAGCACCTCTTGGTGCTGGCCTAGTTATGATTCCTTAATTGTTTTGTTTGCGTTTACATTACTTATGTATAATTATTTCTAAGTGTATGCATGTACAGTTTATTGGTAGCTACCCTTGTTTCGGTAGTTTTGAATGGCGGTAGAGGCTAGTTGCTTAGGAGATATGAACAAATGACCCTAAGTGAGTAGACTGAGACGGGAAGGGTAAGATATGACCAACTGACGACCCTTTCTACTTATGCGATTTGACCAACTGATCACCTACCGTTTGGATGAACTTAAGAATTAGGGGTGAGTGTTTGTTGCTAACGCCTGGCACTCACTATTATAAGTCTAGCATGTAGCGGTACTTAATGACTCGGCTTAGGGACCGGGAACAACAGGACTTATGAGGGACACCGACTTCTCCTGTGGTGGCATCTTTGCCGATAGGTTAGGCTTAATTGACCAAATGTTGTCCTCTCGAATTTGACCCCACCTGAAGTAATTGGAAGTAAGTAGACGTAGACATTACTAGCTAGGAGGATTAACTAGGTTAGCACCACCCTCCTCTATTGATTAAACCTTTGCCTTTTATATGTTTTTATCTGCTTTAGTAGTTAATTAATTAATTCCTTATCGAAATCATTATTAAAATCTGTGACACCTAGACTTAGTAATAATCCAACACACATAGCTCTTGGGACGACCTCGGTTTTACCGAATACTACACTACACGCGGCCGGGTACACTGCCCGTTAGTGCATTAGGGTAGACCATAGGTATAACGAGACTTTATAAATATTAAAACCTAGTCAGTAAAACTTGCATCAATGGTCCAATTAAGCAATAGATTATGCCGGAACCATCAATTTTTTCAAGTGGTAAAAAGTTTTGATAAATTTTTAACCTATTATTGCTGAGGGACCGTGCCTAACCCACTAGGTTTGTGTTTGACCCAAAACCCTATTTAAATAAAGTCAACACACCCAAATTGACCCATAGTGATAGGACACGAATCAAAATATCATGGGAAATCATCATAAGCATCAATTAATCAAACCAATAGCAATAATTTACTCATATCGGCAAGATCCCTAAAATATTAAAATATAAACCCTAATTGAAATAATTAGCATAAACAAACCAAAAAGAGTAGTGTTAGATCTTTTCAGCCACGGAGAATGATTAGATGAAGAGATCTTGATGGAAAAATTTTGAGAGAAAAATTTACTGTTTGGGTAGGCGGTGAAAGTTTATGTGTAAAACCTAGTTTTTAATCCGTATAAGGTTTTATACCGCCAGGAGGTTACGGCGTAATTCAATTAATAGTTACGCCGTAACTAATATCTTCAGAATATTAAATGGTTGTGAAGGGGTTACGTCGTAATCCTAATAAGGGTTACGCTGTAATTAATTTTTTTTAACTTTAATTAAAGATTTAATTTTTATAAATCTGATTGTATACTCGTAATTCTAAAAAGAGGTTACGTCGTAACTAAATAGTCAAAAGATTTTATAATAATTTTTAATAAATTGTAATATGGTGACGTCGTAACCCATGAAAGGAGTTACGCCGTAACTAATAGCATTAGAGGATAAATTTGGTATAATTGCAATAGGAGAGATTTAGAAACGTACCTTACGGAAGTGTTCAAATCTCTTAATGAGGTAAATATAAAATACCTTAGATCTTTCATTAATCGCTCAAGCGGTAAGCGCCTAAAAAGATAATGTGCTATTTCATCCCGCTTTTAATATTTATAAAACTTAGATAACTTAGGATAGACACATACTAACGGGCATAGTACCCGATCAGATGTAGTAAAGCCTTAGGTAAATCCGAGTATCGTCCCAAGAGAGCTGTGACCTTGAAAGAACTAAGATGATAAGAAATGATATTGATAATATATTGGTATGACAAGGTTGATGTAATCCACCGATATGCTATTAACCTACTTACAAAGACACCAGAAATTTAGGGAAAAGAGATAGACAAACGAAGCTTAACGAAGAATACAAGAATGAATTGATCCTCGATACGAAGATTCAATATAGTGGTTAATTATCACCAGACTCCTTTGGTCGATTAGTCATGGCCTATGGTTCTTAAATTCCTCACCAAGATGAGCAGGTCACCCGGGATCATTCGGCAACCTAATAGTAGTCATTAAGCACCAAATCTAGCAGATCTAGACGGTGGGAACCTGGCCGTTAGGAACTTAGATTCCCCCTAACCTCTTAAGTACCTCCATTTGGTAAGTAATCATTTGGTCAGTTCACACACGAAGAGTGGTTGTACTATGGCCAATTCCTCCCATACTTCGCTATCTATCAGACTGGGGTCAGTTGGTCATATCACCCTGCCCTTTAGATACTATCAAGCTTATAATACTACCAAGGCTAGCAATCTATGAAAAGACTAGAAAATGTCTAAAAAGAATTATAGGGAATAACAATAACATAAATGCAAACTTCAAATAATGATATGAATTCATAGTATAAGTTCTAGAAATATATAAAAAGAATTCAAACTCGAATACAATGGAAATTGTAGACGAGGACTTCGTTATTCAGCGCTCCTAAACCGTGCTTCTTCTTCTGTGTTTTGATCTCCCCAAACCCTAGAAGGTTTGGGAAAGGAGAGACACCTAAAACTGGTGAAACCATCGACTATTTATAGGCTTCGAACTAGTTATGGCGTAACCTTATTAGGTAGTTACGTCGTAACTTCTTTCAATCTTTGTGCTTATCCATGGTTACGGCGTAACCTAAAGTTGGGTTCTGTTGTAGCTTCTATAATCCAAAGGTATTTCTTCATTACAAAGATAGCCTGTGAGAGGCTACGCCGTGGTCTTCGCTAATTTGGTGCTTATCAGTTGTTACGGCATAACCTGGGCTGAGGGTTACGCCGTAGCCTTCGTAATCTTTAGTTGCGTCATAACTTTATCACTTGGTTACGCCGTAGTTAAGAGACAATCGTATAAATAAGGCTTGAAAACTTCCAATTGCAGCTTCCTTACATAGAATAGGTCCTGAAATGAAATAATAAGGAATAAGGATGTTTTCACTAGTATATTACTCAAAATGTGATGATATAGGGGGAAATTAACGCTTAGAAAATCAGGACTATTTGATGTTATCAAATATCCCCCACTTAAACTCTACTTGCCCTCAAGTAGACCAATTTAGACTGCAAAAGATACATCCTTGATGAATGCGAAGTTTTAATTTTCATGGTAGAATATTAATAAGAGCCGAACACCTCATGAAATGGGAACGAAAACACTCTAACTCTCATCCTAATATAAGTGTTAATTTCGGGGTGATCACTCAGTTGCACGGACATAGTAAGTATTCTATCATAAGCTTGGCAATTACACACAACTCCACCACTAGAGCAAAGGTTAAGACAAATTTTAGAAAGCAATGTTGGGTTGAAGTGATTCAAAGGCTTAGGAGTGCTGTCATTACTAACGTGTCACGGCGAAGTGGACAAAATCAATGATACATGACCAAATCCATGGCCAAGACATCAAGGATTGCTCGCTGCATCACCTAGACATGCTTCACGACAAAAAGGGTAAGGATAGGCATGGGATATTTTAATGGGTGAAAAGGAAAAAGAAAACAAATAGTCTTAGCTTAAACCGAGTTGCCATCGCCCCGCCGATAATTCAAGGTTCATCTTCATATGGTCAATATATGTCACCGGAATTCACCATTATTTATTCTTGAACTATTCTTCCAACCTTCGAATGTGATCGAGAAGATTATTCTCAATGCCAATTTCTTCATATAGTGCTTATAATTCTTCGCAAGGATAACAATTTATATATATATATATATATATATATATATACATATAACAATATGCTTCCCCCACTTGAACTGAGCATAAGGTGATAACTTGGAGGTCTTTGACGATCTTTAGTGAGATGTAGATGATGAGGTACGCCTCTTGGAACTTTATTTTGAGCCTCAAACTAGGGTGAACAATGGATTCAAGGTAAAAAGGTAAGACTACACGGTAGGCTAAGGTGTAAGGTTGTAACGAAAATAAGGGTTAGAAAATGAAAGGATAGGCTCAAAAAGGGTGAAACTAGGGGTATCTTGCACTAAAGGTGAGTGCAACAAAAAGGGGTAACACGGAGGTCTAAAAGCCAATGTGACTAATCGACAAACGCACACAAGTGAACACATATGGGCTATTTGGGTTTAATCCTAAAACATTTACTTTTTTCAAATCGCCTTTTCCAAATGCACCAAGCTAACTTGATACACTACTCGTTTATGGTCTCGAAGTGATGTAAAAGCCAAGTTCTAAAATTTACAATACTATCGGCACACTCAATATATGGTAGATTTGGCTAAACTGGGGGAAACGGAAAGGCTAAATCTCACCAATGGCAATAAGGGTTATAGTGTGCTCGGCTTTATGTGATTCTAGATTGGTTAAAAATATGACAACAATTTTTCAAATAAGCTTAAAATTTTGAAACCAACTAGAAAATTAGGGCAAGTAAGCTAAGTAATCATACACTTCAATTCTATTCCTATCCCCCCACTTGAAGTGTACAAAGTCCCATTTTTACGAAGAAAAAGGAAAAAATAAAATAGAAATGAAAAATAATCAAGAAAGAAATAAAATCCCCTCTCGAATGCTTGCCCAAGATGTCTCACTAAAGGTTGAAGGTGGGTCATGGGGTGGCTAATGCGTATCGTTTCCGGGGACTAGCCTTAACTATTTGTGTTGCTTCAAAATTTCCTACTGCAGCAGGGGTTACGGCGTAACTGATCCTAAGGTTACGCCAGTAACTGCATCACATAACCAAAAACCTGCATAGAATACATGGAAAGTTTTGTACCCGACGAGTACAATGGATGATAGATCATACAAATATCCAAATAGTTAAGTTATTACAGACATGAGTATCAAATTGTTTTAACTTGTTTCAAATTGTTTCATCAATCAGGGAAATCAATCGTCCCTGGGAAGATCATGATCCATGGAATTAGGTGGGATCAAATGGGGTGCTCGTGGTGCTGCCAGGAGTGGGCTCGGCCTGCATGAATGCCACTCCTCCTTGGATGCCGATATCGGGGATGTCGGGCTGGTACACATACTCCGGACCTTGCCACATAGGGTGGCTCAAGTGCATGCTTTGAAGCATCTCGCTAGTCCGATCCGCACTCCAATGAAAGAAATCTTGTTGGAGCTGCTGCACCTGATCCATGGTACCTGCAAAACCCTCAAACTGGTTACTAAGACCATAAAGACCCACTTCGAGGCTTTCAATCTCCTCGTTGAAATGGGTCGACATTCCCTCGATCCTCTCATCAATGATCCGTAACCTTTCCCCACATTCACATGTGCCTTCTTTGACCCCACAGGCACCCGCCTCGGCCTCCTCTTCAGCTTCACCACCAGCACCACTGCCTTCCCTGACTTCTCTCATCGGGGTTGTCCTAGCCAACTCTATCACTCCATATATGTCATGAGTGCAAATCCCGAACTCGACTAGCTTAGTTAGTCCAATCAAGCTAGTCTCCCTACCACGGGACACCCGAGCCAAAGCTGCACCAGTCATAAGATCATAACTCCTAGCCAACCTCCCAATGAAATGAGCCCCCTACAAAGGACTCCTAGATGAAAACCCCTTGGCACCAACACCCATAAATCTCGCCAAATAGAAGGGAACACCGATGTTGTTCCCCCCTTCCATGCCCTGCATAAGGTGTAGATCATCCATAGTTATCTTTTCTTTGGCTGAGTGCCTTGCTCGCATAGAGCAAGCAAGTAGGCGGTGAACCAGTCGACGAATAGGGTTCCTCACCATCACGTAGGTTGGTGGGCTCTTTGAATCATAACCATCCATGACAGCAATCTAGTTGAAATAAGCAGCAAGGTCTTGAGTTTCATCCCTTTTTCTCCAACAAGTGTGATAGAACCAATGAAAAGCTTCTGATTCCATTTCCTCCTCAGTGTACAAACCCATCCTCATAGTAAACTGCCTAAGAGTCAAACTTCTTCTCACGCCTCCAAGTTGGAAAAACATTGACTCCACGTCATCATCCACAATATCAGTATGAAACTCCACACTGGCAAGGAATTCACGGACGTACTCCGGAATGACCGGCTCCATGATCCTGAATAGCCTCAACCATGCATTGCACGTGAATTCCCCAGCATTACACGTGAACTTAATTTTGCAAAACTTCCTCAATTTTCTACCAGCTTTCCCATTTGCCAAACTATCAAATACTTCAAAATCAAGTGCTTCAGGCTGACTGATATCCTTCCTCCTTAATTTCTAAACCTCTTCAACACACAATTGCCTAATCCCAGCATCATTGTGTGCCAGAAACCTAAACCAATTAGCGGGGTTGTTTGCACCTTAAAATAAGACAAATAACAGTAAGTGCAGACCTTACTGATGTTAAGCTACGGCGTAACCATTATAAGAGTTACGCCGTAATTAGGTAATTTCTCAGGTTACGGCATAGCTAAATCAAACTGCTACGCCGTAATCACAGATTTTATTGGCTACGGCGTAACTTAACCCCCAGTTACGCCGTAACTTCCCCAGAAACTCAGCACCTCAGATGGTCCAATTAAGCAATAGATTACGCCGAAACCATCAGTTTTTTCAAGTGGTAAAAAGTTTTGATAAATTTTTAACCTATTAGTGCTGAGGGACCGTGTCTAACCTACTAGGTTTGTGTTTGACCCAAAACCCTATTTAAATAAAGTCAAAACACCCAAATTGACCCATAGTGATAAGACACGAATCAAAATATCATGGGGAAATCATCATAAGTATCAATTAATCAAACCAATAGCAATGATTTACTCAAATCGGCAAGATCCCTAAAATATTAAAATATAAATCCTAATTGAAATAATTGGCATAAACAAACCAAGAAGAGTAGTGATAGATCTTACCCGCCATGGAGAATGATTAGATGAAGAGATTTTGATGGAAATATTTTGGGAGAAAAATTTCTTCGCTTGGGTAGGCGGTGAAAGTTTTATGTAATTCAATTAATAGTTACGCCGTAACTAATATTTTCAAAATATTAAATGGTTGTAGAAGGGTTACGCCGTAATCCTAATAAAGGTTCGCCGTAATTAATTTTTTTTAACTTTAATTAAAGATTTAATTTTTATAAATCGATTGTATAGTGGTTACGCTGTAATTCTAAAAGAGGTTACGTCGTAACTAAATAGTCAAAAGATTTTATAATAATTTTTAATAAATTGTAATATGGTTACGTCGTAACCCATGAAAGGAGTTACGTCCGTAACTAATAGCATCAGAGGATAAATTTGGTATAATTGCAACATGAGAGATTTAGAAACGTACCTTATGGAAGTGCTCAAATCTCTTAATGAGGTAAATATAAAATACCTTAGATCTTTCATTAACTGCTCCCCGGCAGCGGCGCCAAAAAGCTGATGTGCTATTTCATCATACTTTTAATATTTATAAAACTTAGATAACTTAGGATAGACACATACTAACGGGCAGAGTGCCCGATCAGATGTAGTAAAGCCTTAGGTAAATCCGAGTATCGTCCCAAGAGAGCTGTGACCTTGAAAGAACTAAGATGATTAGAAATGATATTTATAACATATTGGTATGACAAGGTTGATGTAATTCGCCGATATGCTATTAACCTACTTACACAGACACCAGAAATTTAGGGAAAAGAGATAGACAAACGAAGCTTAACGAAGAATACAAGAATGAATTAATCCTCGATACGAAGATTCAATATAGTGGTTAATTATCACCAGACTCATTTGGTCGATTCGTCATGGCCTATGGTTCGTAGATTCCTCACCAAGATGAGCAGGTCACCCGGGATCATTCGACAACCTAATAGCAGTCATTAAGCACCAAATCTACTAGATCTAGACGGTGGGAACCTGGCTGTTAGGAACTTAGATTCCCCTAACCTCTTAAATACCTCCACTTGATAAG
This sequence comes from Chrysanthemum lavandulifolium, assembly GCA_022545495.1. NCBI lineage: Eukaryota > Viridiplantae > Streptophyta > Magnoliopsida > Asterales > Asteraceae > Chrysanthemum > Chrysanthemum lavandulifolium. The sequence continues at coordinate 91,751,321 of CM040238.1, forward strand.
TGATCATTTGGTCGATTCGAACACGAAGAGTGGTTGTACTATGGCCAATTCCTCCCATACTCGCTACCTATCGATTTGAGGTTGGTTGGTCATATCTCCGATCCTTTAGATACTATCAAGCTTTTAATACTACCAAGGCTAGCCATCTATGAAAAGACTAGCAAATGTCTATAAAGAATTATAGAGAATAACAATAACATAAATGCAAACTTCAATTAATGATATGAATTCATAGTATAAGTTCTAGAAAAATATAAAAAGAATTCAAACTCGAATACAATGGAAATTGTAGACAAGGACTTCGTTATTCAGCGCTCCTAAACCATGCTTCTTCTTCTGTGTTTTGATCTCCCCAAACCCTAGAAGGTTTGGGAAAGGAGAGATACCTAAAAATGGTGAAACCATAGACTATTTATAGGCTTCGAACTAGTTACGACGTAACCTTATTAGGTAGTTACGTCGTAACTTCTTTCAATCTTTTGAGCTTATCCATGGTTATGGCGTAACCTAAGTTGAGGTTACCGTAACTTCAGTAATCGAGTGTATTTCTTCATTCTGGCGTAGCCTAAGTGAGGGCTACGTCGTGGTCTTTGTCAATTTGGTGCTTATCGGTTGTTACGGTAACTTGAATTTGAGGGTTACGTCGTAGCCTTCGTAATCTTTAGTTGCGTCGTAACTTTATCACTTGGTTACGCCGTGGTTTAGAGACAATCGTATCAATAGGGCTTGGCGTCCGATTGCGACTTCCTTACATAGAATAGGTCCCGAAATGAAATAATAAGGAATAAGGATGTTTTCACTAGTATATTACTCAAAATGTGATGATATAGGGGGAAATTAAGGCTTAGAAAATCAGGACTATTTGATGTTATCATAGGACTTGCTAGAAATGAATTTAGATCTAAAACTACTCAACAACGGCCTAAAACACATATTGCCAAACGCCCCTTTCCCAAGAGCAACCACAACATACAACCCAACTATCAACATGCCGGTTGGAATCAAAACTTCCCTAGACCATATCAAACTCCAAATTACATGCCATGGAACCCTTACCCATCATTTCCATACATGAACCAAGTTAATGGTATGTTTAACCCAAACGGACCCATGAGATATTGGGGACCAAACGCTTGAGTTATTTGTGTCATAGTGTAACATATTGGATTTCACAAACACATCAATACATGATCAAGTGTGGCGTATAACTTATGGTTTTAGAGAGAGAAAGAGATAGAGGTTTGGGAACTTAGTGAGAGAAAATGAAATTATTATTATGAGCTCCAACTCTCTACCTTGGGAGGTAGAGAGTATTTATAGTCTTATACAAATCGCCACCTACGGGCTGTGGATCAGGCATACAGTGGGTAAAGACCCGTCCGTCCTCCACGGTGTTACACAACTAAATACTACTTAACATTAAATAATCTACGACTACGAGTTTTCTAACGATTACATATACTTGAGGTGACCGACTCTTTAATAACTGGATTTACTAAATCCTAACAATCTTCCCCTAATGGAGGTCACCTCAAAATTACATTGAATACAAACAGATACTACAATAAGATTGTTCTTGGATTCTTGTTAATGTTCTTTGCTATGAAGCTCGTAGTCATTGATTCTTCATTTTTGCATGTTTGGTTAATCCAAGTGGAGGTCTTTAACTGATCCACGTGATAATGAGTTTTGAGCCAGCATTGAGATCATCAGCTAACATAAATCTCTACCTCTTCCATTGTGGTGTTGGTATTATGTGATGTCGTGACATTTGGACCGACATGTTCACATTCGGATCATGATTTCTTCTTATCGAGTAGCGGAAGCTTTAGTTGATTCATGATATTTGCGCAGTAGCGTAAGCATGGAGAGAAAATATCGAGTCGTTGATGCACTTATCATGATTTCTTTTAGAAATGAATGTGTTGAGTGAGCATGCGGCTATGGATTGACCGATTCATTCGATCACCGCAAACGTCGGGTGTACCGCATACAACGAGTTAGCAATAAAGCGCACGAAAGTGTCTTTGATCACTTCGTTGAATTGAGTACACGCCCACGGTTCCCCGTTGATCAAGACATGTCTTTTGTGATCGGTATAATTCAAGAATTTCCTTGACAGGTTTCGCAATTGCTCTAGTCGTTCTCAAACCGAACGTCTCAAAGAAGACAAGACGGAGTGAGTGAACCGATGAATTAAGATTCACCGATTGATGAAAGGAGATTTGAAAACAATGGTGTACCGCTCAATAGAAATTGTTTTTGCAATACAAATGAAGGTTTTAATGAAAATCAATTATCAATCATAAACACCTTTTATTTTAAAATATGAGTACACGTCGATGTGCTCAAGAAAAGAGTTTTTAAGCACAACGACCGGTTTTTCAAAGGTATCCGTCAATCCATAACCTCGAACGAGATTGAATCATAATTATGAATCGCACCATTGTTTTTGTTCGGTTGTCACATGGTTGATCTATTAGATAGATCTCACATGCCACCCACCGGGAGCTTGTTTGATGTTGGCTCGAAGGCTTTCCATCTTCATTGTGAATATGTTTGCATATCACTCGGATGTTCGGCAATACCACAAGGATAATGCGTAGGACTCATGAGATATAATCTCTCTTTCCACATTGTGTGAAAGAGAGTCTTCCTAGACAGTGTCCTAATGAGATTTATTTGATGATCTCGTGGCTCTAGACTCAATTGTGCACATTTGGTTCCTATGCCGAGACTAGGGAGAGGTCTCCTTCTTCAATATCAACAAACTCTAAGAGAAAGTCGATAGATTATGTAGGTTCCCGTGAGAATGAAACAAGCCCTTTAAGAGGAACTTGAGTGGTTTGGGAAGTTGTAGTGCAAAGTGCGTCACCGGGTCCATGACGCCTTGTCTTCAATACCGATGTTACCTTGGTAACCACCAAGAGTATATGAATTGAACCCGGTTTCGCCCTAAGGTTGAATAATTGGAGGGTTATTTATTTTCACCCTTTTCCATTCATTTCTTTTCATTCTTCAACCCCTTTAGTGCTTACCGAGACTTCATAACTAGAACCTTGTTGGGTTTATTCCAAGACTAGCTTGTCTAAGTCCGCACTCTTCCCATATCTCACTTTTCTCCTTTTTTCATCATACCTAAGGACTTCTTCACTATCTAGTAGATTGTCCCTGGGTAGATCCCTCCGGTTTTGGCGGATCATGGGAACAAATACCTAACCTTATCATCCTTATATCACCATACATAAAGTAAATTTGGTCGGTATATTTGGTATGTTCATCATCATTGGAACCAATTGAAAACCATTTGAAAATCAATCCGGATACTTGTGATATATTATCAAAGCATTTTGTACTGAATTGTTTTTATATTTTTAGAAAAGAGCTCCCCTCAACATGTGCATCATGTATTTGAAATCGTTTTGGCACACGGAGGCAAGAGGAAAGATTAACTTCTTTGATTACCATTTTCTAAAAGATATCATCATCACTTCCCTGATCAAATCAAGTAGATAAAGCATATTGGGGAAGGATGAGGTTTTCATAAGTTTGCTCCCCCTCAATATGTGCTTCGAGGTTTGAAAGAGTTTTGCACATATTAGAAGGAATCTGCACATAGATACAAATCAATCACGTTTCAATTCTTTGTGGTTTGAAATAGATGCTCCCCCTCAACATGTGCATGGAAAATTTTGAAATCGTTTGGCACATGTGGGGAGGAAAGCTTGCTAAACACTTATGAAACCATTTATCGAGTTATCAGTTTAAATCCAGTTTAAATCACAAATTCTCCCCGATCACAATTTTCAAATCATTTGAGATTTGTGATCTCAGAGATTTAAATTGATTTTGAAAGCTTTTGAGGAGAATTGTGACTTGATTATGAAAACATTTTAGCTGATAAGGATCGGATTTTGAGACTTTACATTCCATTGATTAAACATGCATGATTATCTTTTGAAAACAATTGTATGACAAATAACCTTTTGATTTAATTGAAATCATTCTCCCCCCCCCCCCAATCAATGACATGAGTTGTTGATTGAGAGATAGATATTTTGATAAATGTTAAGACCAGATGATTTTCAAAAATAGAGTCCGAGTTATTTTTCAAAGCTATTAGTTTTCATTAGATATCAATTGATTGTTTATAGAATCAGAGCATGAGATTTGAAAAACAAGATAAAGCATGGCTCTGTTCTTTCTTAGAAAAACGGGTTACTGCCTGAAATGACAATAAACCATTGTTTTACTTTCTCCCAAAAATATTTTTTGATCTTTTAATTTTTTTTTTAAGAACATTCGAACAACACCTAAAGTCCCGTGTCTTTCTTTGAATGACAACACAAAGACCGTAGATATTATCGAATCGAGAAAAACATGACAAAAGACAATATTTTTCAAATTTTTAAGATTTTCAAATTTTATGGATTTTGAAAGTTTTACATTTTCTATTTGCTTTTTGAAGGTTTTGTAATTTTGTATTTTCTTTTCGAATAGATATTTACAAGAGGTGAATGAAAAAGACCTTTACTCCTCGCCTTCCTTTTGAAGACTTTTGAGTGTTTCGGTTGAAGACTCTTTAGACCAAGTCATGGGAGGATAAACTCAAAGCGTTCTCTAGGAAGAGCTTTGGTGAAGATGTCGCTAACCGGTATTCGGTCCTCACAAAATAGAGTTCCACCACACCGCTTTCTACTTGCTCCTCGATGAAATGATGTCGAATGTCGATGTGCTTTGCTCTTGAGTGTTGAACGTTGTTGCATGAGAGAGCAATAGCACTTTATTATCACAAGTCTGGAGGAATTTTGTTGAATTCAAAGCCATAGTAAGATAATTGGGATCTCATCCATAGGATTTGAGCACAACAAGATGACATGGCTATGTATTCACCTCTGTAGAGGAAATAGAAGTACTCATTTGTTTCTTTGAAGACCAGCTCACAAGCTTATCACCCAAAACCGAGCACCTCTAGATGGACTTGACGTGTATCTTGACATCCTGCATGATCAAGATTTGCATAGGATGTTAGTGACATACCGGTGTCCTTGGCACCAAAGTCCCATATTGATGGTTCCTTGAGATACCGAAGACCCGCTTAACCGCTTCAAGGTGCTTTTTGGTAGGCTTAGCACGATATCTAGCACACATGCAAACGGCGAACAAAATGTACGGTCTCATCGGTGTGAGGTACATCAAAGATCCAATCATACTACGATATTTCGTTTGGTCTACCATGATCCTAAGTGGTCCTCATCCGCTTTAGTACGCTCTATCATGGGAGTGTCAATGAGGTCACAAGAATCAAATCCAAATTTCTTTAAAATCTCATTTGCATGCCTCGGGACTTTGTGAAATTTGTAATCCCAAGAAAATGACATTTGTCCCATCATTGACATTTGAAATTTGGAACCCATTTCATTTGAAAACGGTCACATTCATTGGGGTCATCAAGGCAAAAATAATATCATCAACATATATTTGAACGTGAATTAAATGTTTGCCTAACTTTCGGTGAACAATGTCGGATCAACGCTCCTTTCTTTGAATCCGGTAGATAGAAGAAACTTTGATAGCGTATCATACCATGCCCTTGGAGCTTGCTTCAAACCGTAAAGAGCCTTCTTCAAACGATAGACGTGAGTAGGATGCTCGGATTCACAAAGCCTTCGGGTTGGTTGGCGTATACGACTTCTTTAAGATATCTTTAAGAAAAGCCGCCTTTACATCCATCCGATGAACTACCATGTTCTTACTTGCAAGATTAGCCAAGAAGATTACGATTGCCTCGTCACGAGCAACCGGAGCAAATGATTCTTCAAAGTCAATACCCTCCTCGCGGTATCCTTTGCAACCAATCGAGCCTTGTTCTTTAAAACATCACCATGCTCATCAAGTTTTACTTTGAAGATCTACTTTAGAGCAATGATCATAGCACAACTGGAGCGGTACTAATTCCCATACATCTAGTCGGTCAAACTCATGAATTTCTTCTTGCATGGCATTGAACCATTGTCTTCATTCATGGCGGTTTTAACATCTTTTGGTTCGACCTTAGAGAGTACGGAGTTGAAGAAGCACCATAAGGCATCGGTTGCAAGTTGTTTCCGTGTGGATCTTGGATGAGAGGGTTTCAATGATGTTGTCCAATGGATGATCATGTGTCCATTTTCTAAGGTGTTCATGTGGTTGTTGTTGAGGAACCTAAGTAGCAGAGTCGATATCTCCTAATGAAGATGGTTACGATGATGATTCAGGAGCAAATATGTTTTCAAATAGAGCATCTTGGTAGTAGCAAAGAGATTAACTTCATCATGGGTTCCGAAACAATTCCATGATGTACATTCGATGATTGATGATTTGTTGATGAGGCAGTGATCGGCAGAGGGCGCTTCTTGACTTAATGACATTGAAACCGAAGGTTGACTTCATTGACGGGGATAGGGCGACCTCTGTTGATGGAATTGACATATCATTAGCACTTGGCTCATAGTGTTCATCAAACATTGGATCAAATAATTTCTTCAAATCATCTTCCAAGGAGGTACATAAGGAGTTCTTTGGTAAGGATTTGAAACAAGGGTAGAAGCGATAGGACTACTTGATGAAGATTGAAATCACGGGTAAGGCTGGATTGTCACGGAGCCATTTTCCGATGACTCATCGAACGTGACGTGAATAGTTTCCATGATATCTCGAGTTCTTTTGTTGTAGATTCGGTAACCCTTCTTGTTTGGTGCATAACCAACAAAAACTCCAATATCTGCCTTTGCTCTTAATTTGCCTAAATCTTGACCGTCATTCCTTGGATAGCACAAAGCACCAAACACACGAAGGTAGGATAAATTAGGTTTTCGTTTATGGACAAGTTCGTATGGAGTTTTTCCATGAGAGGTGTGTATAAGGGAACGATTTTGGGTGTAGCAAGCAGTGGCAATGGCTTCAGCCCATAGAAACATTGGAACCTTTGAATAAATTAGCATTGTTCTTGCGGCTTCCACAAGAGTTCGATTTCGTGTTTCAACTACACCGCTCATTGAGGAGTTCGTGGAACACTTCTTTGATGACCGATTCAACACTTTCATAAAAGCGAATTAAGTCTTTGTTAACAAACTACGTGCCATTGTGCATTCGAACAATTCTAACAGTATTCTTGAGTCGAACTTGAAGTCTGTTTGATAAGTTTGATGATGACATCGGATTTTCATCCTTTGTCCTCAAAAACTTTACCCAAGTAAATCGAGAGTAGTCATCGACAACTACTAGAATGTATTTCTTCCCATTTATCGCTTGCACTCTCATTGGTCCGCATGATCCATATGAAGGGTATGAAGAAGTTCCATTAATGAGTTTGTGGGTTTTGGTTTGTGGGCATATTTCGTGCTTTTTCCCAATTGGCAAGTCGAACAAAGATGATCTTTTCATATTTTAGTCCGGGTAAGCCTCGACAAGATCCTTTCGGAAAGGTTATTAATGGTGCCAAGTTCAAGTGATTGAGACGATGATGCCATAACCATGATTTTGTTTTCAAGCATTTGACAACAAAGCGATTGGAGAGGACTTCATCATGTCTTCGATAGAGATGGTGTAAAGATTTGAACCACGAGTTCCTCTTAACAATTCCACACCATCAAGTTCTCTAACGAAACAAGTGTGTTTTCTAAAAGCCACTTCTAGATCGGAATCACGAATTGACCAACGAGAAAACAAGTTATGACCAAGACCTTCAACATAATATACCCGGAGATTACACTTTTGCCAACAACAAAGTCTCCATAACCCATAATTGCTCCAAAATGGTCGTTCCGAATCTAACGATCCCGATGAATTTACTCACGAAGTTCATGAGCCATGAGCGATCTCCGGTCATATGCTTGGAATGACTGAGTCCGGTACCACGTAAGCGATTTAAACGATCCGTAGTTGAACATGCATAAGAATGGATAATCGGATAATTGGGATCCCCATGCAAGAATGGGTTCCATTTGGTTAATGTGAATTGGAACACCCACATCGTAAGTAGAAACAATGGAATCATCGAAAAGATGCGATGCTAGTGTCCGTACTTGACCTATTCAAAGTATGTTAACTTCTTAAGGGAATAGTTCTACCAAGAGGCATCCATTTTCTAGTGGGCATTGACTTAGCAACTTTAGGGAACAACTCATTAATCTTACGGCGGTGGGTATCCATTGATAACCTATATTACTAAATTTCTTTCTGTGGGTTTTCAATTGTTTTCTAACTTTCTTCGCCTTTGCCTTTTAGTCTTCTTAGCTTGATTTTTAACATTAACAGGTTTTAGCGGGCATTTGACAAGATTAGACAAATCATTCACACCACATTCATGATTAGTATGTAAATCAGCGATCATCATTACATGGTTTACGGATAGTAGCGTAATTGAATTAATTACGATGACGCTTATAGCTAATACTAGAATCAACACGATTCGTTTTATTCAACTCAAACATAATATTCCTAGGGTGATCTTCTACTCTCTTCCAATGCACATTCTTAGCTTGCGAGGTCCTATCTTGCTTGGTATTGCCGGAGGCTTTGACCCGCTTGCTTTTATGTCACTGATTACTCCTGAGAGGAATTATGGGAACATTAGTTGGTTGATCTACTTTTTCATTCTGAACTAGGCGTGCAGGGGATCCGAACTACTTGAAGGCACATTAGAGTTCACTTTCTTATCTGGGCATCGAATGGTTTGTATGCTTGGCACTAGGCATGGAACAAGGCATCACAACATTACCTTTCACACCTAAGGATTTAGGACATGTTGCTATTAAACATTCTAGCAGCTCCTGAGATCGTTTGGCCTGAATGCAAGCAAACCTAATTTCTCTATCAAGAGGCTTATTTATGAAATCCTCTTCCACAATCTCTCGGAGACATTCTAGACTATCCTTAAAGTGAGCAAAGTAGTTATGGAACACAAGTTCATTATTCCTAAGATGAGGAGGAATGTATTTATGATACAATATATTTGCAATCGAGGATGACTTTGATGCAACATTCTCATTAAAAACAAGTGGCGACTTTCCTTTTCACGACTCCTCATATTCTCAATTTCTTTTGTAAAGACGTTATTTTTCGTTGTTCTTGTCACGAGTGACTTTCATTGAATCATATAACTCTTTAAAGTGTCGCTTAACTTTTCATTTTCTTCTAGAAAACTCTCGTTTTCTTTTGTAAAACATTAACCAAGTTTTGAAGATGAAAAGTTTGAGAATCTTGAGAATCTAAAGGAGGAGGCATTTGGGAGCTAGTCACATTGTTCTTTTCACCCTTTAATTGTGAAATTTGGGCTTTCAACTTTCGATCGTGTTACAATGAGCTTGAATATGTTCGTCATGTTTGTTTATCCGAAAATCGCATCAAACTCGAACATCGAGGATGTCTTGACATTTGAGGTTTTGACATTTTCTTTAAGGTGTTGATATTTTAGTTGCAAATCAAAATGCTCAACTTCTAGTTTAGAAAGATGTTTTACCAGATTATCGTGATCATCCCGATCAATTTTCTCATTTAGTTACGAGTTTTTGTTTTCAAGCTCAATGACACGATCATGGGAAACTTTCAATGCAATAGATAATTCATGAAATCGAGAAGCGAGAATTGAGTTCTTAGTAACAATATAAAACACATCTTGAGCAACACAACTCGAAATCAAATTCTCATTTAAGATATGCAAGTTCTTCCTTTCAACTTCATTATATTTGAGTTCTGTTCATAATCATTAACCTCAACTATCATTGCATCAAATTCCTTTTCCATTTCTTTAATATCTGAATTTATTCCTTTTGAAGACTCTCAAATTGACCTTTTAATTGTTTAAAGAAAGGCATGACCTCGGTTAAATAACATTCTTTAGTTTGCTCAAAACCCTTTCCCTCGTTATCCCAGTAGGTGTGATTCTCTTCTTACATGTTTTCTCAAAATCAACAAACAAATTGATAAAAACATATAGGTGATGAAGGTCTTGCTATTAGTGGCAATAGATCTAGGAACTAAATGCATTGGTGTATTAGGAGGATACACGATTGTTTGAGCATTTTCCTAAGGGAGTGTTTTTGCAACAAGATTTTGACTTTTGCATATCCATATCCTTTTTCCGAACAATTGTTCATGGGTTAATAGAGTCCGAGGCTTAAACTTGTTTAAGGAGATCCAATTTTCCTTAGTGTAATCATGGGGTTTTATCGTTATGTTTTCCTTTTTACACGGGATCGTTAAGCTTCTTATCCATTTTCTCCTAGAGGCATCATCTAATTTTCTATCCTCTTCCGTGCTTCCAACACATGATGGTGTTGCACAGGCTTAAGAATCTCATTACCATCATATAGTACCTTATGAGCGACTCTAGCCTTTTAACTACCTCGAGATTAGGTTCCTTAACAGGGAATGCTATGCTTATCGCTTAAGACTCTATGCTTAGTGATCAAGTGAGCAATCGAATGGTATTCCTTGTACGCATAACTTATTTTCAAGCTTGTTTTTCAAAGTTTTAGATTGGAAAAATCATTCAAAAGTTTTGATTCCTTAGCATTGAATTCTTGCTTAAGCATTTTAACATTTTCTTGAAGTTCTTGTTTTGCTTAGCGATTTTAGAAAGCTTTTCTTGTAATGAGTTTAACTCTTGTTTTAATACTTCTTCTCTAAAATTACTTTTTCTAATAATTTTACGCATTTGGTCATCCATTTCCTACTCACGGGTGGTTAACTCAAACTTAGCACGTTGGTCATAAAAGCAACTTGTTCTTTATAGGCATTCAGTTCAGAGATAACAGAATCATCAGGGGCACATGCAGTGTATTCATAAAAAACATAGTCATCATTGACTGCAGAGGATGCATCACTTGGTACAATCTCACTTTACTTTGCTTCACATATTGATCATATGGGACAATATTGCTATTACCCTCATTATCAATATTTGTTTCAAAAGTTTTAGGAGATTGTACTTCATTATGCATCTTTTGCTCATCAACTTTATCGTATAGTTTTAATACCTCTGAGATGATTGAGTCTTTGGATGGACCAGCCTGTTGTGGTGAAGAGACCTTTGGAGAGACCATAGGTGAGATGCTAGCCATGAAGATTGTTTGAGCAGTGGGTTCATCATCGACATCAGAGTCAACTACTTGAAAGGCATTTTGATGATTGTGACCTATTTCCTGAATTGGCTGTTCATCAACATCAGCATCATAGGTTTTGGCATTTCCTCAGCAAGAAACAACAACCCTCTTCATCCAAAGTCGCTCCATTATCCCGAGCTTGCACAAGCAACATCTTGTCTCTAAAGTATTACGCATTACGTGGACGTTTTGGAGATGTGCGGTTCCTAGCAATATGTCCTCACCACCACAGTTGTAGCATTTGGTGGCTTTGCTTGTCCTTGATTTGGATTCCTTCTACGATTACGATTTGCCACATATCCTCTACCAACTCCGCCTCTTCCTGTTCATAATGCCTTTCTTGAACTGGTTGCACCATAACCTTCCTATCTCGGCAAGAGCTTGATTGTGTGGATTGGATCTTTGTTACGAGGTTATTGTTGGTGTGTGGGAGAGTTCATGTTTGACTAACCATGAGAGCAGTTGATTGATGAAGTTTTCCATGAGTATGTTTGAGTCGGAGGCTTATATCTTTGGATCGGGGATGAGCTTGTAATTACCATTACCCATGGGTATGACTTGAGAAGCTTTGGTGGTAATTCCAACATTGGTGTAAAAGCGTAGAGTCATTTGGCGAACTAGTTTCTCCTCGCTTAGATTTGAACTGTTCAAGAATCCTTCGTTCAAACCTAGCATGTCTCTCATTCGAAGAAGGAAGGCATCTGATTGCTCATAGTTGGTGTTCTTCAATCCTTTGGTTAGCTTCACGGAGGTGACAAACTTGTGCCATTCAGGATTCATGTTGTTCACAAACTTTGAATTCAGTTGAATATTTGGCATAGTCATTTTGATATTCCTCATATCATTCACGAGCTTGTGGAATCTCACGTAATATTCATAGATACTCTCTTCTGGTTTCATCTTGAAGTGCTCAAATTCATCATACAGATGTGATTCTCTGTCTTCCTTAGTTAATTCAGAACCAAAGAGAAGCATCTTGACATTATCCCAAACAGTCTTGGCTTCGGTGTTGTGATTGATAAGCTTGTAGATGTCTTTTGGAAGACCTTGAAGTATAATGTTTGAAGCCACGATATCAACATCGAATCTCTTTTCTCCTTATCATCGAGCTCATCATATGTCTTTGGTCCGTCCAATCCAAAGATCATTGTTCCATCTGCAATGAGATCAATTATGTCTCTTGTAGTCTCAATCGATATGGTCCTTCATCAATGGACTTGAGAATGTTGACTCCATTTCCCTTTCCAAGACAATACAACCTAATTCGTTGAGCCCATGAGTCATAGTCAGTTATGTCAAGCATGGGTGGACGAGTATCTGAACCAGCTGCTTGAACATCCTCAGCAATAGTGGAGATGATTCTAGGTACGTTGGTAGACATGTTTAAAGATTTCACGGGATTTTATAACTCTATGATTAAACCGGGAAATAGATTCTTTCACGGGATTTTACTAAATCAAGAGAAAACCGTTTTAGAAACAAAAGTTCAACCAAGTCGCTAAGAATCCTTGAACCAAGTTGATAAGCACCAAGTCGCTAAGTAGCAACTCGCTAAACCTCAAGTTGCTATGAATCAAGTCGCTAAGCCCAAGTCGCTAAGACCCAAGTCGCTGGACACAAATCGCTAAAGCACCAAATCGCTAAACAATCAAGTCGCTAAAGAGCAACTTGCTAAGAACTGTAAGTACAAGTCGTCAGAAATAATGAAAACAAGTCGCTACCCCTCCAAGTCGCTAGCAGTAGTGGAGAATCCACTAACTTGTACTGCTTTGCCTGCCTCAATAGACAAGCCTCAATAGACAAGTCGCTACGACTAACACTACAAATCGCTAGAAATTATCAAGCAAGTCGCACGAAGAAATTCACAACGAGACTCAAGTCGCTAACTTGAAAAACTTCAAAAACACACTTTTCAATCCAAAACAAGTCCAACCACAGTGATTCAAGCTTTCTAAATCAAAACCCAAGCACTTACAATGATTCTAAACACAAAAGTACACCCAAAATTCAAACTTTAACACAAGAAATGATCCAAATGATGCAAAAACCACTAAACTTTTTCAAACTCAAAAACCATCTAAAACCACTAGAAATTCAAGGATATGTAAGAGAGATGATCAAATCATGGCTCTTGATACCATTTGTAACATATTGGATTTCACAAACACATCAATACATGATCAAGTGAGGCGTATAACTTATGGTTTTAGAGAGAGAAAGAGATAGAGGTTTGGGAACTTAGTGAGAGAAAATGAAAGTATTATTATGAGCTCCAACTCTCTACCTTGGGAGGTAGAGAGTATTTATAGTCTTATACAAATCGCTACCTACGGGCTGTGGATCAGGCATACAGTGGGTAAAGACCTGTCCGTCCTCCACAGTGTTACACAACTAAATACTACTTAACATTAAATAATCTACGACTACGAGTTTTCTAACGATTACATATACTTGAGGTGACCGACTCTTTAATAACTGGATTTACTAAATCCTAACACATAGGTATGCTTGAAAGTTGGATTAGAACCTGATGAATGGATAAAAGATAGTGGATGCTCAAGACACATGACGGGCAACAAAAGCCTCTTCTCAACATACCAAGAGTACGACGGATGTAATGTCACTTTTGGTAGCAATCTCAAAAGCAAAATCATTGGCAAATGTACGATCGCTCATAACTCCCTAACTATTGAAAATGTTGCTCATGTTGATAGGTTAGGATTTAATCTACTTAATATTAGCCAATTATGTGATAAAAAGTATAAAGTACTATTTCAAGAAAATGGTAGTAAAATACTAAAAGATGGTATCACCATAGCTAAAGGAGTTAGGAAAAATAACATATATGTCATGAAAATAGATAGAACATCTAAAGAAAAACTATGCCTAACAACCTTAGATGATAACTCTACTCTTTGGCATAGACGATTAGGTCACGCTAATATGAGACTCATCCAAAATCTATCCTCAAAAGAGCTAGTTAGAAACCTACAAAAATTGAAATATGATCAACACTTTTGCGACGCTTGCAAAGTAGGTAAACAAATTCATAGTAGTCATAAAGCTAAAAACATGGTTTCCACATCTAAATGCCTAGAGCTTTTGCATATGGACTTGTTTATAGTAAGAAGCTATGGAGGGAACCTCTACACTTTATTTATAGTAGATGATTACTCAAGGTTCACTTGGACAATGTTTTTGAAAACTAAAAATGAAGCTTTTGATAAATTTGAAATACTTAGTAAGAAAATTCAAAATCAACTACGTGTTAACATTGTGTCAATCTGAACGGATCATGGTCGCGAGTTCGACAATGAAACACAATTTGAAACTTTGTGATACAAATGGTATAACACACAACTTCTCGGCTCCTCTAACACCCCAATCTAATGGAGTTGTAGAACGAAAATAGAACTATTCAAGAAATGAGTAGAACAATGCTTAATGAACAAAACATACCTCAAAACTTTTGGTGTAACGTGTAGTTGATACTTCTACATACATTTTAAATAGAGTTTTAATCGTCCTTTCTTTAACAAAACACCATATGAATTATATAAAGGCAAAAGTCGACTTTAGCATATTTTAGAGTGTTTGGGTGTAAATGTTTCATTCTTAATACCAAAGACTATCTCACCAAATTTGACCCAAAGTCTTATGAAGGTGTATTTCTTGGTTACTCACAAACTAGCATAGCATACATAGTTTTAAACAAAGAAACAATGAGAGTCGAGGAATCGTTGAACATAACATTAGACGAAAGTCCACCTCCCTCTAAGACATCACCTTTGGTAGATGATGACTTAGTTCAAAGTCAACTTGTTGAAAGTCAAGAAATAATTAAAAATGACAAGGAAGATGAACCATTAAATAATGAAATTATAAACATCAAAGAATCAAAAAGTCATCCTTTAGAAAAATTCATAGGACAACTAAATCAAAGAACATTAAGATCACAAGCTCAAAATCAAAGTAACTACTTTTGCTTTGTATCAACCATTGAACCGAAAAAGATAAACGAAGCAATAAATGATGAATCTTGGGTAATTTCTATGCAAGAAGAGCTAAACCAATTTGTTAGAAATCATGTTTGGAAATTAGTTCCAAAACCTAAAAATCAAACTATAATTGGAACGAAATGGGCTTTTCGAAATAAAATGGATGAAAACGGTGTAGTGTCTAGAAACAAAGCTAGGCTTGTCGCACAAGGTTATAATCAACAAGAAGGAATTGATTACGATGAAACTTATGCACCGGTAGCTAGGCTCGAGTCTATTAGAATCTTACTTGCATATGCATGTGCTCATGACTTTAAATTATTTCAAATGGATGTTAAAAGTGCATTCCTAAATGGGTTCATTAACGAAGAAGTATATGTTGCTCAACCTCCCGGTTTTACCGACTTTGAAAAACCACATCATGTCTTCAAACTTAAGAAGGCATTATACGGACTTAAGCAAGCACCAAAAGCTTGGTACGATCAGCTTAAGACTTTCTCAGTAGAACACAAATATACCATGGGATTAGTAGATAATACTCTCTTTACCAAGAAAAGGGAATCACACATTATTATAGTTCAAATATACGTTGATGATATCATATTTGGATCAACTTGTCAAGAGCTATGTGAGGATTTTCTAAAATCATGCACGACGAGTTTGAGATGAGTATGATGGGTGAGTTAAACTTCTTCCTAGGACTTCAAATTAAACAACTAGAAGATGGCATATTCTTTAACCAATCTAAATACATAAAAGATATGCTTAAGAAATTTGGTCTTGAAGACTCAAAACCAACTAAAACACCCATGTCCTTGGACACAAAACTCACCAAGGATGAGGAAGGTGAATCGGTAGATAACACTAAATAAAGAGGAATGATCGGTAGCCTACTTTATCTCACGGCTAGTAGACCCGACATTATGTTTAGTGTTTGTCTATGTGCTCGCTTTCAAGAAGATCCCAAAGCATTACACTTTGAAGCCTTGAAACGGATATTTAGATACATTAAGGGAACGACATGTTTAGGATTATGGTATCCCAAAGGAACGGGTGTAGAAACTATAGTGTATGCCGATTCGGACCATGCCGGTGACTATGTCGATAGAAAAAATACAAGTGGTATTTGTACTTTTGTTGGACATTGTCTCACCTCACGGTTTGTAAAGAAACAAATGGCTCTAGCTATCTCAACTACTGAAGCCGAATACGTCTCAGCCGGAAAAGCATGTCAACAAGATCTTTGGATGAAGCAAGCTCTCGTGGATTACGGAATTTATCTCAACGATATCTCTATACTTTGCAACAACAAAGGAGCTATTGATCTCAGCAAAAATCCCGTCCAACATGCTCGAACAAAATATATTGAAATCCGCCATCACTTCCTTTGCGACAATGTTCAAAAAGGAAACATCTCAATTGAGAAAGTATCCTCCGAAGATAACATTGCCTATATCCTAACTAAACCTCTCAAACGAGAACCATTTAATCTTCTTAGACTTGGATTAGGATTAATGGAACCAAAAATGTAGTTAAAACATAGCCTAAACCTTAGAATAACCAAAACAAAACAATTTAGCTTAAGTCTGCTACTGTTCCCACGGCACCAAATGACCAAACGGACGGAACCAAAAATTTGGGTCCGTCTGGTCCGTGGTGGCAACAGTAGCAAATGTTCTAAATACAAAACATCTTCTTCTTCTTCAAAATTCACTTACCAAAACGAACCAACAACATACCTAACTCATTATTAAGGCTTCTTCTCCCACTAATCACTGAAGAAAACATCATTGTAAGTATCCTAACTACATCACTTCTCTTAATTCTGAGTCTAGGATTCTAATTTATGCACAAAACCATTACATGGGGATTATGTATATTCTTGTACAAAACATGAACTCAATTGGTAAATTGCATAACTAGTTACTGACATTATGTACTACATTGTCAAATTGCATAAACTAATCATGTTTCCCACTACTTAAAAGATAATTACTATAAGGCATTATTCTAATTAAACAAAAACCCCATGTCAAAATTTTGAAAAGCTTCTCACTTGTAGGAAAACAATTTTTCATTGTTAATACAAATAGAAACGTAATTTTTCATCACTTGCATAAATGTCTCTTGAATACTAAAGGTAATGCATAACTAATATGCATTCCCGGGTATATTCAAATGAAGCCATATTGAATTAGGAGCGTTTTGGTTATCTATCGCCTTTTGCCAAACACCCCAATTAAAAACCATTTTATGTATAAAATGAGTCGAGATAATCGCAACTCCAAATTGTTTTCATAGAGGCACACACTAGAAAAAAAACGCTAAGTTTGTTTTCGTTTTTACTAAAACTTATTAATTCTTGCTCATAGGAAAAAACATGGTAGCCGCAAAATTTTACCACAAGGACACTCTTAACTACATCCCTTAACATTACAAAACCAAGGGCCTCACCAAAGAAAAAGTTGAAATCTTTAAGAGTCTAGAGAAAAGGTATTTCCATGAGGGTAGGACCATTCATTCCACTTTTGTCGACGGAACTAATCTCCGTCAAGAACTAGCCACTATCAACTTCGATTGTCTCCTTGACATCGATGAACCAATTTGTCCTAGGTTTGTCCTAGAATTCTATGCAAGTGTTGTCTCTTTCACAAATGAGGATAATCAAATGGCTCTTAGGTTTAGGATTAATCAAAATGACTACTCCATTTCTCTAAACCAATTTGCTCAAGTGCTAGGAATTCCTTGCCGTGGTACATGTGTTTACTCAGATAAGTGGTCACTCACTATCCTTGATGCTATCCATGACCGCTCTCTTCCCTACCAAACTCCTTTGGTAGACAAGGATGTCATTCGTGAAAACCTCTATAATGAAAGGGTAGCACCAACCCGTGTCACTCAAGCGGGAAAGGAAGTCAACCGAGATCCATACGGTATGGAACTCAATGAGCTCAAGCCCGAATTCAAAAAGTGGGAGGAACTCCTTAGAGCCAATGTCATTAGCACCATAGGAAATAGAGACCATATCAATGCTTGCCTTTGTCACATGCTCTACAACTTGTCCACTATTCAACCATTCAACTTAGCTTACTACATTGCTAGGAGAATGGTAGATATCCCTACTCAAGGCTCCGTTTCTCTTCCATACGGGATGCTACTCACATGTCTCTATAGAGCATTTGCACCCATTCCACCAAGTACAAAAGGTTGAAGCTAGATTATTCTCTCATCCCTCACATATTTTTGCCCTTGAGTGATGAGCGAGTGTCCAAGACCAAGGCAAAAGGTAAAAGGCCAAAACCTCCAACTCCTTCATCATCATCATCAAATAGGTCCAAAGACGGTCTCCCCAACTCTCGGCTACAACCTCATGAGTACTATGCATCTCTTCCCTAGATTGAGAACGAATCGGCGGAGTTCAAGTAAACCAAGGGGATGTTCAAGTGCCTTGAAAGGATGATGACAAAGATTTACAAGAAGTTGGATAAGTGAGGTTTAAGGGAGTGTTTGGAACAAGACAAAAACAATGATGTATGATATTATTTGGGTTTTTTTACTTTGTAGGATAATAAACTAACTTGAAACATTGATGTATGCTAACCGGTTCATGCAGGGGGATAGCACACGGGTGTTATCAAATTTTACCCATTTTCACTTATATGTGAAAATCATTAGCCCTTGTTGAAAATCAATGCTCCACTATGTTCGTGTATGCATTATTGACTGTTCCTAACTAGAAATAGTTATGGCCATATGTTTTAAGAAAAATTTCAGGTTTCGAAAAAGTTCCCGAGGGTCAAAAAACAGGTCTGTGAAGAATTCTGGGCACCACGGACCAAACGGCACCAATTTTTTGGTTCTGTCTATTGATAATTTTGGTGCCGCCAGACCAGATAAAGCGGACGACGACACCAAAATTTTGGTTCCGCCTGTGTAAAAAATTGGTGCCGTGGTGATTGCAGGTAATTTTCTAAATTTCGCTAATTTCAACGTTCCAAAGTACCATAATTTGCTTCTAGGATAGCTTTTACTATTTTTTATCCATATTAGAACTAGTTTAACACACTTAGACATATAAGATATCCATTTCCCACCAAAATTTAAAATTTTAAAAACTCACCCAAGGAACCCTTTTTCATAAAGGAAGGAACCAAAAATTTGGTTTCATGTAATGCGTGGGTGATCTGATGCTCAAGATCCTACAATCATTAGAACACATTTATTGCATATCTTTGTCTCTTCACTCCATCCTTCTTGTATGGCTTGACTTAGATGATATGACTAGCATTAAAAACACTTTCAAATCATTAAAAACCTCCTTTCTTCTATGGTTTAACATCAAATCAAACACATTTCTCCATAATCTCATAATCCTATAAATTAAGACCTTCTAAGATGATCATCCTCACACCTTTCCAATTTCTCTCATCTTCTACTAGAACAAGCTTAAGCAAAAATGACTAAGTCATCCACCTCTTCTCCATCAAACAAACCTTGCAAGAAAATGGCTAGAATGAGTGTTAGACCATGTTTCTTTGTCAACATTAGCTCATCTTCCGATTTCTCTCCCCTAACCATCTCATCTCCCATAAGAGATGAGAATTTTCTTACTTTGATCACTCCTACACCACCTCCAAAATCACCTATTGTAGTCACCACTCCACCACTAACAAAAATTCCCATTGCTAGCTCTCCGCCACTGGCTCCCATCCAAATATCCAAGTCACCATCACCTCCTAAATCTACAACTCTCATACCATTAGAGCTATTCTCCACACCACCTACATCTCCAAACCCATTTTTGGAGGACTTGGAGGACTTGCCTTCTAGGCCCAATAATCCACCTCCACTACCATCCTTTGGTACAATTGAGCGAATAACTCATGAGTCTCCACGTCCATCCTTTGACCCAAACGCCCCGTTAGGGCCTCAACCTCGTCTTTTCCATCCTATTCACAATGACATTCATGGACCTTTGTATGGGGACCATGCCTTACCTCCAACATCCTTGTCTCCTCATATAGAGGAAACCGATGAATCCATGTGGGAAGATCACCCACATTCTAAAGCGGAGATAGAAGCTAAACTAAACCATCTCCATAACTTCTCCAATATGGTGGACTCTCACCTTAGTGAAATTATGCAAATGCAAAATGCTTTGCTAGCCTCCCTAATCACTCCAACCACCAACACCAACAACTCCACCATTCCACCACCACAAAATCATGAACCATATTACCCACCATATTAGCGAACAGACCCGGGTGATGGTCCATGAGCACAAAGATGAAATGAGCTTCGTCCTCAACCACATCCTAGAGCGAATCAACGTTCTTGCTCATCCACCACCTCAATAGGAGGGTCCTAGTTTATCTTTTAAATTTCAAAGTTATTTTTATTTTTCTAGGATTTTATTTGTATTTTTCTAATTTTTAGGTTTTGCTTTTTAATTTTCTAGGATTTTCTTTATGTACTAACACATCATTGTGTTCCATTTCATGATTTTCACATCATGAAAATTTTAACAAGTGAATGGTGTTTCTTATATTGTTGTTGATTGTTACTTGGTGATTGGAAATGCTTATATACTTATGATGATGCTTATTACTAACATCTTTTTTGTAGCTTTTTCACAATCCATGTATCTTTTTCTTGGCACCCAATTTAGGGGGAGCATTTGCCAAGGGGGAGATAATGGCTCTGGACTCATTACATCTTCCTCGCTCTTCTTTTGTTTTGACAAAAGGGAGAAATATTATAGAACTTGGAACTTTGACTTTCTTAAAAGTCAATAAAGATACTTTGACTTTTTGAAAAGTCAACATCATACTTTGACTTATGAAAAGTCAAAATTGGACAAACTAGTATTATCATCTTTATCTAACTCACTAGTTCTTTCAAGTTCTAAAATTAATCTCATATTTTTATAACTCTTGTACAAACGTTACATCTTTTATAAAAATAAAATTTATGTTTTGTCCTCAACAAAAAGGGGGAGATTGTTAATACAAATATCGTCATTAAACCTTATTTATATTTTATGATCTTT
Source organism: Chrysanthemum lavandulifolium (assembly GCA_022545495.1). Lineage (NCBI taxonomy): Eukaryota > Viridiplantae > Streptophyta > Magnoliopsida > Asterales > Asteraceae > Chrysanthemum > Chrysanthemum lavandulifolium. The sequence continues at coordinate 91,772,515 of CM040238.1, forward strand.
ACCTAAGTTTTGTTAACGATAAAAGTAAATTTAATTTTTGTAAAGCATAAAGCTTGTCAAGATTAATAAATATTAAAACAAGCTTTTCCTTAAATAATATCTTCATCACTCAAGCATTTACATTTTGATTAGTGACTTATCAATTAACTTTGATATTCCTCTAAACCATAATGTATGTTAACATTTTTAGATCAAGCATGTTTTAGTTTCTTAAAACAAAATATTACATACGTATTTACATTTAAACATATTTCTAAAAATAAAAAACAACATATGACATCATGTGGTGCATCATTGAAATCTCTAGAGGATTTCATAAGATATTTTGTGTGGATTTGGACTCTACATATCTTACATGATCTTAGTTAGATTTGGTTGACTTTGGTAAGATTTTGGTAATCTTGTCATCGGACTGCGGCACCAAAAGTTTACACGGGCGGAACCAATTTTTATGTTCCGTGGTCCGTCAGGATCGTAATGTTTTGGCTATAAATAGCAAGCCAAACCAAGTTGTTTTCTCATCCCTTTCTAGCATAATGACATACATTCCTTCTCTCTAACATTTCTAACTCAGTTTCATATCATTATAGTGATCCTCTTTTGTAGCAAAGAAGATCAAGGCATATTCAAGCTTCAACAAATAGTTGGAAGTCTTGTTTGTTTTGTTGTTGTATGATATAGTCTTGTTCATACATCATTGTTGTACCAAACCTGCATAAACTTGTGAGTTTGAGTGGTTAGTATTTTAGTCTTTAAAATGCATTGTGTGTGAGAGTGGTTGTACCCTTGCAAAAGAACTCGACATCTAGCTTAGTGTCGGAAATAGCGTGTAAGCGAAGTGTAGGGGTTTCTCCGCCGGTGAAAGGAGCTTGTTGACTAGTGAAGTTAAACTCTCGAGTTGGAGACTCGGGGAGTGGAGTAGGGCAAGGAAAAAGAGTCCTTGTAGACCGAACCACTATAAACAACTTTTCGTGGTTTGATTGTTTCTTTCCTTATTTACTCTTTATATATTGCTTGCATATTGTTTGATATATTTGATCAATATCAATTGATCATTACAATAAGTTTCAAAACAAAGATTTTAATCGGTAAACTATTCAACCCCCCTTCTAGTTTTCCACACATTGTATTTATCTTTATTCGTCAACTGATTGTTAATAATTTTTTTTATTCATCACTGGTGGAACCTTGACCTGTTGTTTTCTTCCTTTTTTATTTCAGATATTTCTTTGACAAAAATTGAGATCTTTAACAACTCGTCTCTTTCTAAGATTCTTCATGGGATATTTTATTGTGCACTATATGCCGTTTGGAAATGGAGGAATAAGGTGGTAAATGCTTCTCTTGTCTACCTCACTACGGGAGAAACTACTTTTACACTTTGTTCTCAAATTTTTATTTGGAGAGAAAGAAGAGAAAATGACAAAATATTTGTATTCCTAGGAAGAGAAACAAGAGAAGAGAGAAGGGAAGGAAATTATGCCAAATTTCCCCTCCAAATCTTCTTCCCAAATTGGGATGATTTGGAGAGAAGATGCTTTTTGTGCATAATTTGATTAAATCTCTCTTCTTTTCTTTCCGACTTGGGAACACAAAACAAAAAACGAATATTTTTTCCTCTCCTCTTCTTTTTTCTCGTTTTTAGCCTCTCCATTTATCTTCTTTCCATTTTACATCTCATGTATGAAAGTAGTCAATAAAAGTCCAAAATGTAGTCGCTAAAACCTTTAATGACCACATGTAGTCTTTATAAATGTCGTCTCATTAAATTCGTAGCTAAAAGTTCTAGCGACCACTTTTTTTTGCTTTTAGCGACTACGTCGTTGACTTAACCTTTTTTTTTGTTACTTTTGACTTTTTGATGTTCGACTAACTTTTATGACAAAACCAAGAGACTACATGTAGTAGCTAGTAGTTCGTTGACTTATTTACCAAAATCTGTAGCGACTACATGTAGTCGCTACGAGTCCTTGACTATTTGATCAAAATCAGAGCGACTACAAGTGGTAGCTAAAGGTCCTTGATTATTTGATTAAGCAACAAATGAAGACCACCTTTAGCAACCACATGTGGTTGCTAAAACTGACTGTAAGTTTTTAACCCACAGGCTGTTTCCAGCCGTTTTCTCAGGTCTTCCGACCATTTCCTCAACCAAATTTTCCAGATTTTCTAGAATTTCCAAATCAACAAAAAAATAACTAAAACATATGAATCACATTTAAATAGATAAACATTTAAAATCTTTATCCTTCATCACACACAAACTTAAACAAAAACATAAATTATTCAACGACAAAGTTCAAGATCACAAACTGTTCCACAACCAACCTAAACAAATATGTCCAAGGCTACTCATCTCCGGTGCGGTCATCATCTTCATCTTAATCGACAAGCTGACTAGGGTTGAGTGGTGCAGGCGGGGTTATGTTGATGTTTGCACCGATCAACTGTTGATATAACATTGAAATTTGTTTATTATTCACCACCCCATTGCTACTTGGGATACTGGTGGTTTTGGGGGTTCGGACAAAGATGAAGTGCCAGGAAACCTCCTAACCCGTCCTGGATTAAACCCGGCTGGTTCCCAAGATTTGAGCCTAAATCTCTTCATCGGTCATCTTATGCTCTAGACTGGCTTGGCTCTCTCGCAGCTCAATCATCCAGATCTGTAAAGTCACAAAACAAGAAAATTAATTTTGTAGAAATGAAAAATAAATCAGTTGACTCATTTTAGCCCAAACTTGTGTTAATAAGTAACTTTGTCATTTATACTACACCCGTTTTGACCCATTTCATCCGTTTTAGCCCAAACGTGTACATGTTTTGGCTAAAATGGATTAAAAGGGGTGAAATGGGTGTAATCACTCAAATAAAAGACAAAGGTACTTATTATTACATGTTTAGGCTAAAAGGGGTGAAATTGGTTTAATATAAACGACAAAGTTACTTATTAGCCCAAACGTGTGATGATGTGTTGTATCTAGCTTTAAATTTATAGTATACCGAATCCTTTATACAATTAGCAACACTTATGAGCATTGTACTCGTTCAGGCTAATATAGTGAGTCGGCAAGACCGGGTCGTTCGTAGGGAGCGAAGAGATCCTAAATGTCTAATAGTTCGTAAGTTGTCACATACGTTTTAAATCTGTCGATTATGTTTTTAATTTTAATTACTAATAATAGAAAATAAAATAAACAAGAAAGTAAATTGATTTCTAAACTATCAAGAGGGAAGGAAATGCTAGCCAAGTTACTCCTTCTATGTCGGCCTGATTCATCTATAAGTGCAATGAATTAACTAATACTTTTGTTAGTGATTCTAATGCAAACTAGGCCAGATGGTCATGGTTACCTAAACCTATGAATATCAACTCGTTAACCCGATGGTCATGGTGCTAACTAATATCAACCATGCATTAAGTGCTTCAGCTACTCACCTGATTTATCTTGGCAAACCTAATGGTCATAGTATTCACCTAATCTCATTCGAATGATCATCTATATGGGATTATACATTTACTTACGTATTTTAGCTATGTGTAGTTTAACTTTAGGTTTTGGTCCACCTCTAGTCCTAAATAACAATTCAAGTGAAGGACGTCGTTATCACAAACACTAATAACTACGACTCAGGTCATAAACATAACAATGGTCATCTATATATTCATAACCTAGCAATAAACTAAACATAATAAACATGTAAATCAATGGATCTATCAATAAACACATTAAATATCTAACAAAAGCTTCATTAAAATCAAAGTAGATGAATCATGGTAACAAAAGAGTCATAACATGGCTAACACCTAGAGGTTTTAGTCCTTAATCTCTGAAAACATAATCAAAGTATAAGCAAAAGATAGACGTAAAGAATTCATAGTCGAATCGTTACACAAACCGAATGATAAACAATGTTATTGATGACATCAAATAACGACTAAATAATAGCATCATTTATCCCGTTAGTATTGCTCGTTTTATACTATTTTATATGAGAATTGATACTTAATTGTTTATTGTTGTAAATCTTAGTTATTATCGAGCAATTAGTGAAAATTAGTGAAAAGAACATGTTTTGGAGCTAAAACGATGAAGTTCAAGAAGTCTGTTGATTCTGACACTAATACACCGTATCATTCTAGATAAATGACTAATCTAAATAAACTTCTATTGATGAGAAGCCTTCAGATGGATGAAGATGATAAAATCACCAATCTTGTAGATCTTCATATATATGTACATGTAGTGGATGTAAATTGCAGGTCTTCTAATACTTGCTTTGGTGGATCATCATGGAAGTATGCTTACAACAAAATGAAGGTTAGAAGCATTATGATCAAGGGTTTACATTGTAAATGATTGATGTTAATGTTGGATCTAATAGATACTAATATATGTTGAAAGCTAGTGAAATGGAGTGTTTAAGTGTGTGAAAATGGGTGTGCAAAGGTTGGTAAATATAGGCAAAAGAACCAAAAGTGTTTATGTCCCCAAGGATCCCTTTGAAAAGGAATCTGGCTGCCTAACCCAAAGGGATCCGTAGGATCCGCCATAGCTGGGTAAAAAATTTGGGTTTTAGGCTATAAATTTCGGGTCTTGGGTTATGGGTCATGTGATATCATGCGTGATGCAATGGATATCTTGGGTCAATGGTTATTGACTTTGGGTCATGGGTCATGGACTTTGGATTATGGGTCATGGTTTTTATCTATTGTGATGTTATGCCTGATTTAATGAGCATGGGTCATGGGTTTTGGGTTTGGGTTTTGGATAATACAACTATATTTACTAACATATTTATTTATATAGTTTGAACTTAACTATATATTTATAAAAGTGTAAGTAACAAGTGTTACTTATAACTGTTTTATAAAAATGGTTTTGACTTTATGTAAACTATTTTACTAGATGTGTTTAATGGTTTATTAGGGTTTTTGATCATAACAAACATGTACGTACTTGTGTTGTAGCATACAAAGACTTGAGATTTAGAGAGGTGTTGAAAGTATGTTGAGAAAAATATGATTACGAGTAACTTGTACATTTTACGTTATGTATTACAAGATATATGGTTTGTCATAAACAAAACAAACGAGACTGTATAGATTAAATATCGTAATACTTGCACTAACAGGAAAAAATGAAAAGTAAAACTTTTAATTCACCTCTTTTTTAAAAAATATCTTCCAAACGGTAAATCGTCATGTGAAAAAAATACACCATCGCGACGAGTATTTTTTTTTTATCTTTCAGTAGACGGACACTTCAATATACTTTCAATTAACTTTTTTATTTTTTCCGATTACGTCAAGAAAAATCGCATATGATTTGTATCACAAGTCACATATTTTCATAAATCACATGTGATAATTATACGTGATTTTTTCAGACGTAACTGAAAAAAACTTTAAAAAAAGTTCGTCAAAAGTATATATAGAAGTGCTCTTTTATAAGAAGATCATTTAATCCTCGTCGCGATAGTATGATACATTTTACGTAACGATTAACGATTTGTGAGATATTTAGTTTGACAAAAAAAATAAAATGGGTTTCTTTTTTTCTTTCAAATGAAAATGGATGAACAAAATTGTTTTATTGAGTCTTTAATATTTTTTGAGTCTAGATTGAACTTTCCACTTACATAGAAAGGAATTGGTGAAAGGAAAATATAATTAAGGTTATATATATCGATGCAAATATGGGACCACCAAGTTCTCTCTCCAAGCGTGAAAGTCAAACATGGTAGGCGGCGATCATCTTCTGGATCTTTGATTTAGCATCGATGATTCCTTTCATCCCCTCTAACACATCCAATAATCATTATCTCCAATCACAACATCCGATCTCCCTTCAATCCAAAAAAAATAACATTTAAATCCTTTTTAAATTTTCCTCTTTTCCGCTGCATAATTCAATTTGTCCTCTTTGGATCAAGGTATTGTCTTCATTTTTATCCTTTTCGTTTGGTTTTCTGTGTTCCGAGTCATCTGTGTAATGGGTAGTCAGAGAACGAAGGAGGATGATGTGGCTAGAATATCTACTTCAATATTCATTACGAATTTTCTAGAGACTTGTTCTGCTAAGGATTTGTTTAACACTTGTAAGCAATATGGGCATGTCGTGGATGCTTTTATTCCTGTTAAGAGGTCAAAAGTTGGGAAGAGATTCGGTTTTGTTAGGTTTATCAATGTTTTTAGCGTGGAGATATTGGTGGGTAATTGATGCACAATATGGATTGATAAACATAGGCTCCATGCTAACATTACTAGGTTTCAAAGATCTCCTGTGAATGCTAATGTAAGTGCCTCGACGTCTTAAGGTGGGGGTAAGAATGTCCCTAATACGGAGGTGAATACGAATAGGTACACGAATCAGAAACCTATGGGTATTGGTATGAAATATGTGAATGCGGTTCGCCCTAATCAAGCTGACAGTCCTGGTGTTGGTTCGTTTGTATCAGCTTTGCAAGGTAATGCTCGTTTTCCTCCTTATATTTCTACTATGCCTGCTATGGTTCTCGACGACTCGTATGTTTTGAAGCGTGACTTACAGAATTTTGTCATGGGTGAGCTTAAACTGCTTTCCTCTATTTCAAATCTTCGTTCACTTTTGTTGAAGGAGGGGTTTCCGAATGTGAATCTCACATATTTGGGAGGATTGTGGGTGATGATGGAGTTGGAATCGATTAATACGAAAGAGAAATTTATGAAACATGTGGGCGTTGCATCGTGGTTCCATAGTCTTTGTAACACTCAACCGGATTTTGTGGCTAAAGAACGTATTGTGTGGGTTGACATTGAAGGTGTACCTCTTCATGCTTGGTCACGTGCAACTTTTGTTAAGATCTGCTCTAAATGGGGTGAGGTGATGGAATTAGAAGAGTGTAAGGATAATTTGTTTGCTCGGAAACGCATTTGTATTAAAACTAAGATGAAGGACAATATTCTTGAGAAATTTAAGATCATTATTCGCGGGAAGATTTTTGTGATTCGAGCTAAGGAGTTATTTGTTTGGTCTCCGGTTTTCAAAGATATCGAAGAGGTTGTTTATTGTTCGGATGATGAGTCTAATAAAGGTGTTGATGTGACTAATGGAGAGAATAATAATAATATGAATTCGACTAATGAGAGTGATGATGATGTTGTTTCTGAAACTTGTTTTAGAGAACATGATGGTAATTTAGAAGGTGAGAATAATGTTGAGCAACCTTTGGAGTACAAGGAGACTTCTAGTGATCCGTTTGATATTTATGGTCTTTTGCAGAAAAAAGGTGATAATGTGGTTTCTTCAGAGTTAGATACGAGTATTCCCTTCCCCCTGGATTCACTCCTGAGAAAATCAATGATGTTCCTAATGAGCAAGAGATGAATGAGAAGGAGGCCGCCAAGTCTGCTAGTCGGTCTGAGGGTATTTGTTCGCGTATCGTGGAGGATGCGCACTTTTAATGTCGATTTGTTATCGGTGCTCGAGGCTCGCTCATGCACGAGTAAAAGGGAGGCTTTATCTTGGAACTTTTGGATGAGTTGATTAAAGTAGGACAAGCTATGGGTATACTATGGAAGGTGTGAAAAAGATATCAAGGATTATTGGATTACAAGGAGTTAATGATGTTATCCAATGAATTGTTTGTCTCTTAATATTCAAGGCCTAGGATCCAAGGCCAAAAAAGATTGGATTAGGGAGTTAAGCGTGAAAAATAGGGTTAGTTTTTTGTCTCTTCAAGAAACTAAGATGGTAGATATTTCTGATATGGAGGTAAAATCGATATGGGGTAATAACTGTTTTGAACATGTTTTCAGTGATCCATTGGGTATTGAGGTGGTATTTTATGTGTGTGGGATTCCTCTGTTTTTCATATAGAGAACCATACTATATCGAATAACTTTGTTGCTTTATATGGTACTTGGAAGCCTAATAACACTAAGTTGCTTGTGATCTCTATTTATGCTCCTCAAGCTCTTTCTGAGAAACGGCTATTGTGGAACTATATTACTTCGCTTATAAATCACTGGGATGGTGAAAGTATTGTCATTGGAGATTTTAATGAGGTCCGTTGTATGGAAGAACGAATGGGGTCGGTGTTTAATGTCCAAGGAGCTAACGCTTTTAACAATTTTATTTCAAGTTCGAGTTTAATTGATGTTCCGTTGGAAGGGTACTCGTTTACATGGTCGCACCCATCAGCTACTAAAATGAGTAAATTAGACCGTTTTCTCGTTTCTGACGGGTTCACTTCTCTTTTTCCTCACATGTCGGCTTTATGTTTGGATAGACACTTGTCGGATCATCGGCCAATATTGCTCCGGAATGTGATCACTGATTATGGTGCTACCCCATTCTGTTTGTATCATTCTTGGTTAACTTGGAGTGGGTTCGATCAAATGGTGACTCGTGCTTGGAATTTGATTATTCTTGATGACAGTAACGGTATGGTTCGATTTAAAAAGAAGCTCCAATTTTTGAAAAAGGAAATTCGGGTGTGGGTTTTGGATCAAAAACAGAAAATCTTGGGGCGTGTAAACGACATCAAAGCTAAACTCAGTGACATTGATGTTAAGCTTGACCAAGGTGGAGTAAATGATGAGATCCTTCATTCTCGTTTGAACCTGATGAAGCAATTACATGTTCAGATGCTCGCGATTGCATGCAGAAAGCCAAGATTCGGTGGGCCATTGAGGGAGATGAAAACTCCAAATTCTTTCATGGCATTATCAATAGGAAACGAACTAACTTATCTATTAGAGGTGTAATTGTTGATGGTGAATGGGTGGCTGATCCGAACCTTGTCAAGGAGGAATTTTGATCACACTTTGCTAAGAGATTTAATGATCCGGTTGACACTCGTAGTAAGCTCTCTTTTCAATTCCCTAAACAATTAAATCTTGATCAGGCTATGGAGCTGGAGCATCCTATTTCTAATGATGAAATTCGTAAGGCGTTTTGGGGTTGTGGTGAAGACAAATCGCCTGGGCCTGATGGGTTTACGTTTGATTTTTTTCGTAAGTTCTCGGATCTAATTGGAACTGATTTTTGTGTTGTTGTTGTTTGGTTTTGAACATTTCTCGTTCTCGAGGTCAACTCATCGCTTGTTTCACTAATTCCTAAAGTCCCGCACCAAAGTTCGTGACGACTATCGTCCCATTAGTTTGATTGGCGTTTATATAAGGTCACATTAAAATTCTTGCCACGTGCTTGTCCGTGGTAATCTCGTAGTTGGTTTCGATGTCCAAACCGTTCGTCCCGAGTAGACAAATTCTTGATGGTCCGTTCATTATCAACGAGTTACTCTCTTGGTGTAAACATCATAAACATCAGGCTATGGTGTTTAAATTTGACTTTTCGAAAGCTTATGATTCTATTCGGTGGGATTATTTGGATGATGTTTTAAGATCGTTTGGTTTTGGTGATAAATGGTGTTCATGGATTAAGGGAAGCTTAACTTCGAGCATGGCTTCTATTCTCATTAATGGAAGTCCGACGGCTGAATTTCAGTTCCACTGTGGGTTGAAACAAGGGGATCCTTTGGCCCCTTATCTTTTTTATTCTCATTATGGAGTCTCTTCATTTGTCGTTCTCCAGAGTTGTTGATGCAGGTATCTTTAAGGGTATCAAGATTGATAATGCCGTAACGATCTCTCATCTCTTTTATGCGGACGATGCTGTGTTTATTGGGGAATGGTTTGATGATAATCTTAATCGGATCATGCATGTTCTTCATTGATTTTCTTTAGCTTCTAGTTTGAAAATTAACGTTGATAAGGTTTTAAAATGTACCTTTTTGAGGGGTCGTTTAAGCCCTTATTTGATCACTTTTGTATCCGTTATTACTTAATATCGCTCCTTTTCACTTTTTAGGTCTCTTGAAGGCAAATTGTCTGAATGGCACTTATTTGGACGAAAAGGCGGATATCTGAAGAAAATGGCCAAAGTCAAGAATCGAGACACCAAGTCGCTGAACTACAAGGTGACGGCCATCAAGCTAATCATGACGCCGTCGGAGCATTTTGTGACCAAGACATAAGCCAAATTCTTATTTTCAAGTGACGGTGTCGCTTTAAAAGAGTAGGCCATCGCAACTCGTGACGGCCTAGATTTGATCCAGACGGCGCCGGTCAAGAGACGGCGTCCACAAGCACAAGGTGACGCCCGCAAGACTAACGTGGCCAAGACGAAACCCTAATGACGGCGACCCCGATTGCGTTTCAAATCATAAGGTGACGCCGTCGATATGTAATCTTATATATAGAATCCGAATTTTTCAAAGATTTGTGTGTAGTCTTTTGAGTAAAACCTAAACCGAACCAAGGCTGTTTTGTACAAGATTTTAGGTTCCAAACCCTATCTTACATCAAGATAAGTGTTTTACTTCATTAATTCAATTATGTCTTCAATTATTTGTGTGAATGCTTGCATGTTCTCCATGTCCGCTAATTTACTTGTGTGTTTGCTTAGGGAATATGAAACTTAATTATTAAATATTGATTGGTTGTCTCTTATCTTAATTGATTAATGATCTAGCAATGCGATAGGTCATTCGTTGTGTAATTAATGCTTGATTAATCTTTGTGAACCTTAGGCTATAGCACTTAGAGCGGTTGTAGGCTAAACCATCCAAAGAAGGCCTTAGAGTTAGAGTTTATAATCCCTAGAGGGTTTTGTAGACTAGACCCTTTGGTAAGTTCAAAGAGTTAGGATAAACGCATACCTACGACTTTAGACACACAACGCGATTAAGAATAAGGACGGACAATTCAACCATCAATAGGAGATAATTAAGGAGTAATAAAACCTAAGTGAACACATCTTTAAACTATCATACGAGCACACAATAATTAGACATAGACTACATACACCTTAGATTAGATAATTAGATAAGTAGAGTAATCGGAGAAATACCAACCCCAAATCCAAACCCCGAGATTCGTGCCTTTCCATTTCCAAAAACATAAAAGATAAAAATAATCTTCCTCAACCCCAACCTTAGCGTAGTAACTTCTCACTAGCATTCCTATTCCCTAGAGAACGATATCAATACCCATGGCTTACCCTAATACTACACTACAACGATTAGGTTCATCGCCTAGGGTGTTATAAAACTTGCTCAAGAAAAGGAAGTTCCTTTGACCCCGAACGACACGTGTAGCGTTATCATGTTTTGGCGCTATGCCGGGAATAGAATAGCTAGTTAGTAGTCCACTCGCTTAGGTTTCTTTGCTTGATTCCTATCAAGTAAATTTTTCTCATTTTAGCTTTCTCATAGTCTATCCCCTTCTTCGTGACCTTTGTTCAGAACCTCATCACTTTTCATCATGGAAGGTGATAACCAACCACCATTCATCAACCTACCACCAAATGACCCGCCAAGAGCCCCTGCACTTTGGTAAATACCGAGACCAAGCCACCTAGGCTATAGGAACACCATTGAGCTTCCCGACCAAGCCCAAACCACGGCCTGCGATCCTACATCATCCGGTTGGTGCAAACGGATGTGCATTCCATGGACTTCGCTCAAGATCCTAATCAAAGATCTCGAGGGATTTCCTCAAAATTGTCGATTCCATTGACCTTGATGCTACTACTCGGGAGACCACGCACCGCGTCTCTTCCAATTCTCTCACGGACCAAGCTAGTAATTGGCTTGAGCGACTTCCGCCGCTCCATCTCAAGTTGGGATGATCTTACCTCTCGCTTCCTTGCTCAATTTTTCCCACCGGGGAGAACCACTAAGCTTAGGAATGACATCTTAATGTTCCAACAACGTCAAGGTGAATCTTTACTCCATAAAGTCCCTCATCACGGCATTGATCTTTGGCTCCAAGTCCAAATATTTTATGATCATGTCAACTTCCCCACAAAGCGATCCATTGACCAAGCGGCCGTGGAAAACTTAGTGATCTCACCACGGAAGAATCATGGGGTATAATAGAGGACCTTGCTCTATGACAACGAAGTTGGAATGACCCCGTGAGTTGCCCAAACCGTTAAGGCAATCTCCTTGCCTCCCATTGACTCACAATCTTCCGACCGTAGGATGATCGAACTTGAAGATCAAGTTAAATTCCTAATTAGTTCCTACGAAAATCCCAAGTCTTCACGCCATGTGAACAAAGTTTCTTCCTCGTGTGAGTCGTGTAGTGATCCTCATAACACGCGCACTTGCACCCGATCGCCCGAACATGCCTCCGTTGACTACGCATCCTCGTATTAATGGAACGGGAGGAAGATTCCCACAATACCGGACCTAGGAATTTCAATGAAACCCGAGAAGCATGGAAGGCAAGCCCGACTTCTATTGGGGACAAACCAAAGAATTCACTTCCAATGGTTTTCATGGCCCCATCTCACGGTCCTAACCAACAAAACATTGAGGGATGTTGCAACACCTAGTCGCATCCCAAGAAGCTCAAATAGCTAAGCTCTGGACCGTTTTAACCAACAACAAGCCGAGATGGATAGAAAGATAGATAACCTCTTAAAGCCATGACCAATAGTGATAGGAAGGTTAATGCTATCTCAACTCTCGAGCCTTCCGTGTAGAGATTAAGGACCCAAGTCGCTTAACTAAACACGCCCAATTCACAATACCATCACCGTAGTAAAACCCAATGGAACAAATGACGAAGAGGGCCATATACTTGAGGATAATAAAACAACCGAGGAAGTAGATGAAGTAGACAATGACTATTTCAATAAGTTTCCTACGGAAGAAGAGCTATCTCGCCACCGTCACTTAGTGCGTTACCTCCGTCACATGTATGTTAGGAAAAGCCCTAGAATCAAGTTTGGGAACCCTTGGAATCTTAACATACCATGTTGCATAGGACACCTTTTCATGGAAAAGGCCTACATTGACCATAAATCACCAATAAACATAATGACTAGCACCTACTATAATTGGGTAATGAAGAAACCTATTCCAACTAGGCAAGACCCCGATAATCCTAGGGTTAGGTGCAATTTTCTTGGTAGAGTTAAGGGATTGCCTGTTTATGTAGGTAGTTTCACGTTTCCTACGGACTTCATAATTGTGGATGATATTAGCACGGCAATAGATCCTAGCTTGTCCCACGTTATTCTAGGAAAACCTTTCATAGAAAACACCGGGATGACCTATGACCCCTCATTAGGAATAGTGCGATTCAAAGATGAGACCGATGACATAGCTTACCAAATGCCGTTTAAGATTGAGAAGTTTTCATCACTCTCTAATGATGAAAAGGAACTTAAACTATCGGTCTATTATAGGAATGAGGAGGATAAAGAAAAAGGAGTAGATTATGTTATGGCTAAAATTTTCGGATTCTATAAAGATTGCTTGAACTTAGGACCGAAATATTGGACCGAGTGGGGAGAGGATGAACTCTTAGAAAGATACATCATAGGGTACTTCTACAACATGGAATCCCCCAATAGAGACTGTCATGATGAAGGAGGTGACGGTAATGAAGTCACGAGAGAGCACGACTCTGAGTCTAGCTACAAGACTCTAAAATAAAGAAACGCTGCCGTGGGAGGCAACCCATGCTTAATTTTTGCTTCTTAGTATCATATATCTTTTATTGATTACTTATTCTCATGTTTAAATTTGTAAAATGCTTTATTTTGTTTTTAACCTCGTCCTAATTGCATATAAAGGTATTTTACATAAAGGATAAGTGTAGGGAGGATTACACACGTTTTCAAAGAAACGTAAACATGAGAATAACAATTAATTAAAATATATATATGTTTGTTCGAGTCAAATGCTTGTATCGAGTCATAATGGATGTTTTGCGTAAACTTTTCCGATTCTAAAGATGTAAATTTTCCGTAATTTTTCCGTAAAATCGCAGACTAGTTTTTGTCGGGATAACCTCACGGCAGATCGGGATCATGACGGCCAGAAGGAGTAAAACAATGCATTACTTTTTCTCGCTTTCGAGCTACTTATAAATTTTGGAATTTTCCGTGTCTTAATTTTCCGTAAATTTCAGCAAACATCCATTCCACAAGCATTATATCCTAGTTTAGTAGAGTCTTATATATATTATTACAGCCGATTTTACTTGAAGGTTTCGTTTATTTTCTTCAGTGTGCGGGTTTTATTTATCAAGAAGAAAAAAGTAAGATTGGAAGGAGCTTTTCACGCATACATTTTTTCTTGGAAAGGATTTAACCACTACTTCACACACGGATCCTACCAAGCTAATCGTGGAGTACTAGTTTCTTTCGCTTTTAATTACCTTCCATTATCATAACTTTGATACTTTTCGGGGAACATTGGAGACAATGTTCGCTTTAAGTGTAGGGAGGAAAATAAAACGAGAACTTAGAAACTATGTTTATCCTTGATTATTTGCTTTGTCCAATTGTATTTGTGTAATAAACCATGAGAAAATGTCGGTTAGGGTAATTTTGGCACCAAATTTAAAATTTTCATGACATATAGGGTGGGCCATTAGTCTTAACAAAAGCGCCTCACCGATAGGAAGTTGCATGACTAGCACAAAACCCTTTACCACCTAAATTCCACCCAAAATGTGAGGATCGCCCTTAGATTAGTAGGAATTAAAGTATTCATCTTTAATGCTTAGTGTGTGAACCGGTAGTATAATAGATTCTAGAACTTGTTTTGTGATGCATCCCGAGATCGCTAGTAAGACTACACTTGTGTAGTTAGGAATAACTAAATGATAAGAGGCATTAGGATTACTCTTGTTTAATACCCATAATAAAATTACTTCTTCCACATAGGTTGAGTAATTCCCCCACACCCTTGCGTTGTACTCACTTTTAGTACACGATACCCCTAGTTAACCCCTCAGAGCCTATCCTTTTTGCGGTTCTCGTGATGTTTTGGTTTTTCCGGAATATCAATGAAGAGCATTGTTTACACCCCACCCCAAAATATACATACAAATCGCCTTAGCCTACCTTGTATGCACTCACTTTTAGTGCATTATTGTTATCACCCCAAACCCTTAGTTCAATTATCTAGTTGCTTGCATGAGTTGCTAAGTCAAGTCATATCCTTTGTACAGTTTTGGGAAGATTGGGACTCGTGGGAAAAGTTAAAGTTTATGAATGACAGGAAGGAACGTTAAATTCCCTTATTTGCGTAATAACGCACCTTAGTGTTTTGATCTTTTCAATTCGGGTCAAATTGGTGTTAGAGTAATAAAACTCAAGTGTAGGGATGTGCCTATAAATCCCTATCATTTTGATGTTACCGTAGAGGATGGTAGAGTAAAGAGTATGAAAAAATCAAAAAAAAATAGAAAAGAGAAAAGAAAAAATAGAGTGTTCAAAAAACAAAACAAAAGGGCTACCATCCTTCATCCGTCCTTTAAATTTATGTTTGTTTGTTTCAGTTATCTAGAGTTTAGAGTGTCGAGTCTTGGCTTAGCAATGCCATTCTTCGTATGCTTGTAACATAGAGATTTTGACTTGCCACCACTAAATAGCCTATCCCACCAAACCCTTTGTTTCCTACCGTAAGCCTAACATTACAACCCTTTAAAGACCTCTTTGATAGTCTTTCCTAGGTGCTTACGCCAAAGCGATGGAGGTTTGATCTATTCTCAAGCCTATGGTAATCTATGTACTATGACCGGTTAATGAGTGTTTATCTTCCATTTCCAACTTGTTATATTTCATATACACCGAGATAGATGTGAGTATCCAAACACCCCATGAGGTGCTAGTATGTAATTTCCGTGCTTGTTATGACTTTTATGGGCTTATATGTGTTGTGGATTGTTTTAAACCAATGCTTCATGACCCCTAACTTATAAATTAATTGGCTAAAAGCACATTTGCTTGAGGACAAGCAAATACCAAGTGTAGGATATTTGATAAGGTTTTAAATGTACCTTTTGAGGGTCGTTTAAGCCCTTATTTGATCACTTTTGCATCCGTTATTACTTAATATCGTTCATTTTCACTTTTAGGTCTCTTGAAGGCAAATTGTCAGAATGGCACTTATTTGGACGAAAAGGCGCGGATATCTGAAGAAAATGGCCAAAGTCAAGAATCGAGACACTCAAGTCATTGAACTCATGCAAGGTGGCGCCATCGCTTAATCTGCGACTCCGTCGGAGCATTTTGTGACGCACGAAGCCAAATTTCTTATTTTCAAGTGGCGGTGTCGACTTTAAAAGAGTAGAACCGTCGCAACTCGGGCGGCCTAGATTTGATCCGCGGCGCCGGTGAAGAGACGGCGTCACAAGCATAAGGTGACGCCTGGAAGACTAACGTGGCCAAGACGAAACCCTAATGGCGGCATGGCCCGACGGCGTCACAAATCATAAGGTGACGCCGTCGCATATGTAATCTTATATAGAATCCGAATTTTTCAAGATTTGTGTAGTCTTTTGAGTAAAACCTAAACCTAACCAAGGCTGTCTTGTCAAGATTTTAGGGTTCCAAACCCTATCTTACATCAAGATAAGTGTTTTACTTCATTAATTCAATTATGTCTTCAATTATTTGTGTGTATGCTTGCATGTTCTCCATGTCCGCTAATTTACTTGTGTGTTTGCTTAGGGAATATGAAACTTAATTATTAAATATTGATTGGTTGTCTCTTATCTTAATTGATTAATGATCTAGCAATGTGATAGGTCATTCATTGTATAATTAATGCTTGATTAATCTTTGTGAACCTTAGGCTATAGCACTTAGAGCGGTTGTAGGCTAAACCATCCAAAGAAGGCCTTAGAGTTAGAGTTTATAATCCTAGAGGGTTTTGTAGGCGAGACCCTTTGGTAAGTTCAAAGAGTTAGGGATAAACGATACCCTACGACTTTAGACACACAACGCGATTAAGAATAAGGACGTGACAATTCAACCATCAATAGGAGATAATTAAGGAGTAATAAAACCTAAGTGAACACATCTTTAAACTATCATACGAGCACACAATAATTAGACATAGACTACATACACCTTAGATTAGATAAGTAGAGTAATCGGTGAAATACCAACCCCAAATCCAAACCCCGAGATTCGTACCTTTCCATTTCCAAAAAACATAAAAGATAAAAATAATCTTCCTCAACCCCAACCTTAGCGTAGTAACTTCTCACTAGCATTCCTATTCCCCAGAGAACGATATCAATACCCGTGGCTTACCCTAATACTACACTACAACGATTAGGTTCAACGCCTAGGGTGTTATAAAACTTGCTCGAAGAAAATGAAGTTCCTTTGACCCCGAACGACGCGTGTAGCGTTATCAAACGTTAAGAAGAGTCACCTTTTAGGTGTGGGTACTCCTCATGAGATTACTTCTGATGCGACTATGAAACTAGGGTGCTCGATTATGAAAACACCTTTCAAGTATTTAGGCGTTATGGTTGGTGGTAATATGTCGAGGCTTACTGCTTGGGGTGAGGCTATTTGTAAGCTGAAATCTCGATTATCAAAATGGAAGTTAAAAACATTATCTATTGGGGGACGTCTCACGTTACTAAAATCGGTCTTAGGATCTACTCCCATCTATCTTATGTCCTTGTACAAGGTGCCTAAGGCTGTCTTGAATGTGATGGAATCGATTCGTAGGAATTTTTTCAACGGCTTTCAAGGTGAGGATAAGAAGATCACGTGGGTAAAATTGAGTAAGGTGCTTGCTGCTAAACAGTATGGCGGGTTAGGGGTCTCTAGTTTCTTTGCGCTTAATAGAGCTCTCCTTTTCAAATGGGTTTGGCGGTTTATATCTCAAGATACTTCTTTATGGTGTCGTTTTATTACAGCCACACATGGGCCTCAATTACAGATCCGGTCTTCTCTTCCGTCCTCGACGTGGCATGTTATCCTTCGTGAGGTTCATGCCCTAAAGACTCAAGGTATTGATTTGATTTATCATTGTAAAAAACGAGTGGGCAACGGTTTGCTTACTCGGTTTTGGAGCGATATATGGGTAGGGGATACTCAGTTAAGCCTTCGGTTTCCACGTATATATGCCCTTGATTTGAATAAGGATATTTCTGTGGCGGACAAGTTACAGTCTTCGATTGATCTTTCCCTTCGCCGTTCTGTCAGAGGAGGGGTCGAATCGCATCAACTAGAGCAGCTTTTGGAGCTTCTAGGGTCGGTGATTCTGTCTAATTCTTGTGATCGTTGGTATTGGGATCTGAATGGGAACGGGGTTTTTTTGCGTTAAAGACGCTCGTAACTTGCTAGATGGTTTCTTCCTTCCTAAAGCTGATGTAGCTACGCGTTGGATTAAACAGATTCCGATTAAAATCAATATATTTGCTTGGAGAGTGTTTCTTGATCGCTTGCCTTCTAAGATGAATCTGTTGCGTAGGGGTGTTCAGGTCAGATCCTTGCTATGTCCTATTTGCAATTCTTATAACGAAGATGTGTCGCATTCTTTCTTTAGCTGCTCTTTGGCGGTTGATGTTGTTCGGCTAGTGTGTCGATGGTGGGATGTGGTTTGGACGCCTCTTGGCTCTTACTCGGATTGGCTATCATGGTTTAAGTCTATTAGGATGGGATCTAATATCAAATGCTTGTTAGAAGGCGTGTTTTATGTTTCATGGTGGTGCATTTGGAATTTCAGAAATCAAGAGCTCTTTGCGGTTCACAAGCCTCGGAAAGCGGTGATCTTCGATGATATTGTTGAGCTTTCTTTTTTGTGGTGTTCCGCTAGATGTAATTCTTCCATTAGTTGGGATAGATGGTGTCAAAACCCTTATTTGATTTCTTTGTAAGTTCGTTGTAGCTTCTTGCTAGCGTGTTTTTTTTTTTTTTTTTTTTTAATATAAAGTTGCCGTTCAAAAAAAAATATCGATGCAAATATGATGATATTTGATAAAAGCATTTCATTAAGAAAAGCCATTAAAAGATTTATCTTCTTTACACACACATCATATTCTCACTCGAATTACTTTATTTGATACTCGTTTTCACAATAGTTGAGATTAATGTAGAATAAAACTTATTTAAAGATTTAATGGACTAATTTTATCCGCTCATTTTATTTATAAAATTAAAAAAAAGAAAAAAAAAAGGAAAAAAACAATTTTCCACCTCTTTTTTAGAAATAAAATGCAAATAGTAAATCGTTAAGCGAAAAAAAAAGACACCATCGCGACGAGTATTTTTTTTATCTTTTAATAGACGGACACTTCGATATACTTTCGTCGAACTTTTTTTCAGTTATGTCTAAAATCATATGTGATTTGTATCACAAATCATTTGTGATACAAATCATATGTGATTTTTTTAGGCATAGTTAAAAAATAAAAATAAAAGTTCGTCGAAATTATATAGAAGTGCCCTTTATATAAAGACGATTTAATTTCCGTCGCGATGATATGATTCGTTTTGTGTAACGATTAACAGTTTGCGAGATATTTAATTTTTTTAATAAAAGTTTATATTTACTTTTTTTAATAAAAAAATGAATGATCAAAATTGATTACTTGGATCTTTAAAAAATATTGTATCTAAATTAAACTTTTCTCATCCTCACAATCTTCTCCGATGCATAAGGCTTCCCACAGTCGACTAGAAATTATCGGTCGGTCGAGGCATACGACCGACTTTAAAGTCGGTCGACACGAGTGTGGTTCTTTGGTCGCATATCGGTCGAGGGGAAGAATAAAACATCGGTTGTTATTTCAACCGATTTCAAACACTCCCATTTTCAAAAAATGTTACTGTTTAACTACAAAAAAAAAAAAAAAAAAAAAAACTTTACTACTTTACGTCGTATAAATACCAACCTCAAACACAATTTCAATCACAATTCAACCTCAAACTACTTCTCATCCATATTCACTTCCAACCTCAAACTACTTTTCATCCATATTCACCATGTTAAAGAAAAATACCCCACAATCAAAAAACCGACGATCCCGACTACCCCAAAATGCATCGGATTTTAATTTCTCGCCGGAAAACAACTTTGAATTAACTGGCATAACACCACAACAAAATCGGGGTATTCGCTTACGTCCACCAACTTTTGAATATCAATAACAACTACCATAACCCAATCAAAACCAAAAACCGTTTTACGTTAATCGTCAATTTGTCCCACCGCAAGGATCTAATACGGATTACCACCAAGAACCAAGTGGGTTATTGTATCGTCCCAACATGGACTTCTTGTACCCTTCCAAACCGTATCACAATATTCCTCGTCAAGATGTGTTAGGTTTATTGATAGTACTAATCTTGAAATGGACTTGGAGGATTATATGTCCGAGTATCCAACCCAAAACTATCCGTGTAAGTCAAGATGCTTCTATCCACTGTTACAAGTTTAGTGGGCAAGGTTCAAACGATCTCATGGAGTTCTATCAAACTCCACAATTGGTATCGAGCTTGGGAGGTCACGATCATAACTTTTCCTTAACCATTGGATTCGTACCACGAATATGGCTGCAGAAAATTGGTAAAGTTTCGAACTTTTATGGTTTTAAGGGTATTCCATTCATGTTGAAGGCGATGATATAGCGAGTTAAATTCGATTATTTAAATAACCTAGTACTTTTGAATGTCTCATTATTAATTGAACAGTTCGAAGAGACATCACCCATCAAACTAAAGAAGCCTTCATCTGATTTGAAGAATCAATTGATAAGGCAGAGATTTGTAAACCCTAATCCTCTAGTATATAAAGAGGACATGGGATATAGGTTTCATAATTAAGTCTTCCAATATGTAGCTACAAAGGATCCTGTTACAAGTTTAGTGTAACCACGATCAAATAATATTTGGGGCTTGGAGTGATTATTAAATATAAACCTTGTGTCAATAACAATTAATGTTTTGTTCTATGTTCCTGCAGATAACCATTGTTATTGTTAAACCCTAAGGCTCAAGGACAAAGGCAAAAGCCCGAACCAACCAAGAAGGCCGAACCATGGACAAAGGCGGAAGAGATCGCGATTTGTAGAGCTTGTGTTTTGTGATGGAAAACTCGGAGAGAGGAAACGCTATGAACAGGCACCGCTTTTGGAGGAGGTGATAGCGTATTTTGAAAAGGAAACTAGCTCAGAAAGAACCTATGACTCCATCACGACCAAATGGAAGAATAAGATTCGTAATAAGGTTGGGAATTTTTGTGCTATTATGGATAATATTAAGAAAAATCATGGAAGTGGTGAGAATGATGGAGACGACAAACAAAAAGCTCTTAGAGAATACCGTATGATGTACGGTCATGATTTTACCTTGGAGGATTGTTGGCAAATTTTGAGGACTCATGATGCTTGAAAGAATTGTGAGATGCCGGCTTTCAGAACGAATAGTCGGAAGAAATCAAAGGGTTCTACAACTACCTCGGGGTCAACCCAAGGTCCTTTGCATTTCCAAAACGATGATGATTCTGATGATGAGGAATAGACTAGAGAATCACGACCAGAAGGTCGTGACGCAGCAAGGAAGAAATCATCCTCCTCCTCTCGTGATCAACCATCAGAATCATTTATTGGTTCGTTAGCCAAAACCTTCTTCAAATTCAATCCGTCAAAAGCGGAAAAAGCTAAGGGTATAGAAGATGCGTACATAAGGTTGAGGGAAAAAGAGCTGGAGATGAAAAGAGAGAAAATTGAGCTCCCAAAACAGACGATGGCATTCATGGCTCAATCAAAACGGGAGACTGACTTAATTTTCTACAATACCCCAATTGACCAAAATTTGCCCCCACGACAACTAGCCGAACTGATGGAAATTAAGGAAACAATCAAGGCATGCTACAAATTAGATTATTAGTTTAAGTTTGTAATGTTTATTTGAATTTAGTATTGTAATGTTTTTAATTTTAGTGAATTTAAATTTTTTGTTTAAAATGTTTGAATTAAAAAACTAAAAAATAAAAAAATAAAAAAATAAATAAAAAGTCAGTAATCGACTATGGCAACTTGACGTGTATTCCGTCGCTCGGAAGGAAAAGCGATGTAGTCGTGACCGAGTCTTTATTTTTTATTTTTTATTTCATGAAAGAGTCCGTCACGACCGTGGATAACCTAAAGTCTTTACGCAAACTTTTATGAAACTAACATATTTGAAATTTGATTTATCGAGTTTGCGAACAAGTTACTAACTCGGCAAAAGCCAATATAGATCAAAATTTGTAGGAATGAATCTAATAATATCAAATTCATTTTTTATTATGATTAACTTTCACCTTTTTTAAAAATTAAATATCTCGCAAACCGTTAATCGTTACACGATAAAATTATATATCATGACGAGAATTAAATTATCTTTCTATAGATATGCACTCAATATATATTTTTAACCATTTTTTTCAAAATTTTTCAACAAAATCATATATGATTTGTAAAATCATATATGATTCATACCTTTTACTGAATCATATATGATTTTTGAGAATCATATATGACGTAAAAATCATATATGATTCATAAAATTGAATCATACATGATTTTTGAAAATCATATATGATTCGTAAAATCATATATGATTTTTCTGGACCTATTTTTGAAAAAAATGATGATTTAAATATATAAAAGTGCACCAATATAGAAAGATAATTTAATCGTTTGCATATTTTATATTTTGAAAATTTACATCTTGTAAGATATGTTGTTTAAAAAAATGTGGAAAATGATTTTTATTAATTTAGATAAAAGATATATATGATATATATATTTATATATATATATATATAGTTCTATATCGATCTCAAAAATTACTATGAGAAGGTTCCAAAATCCTTTCCAGTTACATATTTAAATTAATTAATACCTAGCATTGAACAATGAGATGATTTAAGTACACCAAATCACCAAATATAAAACGGAAGATCGTTTGCATATATTATATTTTGATTTGCATCTTATATGTATAACTAGTTAAAACAGAATATATATATATATAGTATAACGGTTTAAGGCATATGATAAAATCTTAGTCAAAAAATAAAGTATGCAAATCACTTTTCCTATAAAAGGACTCACTTGGTCTCAAAATAGTTATTCAACAATAAAAACACACAATTTAAGAAAAAAAATTTACGGTTTTTTGATTGTAACTTTTTGTAGAATAACCCTTTTATTTTAAAGTTTGTAATAATAGCATCAAATAAGGGTGATATAGTAAAATCGATCAAAACTTCTTTTCTAATTTTAACAATGAACAACTAATTTAAGATAACCCAAAATAAAAAAGAAACACGAAAACGAAAATAGAACTTCGTATTTGAAAACCAAGGTTGTAAAAATCGTGAGGCGTTAGTGAGGCGGTTGGGTAGGGCCTAGCGATTAATCGGTTAGGCGGGGATTAATCGGGAATTAATCGGATTAGAATTTTTATGCACAAAATTGTAATTTTAGATATTGTATTATATCTTTTATATAATAAAATAATTACATCATTTCGGAGTGTTTTTGGAAAACTCTTCTTATTGAAATAAAAATTGGGCCAATAGAAGAGCTCAATTTCGCCACGTAAGCAAAATTATCAGATGTGATTGGTTAATAAAAGTCAAAATTAAATTGATTTTACTAAACTTTAATAACTTTAATAAATTTGGTTGATAAAAAAAAACACATAAAAATATAGGTGTCAAATTGTGAAAACAAAAACTTCAAAAAGATGAGGTAATTAATAAAACTTTAGTGGTTGATTTTTAAAAATTATATAGAGTTAAGTGTAATATTATAAACCTCCATGTTTTTAATAACTTTGATTATAAACAAAACCCCTTATACTTTCTACCCTTTAAACTTTATATCTTAAAAATACAATGTATACGTTGATTTAAAATAACAACATATAAATTTACATAAGATTATAAGTATCAAATTTTTTTTTTACTATATATCGCTCAATAAGGACTCATTTATTTCATTTTAAAATAACCTACGTGGACACGAGTTTACATTTAAATACGGCTAAATTCATCGAAAGCGGAATATAACTATCAAATTGTAAGCACGGTTTACTTTAATATAAAAATAAATATACGCGATTGTACTTATAACAATGATTCATGTAACTCTTATTTATTTATATAAAGCTATCTAGAAAAACATTTTTATAAAACATCAACATAATATCAACGCTCATTATAAAATAAGTATATTTTAACTTTATCAACACTAATTATGTGCTATTAAACTTGCATTTGTGTACAATATAATATCAGTAGTGAAATTTAAATAACGATAACAATATCTTTGTCAGCTAAATAAAATTAAATCTTGAGTTAGCTAACATAAATTTTTATGTGTAAACTTCGTGCGTGCACGAAACTTATAACTATATAATTATATGCAATTACCTTTAAAGACATAATATTCAATATTAATACAGAATTATTTTTTTTGTTAAAACCCTGTGCTTGCACAGGTATTATAACTAATTATATGTATGAGATAAGCATAGTGCATTAAAGTTCAAATATTTCAAGTGATCAAATATAAACATAGAGTAGAGTTATTTTACATATCAAACTTTTCTTACATACTAAAGGACTCATCTCCACCATTCATTTAAAAAGAAATCAATGGGTGTGATTAAAAGCATTTTATTATTTTACCTATTTTTATAATTTAAATATCTCTTAAACCGTTAATCGTTAAGCAAAATAATTACGCAATCAGTGACGAGCGTTTAATTATCTTTCTATGACGCAAGACTTTGATATACTTTCGAAAAAGAAAAAAAAATCATTTTTTCACGTTTTTCTTCTTTTTTTCGTTTTTCTTCAAACTCGAACCAGATGAAATATCATATATGATTTAACACTAATTTAAAGATCACATGTGATATTAATGTTAAATCACATATGATATAATATCATATGTGATACTAGTGTTAAATCATATATGATATACATATCATATATGTGGTATTCATATTAGTGTTAAATCATATACGATTTTTCGTGCAAATTTCAAAGAATGTAAAAACAAAAACTTAGAAAAAAGTGTAAAACACAAAAAAAATTTGTCGAAAGTATATCAAAGTGCTTATCTATAGAAAGATAATTAAATGCTCGTCTTAATGGTATATATTTTTTCGTTTGACGACTAACGGTTTGAAAAATATTTATATTTGAAAAAAAATGATGAAAGTGAGTTTTTTAATTGTTGGGATTAATCTAATCAATTAGATCTAATAAAAATAGAGGGTGGAGATTAATCCCTTAGTATGTAAAGAAGTTTTTGTCCTCAAATGATCTTAAATCTATAAACATAATACATAATTATTCAAAGTTTAAATTCAAATATAGATATTACTCGGTTTGTTGACCGATTTTAAGCGATCTTTAACCAAACCGATTAAATAAGTTGATTATAATAAATCAAGACGTTTGCTGAGCGATTATCGATTATGCGAGAATTAATCGGCCGCCTGAACTGATTTTTATAACAGAGTTGAAAACGTCGACGAAAAGAAGAGTCACATATTTTTTTAAGAGAGGTGATATTCAGCGCGTTTTTGATTAACGCACCATGTCATCCATGCATTATAGTTTAGACGAATAAATTACAATGCACAGATTGTGGTGCATTAATAAAAAAAAGTGGTGTGATTATCAATTCCCATTTTTTAAACTCATTTTCTCATGTTGAATAATTTATTGAAATTCTTCACAAACTTTCACACCTATAACAAAAAAATACTATTCCTTCAAATCAAGTTGGGTAATGCTAGATTGCTGTCAGTACCCACTCTCCACCCCCAATCACAACTACTAAAACTTCCCAATAAAACACCTATTTCCCATCACTTTTTATACCACATTCCCTCATTTACTCACTTCATTACAATGACCATCACAGCCATAATAACCCTCCTCCTCGTCACCACCACCGCAGCCATGACCACGCTCCCATCCGATATATCCGCCTTAAAAGCCATAAAATCTGCAATCAACCCATCCACCATACCCTCATACTCATGCCTAGGCTCATGGAACTTCACTTCTGACCCATGTGCCAACCCACACATAACACATTTCCTATGTGGTATTTCATGCTCTAGCAACCGAATCACGCAACTCACATTCGATCGCATAGGCTACTCAGGAACACTCTCACCACTTATTTCCAAACTGACTCAGCTCGTAACAATTGATATATCAGAAAATAAATTCAGTGGCCCAATACCTATGTCACTTTTTACCCTGCCAAATCTCCAAACATTAAACCTTCGATCCAATTCATTTTCGGGTTCTATCCCACCTTCTATATCAAATCTTAAATCATTAGAAATTATAGACATTTCCCATAATTCGATATCCGGGATATTGCCTGACTCATTTAGCTCACTCATTATCACTAGGATTGATCTTAGTTTTAATAAACTTACTGGATCAATACCTAAATTGCCCAAAAATTTACTAGAGCTTGCTATTAAGTCTAATATGTTATCTGGGAACTTGTTAAAAAATTCGTTTAGCGAGTTGGCTCAGCTGGAAGTTGTGGAGCTTAGTGATAATTTGTTAACTGGGACTATTCCTGGGTGGTTCTTTTTACAGCCGTCTTTGCAACAAGTTAATATTGCGAATAATGGATTTACGGGTATTGAAATATTCAAAGGTGTTGATAGTAACCTTGTTGCGGTCGATATTGGATATAACAAGATTGGTGGTTATTTGTCCGGGAATTTTACGGCGTATCCTGTGTTATCGTCTTTGTCACTAAGGTAATGTTTCCTAATTTATATGAAGTATCAGTAGATAGATATGTGAATATTGAAAAGCATGGAATAGCAATAATTGATATCTTAGAGGGTGTGTGAGATTTGCTTATTTTAATGTGGTTATCTACTTAAAAATAACCAATTATTAAAATTTAGGGTAAGATGAGCATTTTTTTTATGAATAATTAAGTACATATTTATGCTTACGAGATACAGTATAGTAGTATTATGTTTCTTGTTAAACCCGTTATGAGCTTTGGGTCCAATAAGGCTAAGCTGACTAACCTAATTATCTACATAATATTCTCATCAATCAATATTGTACCACTATTTATCCCAATACCCGAAACTAACAATCTAATCTTTTAGCCCAAAAATGCTAAATCATGCTTCAACATCATTGTAAACTTAATATTATTCCTTGTGATACAAAAAACTAACGGGACTTCATTGATCTTTAGGTACAACAAGTTACATGGACCGATCCCCGTGGAGTACAGCAAAAAGACGACTTTAAAAAGGTTGTTTTTGGATGGAAATTACTTAAGCGGTTTGCCGCCTAAGGAATTTTTTACCGGAAAATCATCGGTTTCCGGCAGCTTAGGGGACAATTGTTTAAAGAGTTGCCCGACATCTTCGCAACTATGTTTAAAATCCCAAAAGCCATCGTCAATATGCCAGCAAGCATATGGTGGGAAAGTGAAACCAAAGTCATAGTGTCAGTCCATGTTTTCTGTTTGTTTCTATAGTACTATATCAATTATTTAGTCCTAGATTTTAATAAATAGCAACATATTTGTGTCACACAATTATAGTTTGAGGATAAACAAACAACAACAAACTACAACTCACCATGATAAATACACTGATGAATCGGTCACGAAAAAATCGGGGACCCACAAAATGAATCAGGACCCACGTTTTTAGCGCAAAATTTTCACACAATAAATAGTAATATATATAGTTTATTGTATGAGATAGATTCTTTAGGTTTGATTATTATATAATCCTAGTTCAACTAAACTTAAATGGGATTTTTAACTTGTCACGGTGACACAAGCTTTCAAGCATCTAATAAACTACACCATTCGTCCTTCGTGGTATCGTTCATAGTGAGTTCGTCCTGGACTAAAAAATTGCACCGATTGGTCCTTATCTATCTGCGAACGTTAGTCATCGTCGGTCCTCACCTTAACTTGGTTGGACTAACAGGCGTTAAGCTATTTAAGTGGAGGTATAATTATCTTTTCCAACCCACACCACTTTTGTTTTTTCCACCCATTTTTGTCTTATACCCAAGGACTAATGGTGTAGTTTACTCATCATTTTATTTCATTTAATCAAAACCATAACCCTAGTTTCACTGACCCTCCTCCTCTTTATCGGTATGCCGACACCACTCTTTTCCGGCCATCTCAGGCCACCACGTCGTCTAGCCGTCACCCATCTCATCTCTCCGACAACTGCCGCTAGTGTAACCATCATATGCCGCCACTTCCACCCATGTTGACACAAGTTGCAACTGTTAGAAGGATAGAATGGGTCACGCATAGGTTCAGTTTGGTGTTTGTGCCCGTGGTTTAATTTGCGCCAGTGGCTCGCCTTCCTCATCTCCTTCATCTCATCTCTCCTTTTTTTTTTTTTTCGTGGGTAAGTCGACAAGAACCATTTCATTTACTTCTTTTGATTTTTATCCGTGTGGTAGTTTTGAGAAACATGTTCTTGATAAAGATTTCGTGGGTGGAAGATATTTTTTTTAAACCGAGAAAAGAAAACAAGTTTTGAGATCCTTCACCATCAGGAAATGGTATGCAAAAAGGTTAAAGATTGATTTGTTGGTACTTCATTTGTTGATAAATGAGATGTTACTTGAAGTTGGTGTGTTTAAGTCTCGTCTATTTAGTCGATATAAGTAGGAAAAAGAAGTTTCGGTTAATCAAGCGTGGGGACTGCTATTGTTGATTGTATATCTAAATTTGCTTTTGTGATTGATTTGTGGTTCTTTGGAAAGTAGTAGTCCAATATTAGTTTAATTGCCGTTACTCGTGATCTTGAATTCATGAGAAATGTTTTTACTGATAATGATGATTTGTATTTTCATTGAACCTAAAGAAATTTTATAGTGGGTTTTTAACATATATAGTTTGAGTTATTCTGGATCTATAGTATATGCTTTTTTAAGTTGGGCTTTAAAGTTTTTTGTGGTTTATGGTATTGAATTTGGTGTTTTGATTTAATGATGTTTCTGGAAATATGATAATGGTGGGTGTGGTGATGAAGATGAAGATGAAGTTAAATAAAGAGGATGAAGATGGTTGAAGATGATTGTGGGTGGTGAAGGTTGGGTGGGAAAAGACAAAAGTGGTGTGGGTTGGAAAAGACAATTATACCCTCCACTTAAATAGGCTTAACGCCCGTTAGTCCAACCAGTTAGGGTGAGGATCAACGATGACTAACGTTTAGCGAGATAAGGACCAACGGTGCAATTTTTTGGTCGAGGACTAAACTTCTTGATGGTCGCGTATCTGCGAGACGACGGTGTAGTTTACTCTATGTTAATTGAAATTAATAGTTCTCAAAATTTGTAACGTTTACCATAATATATCACTGTTTTGTATAGAAATAAAGTTATTTAAAAAATCAAAAATTTATTAATTTAATGATTGAAACTTAAGTCATCATGACACAAGTTAAAAAAAAAAACCCCGACTTAAATACATTATGATGGTAGAACTATATATTTTTTTTAACGGCTTGTAGTACTATTTTATAGTGCTTGCTAAATATGTTTTTCTTAAATAGAAGGATGATGTATCAAATAAATAAGAGAAATGGTCGGTTGTTATTGTCAAAATATTATCTGATACAAATAAAAATTATTCTAGATGAGCAAAACATGCCACATGCATCACTTCTTGAATTGAATTACTCCGTGTTTGTTTTATACTCGTACCAAAGTAATTTAAACCGACACCTAGTTACAACTTTTCTGTTTTTGTAAAGAGATACTCCGTATGATATGATACCTAAAGTTATCTTAAAATAGTTTAAACCAGTGATCGTGATCTTGATTGTTGAAGGCATAAACTTATTTATTTTACAACCATCAAAATCACGTAGCGTGCTTTAAGTTCAACTTTAAAGCGCGTTTAGTAGAGAATTTGAAAGAAATGAAATAAGCGGATAATAGAAATCAGGAGAATAGAATCAAAGAGAATTTTGTTCAATTCTAATGTTTGGAACAATGTAGTCTTGACAGAAAAACGAAAAAAAAATATATTTTTCTAAATAACATTTTGTCATATAAAGGCTACATGTATTTGTCTCATTGATTTTTTTAAATTATTTTTCTAAATAAAATTATTTAATTTTTTTTAATTATTTAAAAAAATATTTAAAAATTATTAAAAACAAATTACTTTCTTTAATTTTTTAATTATTTAAAAAAAAATATTCTTAAAATAATTAAAATTTATTTTTTAAAACTTATTTTTTCAAAATTTATTTAAAAACATTATTTTTAAAAATGTATTTTTTTTTAAAAAAAATCTTACAAAATACTCTCATTTCTCCCATTTCCCAACTAAAACTAGTGGAAATGAAAGTTACAAAATTGCACTACCAATTCTTTACAAATTCTTCACAATTTTTCACCTTTTTATTTTTCTAACATACCAAACAAAGAAATTTGATTCATTTCTATTTCTCCATTCTCATTTCCCTCTACCAAACATGCCCTTAGTCTATATATCATATCTCTTTTGTAAAATCCCAATGCATTATGAGTGTACTTTATCCATAAAACTACAAAAAGAACATGTAGATATTCCACTTTGTAAAAGCCAAAATAAAAGCAGTAATTTTTGGGTAAAGATTCCCCAGGAGGGAAAAAAAATGAACCCGTGATTCTTAGAAAATTAACCGTAGACTTAACTACATTTTTGGTCTTTCTGTTTTATCGGTATTTCTCATACTATTTCATTTTGAGACCATCTTTTAACAAAGTATCCGGTTTGGTCCAAAATTGAAACATCCATATCGTATTTAGTCCATTTTTATGTTGACCGTTAAATTGACCAGTTACGAAATGTGAAATGCTTAATAATGAAATAACTAAATTACTCTCACTTTATTCTTTCTTTAAATATGTATGAGTGAGTTGTGTGTGAAATGACTAACATACCTTCACATTAAACAGTCAAACATAGTCAAAGTAACGGTGTTAGTAAGTTTGGACCAAACACGAAATGGATGTTTCATTTTTGAACTAAACCCGAAACCTCTTAAAAAGTTGGACTGAAAATAAAATACCCGACAAAGCACAAGGACTAAACATGTAGTTAACTCTTAACCGAGAACTGAAAAGGCCAATTATTTATGAGAATTGATTTACACACATTAAGGATTGATAATGACACCCCTAATGCATTCGATGCATGTACAGTACTAAGATCTTGTTTTAGCTATTTGTGCATTTGAATGTGCAAATAAAAAATTAAAGTGTACAAATCATTATTTATACATTTTAACGTAATATTTATAACACTTCAAAAAAAAAGTTTAGCGTAGAGGGTGTGCATGGAGGAAAGCAAATGGAAGGGCCCTTTTCCCGAAGGAAACACACACCTTGTGTTGAGGGAATAATGACTTCTTTTCCCTAGCGGCAGTCAAGTCCCGCATTTTTTCAAAGAGAGAGAAACAATTATAATAAGAGATAAATATTATTTTATTGTGTTATGTGTGTATTTGTATTTTAGAGGTACTTTTAAATGATAAAAAGTAGAAAAAAAATAATGAAAAGAGAGAGGATGTTGCAATAATTAAAGAAAAGTTAAAGATTAAATTTTAAAAAGTGACGTAAAAGCTCGATGCCATGAGGAAAAACTTTTCAACACACCTCTAACCTTAGAACTATTGTCAGGATTATGACCTCCTTACATAAACAACATGCAACAAAAGATACACCATCTTTTTATGTAAGGTGAACGCAACCATGCGTCGAGCACAAAGCGAACTATATATTTTTATGTAAGGCAATATATAGAACGCAACCATGCATCGAGCCCAGCGAACTATTCTTTTCTTTAAGTGGCTTACTCCATTTTGAGTTAGCGGGTTTTAAGCTTATCTGCTAGAAACCCAACTTTAATTTTTAAGTTGATTTGTGTTTTAGTAAACATTGTTATTGTAGTTGTCATCAATGTAAGGCAATAGAGATAGATATACCATCTGCTTTTGCTAATGCACAATTGCACATTATTGATCATTCGTATCAAGAGCGCTAAGACATGTCCTATGGACAAGATTTTTCATGTTGAAATTAGGTGTAGCGCACAGTCTCGTGGCCTAACCGGCATATCTCGTGAATGTGTCCAGTGTCGTCTCGAAATTTACGGAGGTCTTGGGCAAAATTCAGTTTGACTATAAAATTGAGGCTTAATAATAAAATCTAAATAATATTATAAAGAGATGAAATCCGAAATAATAAGTTCAATAGTGTATTTGCCAGCATTTTTCGAAGCAAACTTTTGAACCAAATATCGGTAGTCACTCATATAAAAAGTTTGAGGCTCCTATAATTTGGAGGCTCTTTGCAATTCACTTGGCACATCCCTCGTATACGGCTGCGATTATGTCAAACCTTTCCTCTCAAATTAAAATATTATATTTCAGCCCCTCTATAAAAAATTGTTCAAGCTTCGTCTCTTATAGTAAGCCTCGGTAGCCTAGCAACATTATGCAATAACACACAACCTGTGTTGGAGGCTGGAAAATACGGACCACAACATTGAAATTTTGACACACAAAATGAAACGTCAACCACAACAAACTTAAGTTCCTAAAACTAAAAGCAACCTAAGTTGGTATAATTCTTGTATGGTCGAATATGGTTTTAACTTTAAAGAGATGTTGGTTGGGTCCCTGATGGAGGTCAATGAAGATGATTTTGGTCATAAGTATGCAAGCATGCAACATAATTAATTAACCATGACACAATCATTAATATTAAACAACTTAATAGATCTCATGTGGATCAATAACTTTTATTTGATTTGTTAAAAGGTAAAAGCCATAAAATAACAACGTACTTTCTAAAATTTACTGATTTGAAACATTTACTTTTTTATTAACATATACACCCACGTACTTTCAAATTTTGTTCCGACTTTACCTATATGACCGATTTATATTAATATAATATCATATTAAATAATATTATTTTGTTCCGACTTTACCCATATTGTAATAAAATAATATTATTTAATATGATATTATATTAATAAATCGGTCATACGCCGTTTTTAACAAAATCGAAAGACGTACAGATATGTTAATAAAAAGAAGTTGTTCAGTCGACATTTTATTAAGACGTTGTTATTTTAAATTTTACCCGTTGTTAAAAGAAGACAACTTTTATTTGAGAGGAGTTGGTTACGAGTAGTATGACAAAGCTTTTCTAGACAAATGGGGCTGGCACCTGGGACCAATACTCCAACTTGACAACCTGTGTAAATCCAATCCTGGACCGCTATTCTTTTGTATAGCCTACCAAATAATACGATACATGGAATTTAGGGGTGTTATTCGGGTTGATCTGGTCCAGTTTGGGTTGGTCGGGTCAGATCAATTCGGGTCAATGCAAAAAAAAAAAAACCATACTCGAATCGTACCTTGTTTAAAACTCTGATTATTCGGGTCGGGTCTAGACCATTTAAGAATTATACAATTTTGGTGTTTACACTTGAAAGTATATAAAAATTAGAAAGAAAAAAATCAAACTAGAGTCACTCTGGTTGACCCGAACCCGATTAAGACACATATATATATTAGTGTTGGGATTTTAGAACTACGTTAGCCAAGTAACGCATACGAGTATGCAGCGGATATGGATCTAGTTAAAGCAATTAGGTTAACACGTATTTAATAAACAATATTGAATAAAAGGTAAATAATAAAACTAACATTTGGCAAATATTGTACGCAAGTGAACGAACAAAGAAACAAAAAAAAAACCCAAAGTATCTAAAGTAGATACCTTTGAGTATCACACAAACACATAAACCGAAGTACATTCGATAAAGAGCTAATGAGAACGATTACACAATCAACCCTTTGATAATCACTTGAATAACTCGAACAAGAAACCACCAAGACAAACTTGCTCGCGCGAGAACCATTCATTCGATGAACAATAACACCAACTATACCCGATATCGGATAGAAGCTATCCGATATCTTCCATGTGTTTTGTTCGAGAAGTAAGCCACGACCAGAAACAAAATCACCCCTGTCATTGCTCGAGAACTAGGAACCAACAAGAATCACCAATCTAACAAATCCTAAACACTTGAATCTAGTGCAAGTTTATGATTGAATAAACTAACTTTAAAATCTAATTGACTTACAAAGAATTCGAATGAGAATTAAAGAACAGAAAGTAGTGGATCGGTTTTTTAGGTTTTAGGATAGTAGAATAATACGTGCATGTAAATGGATCGTGCAAATCCTCATGTTGAAGTGGGAATGTATTTGCTTATATAGCAAAATCAAACGTCCCTTTGCTTGTGTAACACCCCCAATTTCGTGATACGCAGCGGAATTCAAGTGGGTGTTAATTTATGGCACAACAATTATATCAATAGAAAGTTAACGCTAATTGAGTCGTTTTAAAAGATTTATCATTCGATTTATATAAATATCGAGTTTACAAAATTAGGTCCCAGTGGTTTCTGAGTTTATTAAATAAGTTTTCGAATGATAATATAGCCTTTCGAGTAAGTATCCGCCATCCTCGTAAATTATGAACCCGAGATAAACATGCTAAAGTGTCAATACAAAGGTTGGTGAGTTCATAGAGTTTATGATTAAAACAGTTGAGTTCAATAGTTTCGAGTTTGAGCGATTATTGTAATAAATACCAATATCGATGAAATAAGTAGTGGGTTACGTTGTTATACACCCATAGTTCGCTTGTTTAGTAATCAGTTGAACACAAGTTTTAAGGTTGGGCGCGTTGTTGCACCCATAAATTCGATGAGTTGCAACATTTGTATCATTGCAACACAATATATATTGCCTTAAGTCTCATGAACGCAAACCTTAACACTAACACGTCATAATAATGACGAAGTTACAAACATCATAATAATGATGTGAGCAACAATACCCTCGGTGGAGTTTGCCATTCTTCTAGTATTCTCAATAAAGTGCATTTGGTTACCTATCCGGCTAACACAAATGGGGCGTCAACTGCCAATAAATCTATTCACTATATTCGCTTTCACTCGCAAGTTATTAATGGTTCATGTTATGAGGGACTTTTAGTGGCAATAGTGTAAGTAACTTAAGCAATAGCAATCAGATGTAGGTGTAGCATAGAAAAATACTTGTGTTCGGATTTGTAGCATGTATCTCCCCACGAGTTTGAAAAACAAGTAAAAAGTGGGACTATGAACTCACAGTAATATGCAAAAGTTTTAGAGTACTTATAAAAGTGAAAGCATGTAGTTGAGCATGTATCTCCCCCAAAGCATTAATAAACAAGTATAAAAACGAGGCTACGAACTCACGGTAATTCATAAGAGTTTAAAATAAATGTAAAAATATAAAGCAATATTTGAGCATGTATCTCCCCCAAAACGTTCAAAATAAGGAAAAGAGGGGCTATATGACTCACGGTAATATGTAAAAGTTTAGAGTACTTGAGAAAGTAAATGAAAGTAGTTGAGCATGTATCTCCCCCAAAAGAGTTTACAAAACTAATAAATGATAGAAAATGGGGCTACGAACTCACGGTAATTCGTAAGAGTTTAAAATAAATCTAAAAATATCAAGCAATATTTGAGCATGTATCTCCCAAAACGTTAAAAATAAGGAAAGAGGGCTATGACTCACCTCGATGTTACGAGAGTCCGGATGGAAAACAAATTAAGTAATGTGAATAAATTCAAGTTTATGCGATGATAATGCTTTATCGTAGGGTGTGCACAGTTCGGTTTGGGTCGGTTTGGCTAAACCAAACCAAACCACAATGTTCGGTTTTTATAGAACCCAAACCGAAACCTGCTTTTGCGGTTCGGTTTTTCGCTTTGTTATCGGTTTCGGTTCGGTTTTCGGTTTTTCGGTTTCTAACCATTAATATTTGGGTACTAAGCATAATAATGTATATTGACATATAAATAAGACATACGAGTTAGTATGTCATGTTTTAGTATATCGTTAAGATAAATATATTATAAATTCAAGTTTATAGTTATTTAATCATGATGATAATGCTTTATCGATAGTTAGGTAACCATGAAGTCTCTTCTACTTTAAAATTAGCAATACTTATCTTTCTTATTTTTATGGCTCGGATGATGGATATTAAATTTTATCGAAACCCAGTTGTTAAATATTTTATGTTTCCAAAATGTTAAAATTTACAATTTTAAATATTTACAGTTTTTACCCTTGCACTTTCAAAAATGACACTTTAAACCCTCAACTATGGGTTTTTGACAAATTCATCCTTGGATAACTAACTTTGAAGAAATTACATTTTTAGCCCAAGAAAACTTTATCTTTCAATTTTTATACTTGTAGTTTTATAAGAAATATTCACTTGTTTTAGGCCTAAATTGACAAAAGTGCGGGTAAATATAAGCGAGGCCTCAAAAGGTTTTTACTACGTTCTTGATCCCTTCAAGAGTTTGTCCGGTGGTCTTTCTAATGGTTCAAACTAGAAGTATTAAGCTCTTACGGTTTGGTCGCAATGATTTCTCAAAGTAGGGGGTTTAGGTGCCTTTTGTGAAAAGTGTTGGTTTTGGGCGATAACATGCCCAAATGAGGACAGATTTTACACGAGACAAGCCAATATTTTTATGACGCAATTGATCCTTTAAACACTTTGCTGTAAGCTCTTTAATATGGTATAGGTCTCATATTTTATTTATCTTTGGTTTAGGGAGAAACAAACCCGTGAACATGGTCACTTGGCCACGTTGCGGTTTAAGAAAAAGTCATTTTTAACCCATTAAATTTTACGGTGTCACCTAGGGACATTGTAATATGTTAATTAACTCTTTTTAAGTTATTATCTAACATTCTATAACTCCTACGACTCAAATTTTGAAAAATGCATGCAAGGTCTTTTTATGAAAATCTCACGAGTCACCTTCTTTTTAGTTGATTATAAAAGAGACTATAAGAGCTTTTAAAGACGTTATTGGGGCTTTAAAATCCTTGCAGCGAGCTCTTTAAAATGGTGTAACTCTCATACTTAACAACCCTTTATCTAACGAGATATCAATTATGGAAAAGGGCTACTTAGGCCAGTTTTGACAAATTGAAATTCTCGTTTTCCAATCATAAAACTTTATATACTTTGCATGCAACCTTGTGAAATGTTGTTTAACTCATTTTCAATGTTTCTAAGATAGTTCATAATCGAATTTATCAAAAATCCCAAGTTTTTCCCAAAGACATGTTGTAAAGGACTTTTGGTTTTTAGGACTTATGGCCCTAATGGTGTGCCGTTTTTATGCATGACACTTAGGCTTTTCAACCATGTTATGGGGGCGTTTTAGAGTGTCCTAGGTGGTGTTTACAAAGGTACTTTGGTTGGCCCTAATACCTTTAACCCGATGTAAATAAATGGGGCGCAAGTAGGGGGCTGGGACTGTTTTTGTAACATATATATAACAGCTGTTGGGATTTTTATGAAAATATGACTTCGTTATGCGTTTTCTGGACCCGTGCTCTTGATTTTTTGAAGAAAACGTCGTTCCGGACAACTTTCGTGCTTTAACTTTTTCATGAAACGGACCAGAAACGCCTCGAATTGCGTGCCCGATTGTGACAATTCGTATTTTCAGGTCATTCTCAAAACATTACTCATGCTTCATTATTTATCATTTATCGTGAACTAGGTTTACGAGCATCAAATTCACGTAACCATAATGGTTTAGCTGTGAATTCATGATCATATCATCGAGGACATTTCATATAGACTAGATTTAGTCTACATAACATCAATAACATCATTTCATATCGGTTCATGCATGATTTTGCATTTATTCATTAAACGTTTATTTTTCCTATTAAATAAACGCTATCGCATAAACATTATTTTGAAACATTGATGTGACACTTCCAAAAATAATCTTAATATATTTTTATACTCATTTTTAGACTATAAAAATTATATTATCAATTTACCCGATGTTTTCAATTTATTTCGTATATAAATTGTTATGTTTATATAATTACGACTTGCCAGTAAATTCAACCCGATAAATATTTATTCACTCAATTTTGCAAGAAATGTATTTTTATAATTTTAGGACCTCAATATATTTTATCTTGACCGTTAAAAGTTATTTTTATCAAACGCTACTCTAAATATTCAAATGTGTATTTAACTTACCACATATCCTCAATTTACTTACATCTAATTACTTGTACATGTTTAAAAAAATAAATAATAAATAATCTTAAACAAATGAACCCCTTGTCGGACCTGAGGGGTTAATCATCACAATTCTTGCAAATATCTCTAGGATATGTATATTATACTACCCTTAAACCAAATAACAATTCCTTTTCACTTCATTTGCAAACAAAAGATCAAAAACCATATCTTGCTCTTTCTCTCCAAAATTCGGCAGCCACAAGACCAAGAAGAAGGAAGCTTCAAAATTTTAATAGACAAGATTTTTAAACACTAGTATCACTTGTTGTATAGGTTTTGCAATAAAAACCTCAAGTGATTCGGAAAAACCCTTTGTCCTTAAACCTCATCATATTTCTTGTAAGCATTCATATTCATGTTTTTATTTCACATTCATTATTATGGTCATATCATTTTATTTGAGAAACATGCAAGTTATGTGATGTTTATACCACTTTTTAAGGTTTTTAAGTGTTAAATATGTATAATCCATCCTATAATTACTCCTTGTTATATATTAGTTTTGGTGATGTCTAGGAACCCATGACACCCTAAGAAGGTGTATGGTAGGATTAGAATAGCTTCGGAGTTGTTTTGTATTGGTTAGAATAGGTTTGGCGCGAGAAAAACTCATTTTGACAAGTTTACATAAGGGTCTGTCCATATTTTTGAAATCTGGAAAATCCGACAGTTTGTAAAATATTTTGGGCTAGATATTTAGAAAATACACTTCAAAACAAAAACGTGGCCGCTTGAGCGGATTAAAGCGGAGCTATAACGAAGAAGTTATGAATTTTCAAGTTTGACGTCGAAACTATAAAATTAAAATTTCAAACATGTGACGTCTATTTTATACGAGTCAAAATGAGGCTTAGGCGTTATAAAATGTGTCGATTTTATCAAAAATATATAAGTTTACTTTGATATGAAGCTAAGACAAATAATTTGGAGAACAAACCATTTTGGAGAACAAATAATTTGGAGAACAAACCATTTTGGAGAACAAATATTTTGGAGAACAAATTTGGAGAACAAAGTTGAGAACTAATTTGGAGTACTTTTATAACGTGATGTCTTCTAGTAAAAGTAGATTCGCCAAGCATATTTTCCAAAATGTCCGACCGTTTGTCAAGCGGAGTTGTAATGAATAAAATACGGTCACTTAAACTTTGCCGAAAACCATCCTTACACGATATTTTGGACTAAAGTACCATACTTTACCTATCTTTTTCTACATGACCGATACCTCTATGATGAAAACATAAATACTAAAACTTTGAGATAATGATACTAGCTTCCCAAAACCGTTGAGTTTGTTTCCTAACGCTCGACGCACCATTTCACGACTAGTTTTTAGAGGCCGTTTTAGTCACTTTCATGGAAATTTCAATGACATTATTTTACTGATTTAAAAGTTATAATCTCTTAATAAATCACTAAATGATTATCGTGGATATCATTTCAATGTAAATACATGTGAAATAATTTAAAATGGTCAAGACGTTAGAAGATTATATTTTCGACGAAAAGCATTATTTTCAAAATTTCATAAGTGGTATAAATATCATCCTAATTGCATGCATAGCATTACATCATGACTTATTACATATCATATCATTCATAATAGGTCGGCCGAGATTCACGCTACATTTCGGTTTATCCACTTTTGTCATCATAATCATTGCAACATGTGAGTTTTCATAGCCCCGATTTATTCAAGTTTTATTTATTTCAAACCTACGGGAGAATACATTGCACATCATTTTATTACGATACCAAGTATATCAAATTCATTACATTGCTTAAGTTACCTCATTGCCGATTAAATGTCCCTATTTCATGAACATGAACCGTTAATTTCATAGGCGTGAGTGAGTGGATAGATCTATCGGTGACACCTCCATCCGGGTTGGCGGATTCCAACCGGACGGATGCATTTCATGTCATTATCATTATTGAGTTGTTTGGCAAACACTGTTAGCTGAACATCAGTCAAT
Source organism: Chrysanthemum lavandulifolium (assembly GCA_022545495.1). Taxonomy (NCBI): domain Eukaryota; kingdom Viridiplantae; phylum Streptophyta; class Magnoliopsida; order Asterales; family Asteraceae; genus Chrysanthemum; species Chrysanthemum lavandulifolium. The sequence goes on from CM040238.1 coordinate 91,812,558, forward strand.
CTTCGGTGTCATGGACTTATAGCAATTGTATCATTTTTGTGACGACATTGTCATACATAATTTATACTTGTGGTAGTCGTATTAAACATTTTCACGAACTCTATGAACTCACTCAACCTTTGTGTTGACACTTTTAGCAATGTATTTTCAGGTAACTAAGACATTCGCATCATGGCACGAATAAGGAACCCTCATAGAGTCGCGGCGTCGACTTGTCTCAATGTATATTATGGTTTTCTTTAAAAACATCGTTTAACTTGTACCAAGCTTATTTTTCCGCATATAGTAACTTTCATTTGGGACCTATCTTTGTAACTCGAATGTTTTATTAAATCAAGCGATGTAATTTTCAAAGCGACACTTTAGGTCGTTCAATATAACTTGTGATTGTGATGCTATGACGGTCAATCCCGAATTCCATTCCGGCGCAAAACGATTAATTTGGGGTGTGACACGATCTTCTGTTACATAAAGTTTTGGATGACTTTTGATAACTTCATTTGTCAGTATCTTTTGACTCGTGTACTCGTTTTGAGTGATTCAAATTGCTACGTTTTCCTTATAAAATCCTTTTTAACTGTATGCAATTGATATTAAAAGTTAAAACGAAATAGAATAAGCTTAATAGACTTACAAACTTGGGATTCGACTAGAGCTAGATTGGCTTTCAAATGGAACAAGACTCTTTCCCTCCTCACAGGCTCTAATGTACCCTTCCTTCTTCCTTATCTTAGAATTAGAAGTCAATAAGTATGTGTGTGTGAGAGTGTTTGTGTGTTAATGGCTTAGAATGTTTGGGATGAGAAGAAATGGATGGAAGGAAGTTGGTATTTATAGGCCAAGAATATAAAAACATGATGATGTGGCTAGTTCATGTTCAATGGATTTGTAAAGATGTGTTAGAGGTACATGGGACACGATGATGTGTCTACTTAGGTGACCATGGAATTCGAATGATTTAGAAGATAACACATAGGCTTAGCTTGCTAAGGGTTGAAGGTTATGGGACATGGTGATGTGTTCTTGTAGAGTTGTAAGGTTTATGTGGTGATTTAGAGTAAATTGCTATGTGTCAATTTTACACCAAAGGAAGAAGAAGGAGTTTATGTGGCTTAATTTGAGCCTAGAGAGGGTTTAGTTAGGATTTAGTTGGTTTGTAACTACATTTAAGTTAGTTTAGTTAGGTTTATGAAAAGTATAGACTTTAGTTTCATGCATTAAGTACTT